>OX359289.1:17042675-17787675 GCA_947179395.2 Pulicaria dysenterica
ATTTGCGGCGACGTTTTTGCAGCGACATTTCGCCGCAAAAACCATATAGCGGCGACATTTTGGGTTTTAGCGGCGATTTTTGTCGCCGCAAAAAGCCTTTTTTTTTGTAGTGACCCCACGGATACATGGCGTCAACAACCACAAACTGCAATTATTTTCCAATACGCAGATCCAACCCAAAACCAATTAAATCGATCCCAAAGTCTATTAACACTTACAAAGGTTGTTTTGGCCTTTTAGAACACCTTTATAACATCAAACTCTCGATTAAACATAAAAATCTAAGAATCAAACCAAGAACTTGTTTGATTAATTAACAACTCAAACTTCAAAATAATAACACTTACTTGATTCCCACATGATAGATGTTAGTCGTCTCTTCTTAATCTCCGATTCAACACTCCAAAAGCTATTTATAATAAAGGGGTGTGTGTGTGTTTATTCAAATAAAAAGAAAGAAATGGAGATAAGAAGACGAAGAAATAAGGCATAAGAACCTAAAGGAAGAAGAGGAGGCGCCTCTTAAGGTGGTGGTTCCTTTTAGCGGGCATTTCACTCCCTTTTCTGACTTATAACTCATTCACACGCTACACAAAAATCTCAACAAGGACATGTTTGGAACCATTATTCAAAACCATTTAATAATGTATAAATTTTACTCGTTATTTTAACTTTTACTTAACATCTCATTTTAATTACCTTTTATAAAATTTGGGGTGTTATACTTTTTCTTCTTTCCCTTGTTCATTTCACATATACACTTTTTCTTATTGTTCTTCTCCAAGGAAATTAAGAAAGGTTATGGGAGATAAATTATCTCCAAGTTCATTGCTCAAACATCCATCCTAAGTTCCTTTAATCATCCTGATTCAAGTACGTAAGTGTTTTTCATCTTATTCTTAATGTTCTTGAAGGTTTTGGGGGTGCTAATGGGTCAAAGTTTGAATTGCAACCAAAAAATGAATTTGATGCTTAAATTCAGTTCCTACACCTTCTAATAACCAAAACTAGTTTGAATTAGTAACCTCAAGTTGCAATTTATTGATTTTGGGATAAAACTCACTTGGATGGGTCAAATAATTTCTTGTATTAAATCATTAGATTTTGATGTTTTGACTGTGATTTTGATGCTAAAAAGTGTTTAAAGGGTCCTCAAAAGACCCTATAAGTGTTGGAAAAATATTTGGGAATTGATTTGAAGTTATTTGGGTTGGATTTAGAGAGATCAGAGCTGCAAATCGTAGCATTCTGGACCTGTTCATTATTCAATACAAAGGTATAGAAATTGTATATAGAGGTATCAGATTGGTTCAATATAGGGTATTAAAATATGATACGGGGGTCTAGGTTTAATATGGGGGTATTAAACATCATCTTCTTCGTCTGAATTTTTATACACGGATCTAGGGTTTTGTTGCACACGATGAAAGATCTAGGGTTTTCACACACAGATCTAGGTTTTCACACACAGATTGGTTTGATGGGATCTAGGGTTTTCACACACAGATCTAAGGTTTTCATACACAGATGGGTGCGATGGGATCTAGGGTTTTCACACCGATCTAGGATTTTTGTTATTAAAGGCGTCAATGGTGAGGTATTCGGTGGCTATGGCGGTGGCGGAGTGAGAGACGCAGAAAAAGCCATACGATGGCGGTGGCGGTGATGTGTCTGTTGGCAGCTGTGCTCAAAGGTGGTGGGGCGGTGGTGGAAGACTAACAGATGAGAGAGAGTAGAGTGTATGTATGTGTGTATAGGGACGGCGGTGGCGGGTGGCGATGGCGGCGGTGCTCAAGGTGGTGGGGGCGGTGGAGATAAGAAGAACATAGAGTGAGAGAGGGTAGAGAGAGTGTTGTGTTGGTATATATGGATAGAGAGATCGTTGAATAAATTAAATAAAAATAAAAATAATAGTGTATATTAATAAATAATTAATTATTGTTTATTTAATAAAAAATAGAAAAAACGTAAAATAACAAAAATACCCCTCACTTAACAGAGTTGGCTAAGGGTCAACTAATGAAAGGACAAATTAGGTGACAATTTGGTAGTTAAAGGACCATCTTGGTCACTTTTGAAGTTAAAGGACCAAATCGGAAGAAACAACAAAGTTAAAAGACCATTTTTGATAATGAACTCAAAAAATTTTATATATATATATATATATATATATGTGTGTGTGTGTGTGTGTGTGTGTGTATGTATGTATGTGTGTATGTATGTATGTATGTATGTATGTATGGAAGAAAAGCTTACACTGATTTTCAAAGAAAAATAGAAGGAGAAACTGGGTTAAAAATAATAATATAATTTAAAAAGTAGAAAAGAAATTAAAAAATCTACATTGTGTGGATGAAAAGCTTATGCAGCTAATTTAAAAGAAAAAAAGTGGTAGATTGAGAAAAGGATTCGAACACATATTTGGTAGGATATAGGCCATGACTTTTACCAATTCATCTCTTCATCATTTAAGTGTACATCTGAATTCCCTTATTTATATATATAAAATTGCATATAAAGACAAAAAGTTACTATTCATTATTCCTAGTAATTGTTATATATATATATATATATATATATATATATATATAATGAGATAGAAATATTAATTGGTGTCTTTTATGTATACTTGTTTATACTTGGAGGGGGTAGAGTAGCCATTGTTTCAAATTAGAGATGTATATGGCTTTTAAAAGTCAAATACCGTAACATAGAGTTGTGTGTGTGTGTGTTTTTGCATCTGGAAGCCACGAGAAACATGAGAGGGGGATGGGAATTCGACTTTGACTTAAGAACAGGAGATTATTTCTTGTAGTTGTGAGATTCAATTGCAAGAGGTATGTATTTAGCCTTTGTAGCAACTTTGGTGAAGTCTTTCAACCTATTTTTTGAGTTTTGAGTTGGGTCAGATTCTATATCATCATGGTGGTGATCAAATTGAGTTCAAGATGTTTTTAGGATGTTATTGTTACTCATATGGCTAAGTTATGTGTCCTTGATTGTGTGTTGGTTGTTAGAAATTGAGTTTTGTGTCAAAATGGTGATTTTAGTTTGATTGATCATGAAGTCAAGAGTGTGTTATTTTGATGTTAATTGCTTCCTTTAGTTGTTGTTTGAGGTGTATGGGTGTTTGGAATACACATGGTCATGTTAAAATCGAGTTTGGTTATGAATTGGTCGAATACAACCTTGTTCTGGACGTTTAGTCACTGCAGATACATGCTACATGGGCCGTGTACTATTGTGCAGGTCGTGTAGGGTAGCGTGTAGAGTCACACGGGCCGTGTAGAGCCCTGGAGTTTAACACTGGCCATATAGCTTGCTATGGGCCGTGTACAGAAAAGCTACACCGGCCGTGTATAGGTACACGGGCCGTGTAGGGCAGTATGTGTTAGATTATGTGCAGAGATAATTAATGGGTACACGCTGTCCAATATTATAAGAGACTAAATGGTCACACTGCTACACACCCAATTAGAACAGTTTGGAATTTACCAATATTTTGTGTGGAAATAATTAATAAGTTGAATTAATTATTTGAGAGAAATAAATAATAAATAGTTATTTATTATTTAAAGGGAAATTAAATATTAAGTTTTAATATTTAACAGACCGTTTAATTAATAGTTAATTATTTAACTAGTAAAGTCCAGGGGGTCAAAATGCAATGAATGAAAGTTCAATTAAAGACATTGGCTTTATTGAACGGGCTTGTGCTTGGATAAGGTTTAAGTATTTAAACATAGAAAAAACTAAATATCCATAAGAGATTTTAATTTGCAACAAGGAAAAACCCTAGCCTCCCTCACTCCCTCCTTGCGTCGATTTCGAAAAGAACCCCAAGGGGGTTTCGACTTTTTGCGTCGATCACCACACACGCACAGGATTGGTGTGTTGTTTTTCCGGGTAATTCCAGTCGCGGTCTAGCAGCAGTTCGTTGGTGGTGCAGTAGCTGTGGACTAACTTTAGCAATCCCAATACCAAAAGTTAATTGTTTCTAACCTTTTATCTTGATTGTTGATATGAAACAGTATAGATCCTTAGTAAGATCCTTACCCTTTTAGGGTTTAGGGGGTTGTGTTCAATCTGTTTCCGCTTTAGGATTGAACCAGTAGAATCAAACCCAGGGTTGGACCAGTTTGTGTCTTAGGGTGGTTTGGTCAGATCAAAACCCTTCAATGGTATCAGAGCTTCGGCTCTATGATCTATAGTTTGTAGTTTTATCTGTTATTAGTTTTAAGGTTTGTTCTTGATATTCTACTTGTTTCTTGTTGAAATCGGAAATCAAGAGGATGACAAAACAGTTTGTTTTGGTCATCCAGTTGTTAAAAATTTTAATCCTTTTGATCAGAAAGTTTAAACAGTTAGTTTGAACGGTTAAAGGATTACAACTTTTAATGAAACAAGTTTTAATCAAGAAAAAATTAAACAGTTTGTTTAGTTGATAAAAAACTTAGTTAAACTAGTCAGTTGATTCGGTTAATTAATCTTATTCTCCTTCATCTTGTTTCTTTAAAAGTCGAAAACCATGATGATGGACAAATAAAGTTCTTGTTTTTCCATCAAGGATTAAAAAGGGGTTCTAATCAAAAAGTTTAAACAAGTTTTCGTTTAAACGGTTAAAAGATAAATCCTTTTATTAAAACTTGATCTTGACCAAGGTTTTAAACAAGTTTTGTTTAATGGTTAAAATCTAGTTTTAAGGTTATTAGTTATTAGTGAAACAAATTGTTGGGTCACATTAATAACTAAGAGGTTTTGGTTTTGATTAAATCCAGTTTTAATCAGAATATTGAAAACTAGCTTGTATTTAATAGGTTAAAAGGATTAGGTTTTAAAAGCATTTATTTTGTTTTAATCGGAGAAAAACCGAGACCACCACCACCGCCGGAGGCGGCCTAATGTTAGGCGTTGATAACAAGTGGTTCAAGTATAATGTAGGATAATGAAGGATTGCATATGTAGAACTAGAGAGAAAGTGTATTTACACCTTGAAAACACCTAGTTCTTTATTTCAATTATGAGCAAAACCTTAGCTAATACAATAGTCATATCCCTATATATACTCCAAGAGTGTATTACATAGAAACTCCTATATCTATACAATTTATGAATTTACATTCTCCTCTTTGTATTGAAATAGGAGTGTACACACCAGTAACCTAAGTCTTCCTTAGAGTATATAAGCAGTTTTGGATGTAGCGTTCCACCAAATACATCAGAAACAATGCTTTATCCTGAGCTTTTGACAGCGGAAGCATAAACACTTTTGATGTGTTGGGAAGAATCTTCTTTTTGTCTCCCCTTAGAATGTAGCTCAAATTATTCCCATGTATACATATGATAGATCTTTACTCCCCCTAGACATGACATAGACTGATGATCTCTTCCCCATTAGTAAACACAATGATTTTATCAATAAAAACATTCAAACTCCCCCTCAACAACTGAATATCTTCAACAATGTAAAATTTCTTCACTTTTTATCTCCCCCTCATGATGATTATGATTTATCATGAGCATCATGCACAAAATTCATCAACATGAGATTCAGTTGCAAAAACATGGAAGAGGGGTGGGGAACATCCTACAATGAATAAATACTTGAACCACTCTTGATCGTTGAGGAGTGGTAATGATTTGATCTGAATTCTTGAAGATTTATAACTCTGTGTTGGATGTAATCTGATATTGGAGATTGATGTTGTCAAATAAGTATCCCAATACCGTGTAATCAACCTTGACCAGATCACCGCAAGTCCCAAAAAGATTTTGGAGGACATACGGGTGCAAATGAACTTGGGTACACATAAGTGGGTAGGTGACTTTGATATAATAATCAGTAAGTCGGATTCATCCTTATTCAAGAGCACCAAAAGATTGATATGCAGTGAGCATACGCATGTAATATATAATCTTCTCAAAAACCTGAAGCAATTTGATGTAGGTCAATCCTTCACACAATTTTACCAAGAGGTATATATACCTTATGCTTAGTGTAAAAGTGTAAGGATTGCCACATTACAAAGAAATAAACTATGTGTTTTTCAATGTGTAATTGAGATTCTCTCCTACCTTTCATAGTTTCTATTGCAATCCTTCAATCTACCACTTGTTATGTCCTATCAAGTGGTATCAGAGCCAAGGGAGTGAAGATTGGATCGAATTCATCAACAACAAATCGATTTTTGAAGATTAAAGGGGCTGAAATCGAGATAAATAGAGGCTGAAAATCGAAAACTGTAGCACCATCGATCTTACTATTCATCGAGTTTCATTTACTGTTCGATCAAAATTGATGCATATATGATTAGGATTTTGATTTACTGAAGGTAATATCGAGTTTATTACAGTTTAAAGTCATCTACAATGAAGATCTGATTGATTTTAGTTCAAATTGACGTGGATTCTGGATTTTACGAAGTTACTGTTTAATCATCGATTGGGAATAATTCTGATTTGATTGATATCGATGTGTAATTAATTGAAGAATCTGAGTTATTTGACAGTAATTGACTTTGATTTGATGGAGTATTGAAGATCTTAATTTTTTGACTCAAGAACAGCAAGAACAAGTTAGATCTGAGTTTTAGATCTTCAAAATTGAAAAACACCATCGATTTGGTGTTTGTGTGTGAAAAATTGTTAGAATCGAGGTGGGTAGGTGATTGTGTGTGAAAAGTTGTTACAATCGAAGTGGGTAGGTGACACAGTTGAGTACGACCGAGAATTTAACACTACAATTCGATTTTGAGATGAAAACTACCTAGTTCGATTCAAGTGAAAACTACATGTTCAATCGAAGTGGTTCTAATTGAATTTGATTGAAGTTGACATCTCCTATTCGATTGAATTGAATTCGATTCAAAGTGAAAAGTTTTGTTCGATTGATGGGTTTCTAATTGCATTCGATTCAAGTCACAAAGTTGTTCGATCAAAGTGTTACTGATTGCATTCGATCAAAGTCAACTAATGTTAGTTCGATCGAGATGAAAACTGCTTAGATCGATCAAGTTGATACTAATTGCACTCGATCCCTACTAATCGCATTGAATAGACATCCTGATCGCATTCGATCGAATCATTTTGAATCGCAGTTAACTTCTGTTCGATCGCAGTCACCCTAATTGAATTCGATCAAGGTTAATAAATTCTAGTTCGATCGAAGTATATTTGGTCATTGATCTTGAGTTTTCAGACATGCATTTTTCACTCAAAATTTCAAAATTTTCATTCGAAATGCATTTTCTGACATAGCAATATTCTTCAATTGCTCGACCCCAGCCAAGGGCTCTGCCCCTTGGACCCCGCTATCAGGGGCCCCCGTCGTCGTTGTAACTGATTGATCTTGTCACCTTGATTTCTAAGACAAGTGTTTGGATTTTTTTGACTATGTCAGGAATTCTCAAAGTTTCAGTTATCATTCTGATGTTTCTAGATTTGGGTTATCTTTGGGTCATTGGTACCATATCCTTAATTCCTAGTACCCTATATCTAGTCATCATGTCCTTTCCTAACTGATTTTTGGTTCGTCTTTCTTAGTGTCTCCAATTTTTGGTCTCAAAACCAGATTTTGGCCATCCATTCCTTGTTTCTTTCGAATCTTGGTTATTTTTTTCAGTCATCTCTGAATTCTCATATTTAATTCCTATCTTACAGGATTTTAGTCTATTTCTTTCATTGCATTGACCAACATCCGGTTACACAAGTTTTTTTAAGGATTTTGAAAGTTCATTTGTATGCTTTCAAATGAAGATGTATCTGACTCCCTGTTCATGATATGCGTTCAAAGTCACCTTTTCTATAGTCGTACAAAATGCTTATTTCACACTATAGAATCACTATGTGTCCCGAGTTTGTTTGCATCCTTATGTCTTTCAGGATCTTTTTCACTTGTTGTGATTCGGACGAGGTTGATAATTCTTGTTTGAGACATCGGGGTATTTGATTTGGTTGATGTATTCATCTGATCTACACCACTCCTTAACGATCCGTATTGGCTCACAAGTGGTAGAAGACAATTGACTTGTATCTTTCAACTGAATCATTTTACATGATGGCCATTGAAGATTATGGACATCATGGGGGGAGACAAGGTTTATTCAGTTGATGTTTACTCTGATGAGATACATTTTACGAGGTATTCAGTCTAGGGGGAGAAGTACTCAGATGAAAGAACAATTTATTCTCACCCTGAATTTGTCAAAAAGGATCGAGAGCAACATTGTAGGGGGAGAGTTTCCCGTTGAAGATTCTAGGGGGAGTAAGCAACATATTCTCTCTCTCCTGAAGATGAGTCTTTATATGCTTCCGCTGATTGCTTAAATGCTCAAGAGATCCAAAAGCTGAAAACCTCTATATGCTAAACTGATAATATAACTGTAGGCAATCAATGCCTTAGGTTACCGGAGCGATACACGACAATAAGCACAAGACCCTTAAAAAGCTGAAGAGATCAAGACTCCTGTTCAAATTTATTTTACAACTCCTATTCCATTCCAAAGGGAGAGATTGTTAGAACACCAAATTATTGTAATAGAATAGGAGTTTTAATATTGTGTGAGGGGGCTTATTGTAAATATACCCAAGGGGTATATATACCTTATGCTTAGTGTAAAAGTGTAAGGATTGCCACATTACAAAGAAATAAACTATGTGTTTTCAAGGTGTAATTGAGATTCTCTCTCTACCTTTCATAGTTTCTATTGCAATCCTTCAATCTACCACTTGTTATGTCCTATCACCCAAGTAGTCGGTGGTCACAGGACAACGGCAGACCATGCGGTGGTCGGCGGCATGACGCGGTGGTTGGCGGCATGGCTCGGTGCTCGGTGGCTAAGCCGGCGGCGGGGACGATGGCGGTTGCAAGGGTTTGTGGCCTAATATAACATCCGGTCCATCTTGAGTCCTCAGCCCAAAGATGCTGGGCCCAGGAGGCTAATCGGCCGAGGTGGGTATCGGCCCAGGTAGGTTTCGGCCTAGGTGGGTGTTCGGCCCAGGAGGGTCCTCGGCCTAAAAAGGGTTATCGGCCCATATAAGGTTTTTCGGTTAAATACGAAGTTATAAATTTTATGTTTTGAAATTAATAAGTGTTCTATATAAACTAGTAATTTATATATTTTAACTAGTTTAGTTGAAATATATAGTTTTGGATGTTTATTAATTACGGCTAGTTGAGACGTTATATATAAACTCTAAAAATAAGTTTATATAAAGAGAAATGAAACAAGATCTTTGTTATTTAAATAATGATCAAGTTTTTGTCGTGTTTTTAGTTTTTTGGAAAAGCTAGTAAAAAACTCGACATTGGAATTATTCATTTTTGAATAAGGTTATGTTTTTTAAAGTTGATTGAAAAACTACTTTGTTCAAGTTAATTTAAATAACTTAGAAGATCATAATTCTCATTTTTTATTAATAGTTATTAGTCAAAAGTGTAGATGAGAATAGTTAAACGAATCAAGTTTATTTGGTGATTATCGCTTTTATATCGTTTATATATATAACTGTGTGGTTGTTACATATATATTGCTTATATTTATGTTCTAGAATCATTAACTCGCATGTTTTCGCATAAACATTTTGGATTGTATTTATAGTTTTTCGTATCAACTATAAATGTTTAATCTAGTCGAGTTAATAGATGATTCTTTTGTGGTTGTGTTACGTAGCTATAGTTTTGCCGAATTAGGACTCGTTTTTACTTTCTTCTTTTATTTTGGTTTTGGGAAGGCCTACGTGTAACATCCTCCTTACCGGCCCAGTATAATTAAGGTAATTAATTTTGATTAATCTTAATTTTAATTAGGGAAAGTGGTAATATTATTATTATTTGTGATTAATTGTTTATATACATATTATTTATAAGTAAAAATAGAATATGATAATAAAATTGGATAAGTGGATTAATGAGGTGTCCAATGTGGACACTTAACCAACACTTAGGCCACCAACTTCCACATTTCATGCAAGCTTAGAAACAAGAGTGTGTGTGTGTTCTTTGGTGTTGAATTCGGCCAAGAAGAAAAGAAGAAGATTAAGTGTTATATTTCGAAGTAAAGATCATAACGATTAAAGGTTAGATCACATATTTTGTTAAGATCATGAATGCAATTTGATTTATTTGAATATTTATAAGAATTCCGAATAAATGCTTGTTTATATGAAATTATGAGATTTGATGACTTAGGAAGTATGCATGTTAGAAATTATCGTTAAATTAGGTTCATAACATGTTTAGAATGATTTCTGGAAAGTGGATTAACATGCATGCTTAAAATCAGAAGTCAAAATTGAAGTTATGAATGAACTTGAAGTATGCGGAATTGGGGATTTTGAAGGGCTCGGAATTGATAGTATGAATCAATCGGAATTGGTGATTCCGATTATATTTTATCGAAATTGATGTGAAACCTGAATAAAATGATAGGAATCGGACTCCTTGCCTTGACTTGGATTATTTATAACACTTTGATCGGAATAGAGATTTATTTGGAATTGATGTTAATCGGAATTACTAGTTGACCGGAATTGATGTTAATCGGAATGGCCTTTTGCTCAGAAATGATCATACTCGGAATTCCATTTATTCGGAATTGATGATTTGATGTGCTAAACCGGATCTTGATAATTCCTAACACTTTGATCGGAATGCACCTTTGCTCGGAATTGGCTTTGATCGGAATTAGCCATTACTCGGAATTTGACAAGGGTTTAATCGGAATTAATATATTCATTCGGAATTTGACATGATCGGAATTCTAATGTTGCCTATGCTCGGAATTAGGTACTTTATGGTGAATCCGAATGAAATGAAATTTAATGAACTCCTTGATGACTTGAAGATAAACATGAGTTTGTATACCAAGTGTGGCCTTGACATATGAATGGAGTATATGTAATGCCTAAGCTAAGGAGTTGGATGATTTCACGGAATTACAAGTTGGAAAGAGTAATTGTGAATACGCATATAATTATACTTATTGTTTATGAGCTAGTAGATTATTAGTTCATGTGATATGTAAATATGTGTACTTGTTGATTTATGTACATGTTATGTATTGTGCTTATGATAGATTGTTAAACAAATACTGATTAATAGTTGTATGTTCAGGTGGTGACAAGACTTTGTAGATAAGATTGCTGAGTAACTTGAGCTTTTGAAGATATCGGTGAGTGGATATATATCTCTGGATATATGGGATATAATCCTGGTTGCTTTGCTCTTTAAGATATGACATCTTACTTTCTGTATATATACATGACGCATTCAAAGATCAGCAAGTATGGTTGGGCTTGTTGCTTGGGGATTTTCAATATCTGATCTTGAGGGGCATTTGTTGCACTCAAGGGTGCTTGTACTGATATCCATGTTAGCAGGGCTATCGGTAAGCCAATGTTTTGGCCGACATAGGTTGTAGGTGTTGCAACGCCGCCGATTCTCTTTGACAATTTGAGCATTATGTGTTTGGGCTTTATGCCTTTTATGTACTTTGATATCTATTCTCTCACTAGCTGTAACATCCTCAAAAAGGGCCTAGTCGTATATACTCTTGGTGCCTTAGAATCTCAGGTTTATTAATAAATATTAGAATTATATTAAATATTAGAGTTATTATTAAAATAATTAAGAAATCATGATAATAAATATAATAAAGAAAATAGATAAATTAAATAAAATATTAAACGGTTTTGAATAAGGATTCCGGAAATATCCCCGTTAGTTGAAACGGGTAAACGGGTATTAAGTTGTAAGTTGAGAAGGGGAACAAAATATCTTTGGTGGATAATATTGAGACTTAAGTCAGTCTCTTCTCTTCTCTTCTCAAACACGTAAACACATACATACACCCACACTTCTCTTTTCCTTTTTCATTCTTGGAACCGTGAAGGAGAAAGCAAGAGGAGAGATCACCAAGTTTTTGTTCCAACAACAATTTCGAGTTATAATCTGACCCTTATTCATCATCTTCTTCATCCAAGCTTCATTGTAAGTCCACCATCTTCATCTTCTTCATGTTTTGAAGTTTTAGGTCAAAATGGAAGAATTTGATCTCAAACCTTGAAATCTTAGTTTGATGTTGTTATATGTATGTTTATGGATTCATTGGGATGTCTAAAATCATATGGAAACACTGGAAATTGGATTGAGATTGACGGAATTGATTTTGGGATGAAAAATGGACTGAACAGGGGCTGTTCTCGCACACTGTCTGTAAATTAGTTACTACAGCCGTAGTAAGTTTTCCCTACGGCCGTAGGAGTGTGTTCTATAAAAATGGTCCTACGGCCGTAGGACATATTTACTACGGCCGTAGGGACTGTCTGTTATGAATAGTGCACTGTTGTGCTGTTTTTCAACGTTTTGTCGTACGGGATGCTCGTTTAGGATTCTATTTAGTCTAATGGCATCATTAAGGGTATCATATTAGTTTATTTAGTTAATGTACTTGTGTGAAGTGACTAAACACGAGTATTATCTTATAGGTAAGCTGTACGACCCGGAAGAAGAGCGCGACGATCACGATTATTGTTTGCTTTAGTCTCTAGCCTCACAGGTGAGTATAGGATAACATAAGAATTAATATAACCGTGTTACATGTTACCTATATGTGTTAGTAATTCCATGAAATGTAATAAATCTTGATGTATGCTATGTTTATGCAAAACACACATAACAATTGAACCATGATTTATGATATGATTATGATTATGCAAGAAGCATGTATGAATTGAACCATGAATATTATATGGTTATGATATGCGCGCTATGAGACCCGGAATGGGTCAGATTTGTGTTTGTGATCGGATCCGAGATATGGGGCTGGTTATAGTCCTTGAACGAGGCCAGCACGAGGTTTGGGGCGTTTTGAGACCTGCGGGTCGATGATAGCGTCAACTACCTGGGGTTGCAAACTCAGCGTTCCTCGAGTCATATGGGGATGACTTATTGTTGTACTCCATGAAGGCTGTGGCCTGAAACGCAACGGTGGACCGCTACCCGCTCACCCACCCGCGCGGTTGATGTGTCTGGTTTCCCCAGTTAGGAGTGTTGAGCCGGGCTAGCTACCCTGCAAGATTATGCTTCCTTCTGGCTGTGCCAGCTCATCGCGAGATGCTAGGATAGCATTATCTGATGATTGATATATGATATGTGATATGTTTATGTTAATGATTATGCTATCTTATGCTCACTAGCTTTAATTAGCTAACAGATACTCTCTCCATGACTGCAGGTGGCACTTAGATATGTGAGCTTGGGTACCTGCTTGTAGTTACTAATCTTTTGGAGGAACACTTATCTTTATTACTTTTAGTTACTGTTTATGTTGTATAAACATGTATATGTGGTCGGTGAACAATTTCCGTAACACCAACAAAACTTTTGTATACCGTGGCTTCTTTTGATTGTATTATCGCCACTTTTATATTTCCGCTGCTATTACTGAGTTTTGAAAAACAGGTTTGGCTTAAGTTCAGTTTACAAATGGATCCACGCAGTTTGGATTCTTGATATATTAATTTTAAAATGAAAAATCTGGTTTTCAAAATCGGGGTGTTACACTAGCTTTGTGCTAATCCCCCACCGTTGTATATTTTTATTACAGGACACTTCTGGTATGAAGATAATAGAAGTGGAGCTGGGATTATGGACTGATCATACTCTGATGTCGGTGTTTTGAAAAGAGCTTGTTTTTGAGTAACACTGTGGATGTCTTTTTGTACAAATAAACTAGTCAAAAGTTGTATTTAAACTTTAATGTTAATATAATTGTAACACCCTGTAATTGGGCCTAGTTGTGTAGTGTTGTACCTTGTGCCTTAGAGCTTGTACAAGTGAATTTTAATTAACGTGCTTTAAGTGACCAACGTGTGTTAAGTGTTAATTAGTGTGTTGGTGTGAAAAGTGTCGGTTGTGTCTAAAAGTGATGTCGTGTTATACGGTTTCGCGTAATGATTCCGTAGATATCTCCGTTGGTTGAAACAGGATGGTGTGTGTCAAGTTGTAAGTTGAAAAGGGAAATAAAATACCCCGTGTTTTAATAATAAAACCCAAGGTCGGCTTCTTTGAGCCTTATCCCCTGAGTCAAAGCCAAAAACACATACCAACACACATGCTTACATACGAACACACATACACACACTCAATCTTGGAGCTTTTGAAGAATTGATCAAGAAACAAGTTATTACAAGTGATTTCTGTGTCGAAAACAAGTTCTAGCAACTGATCTTCTATCGATTTGTAATTGTTTTCATGCTAGAGCCCTAAATTTGTATTCTTGAGGAAAATACACCACTTTGATGGTGTATATGGTGTTCTTGTGTTGATTATGGTGTTTAAATTGTGTTTATAAGCTTCTATTGATGTCAAGTAATGTATACAAACGATTGAATCTGGTTTCAATCAAGTTTTGGTGTCAAAAATGAGTGTTATAGAAGCTGTGTCGAAACAGGGACGAAGGTCTGCTGTTCGTAAACTTCCTACGGGCGTAGGGGGTATTCCCTACGGCCGTAGTAAGCCTCGTGTATACACTACGGCCGTAGGCAGGGTTACTGCGGCTGTAGGATGTGTTTTTGTGTGATTTACCGTCTATGGACGATGGAACAAGGTCTACGGGAGTAGGTACATAACCTACGGTCGTAGGTCACCAAAGAATAGCTACTACGGGGGTAGGAAAAGGTTCCTACGGCCGTAGTGCATAATTCGTTGGAAAGAAACCCTGCGGGAGTAGGGACTTGGCCCTACGGCCGTAATAAAGGTTAGTAAGGTGTCCTACGGCCGTAGGACATGTCCTCTACGGCCGTAGTAAGCTGTTCAATGATGACAGCTTGTCTAACTTGTGTTTTAACCTATGTGTGTTGTGTGTATGTGATAACTAAGTCTGAACCTAATGTGTTAGGTGATTCGGACGACTCCGTGTGTTCTTGGGATTCCCGGATCCATATATGCCTTATGTGATATCGAGGTGAGTACCGGTTTCACATGAAACTCAGTAAGTAGGGCTATTGTGTGCCTGTGATGTGTGCCATGTGATATAATAATACAGTAATATAGTGATAAAGTGTTATAAGTGATACCATGTTATATAAATTGTGATATGTGATACGCATGCGTACTGTGGACCCTATGGGTCAAACGTGTTTATGATTCCTGTCCGGACAGAAGCAATGGTTGAGGTCAGTCGCCGATGCGGCTGGGTCCCTTGAGTGTTATTCAGGGATTAGCGGTTCCCACGAGTGATTTTCTGGGGTAAAGGTTCTGCAGTCCGCCGTTCCTCGACATACAGTGAGGGTCTTGGTCTATGATCAGATCCGAACGGAGTCCTAGTGACTCAAACGTGATGGTGGGCTGCTCTTCGCTTCCCCACCGATGCGGTTGGTTGTAACTGATTCCCCAGCTCAGGATCGTTGAGCTAGGCTAGCTACCTCACAAGATATGATCCCGCTGACATGTCGGCACACCGCTATGTGATAGCTTAGCATTGTGTGCCATGTTGTGACGTAATAGCATGCTTATTGGTGCTTATGTGATACTTGTACTCACTAGCTAGTGTAGCTAATGTTTTGTGATATTTCCCTTTTCGCAGGTTAGTGATCTGATGGCCTGCCGAGGCGGGTTGCTGTGGGTAGTGTTATTATGAACATGTCTTTTGGAACACTTGTAGTTAACTCTGATACTTGTAACGATGGTCGGTGCGTAGTAGTAACACTGGCTTAATTTTGGGACTTGGTTTGATTCGTTGTTTTTAATCGCCAAGTCGATAAGTAATACTTAATATGTAATCAGTGGTTTGTTCCACTGCAAACCTTTTGTGTAAATAAAGTTTTAATTTACTCTTATTTTAAGCTCGTGAGAAACGGTGTTACAATTAGGTATCAGAGCCTAAGTTTGACGGAATCGGGTACTTGTGAAAGTATTCGATCTCAAACTCGGGCTTGACCATCGTTAAGTGTTCCTAGAAGGGTAATTGGGGCTGAGTGTGAGCGTTATGTGTTTACTGCTCAATGTGAATTGACTTGTATGATAGTGATTTGTGATTAAGTGTACTAAGCGTGTTTGCCCCTTGTGTATAGAAAGTAAGTGAAAGAAAAATGTCTGAGAGGCGTGCTACCACAAAGGAAGCGTTAAAGCAAATGGAGGACGAGGCTTCTCGTACTTACGTGGAGACCGAGGAGGAATCGTCATGGCATGATACCCAGGGATCTAGACCGGAAAGAGATTCTGAGGCTTATATTCGGTTACTTGAGGAGGAGCTTCGCTCGACTAGGGAGCTGCTGAGGGAAGCTATTAAGGGCAAGCAACGTGAGCAGTGCTCTTTCAAAAAGTTCAAGTCTTGCGGGCCTAAGGTTTATGAGGGTAGTGATAATCCCTCAGAGACTATCCGTTGGTTGCGTGAGACTGACCAAGTGTTTGTGTCCTATGATTATGAAGCTGAGAACCGTGTCAAGTATGCGGTTCGTATGTTGAAAGGTAAAGCTCTGGATTGGTGGGACACAGTGAAGGATACAGTGAACAAAGAGGTGATCGCTGCTCTGACTTGGGAGCAGTTCTCGGAGAAAGTGAAAAGCAAGTATTGTACTGATTACGATCTCGAGAGGTTAGAGAATGAGTTCAATAGTCTCCGCAAGGGGGACAAACCGGTAGAGGACCTTATCCATGCCTTTACTGATAAGGTAAGGTTTATACCACATTTTGTGACTGATGAGAGGGCGAAAATGCGGAAGTTTGTGAATATGCTATCGATAGAGGATCGAGCTCATGTGAGAGCTGCAATTTCTTTGGATCGGGCGTTTGAGATAGCCCGACAGATTGATGGTGATCGATGCCAGTGTAAGGGTGATCAGACTGTGGAGGGTCAGAAGTGGAAGTTTCAGCAGTATTCAAAGTCTGGTACTTCAAAAGGGAAGTCTGCTGCTGGTGGGAAAGTGGATTCGAGCAATAAACCGAGGTTTGATAATCCTTGGTGTTCTATGTGCCGTACTTACCATTCGGGTAACTGCTCGAAGGCTACTACCAGATGCATGAGGTGTGGTGAGAAGGGGCATGCAGCTATAGAGTGCTCGTTTAAAGAAAATGTTTGTTTTAGGTGTCAAAAGCCGGGGCACAGGATTACAGAGTGCCCGATGAGACAGAGGGGTGATACAGGAGCTGGAGGGTCTTCTGCTGGACCGAAGAAAGATGGCGCTCCTCGCGCCAAGGGCCGGGCTTTTCAGATGACAACTGAAGAAGCCAAAGCTGCTGGAGACGTGATCACTGGTACTTTTCTTGTAAATTATGTTCCAGCTTGTGTGTTATTTGATTCCGGAGCTACCCATTCTTTTATATCTGTGGCTTTTCGTGATAAACTGCAATTGCCTGTATCTGTGTTACCTGAGCCGATTAAAGTTGAAATTGCTAGTGGTAAGGTAGTTTCGGTTACGGATAGTGTTCCCTGTGTTAACCTCGACGTGGACGGGAATAGTTTCCCTATCTCTTTTCTTTTCATGCCAATTGCGGGTTTTGATGCGGTGGTTGGCATGGATTGGCTCAGTGGTCTGAACGCGGAGATTCTGTGTTCGAAAAAGATGGTGAAGATTTCTTTACCCGATGGGTCTTGCGCTGTAGCTCGAGGGGAACGTCGAGAGTCTGACATTCCTCTTATTTCTGTGATGAAAGTTAAGAAATCAATTTCTAAAGGCTGCGAATTTTATCTAGCTCACGTGATTGATGCAAAGCTGGAAAAGCAAGTGGTCAAAGATATTCCGGTAGTGTCATATTATCCGGAGGTGTTTCCAGACGAGTTGCCAGGTTTGCCGCCGGTAAGAGATGTAGAGTATAAGATTGATCTTGTTCCAGGGGTTACGCCTGTAGCTAAAGCTCCATACCGTCTTGCTCCTTGAGAGGTGCGAGATATGATGACTCAATTACAAGAGTTACTTGACAAGGGCTTTATTCGTCCAAGTTCATCCCCGTGGGGAGCTCATGTGCTATTTGTGAAGAAGAAGGATGGAACTATGCGTATGTATATTGATTACCGAGAGCTGAATAAGCGAACGGTAAAGAATATATACCCTCTTCCACGTATTGATGATTTGTTCGATCAGTTACAGTGAGCGACTTGCTTCTATAAGATTGATCTTCGTTCTGGCTACCATCAGGTGCGGGTTAGTGAAGATGATATTCCTAAGACTGCTTTCCGCACTCGATATGGCCACTATGAGTTTTTGGTTATGCCGTTCGGCTTAACCAACGCGCCTGCTGTGTTTATGGATATGATGAATCGGATTTGTCGTCCTTTCTTGGATAAATCCGTAATTGTGTTTATTGATGATATTCTTGTGTATTCTCGAAGTGAAGCCGAGCACGAGATGCATTTACGGCAAGTTCTTGAAACTCTCAAACGAGAGAAGCTTTATGCAAAGTTTTCTAAGTGTGAATTCTGGCTTCGGGAAGTGCGTTTTCTTGGTCATGTGATCTGCATGGATGGTGTCAAAGTGGACCCGGCGAAGGTCGATGCAGTGATGAACTGGGGAGTTCCCCGAACTCCTTCTGAAGTTCATAGTTTTCTCGGCCTAGCTGGATATTATCGGCGGTTTATCCGTGATTTTTCTAAACTTGCAGGTCCCTTGACTAAGCTTACTCGGAAATACGTTGCTTTTGTGTGGTCTGAGGCGCAAGAACAAGCGTTTCAATCTATGAAATGGCTATTGTGTGAAGCTCCGATTTTTTCTTTGCCCGACGGGTCTGATGACTTCGTCGTATATTGTGATGCTTCTTATTCGGGGCTTGGCTGTGTGTTAATGCAGCGTGATAAAGTGATAGCATATGCGTCTCGACAGTTAAAGCCACATGAAGGTAACTATCCGACACATGATCTTGAGCTAGTTGCTGTTGTGTTTGCTCTGAAGCTGTGGCGACATTATCTGTACGGTACCAAGTGTGTGGTCTGTACGGATCATAAGAGTCTGCAATACGTGTTTACACAGAAAGAGCTCAATATGAGGCAGCGGCGTTGGCTCGAGTTGATCAAAGATTACGACTGTGAGATCTGTTATCATCCTGGTAAGGCCAATGTGGTGGCGGATGCTCTTAGTCGCAAAAGCTCGTCAGCTGAGGCGAAGTTCATGAAGCTTGTGGTGGTTCCGGATATTCTTGCAAGATTGAAGGAAGCACAATCTGTTGCCTTGCGTGACGAGAACTTGAAAGCGGAAGTGATGCGGATGCAAAAAGGGCTGCTTGCAGATGATAGCCATGGGCTAAAGACTTTTCAGTCTCGTGTTTGGGTGCCTCTGTATGGAGGAAATCGTGAATTGATTCTGCAAGAGGATCACCAGTCTTGACTGTCTGTACATCCAGGCAGCACCAAAATGTATCATGACTTGAAAGCTTTGTACTGGTGGCCTACTTTAAAACGAGACATTGTCTCCTAAGTGGAAAAATGTCAGATCTGCGTGCAAGTGAAGACTGAGCACCAGAAACCATACGGTAATCTTCAGCAACTTGAAATTCCTGAATGGAAATGGGATAATATTACGATGGATTTCGTGACCAAGTTGCCGAAAACGCTCAGAGGGCACGACACGGTGTGGGTCATAGTTGACCGTTTGACCAAAAGTGCTCATTTTCTGGCTATCAGCAAATCTACCTCGTTGGATAAGTTAGCAAAGTTGTATGTTGCTGAAGTGGTGTTGCGCCATGGTGTACCGTGTTCTATTGTGTCAGATCGCGATCCGTGGCTTACTTCAAATTTTTGGCAGAGTTTACAACGTGAGCTTGGCACTCGTGTTCATTTGAGCACGGCGTACCATCCTCAAATAGACGGCCAGTCAGAGAAAACTATCCAAACCCTGGAGGACATGCTTCGTGCATGTGTATTGACATGTTTTTTCAAAATTTTTAGTTTGACATTATGGTTTAAGTTTTAATTTTTGAATTATTTAGCTTATATCCGTGCACGTATGTTTTTGATGAATCAAGTTAGTCCAGTTGTGACTAAAGGTTACTAATAAGTCAAGTTTTGGCTTAATAAGTGATTCATAGTGATCTTATGCAGTAATTGTTGTAGCTACATTAATCTCACTATATAAATACTTAGATAAACAAGTTGTGTTTATGAAATTAGAAGGCATCTTTAATTTACAAGTATTTAAAGATTTAACGAAAAACTATGAGCATGTTAAAATAAGAAATAATAGTTATTATTTACAGATAAAAGTTTTTGGATAAAACATTTAAGAAACTAAGAAACTATAAAGGTGATTATAATAGTTATTATAATCAAGACCCTTTTATACTAAATGTTTCAAGTAAAGAAACTAAAATACCTTTACAAGTGTTTTAAACTTGTAATCGTGTTGGATTTAATGAAACCACATTCCGTAATTGGAAAGATAGATATATGATAAATCCAAGTCTTGGTTTCATGAAACAATTAAGTTTCTTACAAAAACTAAGTTTAAAAGCAAACATTTAAAACACAAGCTTTAGGCATATTAGTCAAGAATTGACTAAGACTAAAAGGGTGTTTTAAAGTGATGCGTTTTTTCATAAAAGATAGTGGGAGCGCCTCACTGGTATATTTATCAAGTTAGCAAGTTTGATCTAATTAGTATGATAAATATAAGAATGAACTTTTAAAGTATATAATTGTCGGATGATTTTAGAAGTTTTCTAAAATAGTAAGTTTTTGAAAAAGGACTAATCCGAGGAACGCGTGACTTATTGAGAGATGCTCAATAAGGATGTCATTGCGAGATTTTAAGTCAAGTTATGACTTAAATAAATTATATATGTTTAAAAGGGTTTAAAAGTCTGAATAATTAATATTGATAGTTGATTAACGTTAGAAATGATAAAATAGGATGTTTTGATATCCTTAGTAATAAAATTAGATAAGTGTTAGTATACACTGGGAATCTAATCTCAAGTTTACAAGTATATGTAAATAGATTTATCATTTCAAAAGGGGTATAAATCTAGTAAGATTTAGGACATCTACAAGTGTAATTGAAGTTTCAATTACAAAGAGATTATTTTATAAACTCAAAAACTTAGGAGTTCTTTCCGGTTCTCCAAGTTTAAGGAATTTATAAAATAAGTAAGACTAGAATTGTTTTTAGGTTGCAAAAATAATTTCTAGCAAAACCAAGAAAGAGTACTTTAAGGTACTAGTCTTGAGTTTTTTTTTTAGGTTTATAATCATATTATTTTTCTTTGTAATCTGTGATAAGTTACAATGTAAAATAATAAGTAATTCTGATAAACGCTGTGAATTGAGTCAATGAAATGGTAGAAATTATGTATCTTTATTCCAGGGTGGAATATGGAGGGTGCATAAATTAGTTTCATTATTCTTCACCATTTTGTATGATTTGGTTCATCCATGAATAAACTTAGTTTATTCAAAACATTATCCGTGACTACTTATCTTGGTGGGAACCTTGATTGGGTTGTAAAGTCATCGTAATTTTGGGGTAGATTCGAAGGTATATCGAATATAGCTGCAAAAGGTTTTTGTGGACAAAAATTGATGGATATTCGTTAGAGTTACGAATATTGGATTGACCCACCGTGAAAAATACTTCGTGGATTTGTGTCAAAAGTATTTGTCACATAGGTTATCCTCAAACCTGAGGTATTTGGTTTGGGATGCGGTAACCATTGTCTTCTTAGTGCGTCCTAACACTACGCCGTAACAGGGTGGCCATAAGGGGCGTGTCTAGATTCAGTGGGAGTCGTATTGCTAAATGCAAATATGCAAGAAGGTATTTGCACCTCCTTTTTAGGAGAGATATTTTGACTGATTAAAAGCTGGTAAGTGCAAGGCCGTGCCCAAACGAACTGATATGTTCTTTGTCGTTTATCACACAGTTTGAAATCAAGGATGTCATGAATAATTCTTGAGATTTTTGAGTTGACACTCTCCATGCTCATGCTCAAAATTGAAATATCGTGTTGCAAGGGACAAACCAAAAAACCATACGCATTCATAAACAGGTAGTTTATGATAGTTAATTGATAAACAGTTAGTTTATGATAGATTACTCGTTCATAAACAGTTGGCTTATGAGAGTTTACTTTATCACACGTTACTTTGGGGTATAAGAGTTCTTATGCCTAGTTATCCTAAGTGTCTGGCTAGGGACCTCCTTAGGCTAGCAATGTACAGTAACTATTACTTATCTTGCATAAGTGGGAGTCTGTTAGATTATGTGCAGAGATAATTAATGGGTACATTATGTCCAATGTTATAAGAGACTAAAGTGTCACATTGCTACACACCCAATTAGAATAGTTTGGAATTTACCAATATTTTTTGTGGAAATAATTAATCAGTTGAATTAATTATTTGAGAGAAATAGATAATAAATAGTTATTTATTATTTAAAGGGAAATTAAATATTAAGTTTTAATATTTAACGGGCCAGTTAATTAATAGTTAATTAATTAACTAGTAAAGTCCAGGGGGTCAAAGTGCAAGGAATGAAAATTCAATTAAAGACATGGGCTTTAATTGAACGGGCTTGGTCTTCGATAAAGTTTAAGTATTTAAACCTAGAAAAAGCTAATTATCCATAAGAGATTTTAATTTGCAACAAGGAAAAACCCTAGCCACCCTCACTCCCTCCTTGCGTTGATTTCGAAAAGAACCCCAAGGGGGTTTCGACTTTTTGCGTCGATCACCACACACACACACATAATTGGTGTGTTGTTTTTTCGGGTAATTCCAGTCGCGGTCTAGCAGCAGTTCATTGGTGGTGCAGTAGCTGTGGACTAACTTTAGCAATCCCAATATCAAGAGGTAATTGTTTCTAACCTTTTATCTTGATTGTTGATATGAAACAGTATAGATCATTAGTAAGATCCCAACCCTTTTAGGGTTTAGGGGGTTGTGTTCAATCTGTTTCCGCTTTAGGATTAAACCAGTAGAATCAAACCCAGTGTTAGACTAGTTTGTGTCTTATGGTGGTTTGATCAGATCAAAACCCTTCGGTATGAACACTGGGGGTGTACATGGCTACACGAGCCGTGTAGCAGTTTGAGTATTTTAGTGTTGATGAGTTAGTTGCTTACTATAGGTAATGCATATTACCACCAGAACCCTATAGACAGAAGTACAATACGTGGTGGAGCTTAAATAGTCTACTTTCCAGGTGAGTTTGCAATACACCTTATGTGCGTATTGTAATATATTACTCACACAGTTTAACTATATGTGGTATTAAATTACCCTAAATTGAGTTATGGCTTGAGTAGTCATAAAGATAGCCTGAGTGACAATTAAATAGTCGGAGTGGCATTTGAGAAGTATGAGTGGTAATTGAGAAACCGAGTGGGCAATGAGAAGCTTGAGTGGCAAAATGAAATGTTTGAGTAGCAATAGAGAGGCCAAAGTGGTAACCTATACACAATATTAACTATTTAGCCTTTATGTCGTAAGATGTGATTGATAATGATAATGTGGGTAAGAATAGATATCCGTATTATTGCTATTAATTGGAATTAGTGATATTGTTTTGTATTTAGCCTCATGCTTATGAGTGTTGATTGTGTTGTTTCAGGTTCTCACCGTGGCAAGGCTCCAGCTAGAGATTGACGGTTCCTGCTTCCGCTGTCTTTTGAGAAAACAATTTCTTTTGTGTAATTAAGACGTTGATAGTAAATGAGCTTTTGTATAACTATGTGATGTATAAATAATTGATGTGTTTTGTTGTTTCAAAAAAAAAAAAATTTGTCTTTACATATTGTCATCTATACAAGATGGCAAATGATTATTATCATTGCTTTCACAATATTTTTACAACTTTAGTGATGATATTCTTATTTATTTAGGTTCTTTCATTCTCCCCTTTTACGTGATAACTAAATAACTCACATCTTTGAACTTTTCACTACAGAGGAAGTCAACACTAGATTGATTTTTTCGTAATTTTTTATTCATTATTTCTAGTATAGTTGATAATACACTAAAGGCCTGTAACACCCTCCTTACCGGCCTAAATTAAGTAAGGTAATTAATTAATTGATTTGGAAATTTAATTGTTGTTGTGAATTATTTGTAGAAATGTGTTATTTGATAATAATTGGTGATATTATTTTTGTTTTAATTATTTAAGGTAAATAAATTATATATTTTAATATTGAGTGGGTATGGGGGGGTGTGGCCGGTTGGTGGGTATATCTACCCACTCCTCCTCCATTCTTCTTTGCTTGTGATATTATACAAAGAGTGAGTGTGTGCTCTTGTGTGTATCTTCGGCCGAGAAGGAGAAAAGAAAAGAGAGAATCAAGAACAACTCATTTGATCTTTGTACTTGCATGCATAAATTGTTAACTGAAGATTTTGAAATCAAGGTTAGATTACGGAATCATTGTGTTAAATTGATGTTTAATTTCGGTTTTGATTATGTATATATGAAATCCGATTGAATGCTTGATTTGATGAATTTAAGATCTAGGTTGTATGCATGTTAGAATTGATGTTAGTTATGATCAAACATGTTTAGAAATCAATTCTGGAAACCTAGATGATGTTGCATGCTTAAAATCAGATTAGAATTGAAGTTATGAATGATTTTGATTTAGTCGGAATTCAAGTTATGAAGCACTCGGAATTCATGTCATGAATGACTTGGAATTCAAGTGATGAGTCTGTCGGATTTGGTGATTCCGACCAATTTACTCGGAATTGGACTTAGAATCCGAGTAAACTTCATTATATGCCTTAACTTTTTAATCGGATTTGATGTAGTCGGATTTGGATTCACTCGGTATTGGACCTTACCCGGAATTCATGATTTAAGTATGAAATCAGACTGTGATATGTCCTAACACTTTTGATCGGAATCCGACTCTTAGTCGGAATGTGACTTTACTCGGAATTTAACAGTTTGCCTTTACTCGGAATTTAACAGTTTGCCTTTACTCGGAATCCATATAATTACTCGGAATGTATGAGTTAGTCGGAATGTAGCAATTACTCGGAATTTGTTTGATCGGAATTGACCATCACTCGGAATTTGAGATTTGATCGAAATTCTAACATTACCTTTGCTCGGAATTTGAATTGATATGAAGAATCCGATTAAAGAACAACTTTTTGTTGAATTGAAGATGAACATGAATTGTACATTCAGTATGACCTTGACTTATGAAAGGAATGTATGTATTGTCTAAGCTAAGGAGATGGATGAATTCACAGAATTACAGATTGTAAAGGGTAATAGTGAATTACGGTATATTGATGTGAATATACATGAATTTAATATGTACTTGTGATTGTATGTGCAAATGTGGTTGATTATAGTATTGTGCTTATTGTGTATTGATTAAGCAAATACTGATTGTTAGTTGTTTGTTCAGGTGGAGACAAAACTCAGTAGTAAGTAAAGACTGAGTTGCCTGAACTGTTGAAGATATCGGTGAGTGGATATATATTGGATGTATAAGATATAACTCCTGATTGGTTGCTCTTTGAGATGTTATCTCTTGTTGACTGTATATATACATGTTGTTTGGGACATCAGCTTGGCGGTTGTTTTTCAGCTGGGCCTAAGTTTAGAGATATACAGTATTAGTAATCTTCTTGATAAGCATTTGTTGTAATAAAGAGGTACTAGTATTGTTATCTGTGATAACTGGGCTATCGGTAAACCTATGCTTTGGCCGGCATTTGGTTGAAGGTCCCGCAGGACCGCTTGTTCTCTTGTTGCTTGAGCTTGGTTGTTTGGGCTTTATGCCTTGTATGCTTTTGATATCTATTCTCTCACTTAGCTTTGTGCTAATCCCCCACTGTTGAACTCTTTTACAGGATATTCCTGGTATGTGGAAGATAGAGGTGAAACTGGAATTGTGGGCTGATCTAACTCTGATATCTGTTTGTTTTTGTAAAGAGCCTGTTTTTTGAGTAACACTGTAAATGTATTTTGTAAATCCAACAAGTCAAAGTTATATTTTGTAATTATGTTTACATTATTATGTAATTAAGCTTCCGCGCGTATTTCAAAGTTGTGTTAGAAAATACGGTGTTACAAGGCCCCACCAAGTACATGGAGTCTTACATGATTATTTCTCTGAGTTTGTTACGGAGTTATTATTGATGCGACGTTTTAAATAAATTTAGGTTTTTTATCGAGTTCTCTTTGGTGTGTTACCCCTGCTTTAAGATGTAAAAGCATGTTTCTGAACACTTGTGTAATGTGAGTCTTACATGAGTATTTCATTGAGTCCGGTAGGGGTTATTATCGATGCAACATTTAAAGGAAATTTCAGGTTTTTATCGAGTTCTCTTTGATGTGTTGCCCCAATTTTAATATGTATACAAACACATGTTTGTGAACTCTCGTGTTTTGTGGAGTCTTACACGAGTATTTCTTTGAGCCCGATACGGGGTTATTATTTATGCAGCAATGTAAAGAAATTTTAGGATTTTATCAAGTTATCTTTGGTATCTTCCCTCTACTTTAAGATGTGAAAGCACATGTTTCTTAACACTCGATTAAGAGCATGTTTGTAAATCCAAAAGTTTCAATTAATTTGGTGTATTTCATCCTACACAAACATATTCAAACCTTTTTTTTAGTCATTTTTTTTAGTCAATTTCTTGACTGCGGTTTCATTTGTGAGAAATATAATGTTTTTTATTGATGATTTTATATTATTATTTAGGGTTAAAGTCACTGATGACTGAACACAAAGAGGCTTTCCCCAATATTCTGATATGACACATTAACTTTTTTTACACATATGTCCATTTAACTTGTAAGAAACCTGTTATTATAGCCATTTTGGTGATTTTGACCTGTAATAGCAGGTAACCTTCTTCCCCAATTTCCTTCACTTCGAATACAAACTTTGAAGCCAAAATTCTCCTTGTACACGTAACGAAAATCAATGATTCTTGACTCTATGGAAAGATAACCGAGTTGTCTATCAAGTAGTATAAAAAAACGAATAAAAACGAGTTTAAAATGTGTCAATCCATCGAAATACCGTAAGGGTGTCGAATTGGTATTTATCGACTTTAATTAGCAATAACTTGGCCTGCACTTGATGGTTTTTCATGAATTTGGTGTTTATTGAAAGGTAAAAAGATTATCTACGACAATCTATAAAAAGAATGACGTAAAACGATCAAGAATCGAGCAAAAAAATAATCTTTTTTCTGCCCTGTTTTCGGAAAAAAACCCAAAAAAATGAGACTTTGAGCTCGAAATTCTCTCTCAATACTTGACGAAAATTCATGAATTTGGTGTCATTTGAAAGGTATAATGATAAATTACAAGATTCTACAAAAAATCACAAAAAAGACCAAAATCGACCCAAAAATCGCAAAAAACGGGCTGAAACCGACTTGGCAGGTTGCAGGTCGCGTTTTGGCCATATCGACACGGTTTTGGTAAGTTAAATGACCATATGTGTAAAAAAAAAGTTAATGTGCCATATCAGAATATTGAGAAAAGTCTGTTTGTGTTAAACAACTTTAACCCTATTATTTACGAGAGAAACAACGAGAATAATGACGGTTATCACCCTGTTCAGACTTCATAATCGACCAGGATGATGATTCGTTCTTGGTAGAAAACTAATCAAGACTCCTTGCCCCTCCTTGATGGTCTATGTATTTATGATCCGGATCTGTTCATTGTCAATGGTTCATGCTTTCATCTACAATAGTCTAATGGTTCTTGATTTACCGTTTTAAACAATATGGAATAGAGATGTCACAAAGAGAAAACCTTAGAAAACAGTTTTTTTTTCTTTATAAAACAAACAAAAACTTTAATCCCACCTCTTTTGATTAAGGATAAAATACGTATTAAAACCAAATACAATATATATTTTTGCTATATTTACACGTGAATTGACATTAAAACCACATAAGATCGACACATAATTGTTGTAACATTTATATGGATCCCAACCCATTTAAGCTTTGGGTACCCTTATGATTTTAAGCCACGAAATAATGTCTTTATTTTTATTTGCTGCCGGTTGTTTGTGAATTCATAAAAGACTAGATTAAGACTATAACAAAGGTATTTGAAATAAATGAAGAAGACACCATTAGTCAATAATGAATGCGACTTATTTAATATTGATTTTTAAGATTAGTTATTTGTAATGTATACAATTATAATCCCATCACCGTCATGTTTTAACTCGTTACCTAATCAAGATATATTATCATTTTTATTACTCGGTGACATGTAAAAGTATTTTTTAGGATCCGTTGCAGGCTATTTGTCTAGAAGTCTACATTTATAGAAAATAGTTGTAATTTCTTTTATGAAAAGAAATAAAATAATATGAGCATAAAATATATTCTTCTAATAGCATCTATTTTATAATTTACTAATTTGTAACATAACTACAAAGATATACTTTTTATAGATAAATAAATTATTTTTGTAAGTAGAAGATGTTAGATATTTCAACTCTATAAATGTTTTAAGTATAAAAACACAGTTTACGTGTCCTTTTCCGATTAAAAACAATATTGTCTTTTGGTGATTAAATATTACACAATCTCCATATATCTTCTCCCCCACAACGTGTTCTCCCCCAAAACCTAGTGGGGGGTTTTCGTTTTCTTTCACGCAAAAGTTTCGATTCTTCATCACAGGTATGCTATGAGCTCTTGATTTTAGTGTAAACTAGGGCATCCATTTGTACTAATTGTAGCTTGCAGTCGTTCTATTTTGGAGCAGTTTCTTCAGAGTTTAACTTTGAAAATACACATGGTTTGGAATTTTGTTGATTAAACCACATTTTACTTTGAAAATGCTACCACACTTTATTGATTCAGAACGTACATATGTTAGTGGACTTTGCTTTGACTTGATTGAAGTGTAGTTCAAGTGACGTAGATTGTAGATGGTCAAAGTTTTGTACATTTTGCGATATTTCATCGCGATAACTGTTACTGTTTTTTTGCCGATTTGATCGGAGATTCCGTCGGAATTGAGTGAAGATATAAAGATCGAGATATTTGGGGAAATGCCGGAGATATCTGTGTTTTGAGGTTTGATGGGCTCGTTTGTAATTGTTTAAGGCAGAGTCGGTTTAGAATTCATAGGGCTTTAATACTCTCCTGTTCTTTGATTCGGGTGGAAGTGTAGAACTTCCAGTTGCTTTGCAATCGCAATGCAGGATCAGTAGGTGTGATGGACCAAACTTGTTTGGTTAAATTTACATATAGTACTTAATTCTGTTTCATTACACAGGATCTTCACTTGTGATTTCATTGAAATGCATAATTGCAATTGTTGTAAACTTAGTATCTTTCTTCTTATGATTGATTATTCTTCTGATAGATGCCGTTTACCTTGATATTTTTGCACCTGTTTTTTAAGTTAATGCCCTTGTATCCATCTCATTTTGGTACTAGTGAAGTTTCTGAGTTTGTTTTATTAATTGGTGCTGCATGGATGTAGATACAGTTGAGTCCATTTCAGTGGACTTTTGATGGAGCAGGTATGTATAATACATTTCATGCTTTTATGTAACATTAATAACTTTATGTTTTCCCACCACCTAAATTATTTACTGTTTCAACAACCATAGTATGAGAAGGTTGAGAAGATAGGTGAAGGAACATATGGTGTGGTCTACAAGGCTCGTGATAAAGTTACCAATGAAACAATTGCTTTGAAGAAAATCCGTTTGGAGCAAGAAGATGAGGGAGTGCCAAGCACGGCTATCAGAGAGATTTCACTGTTGAAAGAAATGCAGCATGGAAACATTGTCAGGTACAATCTTAAAAATGAATTGAATGAATTCATCTTCTTTTTTCCTGTTTATGCTCTACAAGCAGATCATGGAGCAAATGGTGACTTTTTGGCGTTTTTTGGTGTCAGGTTACAGGATGTCGTGCACAGTGACAAAAGACTGTATCTGGTTTTCGAGTATCTGGACCTGGATTTGAAGAAGCACATGGACTCATGTCCTGAGTTTTCAAAGGACCCTCGCCTTGTAAAAGTGGGTAAACCTTTTTTGAGCACTATGTTCTTGGTCTTAGTTGCTATACTCATATTTTATATTACTACTTCACTTATATGATAGTCATTTCCAAGACTGGAATCAGAGATGGGGACAAGGGTGGGTTGGGCGGGCTCTTTAACCATTAAAACAGTTCAAATTGATTTAAATATTTTGTCCGTATGTTGAAACTTTAAGCGGTCCGGCTTCTCTAGTTACTATTTGTGCCCTTCTTTTTAAGAAACCGTCAGCGTGGCAAATTTAATTAATTAATTACAAAGATATACTATCTAGATATTAGTCTAAGCTTTTGAAAAAGTGACTTGCGAGGCTTAACGTAATAAAAGTACACTTTGGGTGCTACCTATTTGACCAAACATAATCTGAATTGATCCACTATTAAGTAATAGATCGAAATCGGCACCTTTGGGTGTTTGTAATGCTAAGATGCTAATACAATATAATATATGGACTCAAGATGTTGTTACCGTCTCACACTTTGTTACCATTATCAATTTGCAGATGTTTCTATATCAAATACTGCGTGGGATTGCTTATTGCCATTCTCACAGAGTTCTCCATAGAGATCTAAAGCCTCAAAACTTGTTGATTGATCGTCGTACCAATGCACTAAAGCTTGCAGATTTTGGACTGGCCAGGGCCTTTGGTATCCCTGTCAGGACATTCACGCATGAGGTAGTTACCATGGTTTTCGTTTTCCCTTTGGCATAAAATATGATTGTATATTGGAGTTATTACTCTGTTATATACCCAAGTGCAATAAAGTTGAATAGGGATGCTACATAAATCGTTGGTGTTCTTTTTTAGGTGGTGACACTCTGGTATAGAGCACCGGAAATTCTTCTTGGATCCCGACACTATTCTACTCCTGTTGATGTGTGGTCAGTTGGTTGTATTTTTGCTGAGATGGTGAACCAGCGACCTCTCTTTCCTGGTGACTCTGAGATTGATGAATTGTTCAAGATTTTCAGGTGATACTTCGTTCCCCTCCACTTGTCAACACATGCTCTTTCCTAATTCCTTTATGACCAATATTGCGATTTTATAATCAAGTAAGTCGTTTGTAAATGTATTCTACTATAAGTTGCTTACATGTCCTAAAAAATGAGGAATAAGTGGAACTTTTGATCTTAGATATCTATTCTTCCTTGCAAAATGTTATTCTAATTACTCTCCGAACATAATTAGAATAATTGTATGCATATTTTCTATTGTTGGTTCCATTAAAATGAAGTTGATCATTGTATTCTAGAGGTTGGCAATTTTTAAGCCATTTAGATATAAATGAGTCAATTTGGGTGTAGCTTCTTCTCTAACAGTCAAACAAAATTAAAACTTTGCTTATAAGGACATGGATCAGATTGATGAACAAGTGAAACGGATAGAAAGTCACAAAAGAGTATTTGTAATGCATAAAACCTTTTAAATCATTCAATCGAAAAGAATTTATTATTGAGATAATATTATCTTTGTAATCATGTACGGCACATTAATTATATAGTGAGCTAATTTTGTGGAAAGAAGTGTTTCGGATCAACTCAATTCTACCCATGTTTTGACTTAGAAAGTCACACAACAAAATTAAAACTTTTGATATAACTCAATTCTACCCATGTTTCGGATCAACTCAATTCTACCCATGTTTTGATATAAATGAGTCAATTTGGGTGTAGCTTCTTCTCTAACAGTCAAACAAAATTAAAACTTTGCTTATAAGGACATGGATCAGATTGATGAACAAGTGAAACGGATAGAAAGTCACAAAAGAGTATTTGTAATGCATAAAACCTTTTAAATCATTCAATCGAAAAGAATTTATTATTGAGATAATATTATCTTTGTAATCATGTACGGCACATTAATTATATAGTGAGCTAATTTTGTGGAAAGAAGTGTTTCGGATCAACTCAATTCTACCCATGTTTTGACTTAGAGCCATTACCCAACACCGTCTTACCTGCCATCTTGCCACACCTTTTGTATATATGATTAATAAAAACTTGATCAACCTCTCTTTTAAGAGTCCATGAGCATGTATGCATGTTCACTGCTCATTTATATCACATATTTAACTATATATCATGGGAACTCCAAAAGATACATGGCCTGGTGTGACATCTCTGCGTGTTTAATAAATTTTTTCTATTCTGTTGATTATCTAACATTATGTGAACGAATATAAAATAGGGCAAAATGCTAAGAAAGGTAACATAAATATAAAATTTTGCCGATAAAGGTAATATGTAATTTTTTTAGCCAAGAAATGATTATAAATTCCAATTTCTTATTGGAAGGATCTTGACTAGACAACCTTGATTTTTTGGCGTCATAAAATACTCTTTTTAGTTAGAAACCAAATTTTACAATCCTTTTCAATGCAAAATTGAAATCTGCTATCCTTCTATATAAAAACTTATAATTTATAATCCTTTCTTGGCACAAAAAATTACATCTTAATTTTGATATCTATGTTACCTTTCTTGGCAATTTGTCCTAAAAATATGATAAGAGTATGTGGTATGTCGAAAAATATGTAGATGTGGGGTGATGAATAGTACTAAACTAAAATTGGTGTAAAATGTCAAGGTGTACACCAAAAGTTACACCCGATTTGGTGTCTTGGTTGGAGATACTTTATTACATTAAAACACTGAATTCGAGCTTATATTGTATTATGTGCATACACCGGAGATGGTCAAACTATCTTTATCTATCTTAAAGGAAATGAGCCAAATGTGTTGAAAAGGGCAAATGGTTAGAAAGTCTCCTAGGCTCCTAGCGTGTATTTCAATGCATAAAACCTCTTAAATCTTCTTAATGAAAAAGACAAGTTATTAATGAAGAGTTTCCTGTTTTGACCAAATCTAATAACCTATTACCCAACCTGCCCTTTTACATTTTTACCCGCATGACTGGTAAAGAATTGACCAACATCTCTTTAGCTGTTCATGATCAATTTCTCTTTAAATGTACTAATTTTCTCTTCTTGCTTATATTTCTTTAAATTATAGAATCATGGGAACTCCAAATGAAGATACATGGCCTGGTGTGACTTCTCTTCCTGACTTCAAGTCCGCCTTTCCAAAGTGGTCCTCAAAGGTGAACACTCTTTTTTTTATATCATTGGTACTTCAATTGTTGAATTCGTTAGTTTTTACCATTGCCAATGATTTATTGCTTATGATCTTAATTGAATTAAATGGTACATCCTTTGCTTTACAGGACCTGGCAACTGTGGTTCCGAATCTTGAAAAAACTGGTCTTGATCTTCTACGTGTAAGTTTAAACTAATTGCTATCTTAGTTCTCATTTATCCACGCCAAACATCTCAACTTGTTGGTATACACACTTTGTCTTCTGAAAAGTAATATGATGAAACTGGCACTTGTTTTTAGTAAAATATTTGACTAATTGTCAAATATCCGAAAGCAACTCCATTAAAAGCAAATAATAGACTCTGATGTATCAAAATAATCTTGATTTGAAAATAGGATACATCGAAGAACATGTTCCTATGTTTATGGGACAGAAGAAGGAACGTGCATATACTAGAATAAATTTTTACCCCGAAATAATAAAGTTTATAATTTGCATATTACGCCTCATTAGCTGACCACTTATAGCCCACTGGCCTTAAAGTAAATGTAAACAAAACATGAGATGTAGCTGCCAGATACTACCCAATAACTCCAGGAACACACTAATATTTTGTCTATCAAGAGAACAATTTATTTGACTTATACCGGCTAAATGACCTTCAAACGAACACGTTGGAGTTTGGATCTGCGTGATCGAAAGTGATCATGTTTAAATAGCAAACAAATTCATAAAACGACCATAAAGGATCATTTTGTGAAATAGACGTCTTGTGAATGGTAGTAAAATTAACTCTAAATTAGGTTAAAGAAGGGGTATGTATGTAACTTGTTTTGAACTCTTTTATATTTAGTTTGATGTAGCTGGCATTAAACTGATAGTTTAAAACTGAACAGAAGCTCAGGCTCTGAAGATTAAACATGTTATTACACAATAATCAGTTTCAAAATGCAAATCCAAACACTCTTATGTTGATTGTCAAGTCTTTGATTTATAGAGATTTAATGAGCAATTGATTTCAGAAAATGCTGTGCCTGGACCCGAGTAGAAGAATTACAGCCAGAACCGCACTGGAGCATGAATACTTCAAGGACATTGGGTTCGTGCCATAATTTACCAGACGATCTTCATGTGCAAAACAAAACCCTTTGTGAGATATGTGTGCTGTTGTTAGGTGATGTTTTTGTTTGTCATTATCTTTTACCATCTTAATTAGGATAAAGGTGCTTTCTTGCTAAGCCATTGTCGAATTGGCTTGTGCATCTGTTTTATCTCTCATCTGAAACCCTGTTTTCAAGTATGAAAAAAGTTTCAAATTCATTGCAAACTGTTTTCTTGGTGGAGGACATATCATCAGGTTTTTATTTCATTTCAATGGAGTTTGTTTGGTGTGCAATTCACACGTGTGTTCTTTTTAACTAGATAATGAATGGGATTGTGCATATGCTTTATCTCTTCATCTGAAACCCTATTTTCTAGTATGGAAAAAAGTTTTGAATTCATTGCAACTGTTTTCTTGGTGGATCTGATTTCATCAACCACCACCGTCATTGCTGCTATAGTTGAACCCTAGACCATGGTGAAAATGGAAAAACGAAGCCAATTCAAACCCTAGGCCATATACGAATGTTAAGATGATGAACCGTAGAACCAAAGCCAAATCAAACCCGATACCACACAAATATTCATATGACAAATCCTAGACTATGGATGACTGTTTAGATATGGAATCCTAGACCATATACGGATGTTAAGATGAGGAATTGAAGCCAAATCGAACATTATAAGTGAACCTTAGACGAAGATGATGAACCCTAGACCACAATGGCAAATATGATTTCAAACTTGCTCGAATAGAAGCAGAACTGAACTTGCCCTAGTTGATGGAGACGCAAATGAAGGAGATGATAATGACGGTGAACATAATCAATGGAGGGTAGATGATGATGGTGAACATGGACGATGGCGGTGATGAAGTTAATAGGATGAAGTGAGGATGTTAAACGGGAATGATATTCTTTGCCTTTTCTAAGGGAAGGAGATTTTTCTGTATTTAGGAATGAGACGAATTTGATTTCATTCCTTGGTTCTCATTTTGTAAACCAAACATAGGAACGGTTATGTTTTAGATTCAAATTCCATAGGATTTCATTAGACCAAATGACTCATTGGTGTCATGTTTGGTTCACTGATCGAGGGAAAAGAGATTTGTCAATTCCTTCCAAATCCCACACCTTGAGGATTTCACAAATTCTTTCCCTAACTTGATGGAATTCATGCCAATGGGGTTTAACCCATTTTCACCCAAGTGTTCTTGTGGATTTGTAACAGTTGTTGTTCCTCCATCAAAGTGTTTTTGGATCCGTTCATCGAAGTGTTCATCAGGTGTTCCATGTAAATACGCCGTCTGACTAACCACTAGCGATTCCAAATTCATGCAGGCTTTGAACAGATGTTCATCTGATCTATTCAAATGTACATCCAAGTGTTTTTTGGATCCATTTAGATCTTCATTGGATCCGTTTAAATATTCATTGGAGACTTGTTATTAATATGTTGGATTGGTTTAATGTAAACTTGGAATTATGTATTCTTGGTTTGATTGTGTTCTTGAAATTGTAATCTATGTTCAAAAATTTGATGTCTTCTTGGTTTGATTGTGTTGTTGAATTTGTATGAAGGTTAATGTTGCCATTTCGATTATTAATACATTTCAATTTCCTTTAAATTTTTTTTTCAAAATTCAATTTATATACAAATTTCCAAACTGACTCTAAAGCTTATTAAGAAATAATGATCAATCCGTTCAAGTTATTTAGTCGACTGGAGTTGGGGCAAACAGACTTTGTAAACAAAACATTACTTTAAAATAAGAGTAAATTACATCAATGGTTCATGTGGTTTATCCCAAATTACACCAATGGTCCATATGGTTCATTAATTACACTAGATGTTTCTGAGGTTTACATTTTGTCACGTCCATGGTCCCTGGCCCAAGTAAAATGACTAAACTACCCTTCTATTTTTAATTTACATTTTTCTTTTACATTTTTATTCCTTTTTTAATTAATAAATAATAATTATATAATAATAATAATAGTAATAAAAAATAATTATAAAAACCCATCCCCCACCTTCCCCCCAATCTCTCCCCGTCGACCTTGCACCACCGCCGTATCTCACCACCACCGCCACCATGGCACCACCGCTGTCCCTCTCTCCCCCTCCGTCTCTCTCTCTCCGTCTCTCCCACAGCCCCAACCCCCTTCAAAACATTATATATAGAATAGAATCCCCATATGATAATTCTACCTAGGAACAAAGCGTAGGTTTTTGCTTCAATCAATCGATCATTAATTTGATGAAGCTTCATCGGAGATGGCGCTTCGATAGCAGCGGCTGTGGTGACGTCCGTGGCTTCTATCACGTTTTTACAGCAGCCCCAACCCCCTTCCCTGTCACTCCCCTCTGCCAAGAAGAACACTACCGTCGCCATTATCATCCCACCATAATCGATCCCTTTTTTGTGCGATTAGGGTTTCCAGATCTATAACACACTGTAATCGTTCCTTTTTTTGTGCGATTAGGGATGACGGTGGCGGTTTCGTCATCTCCTCAACCCATGGAGTACCACAGCCAGAGCCACCATCCACATCTTTTGCGGCGGCGATTCACCTCAAAGACAGAGAGATAGAGAAAGAGAGTGAGCAGCAGTGTGGAGGCGGACGGAGTGGTGGTAAACGGAGCAAATTCGCCGGAGTTGGAGGCGGAGGTTAACGGTGGCTGTGGGTGTGGAGGCCGACGGCGGAGGTTAACGGTGACATACGGCGGTGGTGCAAGGTTGGACGGGGAAGAAGGTTCAAATGGGTGTTTGTTTGTTTATTAATATATTATTTTTAAATATTAAAAGTATTTAATATCAATTTAAAATCAAGAAAAACAATTAAAAAAGGGTTAGGGGTAGTTTAGTCATTTTACTTGGGCCAGGGATCATGGACGTGACAAAATGTAAACCTCAGAGACGTTTGATGTAATTAATGAACCATAGGGACCATTGGTGTAATTTGAGGCAAACCACATAAACCATTGGTGTAATTTACTCTTAAAATAATCTACAAGTGTAGGTTTCTTGAAGTATCATTGAAATTTGAAATTTGAAATTCTAACATTTTTTATTTTTGCCTTTTGTTTTTTACACTAATTTAGTTTACTCTCAAAATAGGAAATGTATGTCTTTGATTCAATGTATAATGCATGTATTTGTTGGTATCATCCCTTAGCGGCTTTATCAAATTTTCTTTGATTACATTGTTTGGTTATATTTATGGGAGTCGATGTAGATTAGAGTTTTACTGTTTTAGAGTAGGTTGACTAAACCTGATTTTAAATATGGATTAATGGATATGAGTGGACTCGATCTTCTAGTTAGTCTTGACTTGTATGATTTGAGACTCTATGAATAGTCATATCCTTCTCTCTCTCACCTTTTCGCCGCCATTGCGTTTCTTCCTCCCGTCATCCTCTTTGAGTGACGACATTCTTTCTCTATTTTTATTTCTCGTCATGCTCAATGACGCAACGTAAATAAAAACATATTATTTCTTTCCTTGTTGCCGCCCTAGTTGTAGCTCCTACCATCGCAGCCGCACTTCTAGCAGCTGCTTTACCTCTTGCTGCCGTCATCGTGGTGCCTCTTTCCACCACTAACACTGCAGTCATAGCTCCTACAGCCGCTGCCATATTCATTATCGCCGCTTTGGCCACTAATCCGTTACTGCTTCATTGTCACCACATAGTTCAATTCTATTTATCGTTTTTATACCTTATGTATTTTATTGTAATTATCTATCATTCTTACTACAGAAAAGAGTATTAGCGATAATTAGATTATGGTTCAAGAGTATGCCAACTTAGCCGTTAAGTAGAGTTTTATCGCATACTGTACATATAAACAGTTATTAATCGATGAGCATATATATATATATATATATATATATATATATATAAGCATAATCTCTTCTCTATTTACAATCAAAACCAACAATTTAAAAACTATAACAAGATTCAAGTTCATTGTTTTCCAACAACCCCAACTGTTCTATGCTTACCAAGTGTGGGGAAAAATAGACACAAATCATCACATCACATACGTAATATAATATTATAATTCATACGGAAGCCAAGTGAAAAATCTTGAGTTTTACTCACAACATGCTGTCAGTACGGGCTGGAAGCCGTCGGAAGAAGTTCAACGGTGCAGACGGCAACCTATGACGAAACCTCGGATGTCTCATCACATAAAATCCCGTCACCAGCACCAGTACCATAAAAGGTGTCGCGTATAACACAAACGCCGCCACCAGACAGAACACCATGAATATAAGCGTAGCCCGTGGGTCCCGCCAGCTCAGAAGCCCCTGCAGTCGTTCCCCTTGGCTCGCTATATCGCCTACAACAGACTGGATTCTTCCAGCCACGCTGCGTAACCGATCATACCGGTGCCGCACGATTTCCGAGCTCCGAGATGTCGGGAACGTGTCAAATTCCTCGTCAAGCTCGTCAGGATGAACACCATCAGCGTACGATAACCGGGTGTTCATATGAGGAGGATATTGTGCCCTAAACCAGTAATTCCAGAGTCCGATTAGGAACATGTAGAGGAAAACCGTCGGCAGAATGAGCTCCGGGAAGGAGACGAGCATCACGAACAGGATATGAACAAGCACAGTCGTGATAGGGTTTCTCCATAAACAAACTTCCCCAAACCATTTACTGACTGCAAAAACTCCATTGAAGACCGACATTAGCCTGAAGAAATTAGCCTTACTTCGCCTCATGCTCCATAGATGAGAATTAGCATCTGTCATGTACTCGACTATTTCTCTCCTCAGCGGCGGTTCTGCACGGCTGAGTCGTGCCGCCACTATGCCGACGGCTTGGTGGCGGAGCATTTCTAGCTGGATCACTGTCAATGGTCTCACATAGTGCATTTTTGGTAACAGGGGTTTCGAGTACATATACATCATGTTCATCATGTTAGTACTCGAGAAACGAATAGCCAAATGCAACTCCCCCATTTTCTTGACACCCGAAGGGTGAAGAACAAGCAGCGGGTATGAGTGTGTATACACCCGACCCGTTTCAAGAGTCGAGATTCTGATACGGATTTTCCCGATTCTCACGTCTTTAGAATGGGAGTCCTTCTCAAGCTGAGTGTTGTCAAAAACACCAACTGTTAAAACAGTTGACGGGTCGAAAACTTCCCAAGTGTACTGCTCGTTGAATCTTGGAATCAAACTGTCGATAACTGTTCGTGTTCGAACCCATTTGTGACCATATTTAGCAACACAATATGCATCCGTTGTTCCTTTACCTTCTCGGGTTTTCATCGGGTGAAGAGCAGTAGCATTCAAGATACCGAGTTCCAGTATCCCAACAGATGGCTTCCATAGCTGTTTTGCTGTGGGTCTCAGATCACTGCTGTACTGAGTCGACTCATCAAGCACATGATACCCGCCATCAAGACACACACGAAGATGGAGTCGAGTACTAAACTTATGATCCTTTTTCTTCATCTTCTTCTCATCAACTTCATGATCCCACGGGTCTTGAAGATTAAACCACCGAGAGTGAATCATTCGATCATCTGCGCGTCTCTCGACACTGTTCAATGGTATAAACACCTTCCCTAAAGTCTCCTCTTTATTGTGTCCCATTCGATCTTCGATAGTAAGAACCAAAGCATCTTCAAACGGCTCAGCAGCTACAAACATCATATCTTCATTCCACAATGCATTTGCATTTCTCGCCTGAACCGATCTTGTTTTTAGAACCTGGTTATTAATCTGTGCTTTCACGAATACATCCGGGAAACGGGTTTTTTCTTCCCAAACAAGATCTTGTACCTCGATGACATTAACACGAACATACCAAAGTCTAGGAGAATGATAAACTTTTGACCGAGTGTATATTGAAGAAAGCGAGCTATCGACACTATTTGCTGCTGAATCTACAAGAAAAGCATCCGGAAAGGCTTCATCAGCTTGAGTCCCAATCCAGACCGCAAGCATTAGTTCACCTTTCTTTTTCTCCCCCTTTTTGTCTTCGAGCCGATACCATTCAGGAGCTAACGGGCTATCGGGTGGGACCCGTGTTGGAACATCATGAAGATTCACACGAACGATCCCCACAAAGTCGTCTTTTATCATATCTTTATCTTTAAGCACGACATCTAGTACTGTTGCTTGCATTCTTTCCCTAGAGAAGGCGAAAACCGTATTCCATTCGGGGTTTGATATTTTTGAAAAATGTCGGGTGATTCCTTTATAGTTCCCGACCCGTACTTCAACATACGGGTCGAGACTCCCTGTGAGGTCCATAGTTGGGAGGTCTTGTGCTTTCACCACCCGAACAAACAGGAACTGCATTGGCTCGACTAGGTCATAAGTGCTCGCCCGCCTGTTATCTCCACTCACAACCCGACCCCCAATCACCTGCCCACCACCAAGAAACGGGCTTGTTTCCTTGAGAGCATACTCCATCGGTTGTGATGAAGAAGATCCCGAGTACATCCGTACGACCTTTGGTTGACCTTGAAATTGACTTTGATTTTGACTTTGATTCTGGTTTCTCATGTCCTCATTCACATATGCATATGGTTGTTGTGGCTGGTTCATAGCTGCCATGTATGGTTGCTGTGAAGGAAACTGAGGTTGTTGGGCAAAGTTAGAGTTTGGCAAATGGTGAAATGTTCTTGTTGAATCTCTTGACTCTTTTCTGCCATGGGAAGAAGTATCCATCTGAGGAGGTGGATTAGAGGATCTAATCATCGGGTTATCAGTGACAAACACTTTAAGCCCGAGCTCGCCTTTCACACGTGAAAATATGCTTCTTTTTTCTAAAGGGTAATGGAAAACAACAGCATCTGAATAAGGAACAAATGATGTTCCATTGATATGAACCTTACCCATAAAGGATTTTGAGTTGTTTCCTTTGGTACTGTTGTAAACATATGCATCAAGTGTAAGGTTAGTTAGGTCTTTCGGGTCAGAAATATTGAAATAAAAAGTTTCATTCCAATACGGGTCAAGATCCTTTTCCTTGACAGTGGTTCGGAACTTTTGATGATCAAAGTGAAGCTCGACATATGGGCTAGCTGAGCCCTGACCGTCTTTTGCCATAAGGTCATGTGCCCCTTGGACCTCGACACCTAGCTTTAAGTTGCTCATTTGAGATTCTTCTAAGAGCACTTTTCACAAACAGTTAGTGGGCGTCTTGATCGCACACCTGTAAAGAATAATATGTTAATTAATTATCACTATTAAAATTACACTGAACAAACAATGGGATTCCAAGAACAGAAGAGGATCAGAACTGAATCTTTATAAATGACGAAATAGGATTCCAAAAAGTTCATATGCTTTATGAGAAAGATGTAAAAGAATGACATAAAAAGGGGGAATCGAATCAAACAGCAAGGAATCCCAACTTTTAACAGATAAAGATTTTGACTTTTAAGGTCAAGCAGAACGAAATTCCAGATTAAAATCTGTTACTGAAATCAAGTATATAGCGATTACTAAACATACAAATAATCAAATGTGCTGGTGTTTGAATATCTAGCGAATCATACTGATTTCTTACAACAGTTCCTTTAACCTAAAAAGTCAAACTATAAATCCCCAAAATTTACAAAGAACACTAACGCATACGACTTCCATAGCTCATAATTTTCCTCAGATACTATGAAAATCGAAGTAGATGAAGAAAATTAGTAACACCTGGACTGTTTACTTAATACTCGAGCAAGAGAAAAACCCCCAAATCACATAACAAGCTGTCTTAAAAGAAGTCAAAATTGTTGAACTAAAACTCCAATCATCCGATGAAAAAATAAAACATAAAATCAACATCGACATCATCATCACCATCTAGCTCTTTAAATCAGAGCTCAAATGAGATATATCAGTGAGTATGTATGTCTACAACTATCCAATCATTAACACACAAAAACAGAGAACACGAACCAGAAAAGGTGAAGAAAAGAAGTAAATAATTACCTTATTCTCTTGTAACGGCTTCACGTGCTGTGTTATCCTGCCTTCGATCTGAAGAAGTCGTGTTTGTTTTTCAAATTCAACAGAAAACTGACGCACTCGTGTATATTTTGGGCGATTAATTTAAACAGCGTAGGGTGCAATCACGGAAGATGAAGATCAGAAATGAAGAAGAAGAAGAAGTGAATTTGTTTGTTAATGGGTAAAATTTCTGGGATGATTCATGGAAGTGAAGAAGAAGAGCAGTTTGGATTGTATTGTCAGAGGAGAACACGCTTTGTGTCTTGTGTAATTCCAATCAAACGCGAGCCACTTATTTAATTCTACGTTTAATCACGTTCGTTTGGTCAAGTCAACTTTGCAATTTATACTTTCGTACAATATATGTTTATTATGTTTACACTTTAATCTTCTTTAGAAGAAGAGAATTCATACACTCACCTACTAGTAGTACCTTGATACTAATTATTACATAAGATGTGGTATTTGTACTATCTTTTTTATTTATTATTTTACTCGTAATATCAATATAAATGTGAATATCAATAAAGGATGTGAACAAAAAATTAATGAATTTCACATTGTATCATGTGATGAATAGGAAGAAATAATAGCAAGATATATCATTTCTCTTAGATTATGAGCTTGTAGCTTTGTTTGGAAAGATGCATTTTAAGCACATAAGTTTCGATAATAAAAAGTGATTGTGTGCTAAGACGAGAGAGATTATATATCTTCTACTTATTAGATTAGTTTAAATTGGCTAACTACCGACATGTGTAATGTATAAACTTAGTTTGTTGAATCTTATTTATGATTTAGTTGATTGATTATTTGTTGAAACTTGTTGATAGCTCAAACTCCAACTCTAATTTATTTATTAAACCTTGAAAGTTATTTAGCTTATCAAATAATGAATGATTTTCTGGACTTTTGGCTGGAATTCTCGCCAAAAAATTAGGTTATGTCGGAGAAGACTAAGGTGACGTTTGGTTTGTAGATTATTTTTAGTTGTAATTGGAATCTTAAATGGATTTGGAATGTATATGAATTGAATTTAAAATGTAATTCCTTACTCTTTTGTGTTTGGTTGCACAATGGAGGATTCTTGTGTCACCACCCACCACCACCGTCAATAACACCAACACCACCTGCCGTAACACTACTGCCACCCCTCAACAATAGATCTCTGAAGTCCTAAATCCACCGACCCTCAACAGAAGATCGTTGAAGCCCTAATTCCATAGTTCCTCAACCGTCACCCTAAGCGTCACCTACCATTCAAGCCTTAATCGTTGCCTTCACCTTAATCATCACCTACCATTGAATCCCTAATCATCTTTGTTGTCGCCGCTCTAATGATCACCTAACACTAAAGCAAACCTACGCCGTCGTCGCTAGTCAGGACACCACCTCTATCCTTGTCGCTGGTCGGGACACCACCTCCGTTTACTGGTCACCACATCCGTCAACATCACTGGCCGTGATAAGAATGTTGGTGAGCAGATGCAATCTCAATTCCATTGTTGTTGAGAAGAAATTTTCTTTCCTTCATATAAGGAAAATCTTTCCCGTCTTCAATTCTAATTCCTTCTCTCAATAGTAAACCAAACATGAGATTTTATCAGAACAGGATTCCAATTTCTTTAGATTCCTAAGGAATCCATCAAACCAAACAACCCCTAAAAGAAAGGGAAGGGGTGTTTGCTTAGTCACCCGATAAGTCACTTTTACATCAGTTTAAATAACATAGAGATTAGGGAGGTGATTTGTACAAAATGTCCTTATCATACATAACAATTATGTTTTTTATGTCTTTACAAACTCCACTAACTATTCACATATTCAAGAACATTTTGTGTGAGCATAAAAATCTAAAAACGAACTAATAGCGTTAAAAGCGACAAAACTGAAACCAGAATCAAACCCGACGGTTTGGTTTTAAAGTTTAAAAAATTGATGGTTTCGGTTTTAGTAACTGCCCATTAAAAATCATTTCATTAAAAACCACCTCACCAAATATTTAAATTCGTTTGATCTTATTATAAAGATGTAACTATTAATTATATTTTATTTATTATTTATTAAAGTCAACTATATATCCGACCGATTAGTTTAATACTCAAGGACGTATCGAAAATATTCTTAATGAATTACGGAGACGCATAGGTCCACCTCTATTTACATTTTGTGGTAGTTTTTGAGTTGCATACGACTGACAGATTTGAGGTTTGTTTTGTTAAATAGCAATTCAAATGCATAAAGAACAAATTAAAACCTAAAAATAGCAATTTAATGGTCTAAAACAACAAAATTATTGGAGGTGAGTTCGGTTTATAAACCGAAACCAAACTATTAAGAACCCGAATCAGTCAAAAACAAAATCATTAGAAACTGAATCCATTAGGTTTAAAATTTTTAAAACCAAAATAAGCAATTTGAATACAATTTAAGCTTAAAACCGCTCCATACTTACCCTTAAAGAGCATTATTGAATATATATATATATATATATATATATATATATATATATATATATATATATATATATATATATATATATATGCTCTTTGTTGTGTATGAAAAAAAATATTTTTGTATAAATCACCTTCTTAAACCGACAAATATGTGAAATTTTAGAACTTTTCCTTTTTTAAAAATTATTGTTAGTAAATTTTTTTATTTTATTTTTCTACTTATTAGATGATGATATGTGAAATAAAGGAATCAAGTAATTCTTTTTTTATATCCATTCTCATTTAATTTGACATTGTCTTAATCCTTATTTGATTTTGACACTTATTTTAATTTTTGACATTTATATTAGTAAACGATCATATGTGAAATCAATTAATTATATATACGTTTTAATACATATAGTCTAATATTTACAAAAAAATTAATTAAATTAGGTAGATTTACGTAATTGCTAGGAAAGTTCCTTTTCTTTTTAATAATATGAATGCCAGCCCACCGAAAAAAGAATTATAATCATACTTCTTAAGACTTAAGTAGAATAAAAAGTTAGTTTGGTGAGCAATTCGCATAATTGGAACAAGTTAAATTCTTTGCTCCGAATACAAACTTGATAATATAATTTTATATACGAAAATTATATCTATTCCTACCGAATCTTTTTATTTTATCTTACTGCTCAACAGATAATAACTTGTTGTATAAGTTAATTCTCTTTTATCACATCCTTTATTGATTTTAACACTTGTCTTGATTAGTATTGCCGTGCTTTTGAAAATTTACAACTTGATTTTTTAAAACTTTGCAACGAAAGACTTTAATACTTCATTAAATGCAAAACGGTTAAAACCGTATTACAAACATCATCATGAAAACCACTACGTTACCCCGTAGTCAATCCATCGTTTAAAGATCAGCATCATTAATAAAAAGGGTCAACCATATATAAGTCGGCATTAACAAAACACGTCACTAAATCTCTACCTGCAACACCCCGCTCACCAGGCAAACAAGCACACCTCCGATATGTCACCTGCACGAGTATACGACACATTTCAAAGATTTAATTGTCAGCTAGCACCTCGTGAGTTAGCAGTCTTCACCCCAAATTCACACATTAAAAACAATCATTAATCAGGTCCAGGTATTTAATAATAATAAATATAATCCAAACCTGTAACTAGACTCATCAGTATAGCATCATAAGAAATCTCCCGCATTGCCAAGTCTTATCAAAAGAATATCATCATCTAAAGATCATCATTTAACATCGTATTGCATTATAAACATCACATAACATCTCTTACGATCTTAGAACATCTTATCATCTCGATCCATCGTAAGTCCATATCGTGTTACATTATAAACTTATAAATTACATAAATCTTTTTACCTATAATATATAGTATAAAAAATAATTAACGACTCAAAACTTTCGACTAGTCATAACTCATAAGTCAATTAAGATTTTAATAGAACCATATATATAAAAAGATTTTAACAAATTAAAGAACTAATATATCAAAGACTTGACATTTAACTAGTCAAATAAAAAAATAAATTAACAAATCAATATATTAAAGGGCAAATTGCCGAGAAAGGTAACTATAATACCCAAATTTGACAATAAAGGTAATGTGCATTTTTTCGGGCCAACAAAGGACTCTAAATTCTAATTTATTCAAAAAATGGTATATAGTAACCGGGTCTTTAGGTAACCGGTTAACATGATGCTGACATGTCTTTTAATTGATGAGGTGTCAAAAATCTGAATTATTTTATAAAACAAAAAGCTTATGTGGCAAATAGATTATTTATTACTCTTAAATATATCATAATCTTCAACTCCTCTAACTCTCTCCCTGCTACTTCACCTTTCTGCCCACACCATAGAACCACCGCCACCATAGAACCACCGCAAGCATCTTACCATCGCCACCATAGAACCACCGCAAGCATCTCACCACCGCCACCGTCTCACCACCGCAGGCATCTCACCACCGCCACCATCACGTTTCTGCTACTTCAGATCTCTCTCTCTCTCTGTTCTTCGAAGTTCCACCGCACAGATTTAGGGTTTTCCATCGCCGCCGTCTCTATTTACGTTCTTCGAGTTCCAAACTCATCCCTCTACGAGATTTAAGGTTTGTGAGTTAGGGTTTTCAGATCTCTTTCTCTCTCTCTGTAACTCATCCCTCTACGAGATTTAAGGTTTGTGAGTTTAGGGTTATTAGATCTCTTCCAGATCTCTCTCTCTCTATTTCTGTTCTTCAAAGTTCTAGATCTGTGTTTGTTGGTTTTTGGGGGTTTAAGATTTGTGTATTTGTTTGGATCTGAAGATCTGAGCTTCTTTTGTATAGATTCACGGTGGTTCTTCTCTTTCAGAGTTTTTTTTTGTTTAAGATCTGAGTTTTTTTTGTTTGTTGTTGGTGGTTCACGGTGGTCACGGTGGTTCTTCTCAATTCACGGTGGTTCAACACAAGCATAAATTAACAGACATAAATTTAATTAATTAAATTATTTAACACAGAGATGACAGCGGTAGTTCATGGCAGTGGTGGTTCATGGTGGAGGTTCATGGCGGCGGCGGAGGTTATGGCAGCGGTGGTTAAGGGCGGTGGTTGTGCATATTTTCAAGAACAACATAAATTAACAAAAGAGACATAAATTCTGATTAATTAAAATTTAAAACACAAACATTAATTTTTATTAATAATTAATTAGAAAAAGTAAAAATTATAAAATAAATTCTTATTAAAAATTAAAAGGTTGTGTTGCCACATATTTTGCCATGTCAGCATAAGATATGATATGGCATGACTAGACTGCCACGTAGGTTGCCACGTCAGCGGTAACCTGATGACTAGATTGTTAGCAGGTTAAAGAGGTCATCATACCCTTTTTCGTCAAAAATTGAAATTTATAATCCTTTCTTGGCCCGAAAAAATAGACGTTACCTTTATTGACAAATTTGGGTATTATAGTTACCTTTCTCGGCATTTTGCCCTATATTAAATTAAGTTAGCCAAATTTATGAATTTAATTATTAATATATATATATATATATATATATATAATTCTTAAGAGTTAAATTGCGCTATGAACAGTGCTTAAATTTGCTAATTTGCGCTTTTGGAAACAATAATGGTTATAGAAGAGTTGGGTAGCACCTTCCACTCCAATCCTGAAGTCACATTCTTGTTATTACCATTTTTTTTAATTTCTTGCTACTCTTCTTGACGTTATGGTGTATTTTGTTTTTTTACTTTTTTTTTCTCTTTCTTGATTAATATGAGATAAAAGGCTTTTTTTTAACTATATATTTTTTATAATATTTACTTTTTAGATACATATTTTTTATGATTTCTTTTCCTTCCAATTTTGATCAATTATTTCTATTTTTTTCCTTATGTTTCTATATGATTTGATTTTATATATATATATATATATATATATATATATATATATATATATATATATATATATATATATATATATTCTTTTCTTAGCATTTAATTGGATATGAATGATTTAGAATATTTGCATTTGATAAGAGATTAACATGCGTCATTTCACTGTTTATGATGTGGTTTTTTCTTTTTGTCATTTTCTATAAAAACAACATTATTTTATTCATATGAAAAACATTTTAGTCTTTAGGACATTATTTACTTAAGTTGAGAGTGAAATTCTAAAGACTTTTAAATTATTATTTATAGATTCGTTTAACATATATAATAAAATAATTGAAGAAATATAAATTCAAAGCAGACGAGATAGTAATTTTATCAATCCTGTCGCGAAACGCGGGAATATTTACTCGTGTATATATATATATATATATATATATATATATATATATATATATATAATTGGAAAGAGTTGATTTGACACTATGAACAGTAAATTCTTTTTTATCCTTTTCTACTTTTTTCTTAGAGATATAATGATTTTCCGTTACTCCATTAAACAAATCCTTGCTAGCCCCTGGATGGATAACACCATCACTCACCTCATGAGAGGTGTGGATTCTTTTTTCCCTTTTTCTGATGGCTCAAATATCTAGGCATGTGGGTCCCATTACACTACAAATATACTATATTACCGAATATATACTTTCATCTTTATGTTATTTTAATATTTTTAGATTATTTACGATCTTATGTTATACGAAAAAAAAACTCTTTCACTTGTTGGCTTGAAATAAATAGAATTATCGTAGCACTTCACTATATATCTTTACTGTTTGAGCAAATTATGGTTATACTTAAATGGGGTTAGATAAGTAATATTTTTCTGGCTTTTTTTATACATATAACTATGCTTGAAGTTTAAATAATTATATTATCTAGCAATTTTATAATATGATGAATGGTTACTTATATAAGGGTTAAATTTTTACAGTGTTTAAAATATATAAATTTGTTTGAAACAAATTTATGTTAATAAATCAAAAGATAACAAATGTTTATAACATGTACTCAACAAAGCAAATTTAATATGGACTTGGTTTCTATGTATTAAATTATTTAAAAAAAATACACGGAGCTCGAGTTTACAACGCTCGTTATTTAACAAATACCAAATCAACTAATATGAATGACGAATTGCTACTTCCTAACCTACTTTGTTTCATAGTGATAAATTAAGTGAACGTTATCTTAATGTTTAATCAATTAATTAATAACAATCAACTATCAACTAATAATAAGAATAAATAATTATTGGTTACTACCTTACTATGTTTCACTGTAATTGTGAAGGAAGAAGGCAAAAGACTAAAGGAGCGATGGTTGGAGAAATTAAATAAAGTATTTAATCAAGAAATCTAGTGTATACCGTATAGTAATGTTTGGTAAAATAAGAAGATATAGAGAATTAACATGGTTTAGTTCTTAAAGTAGAAATTTATATTTTATGTTTTTGAATGTGTATACTTAGTTTGATAATTACTTTAATTCCTTAAATTTTGTTTTACTTGAAATTTAGTCATTTTGTTTACCTTAATATATTTAACCAGTAAATTTATATAATTTTTAGGCCTAACATTTATAGAGGCCGATTAATACTTTAACCCAAAATTTTTGTGTACTTCATAGTTTAACCACAAAGTTTTGTTTTGATTTAGTGTTTTAGTGTTTATCGATAGAGGATTTTCTACATTTGATTAACATGGTCATGAAAAATCTGAAAATCAATTCCCAAATCCATTGTTAGAATAGTATTGTATTTTATTTATTTATTTACTCTTGTATATAATATAGGGTCTTTTATGTAACTATAATGTATATATAATGATATGCTATGTACAATGTCTACCCTAACAAGAGTTTTTTACAATCCAACATGATATCAAGCCAACATATTTATCAATTTCAAATATGCAACTATCATAGCCCCTTAATCACACAAGTCAAGCTTTAAATCTTTGTATCACAAATATGCAACACAATCACGTGATCTCAAGCCAAAAAACCCGAGAAAAAGGTTTTGTATTAGTCTTTACTTAATATTATATGGGGCGTGTAACTTGCAGTTTGTGTAATCATATATATAAGGTGTATATTTTTTTGGAAAACATTAACATTATATTAGAAATTTGAGAGATTTCTCTCACTACACAGTATGACGTTATGGGAGTGGTGGTGTTTTTTAAAAATTCATTTCTAATTTAAATTAATAAATGTGAACTTGGCTTGATGGAAGTGATGATTAGGTGAGTTGAGTAGTGAAAGTGTGATATTAACTTATCAATGTGATAATACGTACGTGATGAGGTGATGACAACAAAAATATATTATGAAAGTTCATGATGTTGTGAAAATTTGTTATAACACCCGTACTTTGGTATTAAAAACCAAAATTGTTTAAACTTTTACATTAGAATAACATTTCATATATTTAGTGGAAACATACTTCAAAACTTAGTCCATAACAAGGACTACGAATTTTAAAAATGTAACATTCTGCTTTTTAATATGAATTTAAACTTAAAAAATAAATAAAATCTATTACATACTAGAAATATAAAATAAAGCAAAAGCTAGAGTCAAATTATTTAAAAACATTAGCTTTGTTGTCTTAATTGACATCAAGTCATCAAGGATCACTTAATAAACTTGTACCAAAGTACGTGATGAGGTGATGACAACAAAAATATATTATGAAAGTTGATGATGTTGTGAAAATTTGTTATAACACCCGTACTTTGGTATTAAAAACCAAAATTGTTTAAACTTTTACATTAGAATAACATTTCATATATTTAGTGGAAACATACTTCAAAACTTAGTCCATAACAAGGACTACGAATTTTAAAAATGTAACATTCTGCTTTTTATGGGGATGATTTATGTGTTTCTATAGTTCATGTGGAAACTTTTAGAAACGGGAAGGTGTTCTCACAAGGAGTTAGCAACAAAGGAGCTATGGTGATTTGTAAATTCAAGCCTACACATTTTATTGATTTAAGGTTAAGTGTGTCTTTTGTAACTTTAAGAATCAATGAAGAGATTGATGTAATTCTCCTTTTTCTTGTTTTTAATATCTTTCTTTTTCTAACATATTAAAAAACATAACATTTACTAATGTTGTTTTCACTGTTCATAAGCTGTAGCTTATGAATAGTGTTTTTTTTATAATTTTTTTTAATTTGAATATTTCATTTAGGTTTTTTTTCTTTTTATTTTTAGGTTACAATATTTTTTTTCATTAGCTTAGGAATTGTTAGTTTTTTTTCTTCTTTTAAGTTACAATTTACGGTGAGCATGGTTTTTTTTAAACTTTTAAGAATTCAAAGTGTTTGATAAAAAAGAATCTTATATTTTCTTTATTAGTGCTCATTCGGTGTTTGATAAAAAAATTCAACTTACACAAATGTATTCAATGTTACATGGTCTATTAAAGAAGTCAAAGATGTAATACTAAGATGTTTCGTAATAAAAAACGTAAATTTCTTTTTTTGCCGTGTAATTTTCACTAAAAAATCTCCTATCAATTTATGTTACATATATAACAACTACTTTTAGTTAACTTATGTCGTTATATATGTTCACCAGGCATGCCTCACCCCCGCAACGCGAGGCTAAAAAACCTTGTTTTTAGTATTAATGAAATTTCTTCACTGTTCAAAAAAAATCTTTTCGGTACATATACTCCAAATAAAAAGTGACACTTACAAATGAATAAAATATACTAGTTTCTGAAATTTACAATTAAATAATTAACTTTAATTAAGACATTTAATGTGAGTGGAAATGTTAGGTGTCATTAGTGAATGATGTTTTTCTCGGGCAACACTCATAAATCATTCCTTTATTTCATTATCAACGTCATTTTCATGTCTGTCGACGTTCTTTTTTCCTTTTGGAGGATTATTGATAATTAAATTGGGATCGATCAGGGTATATGCTGGTTGTAGTTTCTTAGAAGTGCATTATAATAAATCAAATATATATAGCTCTATATAATCACGTTGTTTATGCTTTTTAATATATTTTGTATTAATAATATTCGTAATGATAATTGTAATGACTATTATGATCACTACAGATTGACTATCTCTAACAGTATCTATTATTACTGGTGTAAGACCCAAGATATGAAATATCAGTTAAACAAGAAGGCAATAATTATGAAGTTCTTAGTGGTATATGAAGTACGTACATAGAAGGAAGTATTCGACCAAGATCAAATAAAAGCTTTAATTAGAATAGAGTTTACAAACTTGTATTTATATCCTTAAGTATTTACATAAAGCACTCTAAACAATAATGTCATATTGACTCTAAACACCTTTTTTATTTATTCAGTGTTTCATCAGAATACTTATGTGTTTCATTAAACTGCGGGAAACACTTTTTTTTGAAAACATTGGTGTAAACAACTCCGAACTCTGGATCTTCTATAAACAGTGTAGTCAGCAAAATTTTGAAGATTTTCTAGTTTTCAACGTTTTTTTTATCATTATCGGTATATCAATAGCTGCAAACAGACGAGCTATTATTAGGTGAGGCGTCGGGTTGTCTATTCTCCCCCTCATGGTGATCCAATTCATCGTCGAAATCATCATGCCGGGGTCTAATAGAAAAGTGATATTCATCCAAACGGCGCCGTTTATAATTAATACGACTTCCAAGGTCAGTAACAACATCTGCAAATTTAGTAAGCATACCATCCACTCTATCTTCCAGATCTTTGACGGAATCTGATACCTACGAAGTGTGAGGATGAACTAAGACTCTACGAGTCATAAAGATTGGACAGTCGATGATGATGCCCCGCAGTTGGGGAGTCCCGATAATATGATGAAACAATGCATGTGAAGTAAGGAACATGAAACTAATGTTATGGGTGAACTGTGGAGTCACAAAGCTTGCTGCCCACCTCTTCTCCCTCAATTCACTTCAGATTTTTCTTAACAAATGCGCCTATCTCTCTCTTAATGATAGATATGGTGCCGTAATGTATGATACGATTAGATACTCTAATTAATACTCAATATATCCTATGCCTGCCTGTGGTACTAATCTTAGGGCTACAATTCCCGAGACACAATATTGCGCTGATGTTGTATAACACATTTAATAAACACATTTCCACATGATAATACACATTATGCACATATGATATAAAATCTAGTATATCTCACCTTGTTATTTAGTTTTAAGCACTATGTAGCTTATAATAGTTAAACAGATTTTTAATCACGTTCCTGAACAAGCAAAATATTCAAAGTATTAATACTAAGCATTATGTCCTGAGATAGAGCCTAAACAGGTCGTGTAAGAATCTACACGAGCCGTGTACTCTTAACCTTACACGAGCTTTTTAGGCTACATGGCCTGTGTTAGCTTAGGGCCCTGCATAGGCCGTGTACCACTACACGGACCGTGTTACCTACACAACCTACCAAAGCGGCCTACAAATGAGCTACACGTCCGTGTATTAATCAGACCCAGCCCAGCAAGCTGGTATTCAAACAACTGTTGTTCTAGTTAGAATTTCAAGCCAAAACTTTGTTTTTCTTGACAGAGTGTTTTCCTATACCTTAAACAACCTTAGGGTCGGTTTTACATGCCAAAACAACAATCTATCTATCTATATCCTATCTAATTTAAGATTTCTTCATTCCTATGTGGCATGTATAATTGAGTTATAATTTAGAAATTCAAGCTGATTAGAAGGTGTAGCTATCGTGGCGGCAAAATAGGAGTTTGGGCTTATGCGGCTTTACCAATCGCATGTATAATCATTTAGGAACCCAGCGGGTGACGTTCAATTAAATGAGATCTTTTGTTCTTAATGTATGCGGCAGGCGATATTTGAAGTCCCCTCTGTCGGTTTGAAGATCTTCCGTTATTGCAATCGTCTCCTTCATTTGAAGCGAAGGTGAATGAATAGTGGGGCTTATTGATCGTTTTACGTTACAGTGTAAGTAAATGTGATTGCAGAACCGATGATTTTTTTCATCAGCCATTTAATCAGGGTTTCTTCGTGCGTTACAATGAAAGTAAATGTGATAACGTTGCTTTTGTTGCATATGAGGATCAGAGAAGTACAGTCTTACAGATTCATTGTCCTCAGCTCTTCTGAGTTTCTGCAATTTAGCCACATTTCACCTCTTGCTTGCCCAGGCTCACTCACGCTTTTCAGATTATGTTTATTAGTTTTGCTGTTATATGTGTGGAGGTAGATTTTTGTGATTTCTTGACACATCTGCTTTTTCCTTTGTGTATCAAGTTTACAAGTGCTAATAGAAAATTTCCAGGTACTTCACCTTCCATTCCGTATCACATATGTATGCTTTGATATATGACCTACTTATTAATGGTTCACCATGTGTGCTTTCCATTTTCTTTCTTATTAACACCTTTTGTTCTTCGATTATTGAATTTACCATGTCTGAATGTCCTATAATTCATATCTTATTTTTCTTAGTTTTTACTAATCGCTAGAGAGATTCATAATGGATAGGGAGTAGTGTTTGTTACCCACCAAGTGCTTGTTGAAATGCCTGAACAATATTATTGTAAAATTTTTGTACTTTTTAAACCTTAACTTCATGTATCTTCTGTTGTGGATTTTGAATTAAGGAACTTTTTGATAATCCAATATGCAGCAAACAGGCTCTCCTTACTACTGCAGATGAAGAAAGATTAGCCCCTTTTTAGCATAAAATAAGTTGACTGAAATTTGCTCCAAAGTGGACTTTGTCGTTTCGATAAGTCAGTTTTATGATAAACTTACTCAAATGTAGTTGAAATTTCAAATTTTATTCTTAATGCATTATTCAATGTGGTTGAAATTCAAAGATTATACCAACTACATCCATTACTTAATTATATAAAGTTGACTGATATGTTATTGGAAAAGAACCATGTTTGGATGTTGATGAAAATGTGAAATATCAAAAACAACATAGTTACTGGACTCTTTAAGGTTCATGTGGGATAGGTAGTAAGTACTGAGTTACGTGATGGAAAAAACTATTGGAGACCAACTAAGGGCAGATTCCATGTTAATAAATATGCCACCTCCAACAACTTTCAAATATTCATAGCTTTTGTTGCATATGAGGATCAGAGAAGTACAATTCTTTCTGTTGGTCGGTCTCTCTATCTATCTTATTTATTTTCAAATAAAAATTCATTGATAATCTTGAGTAAGTGAATTGATAATTGTTGCAGGTAATCTGAATGGTGCCCAAATTCTTTGCCGGATAATTAGAGTCGATCATGTGGCGAAATACAAAAAAGAAAGAAGAAGAAGATGAGAGGCAGAGCAGCAGAAACAAGAAGCAAGAGAAGTATGTCGTGCATTTCAAAGAAGTGCATGTACACGTGGAGCTGGATGCAGATTTTCTCATAGCGAGCAAGTAAGTTTATCTAGATTCTTAACGATGGCTTAAGGTAAAAGTTCCATGAAATATAGGGGGATTTAACCCCGCCCATAGGGTGGTAGATGAGTTGGAATACTAGGTTTTTTTATTCATTATCTATTGTATATCATTTTATTGGATTTTAATTCTTGGTTTGAAATCGTAGTTGGTGCCTGATGTCTGCTTGCAGTTCTTTCTTACTGTAATACCTGCCCTGTTGTTTGTATGCTTCAGATTTTTACTGAAACAACTTATATTGTACTATCTTAGAAATATATTATTTGGTGTTTTTTCAGGGGTTGGCTAGGTTGGAAATTGAGGTGACTAATCTTGCATCAGAAGGAGGAAAAGGTAATATAAAATTGGTAAAAAAGTACTTGGGCATTTCAATTGTGTTTGAGAGACATTAGGTATTGTTAATGTATACCATTGGTGATGCACTCTTCTCATTGTCTATCATCTCCTCATGAGACATGAGGTACTTGATATGGCATTGTGATGTGATGCATGATTTTTAACTCACAGCCTATAAATAGCGCCTCTATGGAATTCCGGTGTATGCACGAGCTGATTGTGGTTTGTGTTGGGATCAGGTGAAGTTGTGGGTGCTTCAACAGTCTCTGTTGGACATGCTACTAATCCCTTAAGGAAGGTGGCCTCAGCTAGAATGTTGCAACTGATGGTCAGAAAAATGTTACACACCTTCTAATGATCCAAGAGGGTTAGTAATCTTGTCATTTTCTTGCTCAATAAATAATGATACAATGTTTTTAGAATTCTTTTTCTTGTAGTTTTACTTTTGTCTTGATATTTTACATTCTGTAATTCTTGATGTCCACAAAAGAATGATGACATCCCTTTTCAAGGATGTCTTGGTTCATTCAGGTGAATACGACCATTCCCTGGCTCTTTTCTACATATTTAAGTTTATGAATGCAGTTTTTTATTAAAAAAGGCAATTTTGAATGTGGCTGTTTGTCCTCTAATTACTTCAATGTGTTTGATTTCTAAGTCCATCTATACATACACCCAGTTTGCAATATTGTGCCTCTTTTCATGTTTTGTGTTTATTTGTATTCTTAGCAAAAAGTTTGAATTTATCAAACTACTTGGGTGATCTTCAAGTAATCCATGAATCATAAATCTTACATTGACTTTTTTAAAACCTTACGTAGTGACTTTAGTAGCATCATATTGTTAAAAAAAATTATGCATCTATGGCATGGTATTTTAGTGGGAATATAAAAAGATCATTAGTATAGATTTACTAATTACTAGTATTGCTTATTATTACCGTCGAGTCCATGGAGATTGACATCGAAAAGGTAGGGTATTTCATTGTAATTTTATTCATAACTGATTGGTAATCCTCCTTAATATCATTTGTGAGTATTTGCATCGCATTACTTGAAAGTTAATCTCATGCTCAAATTTGCATGTTAATTACCTCATTCCAGTTGATTGAGTATGCTGGTAATACATACCATATGACCTGTGTGGCTCAATTTGGTTACTTGTGAGAATTGGTGAAGATTTCTTAAATGAGTAACTATTATCCAATTCTATCATTTGATCTAGGTTATCTAATGTTGATCTTAGTCCAATCTTAGGTTCAAGAGGGAATACTTGAATATCTATTAGGAATATGGCCATGGGTATCTAAAATCTAACCCTCATGGCAACAAAGTCTATATATGTTGGCTATTTGTTTATGAAATAACTCAATAAGAAACTTCAATGTGTTTTATTCCCTTCCAATCGAATATAGTATATGAGTGATTCTTAAATAGGAATGCTTTTGTATGTTTGATTTTCCGTGTCACATGGTTATGTGTATTAATAATATATACATGTAATCACTTTCAAAGCCCACATCTAAACATGTCACCTCTAAATCTCTAATGAATCTATCAAAGTTTTACCTTTTCATGTCTTTTTTATTAAAAAAGAGTTAAATATATATTAAATATAAAGATTGTATAAGAATGACTTTATTCAATAGAGAAGACAATAATGTTAAATCAATAAATTTTGGTTTTATGACAAATATGATTATAATTTATATTTATTTGTAAAACGTATATAAATGTATACTAGATGAGTGGGGTTGCATGAAGATGATATGTTGATGCTATTGGTAAATCCTTTCACCACCTTTGCGTTTACTACATATTTCTAGGGGAAAAAAGATGAGTGCCTCATTCTCATAACATTATCTGTTAAAAGTAAATGCCAATTTGTTTACCGTTGTAAGAAAACATGGAGATATAACTCTACAGTTGTGATTAGTTTGACCTTTTAAAATATTATTACAAAACATAGACCAAGACTCAAACATTTTTTCACGGTTATATTATAATATCCATGATCCTTAGTGATTAAATTTTCAAATTTGTTCACCGATTAATGTGATGCTTCGTGTTGATCCGTTCTTTTGCTTTTATTTGTTGAACTTCTCTTCTTCATTAAATTACTAAACAAAACATTATCATCATTCAAATACTTCTTTACCAAATGAGTTTAAAACAGACCACACTCTAAAAGTGAAAATCACTTGGCTATTATACATTACCAACAATATGAAACACAATTTCATCACACACATTAAACATATTTTGCAGGATATAAAAACCCGTCCTCAGCAAATCACTTTTTCCCATCGTACAAAAGAAATTATAAAGAAAGTCACAAAGAACATGATGTATAATATATGTTAAACATATATATCTAATTCAAGCCTGACAATCTCAACCCATGTATATGCATTTGGATTTTAACTCGCCGAAGTAACAAGCGAATATTCTAACCATTGAAGATCGAATTTCATCTCATTAAAACTTCTAGCCAATACATAAACAATTATTAAACAAAAGTATGTTTTTGATAACTATATAGAAATTAGAATCTTTATACTTCTCATATCACCCAATATTACAACTATATGAAAAACAAAAAAGAACATTATATATTTTTTGCAAATTTTTAACGGATATTTATTATGCACTAAAATGTCTTTACTTACTATGGAAACCTCAAACTAACCAACCTATGATAGTTAACCAGTGAATTTTAACATCTGTTTATGTAAAACTAACAATTTCGTTTACCTAGATGCTCACATTTAATAGAGTTAATTACAAAATTCGTCCTTTTAGAATAGGGCTTTTTTCACTATTGGTCCTTTAGCCAAAATTCTTGCAAATTTAGTCCTTTATTTAGGAATTTGTTACACTATTGGTCCTTTAGGCTAACATCGTTAGTTTTGACCGTTAGTCAAAGGGCAATTTAGTCATTTTGCATGTAAAGGACTAATTTTGTAATTAAATCTTGATTTTATAATTTCTTTTACAATTTTTAATTATTAATTTACTGTTTTATAATTCTTAATTTCTTGATATTTAGTTCTAATTACATATCAATTACAAAACAAACACCCCACCCCCATTTGAAAAGGTTCCCCTCGGTCACCTGCAACTCACCACCGCCACCATGGCAGCACCGCCACCTGCAACTCACTACCACCGCCGCCGTAAGAAAAAAAAACCCTAAATACATGTGAGAGGTGGTTGTGGTCTTCATCTCTCCTACTCGGTCACCTCCCAGACTCCACCACCATCTGCTGCCGCCGCCGCCACCAACACATCCTTTTCATTCTACCAACACATCACCACTACCTTGCCGTAAACCACCAACACCACCGCCATTAACCATCATCACCACAGAAGAAAACCCTATGAAATCAAACCCCCTGAATACAACCAAGAAAGAAAAAACCCTAACTTTATCAAAACAACCAAAAGATCTCCGTTTCTTCGAACCCTAAAACCAGATCTGGTGAGAACAAAGCTTGGAATCGGAGAAAAACAGAGATCAGAATTCAAACGGAACTAGGGTTTTTCAGGTTTATCATAATCGAACCCTAAAACCAGATCTCCGTTTCAACCGCCGTCGCCACCTCCTTCTAGGGTTTTCATCGCAAAAATCAAATCTTCTGTTCTTCTAGGGTTTTTCTCGTCGTCAACAGCTGTCGATGGTGATGGAAGATGTTGGTGGTGGTCGTAGTGCCCGAAGAAAAACCTTAAAAAAACCCTACTTGGGTGGCGGAGGGTGGCAGCGGTGGCTGTGGTTGAGGTTGTGGTTGAGTTAATGGCAAACCGGCGGAGAAATGTGGCAAACCGGCGGTGGCTGTGGTTGAGTCACCGAGAAGAGAGGGAGAGATGTAGAGAGAGTGTGTGTGTTGTGTTTGTAGAGAGAGAGTGAGAGGTGGGTGGTGGCTGTGTGGGAGGTGGGTGGTGGCTGTAGAGAGAGAGAGTGAGAGGTGGGTGGAGAGAGAGTGGGAGGTGGGCGGTGGTTGAATCACCGAGAAGAGAGGTAGAGATGGAGAGAGAGTGTGTGTGTGTTGTGTTTATGGAGAGAGAGAGATATTAATTATGTAATTAACTATGTAATTAATTCTAAAACTAATTAATAATGATAAAAGCAATAAATTAATAATAAAAAATGGTAAAAATATTAATTTAACTATTTTAATTACAAAATTGGTCCTTTACATGTAAAAAGACCATATTACCCCTCAAACTAACGGTCAAAACTAACGATGTTAGCCTAAAGGACCAATAATGTAACAAATTCCTAAATAAAGGACTAAATTTGCAAGAATTTTGGCTAAAGGACCAATAGTGAAAAAAGCCCTATTCTAAAAGGACGAATTTTGTAATTAACTCCATTTAATATAACCAATTCTAGCAGTAAACAAAACAATCATGCGTTAAAAAAAACTCGTCATATGCACTAATGAACTAATGGAATTTTTCAATTAAAAAACATAAGTTACAAATGTAACAATTCTACTGTTCGGAATTCCACATACATAACAACCACATATGATGATATACAACATACTGTAAGTTCCTATCAATCTTTTTCAACAAATTGCTCATGCAAAACAGCATACCTCAGGAAGAATTGCCACTTTCTTACTATACACTTTTTGAACTAACAAGTATTTTCCTACTCAAAATGTAAAAATACAAAATCATATATCAATGATCTTGCATGTTGACCCGTGTTTACACGGGCTTGAGACCTAGTTAAACATATGTTTTCATCTCAAATCATGTTATACTCAAGATCGTTAGCTCTAACTGAAAATTGGTTCAAGAAAAGGTTAATGTACTTACTTGTACCTTGATGATTGATTTAATTAGTGTTTATCCTCTTGGATTCTTGAATAATTGCAGTTCACTTCTCACAAGTGTTTTTCCCTGTTGATTCTAGAGTCTAAAACTCAATTTTTAAGTTTTTTTATTTGATTTTACATCTATTTATATTTTTAACTTTAAAACTTTTGCAGTTAATTTAGCCCCTAGACTTATATCTTCTCTTTAATTGTAATTTTAGTCCCTCAACTTATATAAAGACATTTTCTCTTAATTATCTTATACCCCTTTGTAATTTACCCAAAAGTTCTCGTATTTCGGCACAATTATCGTGTTGTCCTTTTTTACTTAAGATTAATTATAATAGGCCATCAGTTTTGTCATGAGATCCGTATGTTTACTAAATTGAAAAGTTATTCGTATATATAGGAAAAGTAGATAAAAAAAGTAAAGCTTTAAATTTTCTTTAATTATTACTTTTTCCAGTTTAAACGAAAATTAAATAACCATTGAGAAAGTTAAATGGGTTGTATGATTCCATGGCCTTTACGCAATGTTCTCGAGTTTAAGTTGCAAAGGAAAGGAAAAGAAAAGAAAGAATTTCCTCCCCCTCCAAACCCCTCCAACGCCCCGTTCTCGAGTTTTTTTAAGAAGGAAAGGGATGGAAAAGAAAGTGAAGGGAATGGAAGGAAAGAGAAAGAAAGGATTAAGGAGGGGGAGTTCTTTCCTTCCCAATCATCTCACTTTTGGGAGGATAGATTTTTGAACAAATAGCCCCTCCTTCCCCCTCCCTTCCCCTCTCTTTCACTCCTTAAAAAAACTCAAGAACACACAACTTTCATGTTTTCCTTCCCTACCCCTCCCTTTTGTTCCAAAAAACAACTCGAGAACGGGGCGCAAATCATCCCAATTTTGGGAGGATAGTTTTGACATCAAATTAAGCCTATACCCCCCTCCAAACCCCTCCAAATCCCTTCCTTTCCTTTCTTAAATGAAACTCAAGAACATCTTTTTTGAAGCTTTCATTCCAAATCCTTCCCTAGCATCACAAGTGACATCCATAAAAAAATTGTTAGTTTAAAGCCATATAATGTAATCATATATTGATGCTAATAATGACAATAACAAAAGGATGTCCTTAGCTTTGAAATCTTGTGGTACAAGTTATGATGCATGGTACAAATTAATCCTAATGCAGCAACATATTTTCAATGTTTGGTCACATTTTTATCCATATTTTCACACACCCCTCCTGATTTGGTTATAAGCTAGCCAATGCTTGTTTTCACAAGTAATTTCACTGCCTTGATACATTGTGCATTATATATAGAGTGAGTGAGAACATATGAAAGACTTGTTAAAGCTAAGTGCAAGACCATACATTATCTAAGGCCATCGACCTTGGATCGTCGTAATCATGCTATAACAACTTGTTCATTGCTGGTTCGAATTGCGGCCTTTGTTTTCCTTCTATTGTTTGTGTTAGCCGTGTGTTGGTTAGACCTCGTAAGTCTCCTCTGAACCTCTCTTTTTACTCGTATCATGATGCATACATGTGTTATTTAGTCTTTCTCTAACACACAATCCATAAATTTAGCGACGTAATGAAAATGACACCATTGGTAAATTGTAAAAGTAGTAAAGCCCAATAACCGGGTATAAATAAATCAATATTTTGAAGTCTTAATTTTTATCAATATTTTTGTTGGTCTATCAAATATATCATATTTATGTACACATCTAATTATTTTCTCATTGTGCATGTAGTCTATGTTTTCAACTCAATCAGTCCTGAAACTGCAAGCAAAAGAGGTGTATGATTTTCCCCTTGATTGTCTAGCTTGGAATCAAACCCTAACATGTCCAAAAAACTACCCAATCACATTGAACAAAAATCTCGACCGTTCAATGGTCGAAACGTGTCCTGATTACTTTCGTTGCATCCATGAAGATCTACGAGGGACTGGGATCACAAGAGACATGGTGGAGAGAGCAAAAGGGAGTGCAAATTTTAGGCTTATAATCCTTGAAGGAAAAATATATGTGGAAACCAATCCAGGGCCTCCACCGTTGTTCAGATATTGTTCTAATTCATGGAGTTTGGATATTGTCTCGCCTGATTGGTCTTTTTGGGGATGGTACGTACAGAACTTTACTTAAGTAATCGATCTCTTTTATGATTTTTCTAACATATAAAACATTTTAAATGTTTGCTAATCCTGTTTTATATATTTTTACAAATTTACTAGCTCGTATACGAATTAATCTGAATTAATTTGCATGTTCAAAGTTTAAATGCTCCTATAAAAGAAATTTATTAACGATCTTTTGAAAAAAAATCTTAATACATTTTAATCTTTTTTTGTTTTGAAAGTCATCTTAATCTGATTTAATTTAATAGGAGGTTTTCACATGTAAAAGATGTAAAGATCTAAAACACTTAAAGAATCATAGATAGCTATATCTATGATAATCTTTTAAAGGATTTCATGCTTCATAATAGGGCTGTCAATGGATCGGATCATGATCTAGATTCGATCCGATCTGCTCCATTTAAATGATCCAACGGGTCAAAAAATCCGATCCATTGATCCAATAAGAGATTCAATAGGCCGATCCATTTAAATAGATCACTACATGGATCGATCCAAGATCTGTCTGGGTCGATCCATTTAATATCAAAAAATCCGCCACCACCGTCACCACCACCGCCGACCACCGCCACCCCCGCCGCCGACCACCACCGTCGCCGACCACCACCACCACCACCACCACCACGGCCGCCGACCACCGCCGCCGACCACCGCTGCCACCGACCACCACCGCCGCCACCACCGCCGCCGCGACCATCGCCGCCGACCACCGCCACCACCGACCACCGACCACCGCCGCCACCGACCACCACCGCCGACCGCCGACCACCGCCGCCGACCGCCGACGCCACCGTCGCCACCACCGCCGCCGAACCCCGCCGCCGACTACCACCGCCCCCGCCGCCGACCGCCACGGCCGCCGCCGACCGCCGCCGCCGCCGACCACCGCCGCCACCACCGCCGCCGCCACGGCTGTCGCCGCCGCCTCCACGCCACAGCCGCCGCCGACCACCACCGCCGCCGACCGCCACCAACGCCGCCGACCACCGCCGCCGCCGACCGCCACCAACGCCGCCGACCGCCGCCGCCGCCGACCACCATTGCCGCCGACCGCCGCCGCCGCCGCCGCCGACCACGGCCACCGCCGCCGCCGACCACCGCCGCCGCCACCGCCGACCGCTGCCGACAGATAGGGTGGAGTAGGGTAGGGTGGGGTCGGGTAGGGTAGGGTAGCGTAGGGTAGGGTAGGGTGGGGTGGCGAGGGGTGGGGTAGGGTAGGGTAGGGTGGGTGGGGTTGGGTAAGGGTGGGTAGGGTGTGGTGGGATAGGATGGGGTAGGGTAGGGGTGGGGTGGGGTAGGGTAGGGTAGGGTGGGGTAGGGTAGGGTAGGGTGGGTGGGGTTGGGTAAGGGTGGGTAGGGTGTGGTGGGTAGGGTAGGGTAGGGTGTGGTGGGGTGGGGTGGGTGGGGTAGGGTAGGGTAGGGTGGGTGGTGTTGGTTAAGGGTGGGTAGAGTGTGGTGGGGTAGGGTAGGGTAGGGTGTGGTGGGGGTAGGGTAGGGTAGGGTGGGGTGGGGTGGGTAGGGTGGTTAGGGGTGGGTAGGGTGGTTAGGGGTGGGTGGGTGGGGTGGGGTGGGGTGGGGTGGGGGTGAGGTAGGGGTAGGGTGGGTTGTGGTAAGGTATGGTAGGGTGGGGTGGGGTGGGGTAGGGTGGGGTGGGGTTGGGTGGTGTGGGGTGGGGGTGGAAGAGTTATTTGATATATTTATTATATAAATAAAATTAAGTTAATAATATTAAATGGGTCGCTCCGGGTCATGATCCATTAATTATTGATCCGATCCAGATCCGACTAAATGGATCTCATTCTTATTGGATCAGATCCAAATCCAATTAAATGGATTAGCGGGTCAGATCAGATCTTTAACCGATCCGATCCGATCCAACCCATTGACAGCCCTACTTCATAATACGTTTATCCTATAACAACCGGGCTCCTTCACCAATTCACACTATCTCCTCCTTCACTCCAGCAACATGGCATCTCTCTTCTATAAATTTTGGTTTTTAATTCACGATATTATTATGGTTTTATTTGTGTTATCAAAATATCTATTTATAATTATAAAAGGAGTAGTTGAGTATAAGATATTGTAAAACAGATAATTACGGTAGTTCTGTAACTCTATTTATTTTTATTATTGTCATTATTGCTATTAATTATAACCATATGTCGTATAAAAAGAATTGAATAGCCGCGTAACGCGTTAAAGTCTTGCACCTTACGAATAAACATGCTTTTATATATTTTCTATAAAAAGAGTTAGTGACATTCGATGTTTATCATATTGTCATGTTAGTTTTTTCTCATATCACTTGACCCATCATTTAGTTTTATAGTAATTATTAATAGTGCTTATAAGGTCCGTATATTATTACACTAATCAACTAAAATTAAAAAATGAATTAAAAACATAAATGAACCCAGTGACCCATTTCTCTTTGTCACATATCCCCTCCACCATGTGATGAATTCATGTTATCCTCTCATCACACCTTAATATCTACTTGTTTAGTAAACAGATTTGAAGACATAGAAAGAGAAATATAAACATTTTCCTTATTCGATTGTAGCTCAGAAAGGAGAAATAGAAACAAAAATTATTTTTTCTCTATTTCCAATTCTGCTTTATAAGTGAAGAAGCAAAGGGAAATGAAAAAACTCTCAAGATAAGTAAACCGACCAAACTGACGCCTCCTCTTCCAACCGATTCGGTTTCTTCTTCTACGGCTTCGGGATCTCTTCTTCCATCAACGGTGTCTATTCTTCCATCGGGTTCTTCTTCAACGCCTCCATCCATTGCGGTGTCGGTTTGTTCTTCTTCCATCGGAGGCGTCTTCGGCAGCGGCTTCGGGTTATTCTTCTACAACGTCTGCGAACAGATAGACGTTTTCAATAAGACCATTTGTTTTTTCGTAGACATAAGGTCTGCAAACATCTTATTTTAGCTTATCCTAATATAATAAAAGGTGCTTCTTATGTCTTATTTTTCCCCTACTTACCCCCTACCTACCCTACCCCACCCCACCCCACCCCACCCCTACCTATCCCACCCTACACCACCCTCACCCTACCCGCACCCCTACCTACCCACCCCCACCCTAGCCCCACTCTACCCCTACCCTACCACCACTCCACCCCTACCTACCCACACCACCCTACCCCCACCCTACCCCACCCTACCCCCACCCTACCCCACCCTACCCCATACTTAACCCTACCCCACATATCCACACCACCCTACCCCTACATACCCACCACTTTACCCCTTACCTACCCTACCCCTACCTACCCACCACCTTACCTACCCTACCCCTACCTACCCACCCACCCCACCCCACTCTAGATATCCACAACACCCTACCCCCTACATACCCACCCACCCTACCTAACCTCCACCCTACCCATAACACCCTGCCCCACCCTATACCCTCACCTTACTTACCTACCCACTCCACCTACCTTACCACACCTCTACCTATCCACATCACCCTACCCCACCCTACCCCCTCACCCTACACACCCTACGCCCACCCCACCCTAACTACCCGACCGGGCCTCTACCTATCCACACCACCCTACCCCACCCGACCTACCCTACCGTACCCCTACCGTGGCCTTACCCCATCCCCTACCGGGTGGGTGGGGTAGGGTGTAGGGGTAGGGTATGGAGGTAGGGTATTGAGGTAGGGTAGGGTGGTAGTAGGGGTGGGTGGGGTAGGTTATTATGGGGGTAGAGTTTGGGTGGTGGGTTGGGATATGGGTGGGGGTGGGGGTTGTAGGGTATTTATTGTAGGGGTAGGGTGGTGGGTTGGGGTAGGGTAGGGTGGGAGTAGAGATGGGTGGGGTAGGGTAGCGTGGGGTTAGGGGTAGGGTGGTGGGTTGGGGTGTGGGTGGGTGGTGGGGGTATTGTGTCGAAATGAAGCTTCATAAATGAATATGTATATTAATTGTTGTTTGAACATACATAATAGTTTTATACGATGTGTTAATAGAGAAAACACAAAAGATTTTATATGAGCGTATATAGTATGTAATGTAATTTTTTCATAAAGTAACATCAATAAAAACCATATACAGAAGGGGTAAAAATCTCATTTTTGAAAAGTTAACAGACCATGTGTTAAAGTAAACGTTCAAAGAATTTGGGATGCAACGGAAAATTAGATTAAAGGACCTTAATTTGTTAATAAATTTAGATGTGGTTTTCTCGCAAGTTTAGGCTAGCTAATACCTGAAAAAGTGGCAATATACTAAGTATAAGCCTAAGTTATGCAAGAAGGCGAAGTCGGGTTCTAATGGTTCGTGGCAATGCAGTTTTATGGGTGTTGGAACTAGTACTATTGAAACTAGCTTGATGGCGGATTCTATTCGTTGCAAACCGGGCTCCTTTCCTTTTACGTAATTGGGAGTTCCTACCATTTTTGTCTTTATAAAGCTCCAAAAAAGGTATTGCAGAAACTGGAATGTATGAGAATGCAGTTATTCTGGGGAGGGTGAAGGGAAAATATATTGGGCAAAATGGGATTGGTTATTATCATCTTTAGGATATACGGGCATTTCGAGAAAGTTAACATCCTCGCGGTTTCAGATAACGGTTACTCGATGGGAATTGTGATTGGGCCATCAGGTTCGTTCTCCTTACGTAGACTAAATCCAATCTCATCGAAAGAGGAGTTACACTCACTGTGTTTGTTTTGTAATTCTGCGGAGTGGCATTTGTTCATGGACTCTTCTGTTATTAAAATGAAACGCAATAGTGACGTCAAATTGCATTAATTGAGAGACAATAATATATGGTCTAATGATCTCATTAAAGAATTGTATAAATTAGAAAAGGAGGCAAAGTACTTAACGGACATTTGCTTCAAAACATTGGAATATGTCAAGAAATCATAATTTGAAGGATTATAATTAATAATGAGGATAAACTGTTAGTGATAAATTGTGAGAACAGAAACCATAAGCAAGAAGAAATCAAACTCTAGCATCAATCGATTGCAAAAACTGAACACTAGCTAGAAGAAGTTAATTGCATAACAAAAACCGTAAACAACAAGTAATCGCACCATAGCATTAATCAAATGTATAAAATCGAACCCTAGCTGTAATCATTTGCATAAACAAAGACCGTAGAAATAAGTCAACCAAATATATCAGATCATAAAATAAATCGACTGTAGAAATAAAACCATAACATCACCGTTAAAGTAAAAGAGAAAGGGGATGAGTAGAATTCCTTATCAAACTATACAAGAGACTCACAATTCACAAATATGGTTGACGTATATAAACATTTATTTATTGTTTAAACATATTATTTTTAAAAAATTTATTATTTATTATCTTATCAAATTATTATTTCTTTTGTGTCTTATAGAATAATTTTAAAGTTACAAATGTTAAATACTTATTACTTTTTAAACCAAGTGTGCTATAATATTGATGCTTGATTTATATATCGTATACGATATGCAATAATTAAAGTTTTAATTCGAGAGTAGTCTATATTCAATATAGTTATAAGAGACTAATTTTAGTCTTTGAATCAATGGTTCAAATTGAATTTTAAATTTTTGGATGGAGTGATATTTCCGTAGTTAATATGTGGTGCTTTTACAATCACATGTCATTGTATACTGAATCACCTGTAATTACATATTAAAATTTTATGACTATAATTTTTACATTATATTTATTAAACACAACTCTTCGAGGATAATGTTGGAAGTACAAAAATCCTTATATTAATAATTTTCTATTCTATGTGTAACGACATTTAATAAACATGAAATATTATTATCATTATTATTAACAAAATATTTAATTTAAAAAAAAATACTAGTTAATTCTATTATCCATATATTATATATAATAATAATAATAATAATAATAATAATAATAATTCAAGATCATATATTATGATGAAATGGAAAGTCCAATTAATTTATAAATGAATGTGATTTTCTGGATCGTCTGTTATGATACCAAATCAAGTCCTAACGGTAAAATAAAGATACGAACGCCCTGCTTCAAAATTTCAAACCCCCTTCAATCCGTTAAAACTCATTCAAAATTTCAAACCCCCTTCAATCCGTTAAAACTCATTTAAAATTTCAAACCCTGCTTCATTCCGTTCTATTCCACTATTCCTCCATTGATCGTCTCTCTCAGATTTCAAACCCTTCAGCGCCACCGCCACCGCCACCGCCACCGTCAAACTTACACCGTTGTACGTCGATCACACAGTGTTCGTACGTCCTTAACCCGCCACCTACATATAGTTGTATCTCCAGCGCGCCATTCGATCGACTCTCGATCTCCGCCAGGCAGACGGACGTCGTCACCGTTGATCTATCGCCACCGACCAACCGATCTATCAATAGTAAATACACACATATCGTTTCGAACGATCACCCAAACACCAAAACCGCAAATCGTCGCTGAACCAGCGGCCACCATATCACCAGCGCGGCCATCATCGTCTTATTGCCGTACGGCCAGATTTCACAATATCGTCACCTCTCCGGCTGGCCTAGTGTTCCTCACTTCCTCCCATCCCGTCGTTCACACCGTTTACGGTGTTGCCAGGTTCAGCGAACAACGGCTCTGTTTACAAAAACCCATCAATCAAATCGATCACGGCCCTAACGTCCACCGATCAAATGTACCTCCATGCCGACGTCAAATCAGGTGGAGCCTCAGTCAATTCCCGCGTTTTCATCAATCTCCAGTACGTTTCCATATACGAAGGTACACCATTAATCTCTCTCTCTCTCTCTCTCTCTCTGAGCTCTTTATAATATAGGTAACTGAAATTGATCATCCGCTTAGTTAAGTTGGTGCTTAATTACAGCGATCTCCTGGATCGAATGGCGGGATTGATAGCCAATTAAGGTGTTGTCGTCATGTGGTTTCTGGAGATGAAGCTAATCGGCTGCATTTTATTTAATTTTCTGAAGAAGAATAATTAATCGGATTCACAAGATATATACTATATATATGAATTTAATTCTGTTTTTATCAATTCATTTTTGTTGTTGTTTAATTAATTAAAAATTATCTTCATCCTAGTTAGTTTCTTGTTGTGCTGATCATTTTAAATTAATAATCTGTATTTTAACAATTATAATCAGTTACGTTTTAATTAAGCATTAATTTTAATTAGTAATTATATTAAAAGTGGTTTTTTAGTCGAAATAATTAATTAAGTAATGAATTAGTTCTGATAACATATATATACATAATTAATTAAGAGATGAAGCTAATCGGCTGCTTTTTATTTAATTTTCTGAAGAAGAATAATTAATCGGATTCACAAGATATACTATATGAATTTAATTCTGTTTTTATCAATTCATTTTTTTGTTGTTTAATTAATTAAAAATTATCTTCATCCTAGTTAGTTTCTTGTTGTGCTGATCATTTTAAATTAATAATCTGTATTTTAACAATTATAATCAGTTACGTTTTAATTAAGCATTAATTTTAATTAGTAATTATATTAAAAGTGGTTTTTTAGTCGAAATAATTAATTAAGTAATGAATTAGTTCTGATAACATATATATACATAATTAATTAAGAGATGAAGCTAATCGGCTGCTTTTTATTTAATTTTCTGAAGAAGAATAATTAATCGGATTCACAAGATATACTATATGAATTTAATTCTGTTTTTATCAATTCATTTTTTTGTTGTTTAATTAATTAAAAATTATCTTCATCCTAGTTAGTTTCTTGTTGTGCTGATCATTTTAAATTAATAATCTGTATTTTAACAATTATAATCAGTTACGTTTTAATTAAGCATTAATTTTAATTAGTAATTATATTAAAAGTGGTTTTTTAGTCGAAATAATTAATTAAGTAATGAATTAGTTCTGATAACATATATATACATAATTAATTAAGAGATGAAGCTAATCGGCTGCTTTTTATTTAATTTTCTGAAGAAGAATAATTAATCGGATTCACAAGATATACTATATGAATTTAATTCTGTTTTTATCAATTCATTTTTTTGTTGTTTAATTAATTGAAAATTATCTTCATCCTAGTTAGTTTCTTGTTGTGCTGATCATTTTAAATTAATAATCTGTATTTTAACAATTATAATCAGTTACGTTTTAATTAAGCATTAATTTTAATTAGTAATTATATTAAAAGTGGTTTTTTAGTCGAAATAATTAATTAAGTAATGAATTAGTTCTGATAACATATATATACATAATTAATTAAGAGATGAAGCTAATCGGCTGCTTTTTATTTAATTTTCTGAAGAAGAATAATTAATCGGATTCACAAGATATACTATATGAATTTAATTCTGTTTTTATCAATTCATTTTTTTGTTGTTTAATTAATTGAAAATTATCTTCATCCTAGTTAGTTTCTTGTTGTGCTGATCATTTTAAATTAATAATCTGTATTTTAACAATTATAATCAGTTACGTTTTAATTAAGCATTAATTTTAATTAGTAATTATATTAAAAGTGGTTTTTTAGTCCAAATAATTAATTAAGTAATGAATTAGTTCTGATAACATATATATACATAATTAATTAAGAGATGAAGCTAATCGGCTTCATTTTATTTAATTTTCTGAAGAACAATAATTAATCGGATTCACAAGGTATACTATATATATGAATTTAATTCTGTTTTTATCAATTCATTTTTTTTGTTGTTTAATTAATTAAAGTTTTCATCCTAGTTAGTTTCTTGTTGTGCTGATCATTTTAAATTAATAATCTGTATTTTAACAATTATAATCAGTTACGTTTTAATTAAGCATTAATTTTAATTAGTAATTATATTAAAAGTGGTTTTTTAGTCGAAATAATTAATTAAGTAATGAATTAGTTCTGATAACATATATATACATTATTCAATTTTTGACGACGTCGTACATATGTACAGCTCCATCCAGAGGCTCTCTCGATCAATCAAGGAATTAGTTTGATCAGGCTTTTAATTAAGAAACAATTTTTTTTTTTTATGAATTAGTTCTGATAACATAGATTTGTCCAACAATGAATGAATAGATTAATTAATTTATTTGAGGCTTTAATTTAGGTGAAATTTTCAGATATATATACACGATGTCGCTCATTATATTTATGTTAATATATATCATTTCATGTTATGAATGGATTAACATATATATATTTCATGATGCCCATGTTTTTGTGCATGGAAAATCACTAGTGCAAAACCCTAAACCCTAATATATATATATATATTTCATGATGCCCATGTTTTTGTGCATGGAAAATCACTGGTGCAATATATATGCCCTTCTGGTACGTCTTCCTTGCTCTATATATGTTAATTTATGGCTTAGTTTGATTAACAAGTTAGCTAGACGCCTAATCTTTTAACACCGAAGTTCAAATGATTAATTTCTTCGAAACAATATGTTAGTTTTTAAAAAGGGGAAATATCCTTGTTTTCATGTCTTTAAAGTATCTCTGCTATACATAAAAAGAATAAGTGTATCTTTAACACTTCTAAATATAAAAGGCAAACTTAATGCATTTTAAAGGATAAAGTAGGGTAGGGTGGTATGGGTTTAGGGTTTAGGGTTTAGGGTTTAGAAGGATAAAGTAGGGTAGGGTGGTATGGGAGGTGGTATGGGAGGTGTCGGGTAGGGGTAGGGTGGATAGGGTTGGGTGGGGTGTAGGGTAATGGTGGGGTAGGGTGGATAGGGTTGCGTGGGGTTGGGGTAGGGTTGGTAGCGTGGGATGGGATGGGGTGGGGGTACAGTAGGGTAGGGGTGGTGGGGTAGGGTTTGGGGTGGGTGGATAGCGTAGAGGGTTAGGTAGGTTGGTAGCGTAGGGGTAGGGGTAGTACGGTGGGGTTGTAGGGGGCCCACGGTGGGGTGGGTTTGGGGCTCGGTGGGGTGGGGTGGGGTAGGGTAGGGTGTAGGTAGGGTAGGGTTGGGCGGGTGAGGGGTGGGGTTTGGGGTAGGGTGGAGGATGGGGTGGTGGTACGGTATGGGGTGGGGGTACGGTGGGTATGGGGTAGGGTGGAGGATGGGGTGGTGGTACGGTATGGGGGTATAGGGTAGGGTTTGTGTGGGTCGGGTGAGGGGTGTGACGGGGTTGGGTCGGGTAGGTAGGGTTGGGTAGGGTAGGGTAGGGTTGTGACGGGGTAGAGTTTTGGGGTGGGTTAGGTAGGTTAGGGTTGGTGGATAGGATAGGTTTGGGGTAGGGTTATGACGGGGTAGAGTTTTGGGGTAGGTCGGGTAGGGTTTAGGGGGTAGGGTGGAAGGTCGGGTGAGGTTAGGGTTTAGGGTGGTTGGGTAGGTCGGGTAGGGTGGAAGGTCGGGTGAGGGGTGGTAGGGTTGGGTTGGTGGATAGGTAAGGTTAGGAGGAGGGTTATGATGGGTAGGTTAGGGGTGTAGGGGTATGGGTAGGGGTATAGGTTATGGGTATGGGTTGGTGTTAGGGTTAGGAGGGGTATGTAGGTTAGGAGGGGTATATACGGGTTGGGTAGTGTAGTGTATGGGTAGGTTAGGAGGGGTAGGGTTGGGTTGGGTATAGGTAGGTTTGGTTGGAGGGGTATGGGTATAGGTAGGTTAGATTGTATAGGTGTGGGGGATGTGGGTAGGTCGGGTATAGGTAGGGATGTGGGTAGGGTCGGGTCAGGGGTGTAGGGGTAGTAGGGTTGGGTAGGTCGGGTAGGGTGAAAGGTCGGGTGAGGGGTGGTAGGGTTGGGTTGGTGGATAGGTAAGTTTAGGGTTTAGGGTTTAAGGTTAGGAGGAGGGTATGATGGGTAGGTTAGGGGTGTAGGGGTATGGGGGTTTAGGGTTTAGGGTTTAGGGTTTAGGGTTTAGGGTTTAGGGTATGGGTGAGGGGTATGGGTTGGGTGTTAGGGTTAGGAGGGGTATGTAGGTTAGGAGGGGTATATACGGTGTAGTGTATGGGTAGGTTAGGAGGGGTAGGGTTTGGTTGGAGGGGTATGGGTATAGGTAGGTTAGGAGGGTCCAGGTAGGTTGGGGGTGTGGGGGATGTGGGTAGGTTAGGGTCCGGGGTTAGGTTAGGGTCCGGGGTCCGGGGTCCGGGGTTGGGGGTGTGGGGGATGTGGGTAGGTTGGGTAGGTAGGGCTGGGTGGGTAGGGGTATTGGTTGGTTAGGGTTGGGTAGGGAAGGTTAGGACGGTTGCGTGGATAGGTGCGTAGGGTGGGGTGGGTTAGGTGGGGTAGGGTTTAGGGTGGATAGGGTAGGGCCTTTAGGGTTTAGGGTTTAGGGTTTAGGGTTTGGGTGGGTAGGGGGTGGTGTTAGAAGGATAGGTAGTTGGGTAGGTTAGGGTTGGGTCCGTAGGGCTGGGTAGGACGGGTTGGCCTGTATGGAAGGTTAGGAGGGGTGTACCTGTTGGTTGATAGGGTAGGTTAGGTGGGGAGTAGGGCTGGGTGGCTGGGTGGGTAGGTGTAGGGTGTTAGGAGGTATGGGTAGGGTGTTAGGAGGGCTGGGTTGGGTGGATAGAGTAGGTTAGGAGGGTTATGGATTGGGTAGGGTAGAAGACATAGGTTAGGAGGGGTAGGAGGGATACAGGGTTGGGTGGATAGGTGTTGGGTGGGTAGGTGTAGGGTGTTAGGTATGGGTAGGTTAGGAGGGGTAGGGTGTTAGGAGGTATGGGTAGGGTTGGGTATGGGTTTAGGGTTTAGGGTTTGGGTACACATAGGTTAGGGTGATAGAGTAGGTTAGGAGGGTTATGGATTGGGTAGGGTAGACATATAGGTTAGGAGGGGTAGGAGGGATGTAGGGTGGATAGGGTAGGGCTAGGGTTGGGTGGGTAGATAGGGTAGGTTAGGTGGGGTAGGGTGGGTGTAGGGTTTAGGGTTTAGGAGGTATGGGTTTAGGGTTGGGTAGATAGGGTAGGTTAGGTGGGGTAGGGTAGTAGGGTGTTAGAAGGGTTATGGATTTAGGGTTTGGGTACATGAAGGTATGTAGGGTGGGGCGGGTATGTAGGGTGGGGCGGGTAGGGCTGGGTGGGTAGGGGTAGGGTGTTAGGAGGTATGGGTTTAGGGTTGGGTAGATAGGGTAGGGGTAGGAGGGATGTAGGGTATGTAGGGTGGATAGGGTATGTAGGGTGGGGCGGGTAGGGCTGGGTGGGTAGGGGTAGGGTGTTAGGAGGTATGGGTTTAGGGTTGGGTAGATAGGGTAGGTTAGGTGGGGTAGGGTGGGGCTAGGGTAGGGCTGGGTGGGTAGGGGTAGGGTGTTAGGAGGTATGAAGGTTAGGGTGATAGAGTAGGTTAGGAGGGTTATGGATTGGGTAGGGTAGGGGTGGATAGTAGGTCAAGTATGGGTTTGGGTACATGAAGGTTAGGGTGATAGAGTAGGTTAGGAGGGTTATGATAGAGTAGGGGTAGGAGGTATGTAGGGTGGATAGGGTAGGGGGGTTGGGTGGGTAGGTGGGGTAGGGTGGGGCGGGTAGGGCTGGGTGGGTAGGGGTAGGGTTTAGGAGGTATGGGTAGGTTAGGAGGGGTAGGGTTGGGTGGATAGTAGGTTTGGGTATGGGTTTAGGGTTTAGGGTTTGGGTACATGAAGGTTAGGGTGATAGAGTAGGTTAGGAGGGTTATGGATTGGGTAGGGTAGACGGTTTAGGGTGGATAGGGTAGGGCTAGGGTTGGGTGATAGGGTAGGTTAGGTGGGTTATGGATTGGGTAGGGTAGGGTTGGGTGGATAGTAGGTTTGGGTATGGGTTTAGGGTTTAGGGTTTGGGTACATGAAGGTTAGGGTGATAGAGTAGGGGTATGATAGAGTAGGGGTAGGAGGGATGTAGGGTGGATAGGGTTTGGGTATGAGTTTAGGGTTTAGGGTTTGGGTACATGAAGGTTAGGGTGATAGAGTAGGTTAGGAGGGTTATGATAGAGTAGGGGTAGGAGGGATGTACATAGGTTAGGGTGTAAGGGTATGTAGAGGTAGGGTGGTGTTAGGAGGGGAGGTCGGGTGGGTTTGGGTCACGGTGGTGGGGTAGGTCGGGTGTGGGGTGGGTTTAGGGTGAACCCTAAACCCACCCCACACCCGACCTACCCTAAACCCAACCCTAAACCCACCCCACACCCGACCTACCCCACCCCACCTACCCAACTGTGCCCCAAACCCGTCCCTACCCTACCCTTATCCTATATCCTTACCCTTCCACCCCCACTCGACCTACTCCCCCACCACCCTCACTCACCACCCTCACTCGACCTACCCTACCACATCTCCACCCCCCACATCTCCACCCCCCACCCGCTACACCACCCCACCACCCTCACTCGACCTACCCCATCTCTATACCACCCTACCACACACATCTACCTATCCTCTCACCACCGGGACCTACCTCACCGGGGTAGGGTTGGGTTGGTAGGTTAGGGTGGGTTGGTAGGTTAGGTGGGTGGGGTTTAGGGTAGGGTAGGGTTGTTGTGGGGTTTAGGGTAGGGTAGGGTTGTTGGTGTTGTGTCAGGGTGGTAAGAGGGGTAGGGTGGATAGGGTTGGGTTGGGCAGTGTAAGGTTTTGGGTTTAGGGTAAAGGGTTTGGGGCAGAGGTGGTTGGGTGGGGGTTGGGCAGAGGTGGTTGGGAGTGTATGTAGGGTTTAGGGTTTAGGGGTTTAGGTTGGGTAGGGTTTGGGGCAGAGGTGGTTGGGTGGGCCTGGTAGGAGGGGTAGGGTGGATAGGGTTGGGTGGGGGTTCAGGCCGGTGGATAGGGTTGGGTGGGGTGTAGGTAGGGTTGGGGTAGGGTTTAGGGTGGATAGGGTTGGGGTTTATAGGGTTGGGTTGGGTAGGGTGGGTTGTGTCGGGGATAGGGTAAGGGTTGGGTGGGTGGGGTTTAGGGTTTTAGGGTTTGGGGTAGGTAGGGTTGTTGGGTGGATAGGGTTGGGTTGGGTAGGGTGGGGTGTAGGGTTTGTAGGGTGTAGGGTGGGTTTGGGTCACGGTGGTGGGGAGGTCGGGTGAGGGGTGGGTTTATAGGGTTGGGTTGGGTAGGGTGGGTTGTGTCGGGGATAGGGTAAGGGTTGGGTGGGTGGGGTTTAGGGTTTTAGGGTTTGGGGTAGGTAGGGTTTGTAGGGTGTAGGGATGTAGGGTGGGTTTGGGTCACGGTGGTGGGGAGGTCGGGTGAGGGGTGGGTTTAGGGTACCCCACCCTCACCCGACCTACCCCACCCCACCCACCCAACCGTTCCCCAAACCCGTCCCTACCCTACCCTCATCCTATCCTTACCCTTCCACCCCCACTCGACCTACTCCCCCACCACCCTCACTCGTCATATGACTAAAGGATAGGAGCAATGCAAAACAACTAATATCAAAACCGGAGGAAGTTTCTAAACAACTAATAAGAGGATTATGTGTTTCTAAACAACACATAATCTTTTACTGGCTTAATGATTATAATCTCAAACTAGTCTCTTAATGCAGTACAGTTTAAGTCGAGCATTTGAACTTTTACACAATAGAGGCATAAACTGATTGATGTAACAAATTAGAGAGTTAATTTCTTTACATCTAAGAATGACCTTTAAATCATGTTATTAGAGGATATATATAAACTTAAATGATTATTTGAACGACAGTCTCCTCTAAATCCTGAAATTACCTTCAAATCATTTTATTATGATCTTCCGATTATATTGAAATGGATAAACTGTTACTAGAGTCCAGAAACTCAATAAAATGAAGAAACAACCAAATAAAATAAAAGAAGAAATAATTAATAATGATATATCAAAGTATAAAAAACAACAATCTCACAAAGTATAAACAATGGATTCAATCTCACAAAGTATAAATATGAGATCTATAATACTTATTCTCTTTTACATATACATTTTAATCACAAGGGGGTTTGAATTTAAACAGTGCATTAGTTTACAGAGACTCCTATACTCCAGTTCAATACTTTTTATACAAACTTATAATTGTGCAATCATGGTTAACAATCTTCTCTAAATCCTCATTACCTTCAAAAAATCATGTTAATGTACTGGTTTTTCTCTTAAACTGTTAATCATTCAGAAACAAAAGCACATGACTATTAAATCAAGTTTACGGAAAAAAACACTCATGTTACTATGCTCAAGACTCTACAACAAAAGTGAAGAGAGAAAAAGAAAAACATGGGATGTAAGAAATTGATGAAATCAAAATCAATCAAAAACAGACCAGGATCAAAATCAATCAAAATCAGTCGAAGAAATTCACAACAACAAATTGCTTCTACACCCAGAATTAACGAAGAAACAAAACAACAAAGAAGAAGAAAGGGTCTGATCCTTACCAGGAATTAAAGAAGAATTAGATCGATCATGAAATCAAGACTCGACAGCATCATCAAGAAGACTGGACTTAGATGTAGTCAGAAGAATCAATGGAAGCCAAAATCTGATTTGCGTGAGAGGATCATAATAATAACATGATTTGAAGTTAATTTCAAATCAAATTTTGATTCTCAAGAACTCTCATGCAAATCAAATTTTGGTGACTCACTTAAATGAATATTCAAACAACAATCTCCTCTAAATCCTGAAATTACGTACGTACCTTTAAATCATGTAATTATGATCCTCTCATTAGATTGAACTGGATAAACTGTTACTAGAGTCCATAAACTCAACAAAATGAAGAAACAACCAAGTAATCATTATTAACAAATGAAGCAAAGAAAACAATGGATTCAATCAAGAAGAACACATAAACTATGTAACTAACAAGTTGGATTATTACCGCTATACATATGGTAGAATTGATGTTTTGTTGTACAGGGAGAGATAATTAAAAAAGGTGAGAAACCAAGGGTTAAGATAATTACCAATAAAGGGAAATAAAAAATTACAAGAATAGGAATTCTGAGCCATTCATTCAAGAATTAGATAATTACCAATAAGTTAAGATAATTAGCAGGATGTCTATAGGAACCCATCAGGAGACCGGGCTTGATTAAAAACTGATTCAAGAACAGAAGGGGTTGAATTCAATCAGATTTCTAACCCCACAAAGGGGGGTTTAAATTTACACAGTGCTGCTTATTCGGACATCTTTTACATCTACATTTTGATCACAAGAGGGTTTGATTTAAACACTACTTTTAATACAAACTTTACTTTTATGATTGAAGAAACAGCAAGCTGATACAAAAAGAAGAGTAAGTTAAATCAAGAACATCTTAAGAGAAAAATAAACTGGAGAAATAATTACCGTAAAAAGGAGATCGATCGAGGCATCTCCTCGTAACTTGTGAGATCGATCTGAATTGATGCATATCAAGAATTAACGAAGAAACAAAACAACAGGAAGGGGTCCAATCCCAAGAAGTAAAGAAGAACTGAATCGATCATGAAATCAAGACTCGTCAGTGTCAAGAAATATATAGATGTAGTCAGAAGTCGATCTTCGTGAGAGTTCGTGATCTAGAACGTACAGGTAGATGTGTTATGATGACTCTAAGAAACGTGTGGTCAGCTTTATGTGACCGTTAGAATCAAATTCACCAGCATTAATTAAGCGTTATATATAAATGTATTATGTATATTATTCAAATTCACCATGTACGCGGAACCTTGATCTTTAATTTTGGCCGTTGTTTATAAACCAAGCTTTATTAAATTTGGTTATTACTAATTATTTCTTAGTTTGTTATTAAAAAGACAAAATCTTTGTATTAAACCTTAAAAAAGTATTAATTTTAGGGTTTAGTTTGTGTCTCTATATTGTGTATATCCAATCTTAAAACTTAGCTTTTAATATACTAAAATTTCAAAATATACCATTAATTTAATTTGTGTATCATATCATAGCCTATAATAATAAGTTAGTACCATGTCACCTACTTTTATACATAATAATAATCATAGCAGTAGTAGTATACGTATTGGACTACAATTTTGAAGCTATGTATTCTATCATCTTATTCGAATAACAGAGATTTTGTTAAGAAATTGATTTCAAATATGAGTTTTATCGATTGGGATTTTCGATTTATATTAACTGGGTTCAGTTCTATTCCTAGCTACCTTTGATTGGGATTTCTCTTTGAAACAGTTAAAAATTTACGTTCAATTTGGATATCTATTTGGAAATAAATTAAATCACTTTTTTTAGGGTTCATAGAGTGGATTTATTGATTAGGTTCATCTTCATGTTTTGATTTATTGATGCACTTTTGTTTCATATGGATTTGTTCCATTTAATCTTTTGTTTCATATCCGGATTTGCGATATCGTTTGAATTCTGCTCAATTTATGTTTCTTCATTTGATATATCTTCCATTGATTCTCCATTGAGTTCATTTTATGTTAATGTATTCATACATGGGGAATCTTATCCCTTGAGAAGATAAACACTATATTTAAACTAGGATAAACCTTATCTATATATACTCTATTTAGTGAATGAATAAATCAACACATTCATTCTAAACTTCCTACACATCTTCATTCTCCATTGAGTTCATATTCATCATCATTATGTTGTTAAATGCCTTAATTTATTGAAATTTTAATAATAATAATACTTTTGTATTATAATAAATAAAAAATAAGATAATTGATTTCCTAATTTCCTTTTAAGTTTAATCGATTACATTTTGTCTATTTGCTAGTAATAGGTGATTTCGTTAAGTGTTGATCTGCTTGAGATTGTGAGTTCAAATAATTGGTATATCATTTGTGACTTACAAGTTTATTTAGATAATTAATATTTTGTTTCGTAATCTGTTCAAGTTAATTTAGATAATTGTTAATCTTACTTTCACTTGCTATTTGCTAGTAGTTTATGTCTGCTTGCTTTATGTTCGGTTAGAGCATGGGGAGTGGTCCAAGCATGGCAGCGGCATGCTGACATGGCGGCGAAGCACCGCAGCAAACACCACCCCGCCATGGGCGGTACCGAGCCCAAGCATGGGTTCTCGGCATTTGATCGCCGAAGGCCTTGCGCCTTTTTCGAGGGTATCAAACAGTCATATGACCGTTAATATTAAAAAAAAAAAATTTTTTTTTACTTAAATTTTATATATATATATATACCATTTTACTTCAAAACAATCAAACTTCATTCCATTTCATCTTTTCTCTCTATAAAACCTCTTTTTTTTACTAAGCACACAAAATATGTCTTCAAGCTCTATTTCTTCAACTTCATCTTCTTCATCTGCTAACGACGAGGAACCAAACATGCGATACAAGATGATATATGAAACGTTTGCGCGAGCGGCTCTACATATAAAAAAATCAGATAGATGAAGAGGAAACGTCGAGTGGTGCATGAAAAACAAGAAAAGTTGTTTTTAGGCGACGTAAGGAGGCACATACCCGGCTCATGAATGACTACTTTAACGAGGATGGCGTGGACAATATATGAGAGGTGATCACGAGCATCCGACACTTATGCTCGAGGTGGTCGCGTCTCAAGATTTATGGATTTGGCACGCGTTCTTCGGGGTCGCCGGTTCGAACAACGATATTAATGTTCTTAATCAATCTCCATTATTCAACGATGTATTAAATGGTAAAGCTCCTTTGTGTCCATTCGTAGTGAACGGGGTTACATACAAATACGAGTATTATCTTGCGGATGGAATATACCCAGAATGGGCGCCGTTTGTCAAATCATTTCAATATCCACAAGACGAAAAGCGTATAAAATTCAAAAAAGCTCAAGAGTCGGCAAGGAAGGACGTTGAAAGAGCATTCGGTGTTCTAAAAGCGCGTTGGCAAATATTGCAAAATCCGGCACGACCGTGGTCAACGAGAAAGATACGCAATATCATGTACGCGTGTGTGATATTACACAACATGATATTACAAGACGAGAATCACGCTATTTGTACATTTGATGAATCTGATGTACCACCGTCCCCGGATCACTATCCAGATATGGCCGAAATTGCAAACACGACTCTTCGTGAAATACATTGTCGTGAAACGCATAATAATCTACGTTCCGATTTAGTTGAGCATATCAGCACTCTAGTATCCGACGACGAGAACGATGAATAAATTACGTCTCTTTTTTATATTTATTAGTCTCATGTAATCTTGTTTTTTTATTTATGTTGTAATTTTATTTATGTACTTTTTTTATTTAATGAAAAAAAGTTATTTATCTTATTTTATTTTTATTATATAATTTAATTTTTAATTTCGTATAATAATATTAATAAATAATAATTAAAAAAATATAATTAATTTAAAAATAAAAAAAGTTTGAAGCGTGCGAAGCGTGGGTAATACTGGCATTGAAGCATGCCTGAAGTATAGATGAGGTTTGCTGATGTGGAGCTGATGTGGCGCTGATGTGGAGCTGAAACATGGAAAGCATGGGGCATGTACTCCCCATGCTCTTAGTGAGTTTGTGTTTGCTTTATTAAGAGTAAATGATGATATTGAAAATATAAGGTTTTGCTTGCTTTAATATGAGTAATATCAATCTAAGTACTGATCGAGTTTGTGTTTATTTCATTTAGTTTATGTGAAATTTATAAACGTACATTGTCTTCATTGCTTGCAATTGAAATACCATTGCTTACTTGAAATATCATTGCTTATTTATTCATGTATCCTAAAAACATTTATCCCATATCAATAAAGGAGATATATTATATGTGAATTTTGCTCATATGAACAATTTTCTTACTTTAGGGGCTCATTTTAAGTTTCTGTCGCTGGTCTTAAAAATGATTGGACCGGCCTCATTCCCCACACAGTCGGTTTCAGATAGTTAAACTGCTATAATACCACTAGCAACATCAGCAAGAAACATGTACAATGATTTTAAAATCTTCAAAAACCAACATCGATCCATATCCATATGCATGAAGTAAGAAAATAAAACAACCATAGAGGTTTCAAGAAATACAACATTTATCATGTGAAACTGATATTGATCGATGCTAGAAATGGCAAGAAACCAAAGCAATCTCACTCCTTCTCTTTACTTTTTGTCAAATCTACCAAAGCTACTAGTTCTTGTAGCGAGTTTAAAAACTAAAAACAATCTCCATATGATTCTTGTTGGTAACAAAAACATTTGTTGCTTCCCTTTCCTTTTTGTAAGATCAATAAGTGAAATGATCTTAGCAACAATAAGTGACATAGAATAATATTAAACATCAACAAAGATGTTTTTCAAAGATAAAAAAAGCAGGATGAGTACATGCATAATTTATATAAACAAAAGCAAAGACAAACAGCTTTCTTTTCCACATGAACATAGGTTGATATATGATAAATACAACTACAAGAGACTGCATCACTTCCATTGCAAAAAACATCACTTCATTCTTTACTTACAAAGGAGGTGGCTGCAACTATTTCAAAAGCAAGATCACACAGTCCATGATTCTGCTAGAAACAGCATCCACAATTGATATAACTTCTTCCATAGTCTGCATGCACCTTCTTTTCTTTCAATTCCTGCAGCTACAATTTAAGTTCATTCATCTCATCTTCAACTACAGAATTATTAAGTTGCAACTTTTCAAGCTCTCTTTCAGCTTTTTCCTTTTTATTCTGATGTTAATTGGGATTTTAAAGAAACCAACTTGTTTAAACGAGCTCGAATACAGAAAACAACACGAACTTTCTAATTACATCAACAACCACCAAAATTAATAAAAAGAAAAGAAACCAGAAAGCATATTTGTGTTAGAAAGCATATATATATATATATATAGACAAAAGTTCATGCGAGAACCGTTGTTAGCGCGAGAACCGCGAGAACCAATCTAAGCCGTCCAATTCCCCCTCTTTCAATGTCATTGCCCACCCATGAATTCCTCACATGCACCCTGCCACACCCTATCCCTCCACGCTCTCCATCCATGATACTTCCCATATTTAAGGAACGGCTGAGATTGGTTCTCGCGGTTCTCGCACTAACAACGGTTATCGCATGAACCATCCCCTATATATATATATATATATATATATATATATATATATATATATATATATATATATATATATAAAGCTTACTCTTTAAAACTGACAAAGGAAGGTGCCCTTGATACCAGACTGACAGAGGCTGCTCATCAAGATCAGTAGGGATTTCATGAGAGGCAGAAGAATTCAAATTCTTTCCATATGAAGAAACATGGTCGCCACTTGTTTAAAAATATTAAAACCTAACACTATACGGATTCAAATTTTGATACATGTTTTAGTTTTTCTTTTAAAAATGGTTGTATTCAATTGCTATGTAGTTAAATATAGAGGTTGCCTTCGGAGAAGGGAATACCAATATGAAGACACCAATTAAAATATAGAGTTAATTACACAAATGGTCCTTGTGGTTTACCAAATTTCCCATCAATGGTCCATAAACTTTAAAAATTACATATACAGTCCCCGTGATTGTTAATTTGTTTCAATCTTGGTCCAATTTTAACTGTACCGTCTAATTCAACGTTAACCCTTATCTTTAAAAGGGTAAAAGTGTCTTTTTACCCCTTATCAATTAACAATATATACAATTGTCTAGATGTTAACATGGCCTAATTTACTGTTCATTAGTGGGTTTTACTTAAAATACGCTTTTTATTATAATATATATTTAATGTTGTCCGTAGTTAACACATAAGCTTGGTTTGGCGGGTTGGCAAAGTTCTTCTTAACAGCTGCATTTTTTTTCTTTTTTTAAACTTCAACTCACGACCTATTTTCCAACCTGTAGTTAATATTTAAAGTTATATTCTTTTTCTTTGTTTACTATATTATTCTTTTTAAATTCTATTTTATTTCCAAAGCATATTTTATCCTAGGAATTATATATTTTCCTTTTTAATTTAATTAATGATAATAAATGAGATTTTATACTTAATTATTTTTTTAAGAAATGATCAATACAACTAATATCACTTTAACATATCCTAAGAATTATATATTTTCCTTTTTTATTTAGTTAATTATAATAAATGAGATTTTATACTTAATTAATGTAACGCCGGCTTTCACGAGCTTAAAATCAGTGGTAATTAAAACTTTTTAAGCATATTTACACAAAAGATTAGCAGCGGAATACAAACCACTGATTACATGTTTAGTACTGTTTATCGACTTGGCAAAACCATAACGCAAGTAAAACCAAGTCTCAAAAATCATAGCCAGTGTTACCACTAGTCACCGACCATCGTGTATCATAGTTACACAAACATAATTTAAAGTGTTCCCAAAAGATATACACAAGCTACCCAGAGCATCCCGCCTCGCCAGGCCATCATGTCACTAACCTGCGAAAAGGGAAATATCTGGAACCGTTAGCTACAACTAGCTAGTGAGCACATATTACACATAAGCATCAATAAGCATGCTATCGTATCACGATATTGCACACAAGCTAGACTATCACGTTGTGGTGTGCTGACATGTCAGCTGGGCCATATCTCGCTAGATATCTGATCTGGCTCAACGACGCGAGCTGGGGGATCAGACGCAACCATCCGCAAGGTGGGGAGCGAAGAGCAGTCCACCAACACGTTTGAGTCACGAAGATCATTCACCATAAAGTTATCGACTTTCTTCAAGCAGAACAGAGTACAGAGGGGAAAATAGAAATGAAGAACAACGAAGATCAATCTCGATCGCTGTTTGGAGTGGATGAGAGCTTTAAGATTGTAGATTATTTATTAAATGGAGTGGATAAGAGGAGAGTCACTCATGTTTTGTGTACATAGAAAAGTCAAAGCATCACTTGTGGACATGATTTCTTTTATTCACAAAAGGACTGTTAGTAGGGTAAAATTACAATAATACCCTCATACCAAAAGGATTTAATGTTGATTTAGACGACACAGTTAAAATTGGATCAAGATTGATACAAATTGACAATCACGGAGACTGTGGGTGTAATTTTTAAAGTTTAAGGACCATTGATGGAAAATTTGGTAAACCACAGAGACAATTTGTGTAATTAACTCTAAAATAAATTATCACCTAATTACCACTAATCTTACCATAAAGCTCACCACAGTTTTATGTGTAGAAACATGTAACTTATTCAAAGAGGATACACTAAACCAAACATGTTTAAAAAGTAAGAGTAAATAATTAAATAAACAAGTCAGAAAGAACATAACCGTTTAATTCTGTGCCTAATAGCGACCCATTTAGTATTTTAACCTGAAACTTACCGCCCACTCTCTGCCTTAGAAGTTTCCTTTTAAGTTCAATGACGAATCAAGCATTAAAAGCTCCAAATTATCTGAAAGATATCCAGGTTTTTTTGTTTTTCAAAAAAGATTTTGTTTCAAAATTTAGATTAAACTAGATTTCACCTTGTAAAATACCTCAGTGTAAGATGGAATAAGAAAAGTTATGTTATTTTACCTTCTAAGATTCCATATTATCTTCTTTGAACGACGTTTCGTACCTCACTAAATACCCCATTTTCATTTTCATCTTCCCTTTTTTTTTAACGGCAAAGGCGGGAACACTAGAAATGGAGCTTCGGCATTGCCATCACCCCAATCTAGATACCCATTTATTAATGAAAGCTTTCTAGCAAGATGCTAGATTAATAGTACATCAGGAAATGCTTGACAACGGAAAGTTACACCAACTGGCCCATGTAAAATCTAATGAATTCTTAAATTTCCTATGTTTCATCCAAAAAAAGGAAAATCTTTGGATTTCTCCAAACACTTTGGATGTCATCTGGGCTTCTTCATTCCTAAATATTTTCCGGTTTCTGTGGCTTCATAAGCACCAGCAGTAAACGAATATCACCGCCATGAAAGTTGCCCTTTTAATTCCTTTGAATCCCAATGTGACTCCCCAATCAAGCAGCCCATTCAAATCCTGCATTTGAGAGAAGGGAACATCCCACCAGCTACAAATCTCTTTTAGAATGCTCACCGCAAAGGAGCAACGGCAGAAAACGTGTTCTTCGTCCTCAACTTCCATGTTACAAGAGTCACAGAGATCATTAATGCAATGTATTCCTCTCTTGCTCAAGTTCATTTTTGTTGGAAGCCTACCGAGACCCATCCGCCATGCATGGATGTTGACTTTACGAGGGACCAGCTTATTCCATTCAAACTTGCCTTGATTTCTCCTTGGCAAAAATTCAAAATCGATGGCTTTTCTTAATGAAGCAGCGGTGTAGCCCCCAGATTTATCTAACAACCATCTCCATTGTGTGTCATTGTCCTCTCCTTCATTTACCACCTGAAAAAAGTTGTTTAGATTGATGTTAATTTTGTTACATTCTTTATTTATTTTCAGGATGTTTCTCCATAATCCCTTGAATTTCCCATGCTTCGACATAGGTGGTATTCCACCAGAAGATCCATGCAGTGCCTGAATAACTTGTTTCCATAATGCGTTGTTTTCCGTTTTGAAGCGCCACCACCATTTGCCTAGCAAGCTAAGGTTCTGTGCCTTCAAACTCCCTATCCCTAGTCCACCGAATTCTCTATTTGCTAGAACCGAATCCCAGGCTATCCACGAAATCTTTTTATGTTCAGCTGAAGATCCCCAAAAGAACTTTGCTCGAAGACTTTCAAGGGTTTTTAAAACTTTTTTTGGAGCTTTGAAGAGGGATAACTAATAAACACCGAGGCTCCCAAGGACACTTTTACAAAGAGTTAATCTACCTCCTGCAGATAGGGAGTTTGCCTTCCACTTCGAGAGCTTGTTTTGAAACTTTTCTACTATTGGAGCCCATGTAGAAATTTTGTTCATCGAGGACCCGATTAGAATTCCTAAATGTGTAATTGGGAATTGACCAACTTTGCAACGAAAGAGCTCCGCCAGTTCATTTGTTTATGGACCTTCTGCCCCTACCCCAATCAGTCTGCTTTTTTGGAAGTTTACTTTTAGCCCCGAAGACAAATGGAAGCACCTTAAAATCCGAGCAAGATTAAGAGCGTTTGTGGCAGACCATTCACCTACAAAGAGTGCATCATCTGCATACTGAAGATGCGTGATTTCCGGCCCATCGTTAGGTAATTTAACACCGTGAAAGATCCCCTTGTTCTTTGCTTCTTTGATAATAACATTAAGCCCCTCCGCTGCTATAAGAAAAAGAAATGGCGCCATTGGATCTCCTTGTCTCACGCCTTTGTGCATTTTGAATTCAGAGGACGCCGAACCATTAAGTAGAACCGAGACTGAAGCTGACGATAGACATTCTCTTATCCATATTCTCCATTTATCTCCGAAGTTCATTTGCCCCATCACCTCATCTAGAAAATCCCATAAAACAAAATCGAAAGCTTTATCAAAATCCACTTTTAAAAGAAACATCTTCCTGTTTGTGTTTTTGATCCATGAGATGATCTCACTGACAATTAGTGGCCCGTCCAGTATGTTTCTACCTTTAAGAAAGCCTGTTTGTTCCTGCCCGATAACATGCTCAATAACAGGTTTCATCCTGTTAGCCAAGGCTTTTGCGATAATTTTGTAAAAAGACCCGATTAAACTAATAGGTCGGAAGTTTGAGAAATCGGTTGGCCCGTCGCATTTTGGAATCAGGGCAATAAAGGAGGCGTTGCTCCCCTGATCGATCTCAGCATGTTCTTCGAAGAATTTAACTGCGCTCATCAGGTCCCCTTTTATAACTTTCCAAAAAGTCTTGAAAAATTGCATTGTATACCCGTCTGGACCGGGAGATTTGTTTCCTTCACACTGCCAGATGGCTTCTTTAATTTCAGATTTGATGAATGGAGCTTCTAAGGCCTGCTGCTGATTGTAAGAAAGGCGCTTAAATAGGTTGCTTTTCAAAGAAGGCCTTTTACCTGCACTGTTAGCAAACTTATCTTCGAAGAAGGAGGTGGCTGCCTCTTTAATCGATCCTGGATCAGTGACCCAACAATCATTAATAGATAAACCGTGTATCTGGTTGTTTCTTCTCCTCTGGTTAATAACCCCGTGAAAGAAACGAGAATTTTCGTCCCCTTCGATTGCCCATTGAATTTTAGCCTTTTGTTTTAATTCAACCACTTCTGCTCTCACCATTTCTTGAATTTCTAAGTCAAGTTCTTGTCTTAACTGAATTTCAGCCAGTGTAAGAAAAGAATTCTCGGCTTTTAAATCCAATTTACCTACTTTCTGCTTAAGTTCATCAAGCCTACCTTTTGTTTTCTTGTTTAATTCAGCCCTCCACCCAATTATTTTCTTTTTGAGCGCTTTTAGTTTGCAAACCAGGATTGAAATAGGAGATAAGCCCCTTCTAACATGCAGTGAGTTCCATGATGATTTAACTAATATGTCAAAAGATTTAATGTGAAACCAGGAATTTGACATTTTGAAATAAGAAGCCCCAAAATCGATAGATTCAGTATACAATAAGACCGGGCAGTGGTCTGAGAACCCTCTAGGTAAAATGGTGGAATTTGAATTAGGCCAATTTTCTATTAAGATAGAGGAGACCAAATACCTGTCGAGTTTGCTTAGCTTCGAACCATTTTTGTTGTACCTCGAAAATTGCCTGCCGCCGCTTTTGATTTCGACTAGCATTCCGTCGTTTATGAATTTGTTGAACAAATTGGATCCCCGAAGAGAGAAGCTTGTACCCTTCCTTTCAGCGGCGTTTCTGACTTCGTTGAAGTCACCGAAAATCACCCAGTGGAAGTTTGGGAATGCCTCGAGTATGTGCAGAATACTGATCCAAAGACGATTTTTCTCTGACAGGCCCTGAGGGGCATACACGTTCACAAAGCCACAAGGGAGTTATACTGCTGCCCATTTCCCCCAAATCGCTAGATAGCCATCGCCCCTTGCTACATCTGTTTTAGCAAACAAAGATGGATCCCAAATCGATAAAATGCCTCCCGATCTGCCGTTAGCATCTAACGATTCAAATTCCATCTGGTTTCCCCCCAGAAAGGCTTCGCAACCCAATAGTCAGCGTTTGAAACTTTCGATTCTTGGATACCGAGAAAATCCACCTTGTTTTGGAAGCACAAGTTCTTGATCCAGCTTTGTTTCACTGTGGAAACAACCCCATTAATATTTATTGAGAGAATCTTCATTGTAGGACCTTTTCATCACCTGTGTTTGAGATTAATTTCTTAATCTCAGGGCTACATCCTTCCATATCGAATCCAATTATCTTTCCAACTTCAATGGTATCCTTGACTTCATTCAATACGTCCATCCCCACTGAGTCTTTTGAATGCGAATTGAGAGAAACCGTTTCACTTTTTGATTTCGAGTTGCTCTGAGAGTGAATTAGAATTCTATGGCTGAAGTGAGATCCTGCTATCTTGTTGACCTCCGTCCCACGTGACCGCTTCTTTAATCCTTTGATATTATTAATTGCAAGGTTAGTAGATTTCCTTTCTTGGGCCTTTTCCGTTAAAATATTGCTTTGGTGCTTCTCCAACCCGGTTTCTGGTAGCTTCTTGTTTGAGTTCCTCCTTTTTGAATCTGGCTATGTTGACCTTGGCCTTAAGTCCTCCTACTGGTACCCCGTATAACATTTTCTCAAAGGATATCGGATTTCGAATACCGGAAAATCTTAGGAACCCAAAGCGTCTTCCTGCTTTGTTTCTTTTCCATGCAACGTACATATCTACTAGCTTTCCAAACCCTTCGAACGTCTTCTTTAGTCTTCCAGCACTCCAGTCTTCAGGAAAGTTTGTGATAAAGAAAGTTGTTATGTTGCCTGTGTTATTCTTTCTCCGGCGGACTTATGTCCATCTGTCTTCCATCCGGCGGACTTCTGTCTTCTGTTTATTTGAATTTTGAGAGAGAGAGAGAGAGAGAGAAAGACGCCGCGCAGGTTGATGATATCTTTTTCTTCGTCGTTGGATAACGTTCACTTTGTGTACATAGAAAAGTCAAAGCATCACCGGCGGATTCTTGTTTCAAAAGATATCATCAACCAGCAACAAGAACTGAAGAAAAAGATATCATCTTCTTGTTTCAGTTCTTGCTGCTGGTTGATGATATCTTTTTCTTCGTCGTTGGATAACGTTCACCATGCACCATGAAATCCTGGTTCGTCACAGCTTACTTCCACAAAAGACCCTTTTTAAGCTGGAAACCCGCCATTATAAGTGAAGAGGCTTAGACCGTAAATGCTTCAACTTCTTGAGGAGAAACCTCATGAAAATAATAAATAAATATCTTTATTATGACAAATTATGATTTACTTTTTTTCTAAAAATATACATTTTAATTTTTTTTTCTAAATAGCATTTAAGATTTTTCAACATATAATATTACTATTAACTATTAATTGTGCTATCTTATATTGTTTTTAAGTAAAAGTATATAAAGTATAAACAACACTAGATAAAAACTTTCATATAATATAAACTTGGTGAATAATAATACTAAAATTATTTTAAATTTATTATAATATCCCGCCTTCATTCGCAAGCATCATTTCCTCTTTCGTTCTCGTCACCACAAATATTCACTATCATCCTTCTTTTATTGTCGTCACCAGCATTGTGCGGCTACTTACTATTAAAAATTAAGCGATCTTAAGAAAGGGTTATAATAAAAACAGATTAACTTAATCATAAAGGATTAAACTAACAAAACCGACAAAGACAACTGAACCATTTCTTAACATTTTAATTAACTCATAAGGGAATTCATTACAGTTAACCATAAAATCTACCTCAAATATAATATACTAGTGAAAAATATCTGTTTGAGCACGAACTATGTTTGATGTTTTATTTCGTTATGAGAATCGACCATAAAATGTATAGCAAAATCTTCTAATATAAATAAAAATCTAACTTTCATCAATTAAGTTAGAGAATCTTAACATTTCTTTTAGTCAAAATTAAAACATAGCTAATCATTTGGATCACACTTGAAACTCAATGTTGACTTTAAAAAGTCAAAGTTGAACTCTAAACTATCTATCTAATTCAGATTTCATATTCACTACACTAATTTGGGAATACAAATAATATGTTTTAATAAAAAAAAATTGTATTGATTTATAATTACGATTCTTTATCTTTTTCATTATTATTATTATTATTATTATTATTATATATATATATATATATATATATAGAAAATGGATCAATATAGAACCATTATTTAAACATAGAACCATAGAACCAATCTGGACCATTGAATCATCAAAATCAATGGTTGAGATTAAGAATGGCATAATTGTAATTACCTCCCAACAAACCCACATTTTTAATTAAAAAATACCCCTCAAAACTTTAAATTGTCATAACTTTTTAAGTTTTGTGAATTTTTAAAAAAAAATTATACCAATATTTTAGTTTTTTTATCCTCTTTCAATCAAGACCACTCTTGCCATATTTTTCAAAAATTTTTATGAAAATGCAAATTTTGTTTTGCATTTTGGGTTGCATTTTCAGTTGGTTCTTGTTTGCATTTTCAGTATTGGTTTCAAAATTTGCATTTTTGAAAGCATATGCATAACTTGCATCTTCGATTTTTGCATTTTCGGTTTTTGCATTTTTGCATTTTCAAATTAAACCCAGGTAAAAATGCAAATTTTGAAAAATTTGCATTTTCAAAAAAAAAATAAAGTTTCAGAAATATATCAAGTCTGATCTTGTTTGAAAGAGGACGAAGAACTGAATCTAACGATATACTTTTTTTGTTAATATTCTTAAAAACGAATGAATTATGATCATTTAAAGATGGAGGGGGATGTCACGTGTCATCACCTAAAGTGGTTCTTTAGGTTCTATGTTTAAGTAAGGTTCTATGTGTAACCTTACCCTATATATATATATATATATATATATATATATATATATATATATATATATATATATATATATATATATATATATATATATATATATATATATATATATATATATATATATAGACAAAAGTTCATGCGAGAACCGTTGTTAGTGCGAGAACCGCGAGAACCAATCTTAGCCGTTCCTTAGATATGAGAAGTATCATGGATGGAGAGCGTGGAGGGATAGGGTGTGGCAGGGTGCATGTGAGGAATTCATGGGTGGGCAATGACATTGAAGGAGGGGGAATTGGACGGCTTAGATTGGTTCTCGCGGTTCTCGCGCTAACAATGGTTCTCGCATGAACTTTTGTCTATATATATATATATAGACAAATCTCATGTTTAAATATAATTTCTAAAATATTAAAAATTGAGAACGTGGGATCATGATTTGGAAATTTTACAAACTACCTCCTTCATTAATTTACAATCTTCACCATTCAAAATAGACTACTTTCTAAAATATTAAGAATTCAGAACGTCCATCCTCTTTCAATCTAAGAACTTTTTTTTTGTAAAAATAAAAACCACCCCTTTGGTTTTTAATTAGCCATAACTGATTTTTTTTATGAAATTCATCAAAAAATTTATACCAATATACTGGTTTTTTAATTCTCTTTTATTCAAAACCAATCTTGACATGTTTTTGGTAATTTTTTCGAAAATGCATGCCCGATATGCATTTTTAAAATTACAGGTGCATTTTAAAAAAATAGAATGATGAACCATAAGGCTACCTATTAGCAAGAAAATGCATGTGGAAATCTGCATTTTAAAAATACAAAAATGCATATACATATTCTCTAAAAAGAATTAAAGAGATAGTAAAAAATGACTACAGATGTAATTGTATGAATAACAAGAAATGCGATACTCTAAAAAATGCAGATTCTGACCTCAATTTTTTGTGAAGAATCATTTTTTGTTTAAGAATCGATATGAAACTACCGAATCATTTTTGTTAGGGGTATATATAAAAAATGATTTTTCAACATTGATTCTTTCACGCATGAGAGTACAACATTGATTCTTCACATTTCTAACCTCAATTTTTTTTAATCGGAGAATCAAGAATAATAATTTAAAAAAAAAGCAAAACGAGTTCTTTGTAACAAGAAATGCGCAGGAAAGAGAATGAACAGCAGTTATGCACGATCAGATAAAAATTTGAATAAGTTACAATCTAACCCCTTCATTTAAATAAGAAAATAGATAAATTACAATCTGCACCCTTAAAGAAAATTCAAAATCAACTATTGTAATTAGGGACTACATATAAACACATGAACTATATTGATCCCTTTACTATATATATATATATATATATATATATATATATATATATATATATATATATATATATATATATATATATATATATATATATATAATATTCTTTAGGTATGTTTTCTTCCGTCATCTTAATACATCATATTTATCGTGTAAAAGTTGTTAGAAGTTGTCACGTCATGCTAAAAAATAATATGTTATATTGACTTAAAACAAAATAGTTATATTTATGATGATCTTTATTTTCAAAATTACATCAATAATACAACATTATACACAACTAAATTATTTGTCCTTAACTATGTCTATTGAGTATGAATCATTACACCTCCACCCTATGTTGTATGTTAAAGAGTTGACCCATTAACGTGACACATTGTAATGTCTCAAGATTCAGAATTTCTTATCCACACCTCCCCTACCTATCCACACCTCCCCTAACTACCCATCCACCCCTACCTATCCACACCACCATACCCCCTACCTACCCTACCCACCCACCCACCTACCCCATCCCACTCTACATATCCAAATCCCCTCACCCATCCTACCCTACCCTACCACCACCCCTACCCCACTCCTACCTACCCACACCACCCTACCCCTACCTCACCCACCACATCCCACCCTACCCCCTACTTACCCACCCTACCCCACATATCCACCCCTACCCTACCCTACCACCACCCCTAACCCCCTCCTACCCACCCCACCCTACCCCTACGTACTTACCCCACCATATCCTTAAGAATGGCGGAAGCTACGATGGTCATGATGGTGTTGGTGGCAACGGCCGATGGTGTGAGCGGTAACAGCGGCGACGATTGGGACGGTGGTCGCGTGACAGTGTCGAGGGGGGCAGTTGGTGGTGGTTAACGGAGATGGTGACTATTTCAGAGACGGTGGTTGGTGGTAGTCTGCGGTGATGACGGAGATGACGGAGATGGTGGTTTGCAGTAGTCGGCAGTGGTGGTGGCGGTTGGTGACATTGGTGGCGGTGGCGGGTGGTGGTGGTCGGTGGTAGTCGTCGACGGTGGTGGAGGTGGCGGTTGGTGGTGGTCGGTGGCGGTGGTGGCCATTGTGGTGGTTGGCGGCGTTGTTGGTGGTGGTCGGCGGTGGTGGTGGCGGTCGCGGTTGGTGGTGGTCGGCGGCGGCGTAGGTGGCGGTGGTGGTTGGCGTAGGTGGCGGTTGGTGGTGGTGACGGTGGTGGAAGTGGCGGTTGGTAAATATAGTAAATACGACATTTCTTAAAATAAAAAAAAATATTATTTCGCAGACCTTCGCAGAAATAAGACCTTTTAAACTTTAGCTTAACCAATAAAATCTTCGCAGACATGGAATAAGACTTTAACAGCTTATGTCTTCAAAAAACAAACAACACCTAAGTTTCAAATTTTGAGTTTTTGTCGTTTAATTTTACATCCATTAATATTTTTAACTTTGAAAATTTTGCACTTCAGCCGTAGACTTATATCTTCTCTTTAGTTACAGTTTTAGTTCCTTAACTTATATAAAAACATTTTCTCATAATAAATTTATACAATATTATTTTTATGTGGTTATTGTATTATATATATATATATATATACATACACACACACACACACACACACACACACACTAGCAGTGTATCCGCGCAATGCTGCGACGGTAAATAGTTTCTGTTTTGCAACATGTCGTTTTAAGGATGTAACGCGTAACTCAATGTCATGAATAACATGTCCTTTTTTTGCTTCAATTTTCTTATATTTGTATTAACTTTTTTATTAATTTTAAAAATAAATTATAAAAAACATTAAAAAAGATTTATATTTATCAAATAAGGAGAGAAAAATTAATAAGATTTTGAGAATTATATTGATGTGAGTGGATAATTGTGTTTGTGTAAGAGAGTATGTTAGTGAGATAATATATTTTAAATAAATAAAAAGTTAAAGTCTATTAGGAGAGAGAAATGATTAAAAATTGAGTTGATGAGATTAATTTAGATAAAAAGAATGGTGAAGATTAGAGATTGACATAATTTTAAGTTCTTAAAAATTAATAGGAGAGAAAGTGTTAAATGGTTTATATAATAGTGTATATATATATATATATATATATATATATATATATATATATATAGTGGGAGGTTCAAATGAGAACTTAAATATTTTTTAGAATGGGAGACTCAATCTCAGCTGTCCAATTTCACCTCTTTCAATGTCATTGTCCACCCATGAATTCCTCACATTCACTCTGCCACACTCGATGTCCCCACGCTTTCCATCCATGAATTCCACTTACAAAATAAACGGCTGAGATTTAGTTTTCCATTCTCAATTAATTTCTCATTCTCATTTGAACCTTCCCGTTTATATATATATATATATATATATATATATATATATATATATATTTAAAGTATTAACTAATTAAAGGATTTCAAACCTTGGGTGTTGCACTAACCCGACAGGGTTTACCCGTAACTTAATTGGGTTGACCCAGTTACCACCCCTTCGTAATTTACCCAAAAGTTTTCTTATATCGGCAGTGTTTGTCCTTTTTACTTAAGATTATTGATAGGCCATCAGTTTTGTCATGCGATCCGTATGTTTTCTTGATTGAATAAAAGTTATTCATATTATAGGAAAAGTAGATAAAAAAAGTAAAGCTTTAAATTTTCTTTAATTATGACTTTTTTCAGTTTAAGCGAAAAGTAAATAACCATTGTGAAAGTTACATGTGTTGTATGATTCCATGGCCTTTACACCATGTTCTCGAGTTATTTAAATGAAGGGAAAGGGAAGGATGAAAAGAAAAGAAAAAGATAAAAAACTTCCCCTCTCAATCATCCCAAAAGTGGAGAGGAAGTTTTTACATATAAAAATGATAAAAGTGCCCCTCCTAACCCCTCCTAACCCTTTCCTTCCCCTTCTTAAAAAAAACTCAAGTTACATCCATAAAAAATATTGTTAGTTTAAAGCCATATAATATAATTATATATAGATGCTAATAATGACAATAACAAAAGGATGTCCTTAGCTTTGAAATCTCTGTGGTACAAGTTGTGATGCATGGTACAAGTTAATCCTGATGCAGAAACATATTTTTAATGTTTGGTCACATTTTTATCCATATTTTCACACACCCCTCCTGATTTGGTTAGAAGCTAGCCAATGCTTGTTTTCACAAGTAATTTCACAGCCTTAAACATGCATGATACTTCCCACTCCCACTCTCAAACCCCCTTTTAAATGTGATACATTGCGCATTATATAGAGTGACTGAGAACATATATTCAGCAAACTTGGAAATATGAAAGACTTGTATAAAGCTAAGTGCAAGACCATACATCACCTAAGGCCATCGACCTTGGATCGTCGTAAGCATGCTATAACAACTTGTTCGTTGTTGGTTCAGATTGCGGCCTTCGTTTTACTTCTATTGTTTGTGTTGGCAGTGTGGTGGTTAGACCTCGTAAGTCTTCACTGAACCCCTCTTTTTACTCGTATAGTGATGCATACATGTTTTATTTAGGGGCTGTTTGTTTGCTGCTTAATGGAACCATTCAGCGATGAATGCTGAATTTCAGCATTCAGTGTGTTTGATTACTGTCTTCGAATGAAAATTGTGCTGAATGAAACAAAAGAACTCCGCTGAATCATTCGACATTAAAATACATTTTGAATCATTAAGCACAAAGTATTTTACTGTAATACTTTTTCTTTCACACGTTGCCTTGTTAAACAATCATATCTTGTAATATAATATATCACTATTAAGGTTAAAATGGTAATTTGCATAATTCAGATTGTTCATTCAGAACCTTAGTCAAACAACATGTCACATTCAAAAACAGATTCATTCAGAGCCTTTGAATTATTCAGATCACGGAATCATTCAGAGTCTTTCTCTAACACACGATCCATAAGTTTAGCGACATAATGAAAATGACACCATTGATAAACTGTAGAAGTAATAAAGCTCGGTTACATAACCAGGTCCAAATAAATTAATATAGAGTGTTAATTTTTATTAATATTTTTGGTGATATATCAAATATATCATATTTATGTGATGATCTAATTATTTTCTCATTGTGCATGCAGTCTATGTTTTCAACTCAATCAGTCCTGAAATTGCAAGCAAAAGAGGTGTATGATTTTCCTCTTGATTGTCTAGCCTGGAATCAAACCCTAACATGTCCAAAAAACTACCCAATCACATTGAACAAAAATCTCGACCGTTCAATGGTCGAAACATGTCCTGATTACTTCCGTTGGATCCATGAAGATCTACGACATTGGCGAGGGACCGGGATCACAAGAGACATGGTGGAGAGAGCAAAAGGGAGTGCAAATTTTAGGCTTATAATCCTTGAAGGAAAACTATATGTGGAAAAATTTCGAAAATCAATTCAAACTCGTGATTTATTTACACTTTGGGGGTTTCAACAATTATTAAGACGTTATCCTGGTAGGATTCCGGATCTAGAACTTATGTTTGATTGCGATGATCGACCAGTGTTCAACACAAAATGGTATTTCAGGAGGCCTAATCCTGGGCCTCCACCATTGTTCAGATATTGTTCTGATTCATGGAGTTTGGATATTGTCTTGCCTGATTGGTCTTTTTGGGGATGGTACGTACATAATTTTACTTAAGTAATCGATCTCTTTTATGATTTTTCTAACATATAAAACATTATAAATGTTTGCTAATCCAGTTTATATTTTTATAAATTTACTAGCTCTTATATGAATCTGAATTAATTTGCATGTTCAAAGTTTAAATGTCTATAAAAGAAATTTATTAATGATCTTCTGAAAAAAAAAATAATACATTTTAATCTGTTTTTGTTTTGAAAGTCATCTTAATATGATTTAATTTAATAGGAGGTTTTAAAACGTAAAAGATGTAAAGATCTAAAACACTTAAAGAATCATAGATAACTATATCTATGATAACCTTTTAAAGGATTTCATGCTTCATTATGCGTTTAGCCTATTACAACCGGAATCCTTCACCAATTCACACTATCTCCTCCTTCACTCCTTACATACGTAGACTTTTTCTCCAATACAATGTATGTCACCCTTCATTGTCCTTTTCACAGCCGTTGGCCACCGCCAGCAACAGGGCATCTCTCTTCTATTAATTTTGATTTTTAACTCATGATATTATTATGGTTTAATTTGTGTTATCAAAATATCTATTAATAATTAGAAAAGGAATAGTTGCGTATGAGATGTCCTAAAACAGATAATTACAAATATTCTATTGTTTAAAAAAACAAACAGCAAAACAAGAACTAATATTTAAAAATCAGAACTATATCTTAAATATTTAGATATAGAATTTAAATTAGACTGAAACCTAAAACTTTCACCGAACTTAATAAAAATTCAATGCATCATGCAATATAGCCGGGTGAATCATGAATGCTTAAATAGACTCATAACCCTATGAATTTAAATCTATATATTCTGAAAGTAGCAAAAAGAAAAAATAAAACCTGAAGCTGACTAACTAATCAATGTTATGGTAGTTCTGTAACTCTATTTATTATTATTATTATTATTATTATTATTATTATTATTATTGCTATTAATTATAACCATATGTCGTATAATAAAGAATTGAATAGCACGCGTAACGCGTTAAAGTCTTGCACCTTGCGAATAAACATGCTTTTATATATTTTCTATAAAAACAGTGAGATTCATATTATTATGTTAGCTTATCATTTTTGAATCATCATTTAGTTTTATAGTAATTCTTCATAGTTCTTACTTCTTATAAGGTCCGCATATTATTAAACTTTTAAAATTATAAAAAAAATTAAAAACACAAATTAACCGAGTGACCCATTTCTCTTCGTCACATATCCCCTCCACCATGTGGTGAATTCATGTTATCCTCTTATCACACCTTAATATCTACGTGTTCACCTCAACACACCCATTTTTAGCATGTTTTAGTATACAGATTCGGAGACGTAGAAAGAGAAATAGAAACATTTCCCTTATTTGATTGTAGCTGAGAAAGGTGAAATAGAAACAAAAATTATTTTTATTTCTCTATTTCCAATTCTCTTTCATAAGTGAAGAAACAAAGGGAAATGAAAAAACTAACACTCTAGAGAAATAAACCGACCAAATTGACGCCTCCTCCTCCGACTGAACGACTGAGTCGGCTTCTTCTTCTACGGCTTCGGGATCTCTTCTTCCATCAACGGTGTCTATTCTTCCATCGGGTTCTTCTTCAACGCCTCCATCCATAGTGGTGTCGGGTTGTTCTTCCATCGGTGGCGTCTTCGGCAGCGGCGTCGGGTTTTTCTTCTACAACGGCAGTGGCGGTGTCTCAGGTGGCATCTCTCCAGCGACTTCAATAAGGTATCTGTCTCTATCGCTCTCCGTCTATTTGTTGAACAAGTACTATGAACTATGATTTCAAATCTACATTTTATTTATACATAGCTTGACCCATCGATTTGTTTATACATAGCTTTGATGTCTGACCATTATTTGTTTATATGTAGCTCTCTTTGTTTAATCAATTTCGCTAGGGTTATTTAGGGTTTTAGTTTAATTCTTTGTTGAATTTCATATTCTACAAAACAAGATAAATGATTATGTGTTACATTTCTCTGCTTAAATTTATGTGATACCAAACAGATAAGTTAATTCTCATTCTCCAGACTAATTCTCTTTCTCTGTAATTCCATTATCTACTCTTATTTCTCTATATTTCCATACGCATCCTAAGAGTACATGGAACGGATGATATAGTGGTTGGGGGTGCACCTTCATGCCGTGGTCCCATACCTACTATGTGTGGTGAGGAGAAGAGGGTGGTAGATACGACACCTTAAAGGACTACATTGTATGCACAAATATTGGTTGGACAACTTAGATTATTTTTTCTCTTTCCCTTTTGACTTTTTAAAATTATAAGGTCATGATAGCCTTTATCAAACCAAACCAACCCAAATGTCACCTCAGGTGCCACATCAGTTTTTCTTACTTTTTCCTTCACAACCCAAACTCAACCCAAAACACTAGTAGTACCCAACCTTCAACCCAAATTAACCCAAAGTATTTTCTTTCTTCTTACCCTCTCACAAAATAAAACAAAATAGAAAAAGAAAAAAAAGTAAAAGCTTCAGGTTGCTCTCGGTTTGGTGAAACCGGAGGAGTGAGAAAGGTGTTGAACCCAAGCATGGCGTAGCACAATTGGGTTGGTGAGCCGATGGAGCCCGAAGGCCATACGAGTGGCCTAATTGGTTAATGAACTTCTTAAGTGGGTCCCAAATTTGATGTAGTGAGAAGTGATTTCTAAGTGACTGATTGATGGGTTAAGTGATGGTGAAAAAGTGCTAACATAACGATGTGGTAAGATGTGATAAAGTCAATGACTCTTTTTACTCTTAGTCAAGTTACACAAAACATGTCATACAATTATAGTATACGAATTTGGATATTATACAAATAATATTGCATATCTATTTGTAGGAGAAACTAATAGAATAGTAATCAACTATTATTTAATGACATTTACTTTTATTTTTGAAGAGTTTCTATTAAATATGTTTAAAAGAAAAGTCCGTGCAACTTTAATGTTTGTTAGATGATTCTTAATGTGAAACATTGACATTTACTTACCAAATCAAGATAGCTACTCAGCATATAATTCTCCGACTAAAAAAAAATACTAAAATAGTTTGAAAATTATAAATCACTCTTCTAGCATAAACTTCACGAAATCATCTCTCTCATTTCCTTCCAAGTTCCAAAACATTTAAACTGCTTCTAGATCGTGCATTCTTTTTCTGAATTTGTCCAATCGTGAGATGGAAGGAATTTTAGAAATCTCGGAACTCACCATAGCAGTTTTCCTCTGCGATTAGTCGATTACACATCAACATTCAAAGATTGAGCCAAAGAGGCAATTGTTTCGAGAAGTTCTTTTCCAAGCAATGTGGTTGTATTAGAAATCCATTCAATAAAGGACCGACCCGGATTTTCCGTTTTCTAGTACGTGCACTCGAGACTTCCTCACTTTGTGCATTTTCACCAACCTCCATCGGCTCATCATGATTATTTCCTATTGGTATTGATTGATATTCCGTTTTTGCATCATGTTGCATCTCAACAAAGTCTCTAGCTCTATTTCCTCATGCTCTATCCTTTTTAAAAAAAAAATACATAAATCTTCATAATAAGGAAGCGGCTTATTTCTGCATTTGCTTGCATTCTTGTGAGTTTGCATTCTTATTTCTCCATTTGCTTGTATCTTCATTTGATAAGTGAAATTCATGGATGGAGAGCGTGGGGGGATCAAGCGTGGTAGGGTGTATGTGAGGAATTCATGGGTGGGCAATGACATTGAAAGAGGGAAAATTAGACGGCTCAGATTGGTTCTCACGGTTCTTGCACTAATAATGGTTCTCGATGGAACTTCTTCCTATATATATATATATATATATATATACATATATATATATATATATATATATACATATATATATATATATATATATATATACACACACACAAAAAAGATTTTAAATATACACACATAGGGCTATATAATCTGCCTAAACCTCGAGTGATTCCACCGTCCCACACTGATTGACATATCGTAACCAAAGCACTTGTCTTACTTCCATTCGCCATGTCATACACAGATTTCTTGTCACTTTTAAGAGTTTTGATACGTGACTCGATATGGGGTTTAACGGTAAACCCCGTATCGCAAAGTGATATTTTTAAAAGTCCTTCAACGTGTTGTAAATAGCCAAGTTTAAAACCATTATCTGCCCTATAAGCGCCATCATTCAACATATTTACCAATGCTTCAACAAGTTTGACATCTTCAAAAGATGTCCAAGGCCTATAATTTCAACCTTTATCCAGCATACCTAACATTATATACATGATATATTCAAATAAATACATAAAATATAAATACGATAAATACAAAGTCATACGTGCAACATAAATAAAATAAACATAAATATGAAAATAGTGAATATGAAGGTTCCGTGTACCTCCGATGATTTGTGAGATGGGGTAGGTGAAGGAAGGTTCATATGGTGAAGAAATAGAGCTCCGATGGCGCATGAGCTGTGATGCTGATTTAAGGAGCCGAGGTTCCACCAATAGTTGCAATGTTGAATGAAGAAGGCTACGAATCGTGATCCAACCTACTAATGGAACAGAGTAACACACTGTACCTAAAGGAATTTAAATATTCCAATGAATTAGATTTCATTCAAAACAAATTTACCAAACACAATATATAATAGTATTTGATTTCAATTTAATTTTATTCCTTCAAATTTCGTAAAACAATGGATACCATATTTTAAACCATACCAATTTTCTAAATAATTCATCCACACCTAGATTACAGGTATACGTGGATTGTGAGACTTTGAATCTTCATAACTAGATACATGGTTGTATGATACACTAAGTTGTTTTAAAAAATTATAAATACTTAAATTAGTAAAAAATTATAATTATTAAAATTACTAAAAAATTAGATTATTATAGACAAAAAAGAGAGAATAAAAAAGATGATATAAAATAAGAATTTAGAAAAAATATGCTTAAATAGTAAAGAAATGTTTATATACTACACAATTTAGAAATCAATCAATCAAATAAACACAATTTAGAAATCAATCAATCAAATAATTAGGGATGCTAAATTAGAATGTAATTGACAAATCAAATGGTTATAACAGTTTTGCAGCTTAAATTGTTATTCAAGTTAACGTCATTTTTCAGCAAGGGAGTGATTTATACGAGCATATATCACAATAAAAAATTTAAATGAACTTTTATAATATTTGAATGAATTGATTATCATTGTTTAATTTGGTAAATATATTATAAACAAATAAACTATCCTGGTTGGATCTATCAAGTCTTACTAGTCAAAATTAATTTTAATTTTAACTAAATAATGAATGTCTATGATTATCCATTTAAAAAATGTTACCAATTTAACTAAACAAAAGGTTAAGATTGCCTAAATAAATTGATTAACATTAGTTTTTTTATTAATATGAAGAGGTTATATTTTGGCTTGATCTAAAACTCTAAATTAGAGTTTCAGTGCCACATCTAAAAATTTACTACCCATCCACGGCAACAAATTCCTTATTAGCTAATTATCTTTATAAAAGTAACATGTATAAGTAATTAGTTAGTTTTGGTTGTGGGTTTTAAACAGGGCAGAGACAAATCAAAGGCCATGGGAAATGACTTTGAAGGATATTAAAGAAGGAAACAAGAAAGTAAAATGGAAGGACAGGGTACCTTATGCCTTTTGGAAGGGTAACCCTAGTGTCTCCCCAATTAGGGCAGATCTTTTCAAGTGCAATCTTAATCACTCTAGTAATATTGACTGGGATACTCGATTATTTTTTCAGGTGATTTATTAATTACTTATTTGTCATATAATATAAATTATTTATGAATTGATTGTACGTTGTTGAATATTATATATATATGTATGTATGTATGGTGGCTACTGATATCAACAGGATTGGGATAAGGAATCTCAACATGGATATAAGAACTCAAATATTGAAGATCAATGTACTTACAGGTACTTATTTGTTATGAAATGTTATAAAGAAATAAGAATTTATGTAGTTCAGCGAAAGTGATATGTTTAGAGTTCACAATAGGTACCACCTATTCAATATGTTTAGAGTTCACACACAATATAATTCCAAAGCACTTCTTTCGTTGATTTCATGATTTGTTTACACTTTGTTCGGGCTAGCCCATGATTCTTAGTCACCATATAATTTCAAGTCACATAAGCTCTAACATTGTTATACAGTGCATAGAGAATATATATCTTCACAAGTGGTTGTATTATATTGTTTGAAGAAATTCACTAATCGTACAGGTATAAGATATACGTAGAAGGATGGGCGTGGTCAGTAAGTGAGAAATACATATTGGCGTGTGATTCACCAACTTTATACATCACCCCACGTTACTACACTTTTTTCGCAAGAGGCCTCACTCCACTCAAGCATTACTGGCCTATAAGGGATTCTGATAAATGTAAATCTCTTAAGTTTGCTGTTAATTGGGGCAACAATCACACTTCTAAGGTAACACTACTTCCCACAAATTAATAGTTTTCATCATATACGTTATGTTAGTTTTTATTTTGGGTAATTTAGTCTTTTTGGAAAAACTCAATACATTCATGAATTTAACCTGCTAGTCACAAGAGATAGGCATGGCGTCAAGCCAGTTTATTCAAAAAGAAATGAAGATGGAATATGTTTATGACTACATGTTCCATTTACTGACTGAATACGCCAAGCTTTTGATGTTTAAACCGACACTCCCTCCAAATGCAACGGAATTATGTTCAGAGTCGATGGCATGTTTCGCAGACGGAAAATGGAGGAAGTTTATGGAGGAATCACTTGTGCGGTACCCTACAAACACGAGCCCGTGTTCTATGCCTTCTCCATATGACCCCTCGACTCTTAAAGCTATCATAGACAACAGAACAAGAACCATAAAACAAGTGGAAATGTGGGAAGATGAGTATTGGAAGAATCAAAACTTGAAGCATTGATCAAATCTTGTTGAAGTTGGTTGTAATTGTCTTGTAAAATTTTAGTAGTATTGTTGCTACAACATGGTCACAATTATGGGATATTTAATGTTTCAAAGTGTGGCATTTTATGTGCATGTTAATTATACATGTATGTCTTAAGTTAAATTTTGCAGCCAATAGATATGACGAGTAAATCATCTATCTAGGTCTACTGGGTAGATCACTTGTCACTATAAGGGAGGTTAAGGAGTTCTAGTTTCACGAGGGTTTCAATTAGGGGTGTCTTTGAAAACAACAACAGATAAAAACTACTAAGACCACGTACATTAGTGAAGCTCTAACCGGAAAACACTTTTTAAAAAAGATATGACAACAAAGCTTAGAATGAAATTAGCCATGATTCTCAAATAAAGGTAGCTCAAATTGTCATATATACCTATTTCGAAGTCTTGAAAGTATTTTATTTTAAAGCAGATTAAATTGCTATTTATACAATATTTTTTAGCTATTTTATAGATTAAGTATTAGTTATGGGTAAAAAAATAAAAAAATACGTAGTCAAAAATGTTTTGCCTATAATACCTCCCCGTTTTTAACGGATGGCAGTGGTGAATAACATCTTTTATTCCAAAACCAAAAGTTCTTAGCTTCAAGACATAGTACTAGCTAGTTACAAACGGTGACACAATTTTAAAATGTCTTCTTACATTGGTCAACTTGAGGCATATTACTTGAGGCGTATTCCATGTGAGGCTGTAATTATCAACCTTTTATCCATAATACATCCTTATAATTTCATTTTAACAATTCTTTTGTCTAAAAAGTTCACTTGTCATGCACTTGTTCATTACAAGTCATAAACGCTATATATGGAACAAGAATGCTTTGGTTAAGATAGATTTAACAAGAGAATTTGTGCCACTCACTTATAGGCACTTCCACCTCTTCATGAGAAGTTTCTAGACCTCCCATTCCATATATGTCCTTTGTAGAAAGCTCTAGTATGTACATGTACCTCCTATAGTGTTTTAGATTATTCTACTATATTTTACCATCATCTACAGATATAAAGATGTTTCTAAGGCCTTCTAGAGCATTCTACCGTGTTGTAGAAAGGTCTAGGGTCTTCCCAATCTTCTAGGATCTTCCACTTATTCTAGAACCTTCTAGAATGTTCTAGAGTTTTCTAGAATACTCTAGGATCTTCCGGCACCTTCTAAAATGACCAGGAAGCTTCTTGAACTGAATTTACATTATCCTCCACCTAAGTTCACGACGTCCTCCTCATGCCTTCGTCGTGGTATTTCTTGATCTTGACTCTCAACTGCTACAAGGTGTTTTCGGCTTCCTAGCTGGCTTTACTACCAAGAAAGTTCTTCCACTTGATCAAGTACTCCTTATAACTTAGCACACCTCTTCTTTGTATTGTTCAATCAGATAAAATTTCGCCAACCTCACGGTCAAATGAGGCTCTGACGGCTGTTGGTGCCCTCTTAGTCACCCTGCGTTCAAGGTCTTCCATGTCTAGAAGATATGGCTTAAGAAAAAGTCGAGTTATACTCTAATATACATAGTCCAAAGTCCAAACAGTTTTTATGGGCATTTCATATAGATCAATGACGTGAAAATTAATATATCTTACAATTGCTTGTGACAATCTCTCATTCGTATTACACTTATCACCAAGATATATATTTCCTTGATTTATATCCGAATGTTAAAAGTTTACAAATTAATTATATATCATAACCTGATAGCAAATTTGTTTTTGGATATAAAACCACTGAAAACTCACAATTTCAATGGTCAAGAAAAAACAAAACAAAACAAAAGGTCTTAACAAAATCACAATAACAAAAAGACCGAAATATGTGTGTGTAACGTATATTTGAGAAAATTTAGGACTGCTCCTCTTCTGGTGGTTGCTCCTCCGGCGGTGGTTCTGGTTGGCTATCGTCCTCCCCTCCTCCTCCACCATCTCCGCCACCTCCACCGCCTTCCTCCTCTTGTGGCGGTGGCGGCTCTGGTGCATCTTCCGGCTTTACGTTGCTCTTTCTATTTGCGGCCTCGAGGACATGAGTGTAGTTTCCTTTTTCCATGAAGAGTTGAGCAAAATGGTGTTTGCAGTAAAGAACACCATCAAGAGCAGCATATGATGAGTGTGTAAGAGGGCAACCTCCATGAGCACATTTGAAGCATAATTTGTGGTATGGTTCGCCTTCCATAGTCACCTATAAAATTTCTTTTATTATCATTTACAACTATGAATAAGTGTAATGATACAAATTTAGTAACAAGCAAGGAAGAACTTCACAAGGGCATGAGAGGACCACCCGATAAAAAATTTTGCTCCATTAATATTTTACTGTAATTTATGTAATAAATATGTACAACTTCAAAGAAATCTAGGGATTGAGCTCCTTTAGAATATACTTCTGATAAGAATATTCAAGTTCATGCCAACTATAACAAGAGACATATTTTGTAATCACGTAATAATAAGAAACATACTTACCTTTTCGAGGGGGTAGACAGTCTTGTTACATTGTCTACATTTATCTTGAGTACCAGAAAACATAGATGACACTTTACTTGGAGCTCTTGACTGCAACATCAATTTAATTAATTCTTAAATACACATTTTAATCATAATAATATTTAGAATTTTATTTATGTTACTCTCTAGAGAAATGTTCAATATAGTCCATACTTAATGCATAGTCCCAAGGGACTAATCTTATCCCTTAGATCAGCCTTATCAATGGTCCAGATTGAATTTAAAAAATTTGGGCGGAGTGGTATTTTCGTATTTAACATATAATGATTTTACAATCACATGTGATTGTATATTGAATCACATGTGATTGAATATTAAAATTTAGGACTATGCTTTTTATATGGACTATATTGAACACAACTCCTCTGTTTCTAAAGAAAAAGTAACCAAATTTTTTGAGTAACATACCGTGTTTTCTCTGTCTGGTTTTGCTGCAAAATTTGGATATGGAGAAATTAAAAATATTTATAATACAAGTAATTACAAACATAAATAGATCAAATGTGTATTTATATTATTGAAAAATCGTACATGTTTGGAAATTCTTGCTGAAATTCCCAGATTCCTTGAAGAGTTGTTCAAAGTGAGGCTTGCAGTAAAGGACTCCATCCATGGATGAATAGTTGCTCATCTGCAATAGAATATTATTCATCAGAAAATTGATGTTTGACTTTTGGAGGTCACTCAACTGCCTTTTAACAAAAGAATTTCAACAAAAGAGATTTTTCTGCTTATAAAACTATAATAACAACCCTAAATATATAAAAGGGAAAGCATATACAAATCTCTAATAACACAATACAAAAATTCACGTATGTGCAATTTGGATTTTGAAAACAATAGGTTTGACTTACAATGCTAAACAAAAACAAACAAGAAATATCAGATTTTGACATATAATTAACGAAATTTAATACCAAAAGATAAATTCGAAGAAGATATGAAAAGAAAACAAACCGAAAGAGTGCCTTTGCAATGACTGCATCTAAAACAAGATTTATGATATGTAACTCCATCAGCAGTTAATAAATCAACAAAATAAACAGTCTTATCGCAAGCTTTGCATTTATCCAAAGTTCCGGTGAATGACATTGTATTTTCTTCTTATTTTTTTTTCTCTGTTTTTATGGAAAATATAGTATAGATTCTAATAAAGAGGGGAAATCTTGATCCAGACAACAAATTAAAACTGGTTTTGAGATGTTAGATTAAATGAGGATAAAAGGGAAAATTAAGAAAATGAGGTGTGTGCTGAAAATAAAATTCATGTTAATTTTGAATTTTGTTTGGAATGGTTGGTTTGTTGACCAGAATTAATTAAATTAAATTGAATGAATGAAATATTAACACCTGATTGGAGATCCTAATAATTTTGAGGCTACTAATTATTTAACCCGATTTCCATGGAGAGAAACAAGGGTTGCTTTCTTATTTTCTTTTTCTTTTTTTAGTTTTGACCCGTTCCCAAATAAAACATGAACGTATAAGAAATTGGATGCATGTTAAAATAGTAATGAACATGAAATTTGTCTGTGTTTAAAAAAAAAAAAAAAGCTGAACTAACCCGTATGATCCAAAACTAAAAGAATTGATTATCGAGTAACTCGTGACTTGAAAAACCTAAAAATAAGGATACTTGCTAAATCATGAGTCGAGTTTAAGTTTTAGCGGTATGCGGATACACTCCTAGAACCGTATATATTTAGTTTATTAGGAAAATATATTTATTAATATTTCACAATAATAATGAAAGATCTTAATTTTTTTTATCTAATAGTATGTTTTCTTTGTTCATTGTCCACGGCTTATTAATTTTGTTATCACCTTTATGTGAAAACCCTTATTAAGGTTATTAAGGTATTGCATCGGTCATCGACGACTCTAATAAGACGATTCCCTAGCTTATTGGTGAGCAACTCCAATCCTTAATATTGTAAGTTTTATTTTCTAGTACTTTTAAGGGTGATTGTTTTAACTTGTCACAAAATAACTTCATTTTCTAGCATCTTTTACATCAAAACCCATGTTAAATTGCGGGTACCCGTGAAACGAAATATGGGTACCCGCTCCTTTTTGGTTTAGTTCGGTTCAGGTGCCTGACATACATGGTTTCTTTCGCTTTCAGATAGTTATACTAGATACCTATCCTGTACCTATGCAGAAAGTTTGGTTATTCTTAATCACACTTAATTTATTAGTCACTACTCTATCATGATAATTCGATCTTTGACATTTATCTATCTATGGAGTTATGCATGTGCCATTTTTTATTCTCATAACTTTGCAATTAAACAACACCTAGACTATTAAAGATTGCCCAATTTGAAAAACAACAGGATACGTATGACTCGCTTGATACACGTCTCGTTTGAAGTGCAATGCGCCTCAATGCTGAAAACGCATAGGATCACCTATGAGATGATTTTTTTTCTCCCGCTTCGCAACATATCACAACATCTCGGACGTGCTTTAAACCAAGACGTACCCTAACCAACATTAGGAGCATATTTGGTTTTGTTAGTGTTGTGTGTTAGTTTTAAGTTACTGTGTTAGTGACACTTATTTTACTAACTCGATGAATTTCTTTTACAAAAATTGAAAGAACATTGCTCGAACTTTAAATATATTTGTCTTTGGACGAGGGCCTGCACTCACTCCGTTCACCTCTTCTCAGGCACTAGCTTTTCTCGAGTTTAATAAGAAGATGAGAAGAAAAGAAAATATATTTTTTTTCCATATCATCTCGTTTTTTAAGATAAGTTTCAAAGTAAATCTAGTCTACATGTATTTTCAAATCCTTCAATTTTCTTCGTTAACGAAACTCTATTATAGTTATTGTCATTGCGACCAATATATTATGTACGTGTTATTGTCATAATTATTGTGGTGGTAACGAGATTCCCCATTGTTATCTATTTATTTTCTACAAACAATAGAAATTAAGACAAAAACTTGTATATAAGTTCAATAATAAGTTTGATGTATTTTCTTTTCGGTTTAAAACTCCGGTCAAGAGTGCGAGTTCGGTCACGAATGTTCACAACTTTCAGATATTTGTTCGAGTTTCAGATCTCACTTCAACTTTTAGATCTTGTTTTACGTTCAGATCGTGGTTGTTCGAGTTACAGTTCGTTGTTCACAAGGTTAACGTTCAAGTTTCAGATCTTGATTTCAGTTTCAGATCGTGGTTACACTTTGATTTCGAGGGTTCAGTTTTCAGATCGTCGTTACACTTTGTTTTGGCTCGAGATATTGGTCGTCGTCATGGTCATTGTTGTTCACAACCAGTCGAGGTTCGAGATTCCAGCTCGTGAGCCGCTGCTCTTTCGAGTTTTCGTGGTATAGTTCGAGATCCCGTTGTTAAGGTCGTGGGTTGTGCTTCTGGTATGTGGTTGCCGGTTTGGTTTCAAGGTCGTGGATATGTGCTTCCGGTATGTGGTGGTCTGTATGGTCTCAAGGTCGTGGGTTTCAAGTTTCGATGGAGTGTTCATGTGGTCGATATCAGTGGGTTTCATGATTTGTTACTGTTTGTTCGAGATCCACCGTATGATTCAAGATCAAAGATCGGTCGACACCTTACTTCCTCTTGTTTTCAAGACCCGTTTGTCGTTTGTTGGAGGGGTATGGTTCATGTTCGGTTCGGATCATAGGTGGTCATGGTTTGGGTTTGTGGGTCCAAAGTTCGTTCCTTCAGTTCGTGGTACAAGTTTTGTTGCTCCAGTTCGGGTTTATGTCAAGTTTGGTTAAAGTTCAAGGGGTTAAGATCGGGATTGTCCGAGTTCAAGTTCGTGTTCATTGATCCAGTTCATATTTATGTTCTTGGTTGTTTCAAGGTCGTTGCTCTAATTCTAGGTAGAGTTCAAGTTCGAGTTCAAGGCCGAGTTCTTTGTTTCGTGTTTGTATGGGTTCAAGTTCGTGTCTGCCTTTTGTGGCTTGCTAGTGTTGGGCTTGGTTAGTTTGTTTCAACTTTTGGTTTGGTGGGGTTAGTTTTTGATTAGGTAAGTCCGGGTTTTATTGTTCTTGCAGTTTCGTTGTAATACTAGCATCTTGCTAGTTTTAACTTTAATTAAAATAATTTGCTTTTAAAAAAAAATAGTTCAATAATAACGATATCGCTACGATTATTTAATTATGACTTATGAGTTAGTTATATTAATATGATCACTAGTTGTAGCAGATATGGATGTTTACTAAATCTTAAACCAATTTTTATTTGTTTGTTTCAAATATTTTCCTTTCTTTTAAGCGAACTCAGAGAATAGGGTGTAGGGGTGGTCCACCGTCGGCATTCCGTTTACACGTCAGTGGACATAGTTCGTAACTGGAAAACTGATGGCCGGCGAACTTTCTGATCATGTCAACCGTAGATTCTTCGTCGCTGTCCATGTCGGTGCTGGTTTCCACTCACCGGTTAACGAAAAGGCTCTCCGATCTGCCATGAAAACTGCCTGCGTCGCTGCTGCCTCAATTTTACAGACGGTCTCTCTCTCTCTCTCTCTCTCTCTCACACACACACACACACAGTACATATATTGATAAACGTTTGTATCTCTTTTGTTGGATCTGTTCGCCCAACTCCAATGGTGTTTAATCTATCATTCGCGAGCGAGAATTAGATTTGACATTGATAATCGTATATAGGCTTGCTAATTTAAAGGTTAACCTACTGTTGCTATTTTATAATTTGTTTTACTTGGTGGAAGCAGCTGCATATATCTCTAAATAAATGACGATTCATGAGTTGTGTATATTTTCATGGTTTTTGTGTTCTTTACTTTTCTTATAGGGTTCTGGTGGATGTGTAGATGCTGTGTCAGCTGCCATTGAGAGTTTAGAGGTATGACTGTATTTGATGTGTGAGGATGTATATCTGCCTATCTAGCAAGTAAATTTGAAAATTGAAATGGGAATCTCTGGTACAAATATGTAATTGGGGTTTTTAATTCCTTTCTAAGGTGTGCTTATCCATGTGATCAGTGGTCTTCTTTTTAGCTGAATTTCAGGGTTTCTTTACCTATTTGTGGTCGTATGCGTGTGGATAGCTTAACAAATCCATATGTTATTATCTGGTCATTTTTTCTCTTTGTTTTGTTGATATTATGCAAGAGGGAACAAAATAGAGGAAACGCCAACCAAACAATATTAAGACATATATGTAATACAATCGCCACAATTGAAAACCAAGTAGTATTATCGATACTAGTAGAGTGGTGTATTTTCATTAGTAGAATTTCGTGTGATTCTCTTACAGATTCTCATGAGTTATGTGAAATGTACTTTTTGAATGTTGCAGCTTGATTTATATATATACTGTTTAGAGCTTAATAGTGGTTTCATTGTCTTACAATAATCCTGTAAAACTGATTTCGCGAATGTTGAGCTGCAGAATGATCCATGGACAAATGCAGGGAGAGGTTCAAACTTGACAGAGGATGGTCATGTTGAATGTGATGCGAGTGTCATGGATGGTAATTCTGGAGCATTTGGGGCTGTTGGAGCAGTGCCAGGTATATCCATAAAAGGCATTTCCTCTGTTTCTTTTGTTTCTTACACTTTGGGGCTTTTTGTTTTAATACATATTTTACCTTTCTTTGAAGCAAATGATCATCAGGTGTAAGAAATGCCATCAAGATTGCTGCTTTGTTGGTCAAGGAGCAGATGTCAGGTTCATCCTTGTTGGGTCGAATTCCTCCCATGTAAACTTTTATTGCATTTTTCGTTCAAGCTTTGCAAATTAAGTTACACTTTTGTAATGTGGCATTATCCACCTTTTACGTAAGCTGTAAATTATAATTCACTTCATTTGCCTACTATCTGTGGTAAAATCTTATTTGTTGATTGATAGTGTATCTCTGTTAGGTTTATGCTCTTATATACTTGTAGCAACCTATTTCTTAATCCGGTAGAAGACAAAACATGTAGACGAATTCCCGAAAATAACAAGATACATTTGGAAAAAGCTGGAACAAAAAAAGTATCGTATAGATTAGATCTGGTCTATTTCATAACTAATATCGTGTTCGAAAATGTGTGTGGTATCTTATTATTTCATTAGCTACGTACATTCATGTTCCATAAAATGCAAAGTTTGACACTTTGACTTGACTCATAGCCTAATGAGCCTTGACCAATCAACACAAAAATCAAAACGCCCTTTGACAAGACAGAATTAGAAAACTTGTGGACCAAAGGCAATGCCACGTTGCCATCCATATCTTCTTATGATTGCTAATGTGCAATTTTGTATATTTGGATTGAGATCTTACTAAAACAGTTCTCTTTATTTCCTCCTATATTCTCTCAGGTTTTTGGCTGGTGAGGGCGCGCGTTCTTGGGCAAAATCCAAGGGCCTTAAAATCACTGAAACCATTGAAGAAGCCAATGTGGTAGCCTCACCTGGACCCCATTTGATGATATAATTAATCTTATTAGTGTTCTGATATCACAATGTTTCTTCTTACATTTGACGCCCTAAAACTAGTTTTCATTACATTTTCTGCTTGTAGTGGCTTGTGACAAGAAAGGCAAAAGAACAATGGAAGAAGTATAAAGCAATGCTTGATGATGCTGAAGCGAAAAATTCTTCAGAAGAACTATCGTCTAGCCCTCACCAACAGATGGATAACGCATCAGGTATGCAAAGTGAACACCTGCTGGTTGCTGTCTACATATATGTTTTCAGTGCAATTATTGAAATTTGATATACATATTAAATTTAATTTCTTTTAACAATTTTCATGTTTGTTTTAAAATTAGTCAGTTCTAATCACATGGCTGGTAGTGATCATGCTATGGACAGCATCATGGATACTGTAGGAGTTATATGTATCGATAAAGAAGGAAATATAGCATCTGGAGCATCTAGTGGTGGCATCGCACTAAAGGTTTTTTCCCCCTTTATCTATATATCTTTCTGAGTTGATTTTATGTTCATATGTTGTTAACTTCTGTTTTAAAATTTTATAGGTCAGCGGGCGTGTGGGATTAGCAGCAACATATGGTTCTGGTTGTTGGGCTTCTTCAAAGGGCTCACTTGGTTCACCTTCAATTGCTGGTTGTTGTGTTAGTGGTGCCGGAGAATGCCTGATGAAAACTTTTGCTGCTCGGGAATGCTGTACTTCTTCGTCACTGTATGACTTGCATTTAAATATTTCTGATATTAATTTCTTTAATAAAGTTGGGTGATTTCATATCTTGCTAGTTCCACTCTTTTAAGCAATCTGTCCCTTTATTTCTTAAAAGTTCATTAAACAAGCATCTGTATATGCTTGAATTAACGAGCCAGATATGATCCATTGCAGATTGCAGGCCGGTCCAGGTGCTTCCTGCTCAAAGGTTTTACAGTCTGTAATCAATGACAGTAGTCAACGTGGTAGTGATACAAGTGCTGGAATTCTGCTTGTGCAAGCTGAGGCTCCCTCCATTGTTAGTTCTCAATCAAATTCACTAGAGATGGAAATTTTAACTCATTTACTTATTATTAAATGGTCTATTTGGGTTCTGTTTTATCTCAAAGGGTTAAATCAAAAGTTTTGATATGAAAGGAAATGGGTTGATCGGGTTGAAGGTAGCCCAAGGTCCATCTCTGATGCATACAGGTCCTAAATTGGTTTTTAACAAAGATTTATATTATTATAGTTATATTTATAATAATAACAATGATTATCTCGTTTAATATTTTCTATTATATTATATGCATCAGTAATATACACTTTTTGACCCCATAATAAAGAATGGATTGTTTCAACCTGTAAACGTTCACTTTTCACCTGTTACCTATCTTTGTCATCTGTAAAGATTACCACTTATGCTAATGTACTAGTAGTTAGATTTTTGAAGTTTGAATGATGATTTAAAATTAATAATTTCACTAGGGTTATGGATCATCACAAGAGTTGAAATCTGTTGAAATTGCTGCTGGCTTCACCACCTTGTCTTTTGGAATAGGCTATTTTGGCAACTCCATGGAGCAGCCAAAGGTATGAAACTCTTTTGCTGCTTCTATATACAATTGGGTTAAACATATAACTTTCCTATACAAATTGTATAAATTTTGTTTAAATTACTACCAGCATATTTTCTTTCATGCTTATACACTTCAATACCTTTGTATCTTTAACTTTTCCGCTCTGTTTTTTTTTTTTTTATTTGAGCAAATATAATGATAAATTTTGCATAAAATCTTAGTTTGTAATGTATTTTTGCAGACTACAAATACGATGCTTAAGAAAAACTCATTGGTTTTTTTTTTAAACTTTCCGCAGGTTTCTATTTTAAGGACAAAGCAACAGAATAGAACAGACATATGCCAATTTGCTGCACTAGTTAACCTCTCCTCCAAGTAGACAAGGATTCCGACTTTTATTGTTGTATTTTTCACAGATAATGAAAAATTATAGCAAAAGTGATTTTTTAAATAAATTAAACGACCTTATATATTCATTCATAAACATTGTGTTTTTTTTTTCAAACATTTTTGCTGCATTGCAGTTTTTGTCAGCAGCTCTCTCTTCATCGTTTCTTCTTCTCTTTTATTTTTTATAAAAACCCATTATCATACCATACCAAATTCAAACAGAACAACACTTACGAAAGCATAGAAAACGCAATAGTGCTTTCGCCAATCCTTCCTCAGATTTGCCGGCATTTTTAACACTGGCTAAGGCTATTCGTTACATCTCACTCGTTGGGCGCGAGTTTGATGCGAGCTTGCCAAGGAACACCATCTCGGTGTGGTGGACTCGCCGAGTAAGGGGCTAGCGGGTTGTGAGACTCGGCCGCCAAACCCCCCCCCCCCCCCCCCTACCCCCACATTCTATCAATCATGTTTTAACTTCTTTTAAAAAAAAAGTGATAAGGAAAGAGAAGAGAAAAGTGAAGGTATAACACTTGTAGTGAGTAAAGGAAAGAGAATGAGAGAAAAAATGATGTGGTGCTGATTTGACAGTGGGTAAGAAAAGGAGAAAGGAGGAGTATAACGGATAGCCTAACGAAGTGAATATGAGCAAATAAATAAAATTAAGCGGATAACAATTATGTTTTATTTTCATTACATAAGCCTTAAGGGGATACTAGTTCTGTTTTATTTTGATTACATAAATCATTTAAAATGTCCAATTTTATTAAAAATTGTGGTTATAAGCTATTTAGGTTATGAGTCCTATTTATATGTATTTTCAAATACTCAAATTGAAAATTATTATATGCTAGAGTATTTTAAAAATTGTTATTTATATAAATTCTTTTGGTTAATTTATTTAATTATACCTAATATCATAAATGTTTAAGTTAAATTTTGAATTAATTGATTAATTTAAATATATTTTTTTGTTATGGAATATTTAGTTATTGAAATAGTATATAACTAGACTAATACCCGTGTGATACACGGTTTGATTTAAAAGATAATAAATATTAAATATTAATAAACACGTATTACATAATAATAAAACGCAAATTAGATAAGAAGTTAAAAAAATGACGGTGTACGGCATCAACACTCTAACCACCATTGGAAACATCAACGTGAGCAACAGGGCAGACTTGACGTCAAAAACATGGTAGCATGATACAAATAGACGTGATTGTATGTCTTATATAATCTTTCTTTATTTTTTTACAATTAAGTGTAATAAAGTTAAACGTTATTGGTTACAATTAAAAAGGAATTAAAATGATTATAAAATATTTTAGAATGATAAAACTAAGAATTTGGTTAATTATGATATTTAGATATATTATAAAGGGTATATATGATTTTAAGTGAATGAATAGTTAAGATTAAATATTTTTTAAATAAAATGATTCATTATTTAATATATATAAAATTAGTCTTTTATATATATTAGAAGAATAGAAGATAAAATCTATATTCATCATTTAATATAGATCAAGCTATCATAAACGAAAACAAACATAAAATTTTGTCTAAGTATTAAAATAAAGTTAAACTAACAAATACGATAAAACGATTTTTTCGGTGGTTAATTTGTAGGGTAATTTAAAGATGTCATTTTCCAAAGTAAAATAGCCCCTTAATATATGCACGTTTAAATATTAGTGTTAATTAGGTATAATTTTTTTAAAAATATAGATAATTAGAATCTATAGATCTAAGTTTAAAATTATTATGTGGATTAATATATTTGGATAGGATTTAAAATACTTTGACTCTAAAAAAGTCAAAATCAAAATTTTGGAATTAAAAAAATTAACGGCTAAGATTAAATCTTTGATTAAATAAAGGGTCCAGAACATTTAATACTTTTTTTCAAATTAGTCTTTTATATATATTAGAAGATTAAGAATATGATGATTGTTTTCTGTTTAGTTTTGTATGAAAAATAAATTAATAATTTCAAATTGTTTAAAGTTAAAATATTAAGGTATAGATATATTGAGTGTAAATTAATAAATTGAATATAAACGATACGAGAAAATAATGAAGAAATTAAGAGTACGCTTCCTATTTCTTTAATTAATTAAAGTATGTGAGTTTTATCTTATTAATCAATACCTTAATTAATCCATATCCATAAGATATAACAAATATATCAAATCCATATATATACACTAATCCTTCCGTCCATAATTTATTCGATCATTTAGGATTCTCATCATCACTTCTTTTAATTATTAATCACGTACGTATGTTAGGAATGAATTATTGTATTTATTATTTAAGTAGTTAGTTACACTATGGGTGATAGGAACACAAAGAGAGATATATTATTAGATCATGAATTGTGTTCAGATTTATTTTAGTTAATTAATGTTGGCTTCTATTTAGTTTATCATCAACGTTTAGGACTTGTTATTATATAATAAACAAGTCTAGGACAGATACAATATGCCCGGGTATATAAGGCCATTCATAATGTAACACTAATGTATCAAGTTTTGAGCCGTTAATTAGTTAACGGATTAATTCTCTCCGTTCTTCACATTTCTAGCCTAGCTAGCAGAAGAAATTATCATTTTTGTTTTTGATTTATTCTTCAGTATTATTGTACGTGTGATACTTGATCTGAGATCCTACAACATACAAGAATCTTAATTAATTAAGTAATTGATACTTACATTAAAATCATACTATTAGTTTACAGGTATCAAATCATTTGTAATTTGCTGCCAATTTATTTGCTTAATTTTTATAATTTTAAATCCGACCTACCGACCGAGTGATAGAATACTTTTATTCATATATTAAAAAAGAAGAGTTGTATTCAATATAATCCATATAAAAACATAGACATGAAATTTTAATATTCAGTCACATGTGATTGTAAAAGCATAACATGTTAATTACGAAAATACCACTCCGCCCAAAATTTAAAATTCAATCTGGATCATTGATGGTGCTGATCCAAATGATAAGATTAGTCAATCAGGACTATGAATTAAGTATGGACTATATTAAACATTTCTCTCAAAAAGAAAAAGAATTGATTAATATATATAAATATAATATTAAATAAAGTTGTACGGATTGGACTAATTAGGAAACCCCGAAGCGTATATTGTTTTAAAAAAGGAATATATGGTACTAACAAACTCTTAACTAGTTTTTGAACTTAGACTATATCTATTAATTTATTACTTTGGTATCTATCCATATTAATTCAAGATTTATCTTAAATAACAGTTTTTTTTTATTTTGGTAATATTTGATATTCAATCCAATTACAATTAGGATTAGGATATATATATATACACTCTTGGATCTCCGGTAGCTTATATATACTAATGAATTGAAAACTTGCATGTGAAGTTAATATCATATCCGTACGTAAAGTCGTAAGATCGAATGGGGTATTCAAAGAGAGCCGCGAAGAAGAAGACTACTCAAGAGGGTCGTCGTAGATATTCTTGTATCATCCATGCTGCTAGACGACGCCCAAAATCGACTACCATCGAGTCTCTTCCGAGAGAGTTGTTAGTCGATATTCTTGCCCGGACTGCTTCTTCTTCCTTCACCGACTTCATCAATGCCAAAATATGGTTCGACCCATCAATTCCTCCCTCTAATCTCCATGCATGATCACCTTTTCTTCTTTATTTTAATTATTTAATCAATAAACAAACGTACGTACGTACGTATATATATTATATATATATATATATATATATATATATATATATATATATGTGTGTGTGTGTGTGTGTGTGTGTGTGTGCAGTCGATCAGTCTGATATTAATTTTGTTCTCTCTGTAAATCTAATATGATTTTTTATTTTTATTTTTTTTACATGATCGAAGTTGCAAGGAATTTCTTAAAGCAGGAGAAGATGATTATATGTATGAACGTGTTACAATGGATAAGTTTCCCGTTGTACATTGGAGGCCTCCAAGCGATCAAATGATTGCATTCGTAACCAAGTGCCTGGAAAAAGAAAACCCTGAGGCATTATTTAGACAAGGACTGGTATGTATAAATTGAATCTAAATTTAATTTGACATTAGTTATGATTAATTAATAGTCAAATACTCAAATTAAGTTGTATTTAAAATACATACATTGATTGTGATATTTTTTAAATATATGCAGAAAGAGTATTTCAATGAAGTTAAAGTAGAATCAGGAATGAACAAGTTAAGGAGGGCATCTGAAAAAGGACACGATGTGGCCACGTATGTTTATTCCAAGATTTTACTTTCACGAGGAAGTCAATCATCGAGCACGCAATTAGCTTTAAATACTCTTTTGACTTCTTTGAAACATAAACATTCAGGAAGAGGCGTTTGGAAATTCAGAACAAATTTATTAAGAGAAAAATTCGAGTCCATTGTATGTCAAATGTGGATTAATAACCCCATTTCCATCAGCAAAAGAATAAGAAGTTATTTTTGAGTGCCAAAATCGACGTCATTAGAAAGATCGATAAGCATGCATCAACCAAGAATTTACTGTAAACCATAAATTCCAGTGGTTAAACTAGCTAGCTACGTACGTAGTGTTGAACAACTAGCTTGTAATTACGTTTTTAAAGTCATTAATTATCTTAATAGTCAATTCTTAGTTTTTCTTTAAAGCGTTAATATCATCATATTTAGTTGAATGTAATAATTTGAATCCATGATCGGAGAAAGACGATGAATGGTATCATAAATACATTTTTTTTCTGAACAGCTTATTAGTCCCATTATCTCGAAATTGGTGTCACAACACAAAACTCACATCGTGGAGCATTGTTACAGTAATGTACATGATAGATAGATACGCAAACACAAAGCCTAAAGAAAGTAAAGCATACAAGTAATGACCAAGCAAAGCTAATTAAGCGCATTAAATACAGCGCCATGCATCCGTAACCACCCTTCTGGCTAAGTACGAAAAGGCAGGTAACAAGGTCAATCCTGGGCTTGTGTAGCACTCACTAAAACATGATTTTATAGTAAAACCTCATCTCAAACCGAACCTATAGTTAGTAGTAAAACCGTCGTCTGGGCTGACTGGGCAGTATAGCAAAAACATTAGCTAACAATTAAGAGTCTTTGGCCTAACGGTACCAAGGTGTTACTAAGGTGTCTCTCCCTCTTAGAGGTTGAGGGTTCATGTCCTGTTAAGGATATACGGTGTAAATTAGGTGGGTGTGTGTGTTTGCCGTTCAAAAAAAAAGAGTCACGATCCAAAGCATTCTTCAACCCGAAACAGCTGTCAGGGTTGTTTATTAGAAAATACACACAGTTACAGGGGAATAAACAACATATGACCAAAGACTTTGGGGCTCAATGGGGAACCTAAAAAATGGAGTTTGGAAATAGTGACCTCTCCCCCACTCGTTAGAATCTATCATGTTTACAACATCCAACACTCTAAAAAGAAGGGAACGATTATGTGGCACGAAAGTTTTAACAGGTAAAGGTGAACCCAAATACCACCACCCAACCTCCAGGCCTCCACACACCAAAGACACCGCAATACACCCCCCTTGTATCTTCTGATCCTAATCGGCCATTACCAAGAACCCTTTACACCATAACCACCCCCAACCCCCCCCCCCCCCCCCTCCTTTTCAATCGAAATATGTCATAAGTACATCAACTGCATATGAAGTCCTGTTGAAACAGGTAATTAAGCAATGTTTTGGGGCTTGAAGAAGAGCAAGCTAACCACACAAGAAAAGCTAGCTTATAAGATAATATACGCACCTTATATCTCCGGGAGCACAGAAAGTGCAAACCTCCTGCACGTCCCGCTACTCAAGTGATTTAAGGGTTCTTTTGCTGAAAACAAAGTGCTCGTGTGTGATACTGTTTGTGCCACCTTATGCCACCAACGAAAGAAAGATATATTAGGGTAAACCCAAACCACCCTTATAACACCAAATAGTGAGGGACAATCACCTGCACAGCTTATCAATAAGATCAATAAAAGTTAGTAAGAGATTATACTAGTAGAAGATGGAGGGTCGCCATAGAAGCGCGCAGAACGTTCGCCGGAGTAGGAACGAAGAACACAGTGCACAACACCAAAAGAATAGTGGCATCTTCGAATGGAGGAGGGTTGGAGAGGGCGTTTCTCATCAGGTCAGTAGCAAGCTCTCATTGAACCCCAGAAGGTGGCAAAGCGCAGCAGGTGCTAACACCCTTGACTACCGCCGGAGAAGATCAGATTGGGTATCCTTGTACGTGACAAATTATCCAGACTCGTGGGACACTAACGACATGTGGAGAGCAATGAAGGGCGTAGGGAGGATCTGTGACGTGTTTTTGTCAAAAGTACAGAATCTGAAAGGAAAAAGGTATGGTTTTGTTAGGTTCGTTAAAGACAGGGATGGAGGTATTAACTGGGAAAGAACAAACAATGTGTACTTCGGTGCTATGAAGGCAGTGATTAGGAAAGCAACTGAAAGAAAGAATCCGCATGCACCAAAAGAGGATGTTATGAATCACACCCATACTACCTATCTCACAGCAAAAGGAAGTAATCTGAGAACTGATGCTTTTTGAGTGGTAGGGCGATCTTTCAAGGATGCCCTACTGGGTAAACCAAAAGCGGATGCAGGGAGATATCGGGCGGGGGCAACCCAGATACTGAACAGGAACGTTCCAAAGGCGCTAGGTAACAAACAGGTGGCTGGAAGCGACAAGTTTCATTTCGCTTTTGATACATTAGAAGAGGATCGATCTTGGTTAAAGTTCTCGTTAGTAGGAGAAGTGACATTGAACAATCCGCGTGATGTCGATAACATCGTGAAGAATCTGGGAATCTTAGGATTACAATACAATTTTGAGGCGAAAACTATGGGAGGATGTAGGTTCCTTATGCAGTTTGTTAATGAAAAAGAGATGACAATTTTTGTTGACAGGTTCGTAAATGGTGATAAACACATCAGTAACCTCTTCGAATGGATCAAGGAATGGTCGGAGGGGGATGTGGATGTTAGCTCTATTAGATGGGTCAGGGCAGAATGTATCCCACTCCAAGTGTATAATGTACGTTTCTTCAAAGCCATAGCGGAGCGGTGGGGCAAGTTCATAACAGTGGATAATGACACTAAGTTTAGGAAAAGGCTAGACAGGGCAAGAATTCTCCTGCGTACAAACAGAACCGAATTTCCGAAATTAATGGATGTACGGATTGATGGAAAGGTTAACCGTATCTTCTTGTTTGACGAGGGCAATTCCGGTTCTCCGCCGTCATCAGGGTTCGGATCAGAACCTGATTTGGCGGTTGATGGTATGTCAAGGACCGATGGTGGTAGCAGTCACGGACAAAGAAGCGATAGTCCTGATAATTTAAAAGAAAGGGGTGGTTCAGAAAGGTCGAGGCCGTCGTCGCCGGAGTTGAAGGAAAGGGTATCAGTTGACGGCGTTGGAGAAGATGAATAGCCGAAGTGTCGTTCTGGGGAAGAGCCAAACCAGGCGGCATGGAAGAAAGAGAATAATGATTGTTGCGTTAAGGAGGATTTCGAGGGGGATATACGTAACGACGTGGGTCTCGAGGCATCAGAATGTGAAGGAGGGGGTGGGTCCTACGGTGATATAGGACACATAAATAAGTCTAGATCTGCTTGTGTAGAAAGTGGAGTAAATGGGCCCACGAATAACACTCTTGAAGGCGACAGGATTAACATTTGTTCAACAAATGAGCCTAGTCTTGAACATGCTAATGGGGATGGGCCAAATGTCGATTGTAACAAGAATGGTTTGGATGTCCACGTTAACAGGAATATGGACTTGGTAGATGATGATGGACCCGATTCTAATATAAATGGGCCTAACAGGATTATGGTTGATGGGTCTGATAGAATTAATGGTGGCTTAGTAGGAAATCAAAATAGCAATGACCACCTGTATAATGTACAAATTCACGAGGTATTTGAAGACAATGAGAGGATGTACGGGAAAATTGTACCAGAAGTGGTGTCGTCGGATGATGATGATGACGTTCGTAGAGAACAGTTGTTGCAGGACAAGAGCCTATCCACTGAAGATTGGATTGATTTAGCTTTTGATGGCAGGATAGGTAGGAAAGGAAAGCGTGTGCAGAAGCGGAAATTGGTTAAGGGGGGAAAGGGCTCGGCTCAAGGAAAGTCGAAGAAGAAGGTTTTGGGTCGCCCCACTGACACTACAGGGGATCTTTGCGGAAATGCGGGTTCTGATGATGAGGCAGATCGGATACTAGGCCTGATTGCTGACATGGGTTTTCATTTGAAAACAACGAGAGATGAGGTTAAGAGGAGACTGAAAGAGGATTGCTGTGTCATCCAAGGATTGTAAGTTCCCTCGTGACTATCCTATCTTTTGTGATGTATTTTTTCAATGTTTTTGTCTTTTAATGTTAATGGTTTGGGTAAGGGGGCTAAAAAAAGAGCTATTGCCAAAGTAATTCGTAGTATCAACCCTAGGGTAGTGTTTCTGCAAGAGACAAAGGTTATAGACCATAACTGTATGATTGGGAAGGGACTGTGGAGGGGTGCTAATGTAGATTCTGAATGGATAAATGCGATAGGTAGAGCAGGTGGTATTCTAACTTTGTGGGACCGGGATGTTTTTGAGGTGAAAAGTGTTATAAAAGGTCAATGGTGTTTGTGTCTGAGAGGTGTGTGGAAACCTTTTAACATTGAGCTAATGTTGTGTAATATCTATGCATCTAATGATAGAACTCAAAGAAGATTACTTTAGAAGAGTTAAAGCACCATAGAGATCAGAATAGTGTGTGTTGGGTTCTAGGCGGGGATTGGAATGAAATAGTTGAAATACAGGAAAGATCGTCGTGTTCTAGAAGAGATGGAGGTATGAGAGAATTCGGCGAGTTCATTAGAGATGAAGGTCTGATGAATATCCCTATGTCTAACGGGAAATTCACCTGGTGCAATAATCATAAGCAATTGGTGTCTAGTAGACTAGATAGGTTTTTGTTTGATGCGGAGTTGTTGGAGATGATTCCCTCGATTGTTTAATGGGTAACTATGGACAGGGTATCTGATCATTTTCCAGTAGTATTAGGGGAGAAGTTGATTGACTGGGGTCCCATTCCTTTTAGAATGTTTAACTGGTGGACCAAGGAGGAGGGTTTCAGAGATTGCGTGCAAGAGGTATGGAGGGATAGGGGTACATACAATGTGGCCGTTAAGCTGAGAAATGTTAAGGTGGCAATTAAAAAGAAGTTTAGATTTAATAAAGAATCCCTAGTGGATAGAGTTAATAAGTGCGAGAAGGAATTAATGGGTATAGAAGCTTTAAGGGCGGTCAAGCCAGATGATATGGAGTTATGGAACCAATGGAAACAAGTAAAGGATAAGTTGTGGCATTGGAGACATAAGGAATTTGATCAGGCTAGACAGAAGTCGAGGTTATTGTGGTTACAGAAAGGGAATTGTAATTCAAGGTTTTTTCATATCATGGCTAAGTCTAAGGATAGGAGGAATTTGGTTAGCTCCTTAGATATTGATGGCCAGTCACTTAGGGACCCTCTAGCAGTGAAGGAAGGGATTGCTGACTTCTTTGAGAACCACTTTGATAGGCGTGGGTGCTATGTTATGCCATCAGGTTTGGGTGTCAAGAGATTATCTGAGGAGAGCGCGAGGTGGCTTGAAAGACCGTTTGAGAAAGATGAGGTTAAACGTGCGGTTTGGAGCTGCAATGGAGATAAGGCTCCTGGTCCGGATGGGTTTAATTTGCAGTTCTTTAAAGACCATTGGGACCTGGTGAGTGATGATTTGTTTCAGTTGTTAGTCGGGTTTTACGCGGATGGTTTCCTTCCTAAGGAGCTAGGAGAGGCTTTTATAACTCTTATCCCGAAAGTCATTTCTCCTACCTCTATTAAGGATTTTAGACCAATATCCTTAGTGGGTAGCCTGTATAAGATTGTCACTAAATTATTAGCATCTAGGTTGGGGGCTGTAGTCTTGGAGGTATTAGGTGACTTTCAATTCGCCTTCACAAAAGGTAGACATATTTTAGACTGTGTTATGATTGTTGAGGAGATCTTCCACACCATGAAAGTGAGGAAGGAGGAGGGTGTTTTTTTGAAGCTGGATTTTGAAAAAGCTTATGATTCCATTGAATGGGATTAGCTGATTGGAGTCTTGGGAGAAATGAACTTCGGGGATAGATGGATATCATGGGTACTTGGTTGCCTTCAGATATCATCTCTCTCTGTGCTCGTTAATGGATCGCCCACTCGTAGGTTTGCCATGAAAAGAGATTTAAAGCAGGGGGACCCATTATCCCCGTTGCTGTTTAATATTGTTGTGGAAGGCATCAGTGCCTTATTCAAAAGTGGGGTTGACCGTGGCCTCTTCGATGGTTTTAAATTAGCAGGACAATCATCCTTTACGATATCTCATATCCAGTTTGCAGACGATACAATGCTGATAAGTAGCATGGATATGAACCAACTTAGAAACATGTGCGATTTGCTGAAAGTATTTTACCTTATGTCAGGGATGAGGTTAAATATGAGGAAAAGCGTGGTGTACGGGGTTAATGTGGATGAGGAAAGTCTCAGTAGGGTAGGCGAACTTTTAGGGTGCCAGGTTGGAAGATTCCCCTGCTCCTATTTAGGTCTAACCATAGGCGGAAATCCTAAAAGGTTGTCGTTCTGGGATCCTGTCATTCTGAAGGTGAAGAAGAGACTGGACATGTGGAAAACAAAATTTCTGTCTAAGGCCGGAAAGATCACACTGATCAAGTCGGTATTAAACAACTTACCTCTGTACTATATGTCTCTGTTTTGCATTCCAGTAGGAGTTTATAAGGAGTTAGAGAAGCTGAGAAGACAATTCTTGTGGTCAAAAGGGGAGGAGAAGAAAGGACTGTGTATGGTGGCTTGGGATAAAATCTAAAAACCGAAGGTGTTTGGGGGTTTAGGGTTAGGTGATTTGCAGATGAAAAATTGTGCGATGCTGTCTAAATGGGTATGGAGGTTTTGGAACGGGGAGGATTCTGTGTGGAAGAACTTAGTGAAGTGTAAGTATGGGGAGCTCTCGTTAGGGGATAGGGGTTTAGAGTTGCCACATAACAAGTTGTCAAACATCTGGAGGAATATAGTGGCAGTGTGTAGATCTGATCAGCGGATTGGTAACATTATCAGGGAGGGTTTTGTGGCGAAACTAGGTAAGGGTGACTTGTTTGAGTTTTGGAGAGATAGATGGTGTGGTGGGTTAGAGTTGAAGAGTAGATTTCCTAGAATGTACGCACTAGCAGTTAGAAAAGAAGGTAAAGTGTGTAGTTTTGGGGAATGGAGGGGAGCGGAATGGGTATGGGTGATTAATTTAAGGAGGAAGGTTTTCGATTGGGAGGTAGGGATTTATAATGAGTTTATGGATGTATTGAATTCCCAATGCCCGCAAAGGAATCAGAGGGATCGGATATCTTGGACCTTTGAAAGTAGTGGAGAATTTTCAGTAGGTAGCTTGTTAAATAAGGTTAGTGATGTAGATGGGTTTCATGGGGTATCCAAAGTCTGGGAGCATTGGGGTCCACCTAAGGTGCGGTTATTTGTGTGGAAAGCAGTATGGAACAAAATTCCTACTAGGATGGAGTTATTAAAGAGAGGTATGCTGAGGGCTAACCAAAGTGAGTGCCCGTTCTGCAATAGAGAGAGTGAGACAGTGCGTCATCTACTGCTTCATTGCTCTAAGTTATGGACAGTATGGAATAGTGTGATGAGAACGGTGGGTATTAGCTGGGTAGTGCCTAGGAGTATTGTAGATATCGTGGAGTTATGGCCAAAATTGTGCAATAGAAATTGGATTAGGAAAGTTTGGATGATGGTTTTGTATAGTGTGTTATGGACACTTTGGTCTGAGAGGAATAATATCGTCTTTAATAATAAACAAGAAGGTTGTGAAAGATTAATAGATTTGGTTTGGGTAAGGGTAGGACAATGGTGTTTTGCGAAATGGCCGAGGATTGCAGGGTCTTCCCTAGACATTTGTGTCAGACCGTTAAGGGTTTTGAGGGGAGATAATCTGTTGTCCCTATGTGTTGATAGCGGTAGTAGGAAAGGGGTGGATAGTCTAGTGATGTACATTGATGGGTCGGTGTTTAGTTCTGGGTTCAGGGTAGGGGTCGGTGGTGTGTTTAAGGACGTAGGCGGTGATTATACGGTAGGGGCATTTTCTAAATCCATTCCCCTATGCTCACCGTTAGTTGCTGAGCTAGAGGCCATGTTTTTTGGGCTTCTAGTATTAAGAGGTAATAAAGCAACGGACAAGGGATCTATCAAAATCTATTCGGATTGTAAGTTTGCTGTCAGCATAGTCAATAATGAAGATGTGTGTCCTGTCGAGGCGGTTGATGTGTTGAATAGAATTAATAGGTTAGTGAAGACATTTGAGGAGTTTGAATGTCTTTATATCCCACGAGAGCTGAATAGGGAGGCGGATGCTTTGGCTAAGAAAGGAGCATGTAGGGAGTCACCTTGGATTGTGTGGGTGTATACGTTGCGAGTAGGGTGATTAGGTCTGTGTGTAGTGGTTTGTGGTGCTATTGGTTGTTGTTATAGTCCTTCCTTTTGTAAGAGTGAAAGTTTTGTATACTACATGTGAAGCGTGGTGCTAATTTATTTGTATGTGCTGATTTTGTTGTGAGTAGTATCTAATTGGGCAGGTTGGCAGATATGCATTAATGTGTGCTTGTGAAGCACTTGCAGTTTTGTTTATGTTTGCAGGTTCCTGGGGTACATGATGATAGAGATCGGTGCTGGGCAGACAGGAATTGTATAGTATTTGGTGGTGTTGGTTGGACGTTTGGTGGGTAAGTGTACATATTTGTTGGGTCTTGGTATGTATAAGAATATGTTATATCTCCTATATTTTGCCTGGGGTGTGTGTGTGGTCACTGTATAATGTGTGTTGTTCCGTTGATGTGAAGTTACTAATATCCCCTATGCGTTGTCTGGTGGGTGTGTGTGGTCACTGTAGAGGGTAGGTAATATCTATTCATGAGGTAGGTCAGTGCATGTTCTATGTGCTATCCAGTGGTAAAAGGGTGTGTGTGGTCACTGTAGAGGGTGGGTAATATCTATACATGTGGTAGGGTATCGCATGGGTGTGTGTGTGGTCTTTGTGTATGGTTGTGTTATTGGGTGGTGGGTAGGGTTGGTGCTATAAGGGTGGCGATGGTAGGTTAGTGGCTGTGGCTATTTTCTTTCAATGGTGTTGGTGGCACTAGTGTATGCACACATTGCACATCGTCTTCCTCCTAATCTTGTAGCCATGGTCATAGGTTAGATTGGGGGATTCATTTGGTGTTGGAGTGGCACATATCTCGTAACCAAGGTGTGATAAAGGGGGCATCTCAATCCCGTTGGTTTGCTAGGCCATCTTCGTGTAGCCAATGCAAATCCTTCTTTCAAGCCTCAGAGTCTTGTGGTTTTGTGCTATCTAGCACTTATGGGTGGGGGGAGGGTTGAAGTGGCTTATCTTGGGTAGTGGCTGGTGTGGTAGGGGGCCATCATAGGTTTTGGTGGTATAAGGGGGGAGGTTATGTTGTGTATATGGTGTTTGGAGGTTTGGAGGATTGATGTGTTTGCTAGGGTGCCTTATCCCTGTTTTAACCAATTGAGCCACAGAGTTATTATTGTTTTAGGTAGTAATGAAGATTGAGATATTTCCTTGTGAGTGGGGTGAGTGAGATATGTCTTGTCTTTGTTTTAGTAGTAAAGCCCTGTTGAGCCCCAGAGTTCCTTCGTCAGAAGTTGTTTATTCCCCAGTGTTGAGAGTTTCAATAAGCAACTATGACAGTAGCTGTGACGGATATGCTGAGTGCTCATGGATCATTACTGGTTCGTGGGTGAGCCATTAAGTTGTTGAGTCGATGATGTTAAGCCGATGTGTTGTCACTGTGTTTTTATAGTGTGAATGTCATGTCATTGGTATTCTGGCCTATACAATAAGAATGATGCGTGATGATCTGAGTGCTATTTTGATGTTGTGGAGTAGTTCTGTGCTGATTATGTATGTCTTGAAGATACGCGGTTGCAACTGATAGACTATATGGGGCGAAGCTCCTAAGTTATTGTGTCATCTACTTATGTTGCCGAGTATGATGTAGGTCCTATATTGTGGTGCTGAGTCGGTTAATAAGAGTATGTGTGTAGTGTGATATATGTAACGTGTCGAGGTGATTATGAAGTGGGAACTAGTCATTAAGTGCGACTTATCAGTGTGTAATTAAACCACTGTGAATGAATGAAATATTTATTCTGCTGTTCAAAAAAAAAAAAAAAAAAGTTAGTAAGAAACCCCCCCCCCCCTCCCCCCTCCCCCCTCCCCCCTAAACCATTGATCAATCCCAAATATACTATAGCACCACCCATAATGAGCTCAAAAGGTAATTGCCATGGCTGCACGATCTGATCACTCACAATCTGAACAAGCACCCATCCACACACGACATTCTTTAGGATAGTTTTGAGACCACCTGCGCACACAACATTAGACAAAAGGCTTTAGTTCATAAAAGTGTATCCAACTTTACACATTTTGTTATTGTATGTACTGAACTTTCAAATTTACCGTTCGATGTACTAAAGTATTTCAAATTTTCCATTTTATATACCCAACCTGCTATAGTAGGTTACAAGCTGATGTGACACACTTTTATGTAAGTTTGAAAAACTTCAGTCAATCAAATGGTAAGTTTGAAAGTTCAGTACATACAACAGCAAAAGGTATAAAGTTGAATACACTTTTATGAACTATACCCTAGACAAAACAACACATAGATGCATAGGTTAATCAACAAAATATTTTAATCCCATACAATCCACAATTTCTTCCGGTGGTCAGCTACATCATAAATACATTTAGTTTATAGTTTAACGATATCAGAATTTGATAAATGGTGTAAATAATATAAACGGTTTAATTTCATAGTAGATGAATTATAGTAAAGCCTTTAAAAAAATGAATTATAGTAAAGATTAATTATAATGTGTAATATAATTATCTCGTGGTGGATAATAGAGTAGATAATATTTTAGTAAATGACATTAAATGTTCAATACAATTATTATTGTAAAGATTATACCAAAAATATATTATGGAATATTGCAGTTTCTTTAACCAGAAAGATCGAACAAGCGCACATGCTAACCCACTACTAAATTTATACCTTTTTATTCATAGCGTGACAAATTTAGTAATTTGTTTGAGAGTATAAATTCTAAAAAAAACAACTTGCAAACAAGTTAAATCAATAATTTAGATATTTTTTATCCGGTCAATGTTGATCATCTAAAAATTTTTTAGTTTATTACTTATTACTTACTAGTCATCTAAAAAAATAGAGTCGCGAGTCTAGGATAATAGCCATAATAAAACTCTAGTATTGTTGTTCAAAAACACTTACTAGTCATTATTCACTAAATCAATCAATATTTAATAAACTTTCAACCAAAAAACAAAAGATTAATAAAAAACGATTAATAGATGTGATCATGATTACACAAAAGTCACAAAGCAATTCACAGGAGTAGGGTGATAATGTACCGAAGTACTTCATATCATACAAGGTTAACTTACAATATTAAAGATAGAATCATCACTTAAATTCTCATTATTATCTATTTAACACTTTAAGTCACCTCACCCCACACCTCACACCCCCCACCCCACCCCACCCCACCCCCTCCACCGCCACTCAAGAGTACTGAAATTTAGTGGACTTCAATATTTAGATATTATAAGATTGGGTTTCGATTATTGGTACGTAGTTTATTTATTCCGGGTATTGAATTAATTTTAGAGGGTAAATACTACTAGTCTTTTTACTAAGACAATTTATTTTTTTAACAATTACTTTTAGCACTAAAAAAACTTTCTTGAGGTTGGCAGTCCGACAAATGTTTTGTGGCTTTTTATTTGATATTTAGTAATATTACGAGATTTCCTATTTTAATAATAAATGAATTTTAATTTGATTTACTTATTAAACTATTGAAATCTAATTAAGCTAATAGATTTCAGTAATAAACTAATAATTACTCTAGCATGTAAACGATATCATTAGATAAAGAGTTAATAACATTTTTGGTTCATGTAATTTATCAATTCTAATGGTTTTTGTCTCTAGATTCAAATACTTATGGATCCAGTCTCTTTCGATCCGACGTTGTTGCATTAATTAATGAAGTTCAGGGACCACCGCCGCCCCAATCGCAATCCCTCTTCTAGCCTCTTTCATCTTTGTCTTCTCTCTACTCCATCTCTGTGTTGATCGACCGCCACCGACGCTGCCACTAATCCCACAAAACCACATCTCTCTCCTAGTGTCTCTCTCATCTCTCTCATTTTCGTCTACTTCTCCCTTCACCTAGCTACATTCCGTCAAACATCTCCACTGCGACTGTGACACCGGGTTTCACGAGCTTAAAATTAGCGCCAATTTAAACTTATTTACCAAAGGCTGGCAACAGATATAATCACCATTTACAAAAATATCAGATTGTTATCTGACTAGTTACCATTTCACAAACCAGGTGTTACCACGAATAATGACCGACCATCGGATCACATGCACAAAAATAACAATTAGTGTTCCACAAACATAATTACTATAATTACCCATGAGTAACCCAAGCTCGCCAAGCCATCAGTCTCAAACCTGCGAAAAAAGGAAATCTTGCACTGTTAGCTACAACTAGCTAGTGAGCACCAATTTACACATAAGTATCAATAAGCATGCTATCGTAACACATTAAGGCACACAGAGCTAAGCTATCACATAGCGGTGTGCCGACATATCAGCAGGATCATATCTTGCGAGGTAGCTAGCCTGACTCAACAATCCAGCTGAGAAATCAATCACAACCGTCCGCTTCGGTGGGGAGCGAAGAGCAACCCATCATCGCGTTTACCAGTTCCGGTTTGCACCAAGAACCCCATTTTTTAACCAGTTCCGGCTTACGCCAAGAACCCCTTTATATATAACCAGTTCTGACTTACGTCAAGAACCCCATCTTCGTCAAGGAACGGTGGCCTGCAGAGCCGTCACCAAGCGTATACACTCGGTGCCGTTAATCCCCCAATACCAGACCCTATTGGGCCCCCAGGGACCAGCCTAAGTGGCTGACCTTAACCAATCTCCAGGAACTGTGGCACAGTCCCCCAATTGTCCGGACATAACATATAAACACATAACCGATCCAATAAGGATCCATTTGCATGCACATACACATTATCACATTGCATCACAAACATCACTGTATAACTATATCACATTAGCTTCTGCTCATTCTTGATGAGCAGAAGACAATTTACACTTTAAACATAGCACATAATCGTCACACAAGGCATAACCCTACTTGGGTCTATCTCGTATCACTTCACTTATCTATCGTCACTACCATAATCACAATACACGTGTTATATCACAACACGTCACTATCACCTATCTATCGTCACTATCATAATCACAATTACACGTTTTACATCACAACATGTCACTATCACTTATCTATCATCACTATCATAAACACAATTACTCGTGTTATATCACAACACGTCACTATCACTATAACTCGCTTCAACACACAACAGATAGCCCTACTTATTGAGTCTCGTGGAAAAACCGGTACTCACCTGGAGCCTTTGCTAAGCAAATACACCACTCGTGTCCTCCGGTTCCTCCGGTACACCTAACACATCATACACACGTTTGGTTATCACTTACACATAGCACATATGGGTTAAAACACAAGTTAACAAGTTGTCAGGTTGGATCCCCCGCTTGCGGTCGCAAGGACCCGCCTTGCGGTCGTAAGGGACCCCTACAGAACAGCCATGCGATCCCAAGGATACCCCATGCGATCGCAAAGGTTCTTCTTTTCCCAACTCATGCTTCCGATCGCAAGGGACATCACCTTTTGATCGCAAACATGATTCTAGGGTTGGTTATGATCGTAAGTTACATACTTACGGTCGCAAACCTTATTTCCTTCGCTCGCAAGCGGTAAACACCACAAAACAGACCCATACGATCGCATGGACCTACCATGCGATCGCATAGCACAAATACAAGACTTACGGTCAAAAGACTAACACATGCGATCACATCACAAATTTACGCGATGCGACCCTCAAAAACTTACGCGGCGCGTAAATCACAAACACCCCTTACGATCGCAAGCACATGACATGCGATCGCAAGGAACCAAGACACCCCTTACGGTCGCAAGTACTCCCCCTTGCGACCGCAAGGACTCCCGACGCAGTGTTCTTCGACTCTGTTCTCGCACAGGTGCTGTAAATCACATTTTTGACATCTTAATCGATCAAAACTCAGTTCTAACCACTTATACACTTTGTTTGACATATATACACACTTACAAACACTTTAAACATCAAAACCCACCACTATTACACAATTTACACCATTAATTTGGTGTATCACTTTCAAACAACAAAAACTAGGTTCACACACAAGAACTCTTACCAAATCAGCTAATCAAGCACAACAGGAACTGATTATCCCCTTGAATCAGTTGTTGAATCATAAATTAGCAACTCCCTTTTGATTTCTTCCAAGGCTCCAAAGTGTGTGTGGGTTTATGCTCACGTATGTGTGATGAATGTTACTGTGTTTGTAACAAATGAAGGGATAAGGGAATGTTATGAACCGACCTTGGGTTTAATAAATTAAACCCGGGTATTTTGTTCCCCTTTCCAACTTACAACTTGACACACACTATCCCGTTTTAACTAACGGGGATATCTACAGAATCATTACACGAAACCGTTTAATAATTTATCACTTTTAACCACGTTTGTCACTTTTCATATAATCACTTTGATTAACGCATAACACGCATTATCAACTTAAAACACACTAATTTAAATCACTTAAAGTCACTGTACAACTATTTGAGCACGAGGTACAACTAGGTACTTCTAGGCCCATTTTCAGGATGTTACAGCGACCACTGTTAGGATTTGTGTGCATAGTCCGAAAACAATGACATCACATCCAATGTCATGAGTAGGGATGATCTTTTTGACCGAAAAACCGAACCGGAACCGATTGGAACAAGGTTAGATTATTCGTTCTGGTACAGTTCATTCGGTTATTAGGTAATTCGGACCTAGAACCAGAACAAGTTAATACTTGATTTTCTATTTGTTATATGGTTGGCTATGAACTATTATTTTTGGTCATATGATTAGTTATTAAGCTATTATCGTTGATAATATGGTTAATGGTTATCGTTTGTAAGAACAAAGTGAATGAAGTATTATTTATTAGTCATATGTTAGTGTCGAAAAGTGTTCAAGAAGCCCTTCATCATCCTAATATATTAGAAAGCTGCCCTTCAAGGGGAACTGAATGCAATGCCTTATTTTAAAAGAATAACTCATGATATGAATACTTAAAAGTTACATATTTGAAAACAAACATACTGTTGGCAGCAAATGTGTTCTCTCAATGAAAAAACAATGCTAAGTATGGAATAGTTAACTGTTTTGAAGAAAAACTCATAACCAAGGAGTTCACACATTCCATTAATCATCCATATCCGTGTCGTTACTCGTCAATTTAGGTCACCCGTATCTATCAATAACTAAAATATGTTACAGATTTCAGTATTTCACAAGACATCTCAAAGAAAGTGACCATTGCGACTACTAGCATTATTCATCTTTATAAACTAAGAGTTGAATAAAGACACACAAGTTTCAAATTCTGTATACTTACACATATCATTCATTCATTCGAAGGATGCTACACCATTTCTATCGAAGAAACACCCAGAAGGACCGCCTTCAGGATGCAACGCAACCTTAACTGGTGTTTCTGCACCGTCTTCAACACTTAAGATGCCGGTATTAAAGTTAATGTCTGTTTTAACATAGCCTGGACACACACAACTGATGTGAAAATCTGTGTATTTCTTGGCCAAAAACCTTGTGTAAGCATTCATGGCTGCTTTTGAGAGGATGTATGCTGACATTGTAGCTGGCCAGCCTTTGGCTTCTAACAATCCTTCTTTGTGATCACTCAAATATGCATCAAGAACTTCATCAATCTTCTCTTCTGTTAGGTTTTCAACATCTCTCAATATCCCTTTAGCCCATTCATTATTTATACCCTGAGATGCACAAGTAAAATTATATTACGATTCCCGTTCAAAATAATTCATTCTTACAAAGTACATATATATATTTTTTCTTTTTTTTTGCATTTTTCCAAGAATAATAATTTGTTTTCATACACCACATTTTAGAAAAATTGTTCATACGAGATGTAGCGTATTGTTATATATTATCGTTTGCCTTTGTTGTGTTAATGTGACATTTTCCCAAATTAATTTTGCATCACATAACTTTAACTTTCCCGAGGATGAGGAAACATTAACGATTCTTGGGGAATTGGATAATGCCAGAAGTGGAATGAAATGCTCAACCATTCTTTTGGCCCCATAGTAGTTTGTTTGTAGACATTGTACAGCCAACTCATGAGATTCGGTAAGTGTCTTTCTCCAATCCATATGGCCTCCCGAAGACTATATTGGAAGGAAAAGGGTAATAACCAATAAGATAAAAATATCATCAGACAAACCACCATTACCAATAAACAAGTTACCTCTTTGGCAGCAACTGCAGCTTTGAATGATTCTTCGTCTGCTACAACTCCACCAATCCCAGCATTGTTCACCTGCAGATGATTCAATTCTCACGGCGATAAGATCATAACAGTTTTATGTACATCACATTTCCATTTGTGAAATAAGAAATTACGATGGAACCCACATAATGAACAAGTGTGACCAGAAAGGAAGATACAAATGAAAAGAACCAAAATAAACCAGTTCCTTTTTGTGCTAAAACTTTAGGTACTGCTAACAATGGGCTATATTTCTGTATCTTTCACAACTGACCATGCCAAAATAAAGACATACTTTTGACTAAACATATGTATATCAACAAAAGTGTTTCTCTACTAGTCACAAATTTAGCATGTCTCTTAATATTTGACAAAACAATATAGATCTCTTAATATTTAACATATCTGGTGGGCAGTGAGATAAATCTGGTTGTACTATGTAGAAGTAGAAAATATTGCATTTAATATGAAATATATTACCAAGAAACTGGTAGCTTTATGTTACATAAGAACCTTGACAAGGAGGATTTAATCTGAATTTCAGGCCATATTCATCAGACGATACTAGCTCTGTCAATGAAATTTGCATGTTAACATGTCTAAAAACAGATGTCAAATAAACAAGCAAATGTCTGAAATACCCTTTAATAATTTTGTAGGCTACAACAATTAGCATCAAAGTTCCAAAAGAGAACCACGTCGAAGTACGTAGGTTTACCATAAAAGGTTTTAAAGCATATAAATCATTGCACCTTTTAAGGTTTCAGTAATTTTATGAACTGAAAACGATTTGCATTCACTCGTTTGTCATTTTAGTATCAAAATAGGTTCACAAAGGATGAATAATAATTGCTCAAGATTCGAAGATTAGGATATTGAATGATACCAAGATATCAAGCTTTCCAAATTGAGTTTTCACAAATTGAGCCAAGGAAGCAACACTAGCAGGATCCACCACATCAAGCTGATGAAATACAACAAGATCAGAAAGATTGGTCCCTTTGAACTTTTCAAGGGCATCAATCCCTCTTTTCTCATCTCTAGCAGTCAACACTACCTTGATCCCATTTGAAGCCAATTGCTTGCAAATTTCCAATCCTATCCCCTTGTTTGCTCCTGTTACCACTGCATATCTACACACATCCACATTACATATGTAATATCATTAATAACACCAAAAGATGACGGATTCGCGAAATCCGTGGATTGTTCTTTTAATTAGTATACACATAGCATCCTGTGGAACATTGAGGAGCCTGACCCCCCCCCCCCTCCCCCCCACCTTTCCCTTTATTGGGATCCACCCCTGATAATAAACACAAATGTAGTATAGCTTTTAAATATTATTGTAGCTTTGACCAACTTAACATAAAACACTTACATTCCTCAATATGTCTTAAGGTAATCTGACAATACATGTTAGCATTCTAACATGGCATACAAGCAACTAGTTTAATACCCGTGCGGTGCTCGGGTAGGTTTCAAAAACATTTATAAGTAAAATGTATTGTTAGTACATAATCTTTTTAAAGGGAAATGAATAAAACTTGTTATATAAATATCATATTCCTACGTATTGAAAATGAACATCTTATTAAGTATAAATTTTTGACGCGACATTACGCAAATAACATGCTAGTAGATATAAATAACTCAACAATAACTTTCAAATTAAAGTTTTAATACTTTACTTGTAAGGGGGATTATTATTATTTTTATTTATGGTTTTAGTTTTGTTTTGTGTTTTTCTAATATATAGTTGATAAAATCATTTTTTAATTATAATATTTATGCATAAACGTCATATATTTTAAAATAGAGTAATTATTACATGATTTCACTTTATCTTCCTAGAGCCAAGAGCTCACTTCATCTTCTCTCTCTTTGTTGTTTTTTTAATCTATATAGTTGTTTAAAATATTTTTTAATTATAATAAGTATGCATGTCTCGTAGAAGTTGAAATAATTTTTAAAAGAGAGTAATTATTACATGCATTACACATCTAAACATTATCTTCCTTGAGCCAAGAGCTCACTACTTCTCTCTCTCAAGTCATTTACTGCCTTCTCTCTCTCTTAATCCATTTACATGCATTACGATGAGATCCCCTCCTAGAAAACCTAACAGTCACTACCTTCGCAAGAATCACCATCGATGAGATCCCCCAGCAGAAATCCCTAACCATCAACAACCAGATCGACATTTCCCCACTTAAATGCCGACCACCGCCATCAACGTCGCATGCACACCACCACTACTCCGTCACCACAGCGAGACAGAGAGTCGGCGAGATTCTCCACCACAAAACCCTAACAACCAGTAACCAAAACTACCACCGTCAATACCACCACAATAACCACCGATGAGATCCCCTACCACAAAACCCTAACCATCAACAACCAGATCGAGATTTCCCCACTGAGAGGTCATCGAATCCGAAACTCTTAACACTCTTTCGCTACTCTACTAAACCGTAACATTCAGATCTGGGTTTCCCCTACTCAAACGTCACCGATACGGGTTCCCCACCACAAAACCCTAACCATCAACAACCAGATCGAGATTTCCCCACCGAATCCGAAACCCTTAACACTCTTTCGCTACTCTTCTAAGCCTCAACATTCAGATCTGGTTTTCCCTACTCAAAAGTCAACCCAAATATGGTATTCTCTGAACTATTTTTTCGTGCTAAAATTCTTTTATTTTGATTTTTAGTTTCTTGGTGGGATATGTCGTATTATGACCTTAATCTAAACGTTAATCAAGACTGATGCATTTATATGTTATTGATATTGGTTTATATTATTTGTGGAACCATCAACCATATTAAATAACAAATTGATGTGTTCACAGATCTAAAAAACATGTATGATATATTGCTAATATATTGTTGTGTTACTTTTCACTGAAATCCAATCCTAAAACCACATAACAACAAAAAAATCAACATTTTAAAATTTTATGTTTTTTAGCATTTTAGAAAATTCATACATGTTAGTTATTAATATACTTTAAAATTAATTAGTGTTGAAGATGTCCGTATTATTAATCATATATATTATTAATATTGATTTGAATAATTAAAACCTATCCATTTGGGTTTGTTGATAAGGTCCTTCTGTTATTCAAAGTTAGTTTCCACGATATTATAATTAATATAATATATTAAAGAAATGTGACTGTATTTTAATATAATATATTAAAGAAATGTGACTATTATATTAATACAATATGTTTAAAAAATATGATTAAAACATATTATAAAATAAACTTATAATATATTAACCCTACAATATAATATAAAATAGACTTAGAAAATAAAACATAATATAAAATATTATCCTACAACAAAAATAACAGTTTACTTTTTAAAAGTTTAGATACATTTTTAATTTAAATGTTTTTGAAGTTATTGTATTATAATTCTTGATTTGTATTATTTTATAAAAAATAATAAATATGATAAACATAATATATAAATATAATTCTTTTTTAGATTTCATGTTAATTAACTCTAAATAAGGCCTATATACTGGCGCAAAATCCAAAGTGATATTAAAACCTATCTAGTTGGATTTGTTGGTAAGGTCCTTTTGTTATTCAAAGTTTGTTTCCACGTATTGGAGATTATATTTATGTAAGTGAAGAATATAAATATATTATAATTAATATAATATATTAAAGACATTGTAAAATGCAAGTGATGTTTATATTTATCAAAACTTTGTGACAGAAGAGTCAAAAAGGTTTAAAGAACTTTTTGGTATTTTATGAAATTCAACAAATATAGAATATTTGAGTTTTTAAAAGTTGGATACGTTTTTGTTATACTTTTTGGTATTTTATTAAATTCAACAAATATAGAATATTTGAGTTGTTTTTAAAAGTTAAAAACGTTTTATATATGCTAAAAAAACGTATATGAATAGTGAGTTTCATATTAATAAACATTCAAATTTAAATTGATAATGTTAGTGACATCTCAGCTTTTATATAGTTCTGCGTATATAGAAGGAATATATATTAATTTATCAATATAATATAATAAGAGTATCATGATCCAAATAATATTTGCAACAATGATGGTTTTATTAATATTATCAAAAAGCAATGGTAGATAAAAATTGAAAAGTTTTCAACTAATAATAAAGGAACTAATTAGACTACTTAATGAAATGAACTATTCTAAAAACTAAAAATACTGAAATGAACAATCATAAAATTCATTGTTGCTAGAATGATTTATATATCTTCTTCTTCATCATCGGATTCCGGCAACGAATCCTGATTTGTTCGTTTTTTGATCTTTTTATTCTTTTCATTGATAGAACTTCATCTAGTAATTCATGAATAATAATATTATGTATGAGATTACCAAATAAGAACATCTAAATTCACATATGTACTTGAAACAAATTAAGAACCTCGTTTTCTTCATCTGATGGGATTCCTGCATGTGCAGGTTCCTCAAATGGTAGTAGGAAATTGTTAGCATAGACATTTCCTGTACATGTAAGGAAAAAGAATTACATACACAGAATAATTAACAAAAATTATCTGACATGTTATATATTCGTAATAGTATATTATTTTTCTGAGCAATTACCTCCACACATGGTTCATCTTTTTCATCATCTGTCCCGTCGACAACAATTGTTTCATCCCATTTCCAACTTAAGAGATTGAGCTTTCGTTTTTTGTCCATTTCCCACTTGTGAAGCTAATACACACGTTTCACACAGATATATATATATATATATATATATATATATATATATATATATATATATATATATATATATATATATATAAATGTATTTATGAAATAGTAAGTTTTAAGGTGCTTGAAGCAATAATGAGTTGAAAAATATTGAAATACAATTTACTCTTACCTCAATTGAGTTTGCATCTTCTTCAATACAATCTTCCTGCAAAATAATAAGAAAATGTATGCATCCCTTTGCATAGGAATCATCTTCTTTACTTCTATCGCAATTGTTCTTTGATGTTGTCTGTATGTTGCTGTTATTTTTTTAATTTTATAGGCTTGCCTACTGTTGCCTTTTATAGGCAGTCCGTGAATTATTTCCCGCCTATATTTAACATCAATTTGATATTCAAAATTGATTTGACTGTAATTTAATGCAGAATTGTTTATTTTCATTATTATTTAATCCCCATTAAAAATCTCAGGTTGTTGAAGATTGTTGAAGAGTTCCGGAGATATCCAGACTGAAGAATACCGCATATTTAGAAAACATGTGATTAAATAGTATAAATTTTATATTAAAACGTGTGTAAAAGTATTTGGTGCCTGCGATTTTTGTGTTTGACTTTTTCAAGCATGAATTAATACGGCTTGGATTGAAAGGTGTGATGATCCAATGGTTAAAAATGCATATTTATTTTCTCTCTACCCACTCACCGTGGGTAATATATATATATAATATGACACCAGAATGCCATTTAGTGAATTTTGAAACAAATATATAGCAGATTGATCAACTATCATGGTAAGATTTAGAATGCCATTCTGTTGTTAAAGTTTATCTTAATTCGAACTATTTAAAGTTCAAATAAGACGTGTAGATAGGTCTCTAGGAAGTCCTAGTCTTTTGCACTTAGTTAAGATATTTTAGCTATTTTATCTTCATTATTGTTATCCTTTAGCCTATTTAAATGAGGCTCCTCTTTCAATGTACGTATGAAAAAAGATAATAAAAAGCTCCTTCTCATTATCATTCTCCCAATAATATTTTCTATCATCTGTGACCTATCTTTGTCCCAAATTTGGGGACAATTCTGACTTCTTTTAACAATCAAATTCTACTATAACGCTAAGAAATTAGAACGGATAAGGAATAAGCTTCATTATTGTGTACCAAATCATTGATTTTACTTCCTTCGCGGACGATTTTGACTTTTTTACTTTGTAATAGTCTTATATCTGATACAAAAGTGATCACTAATTACTGAAAATCAGAAAACTACATCAGATTCAGTAGAAATACTAGTGGAACAAGTCGTAAATTTTGATTTATAATAGTGTTAGGTATGAAGTTTGATGATCAGAATTATCTTAGTTATAATGAACAGATTTGACGACTTGGAAAATAGTGAAAAAGTTAATAATTATATGAAATTTAATAAGAAAGATGGTGGGCAGATGAGAATTGATGAGAGTAGATTAGATTCAGTACCTGTCGTTTTTCCTGGATTCTGCCATTTTGTTGTTGAATGATGATGCCTGCGTCTGCGTGAATAGAATATGAAGAAGGAAGGTGATGAAGTTGAAGTGGAATTTTCAATTTTGACTACGTAGGGGTAGTTGCAAAATAAGTCAAAGCAAAAGACATTTATGAAAACCTTAACTATGTCTATACGTTAGGATCAAAACGTTTATTATTATGTTAAAAATAATTTTTTTGCCTTTTTCTTATACATTAGATAGATAGTATAATTGAGACTAATAGAATTAGAGACTAATTCCTTTGTTAAAAATAGCATAATTCTTAGGGTGTGTTTGGTAGGGAGAACTGGAAGTAGGGAAATGGAATTAGAGACTAATTTCTTTGTTTGGTTACACATGAGAATTAGTTAAGGAGAATTGATTTATTTCCTTTTCTCTAAAATATATTCTCTTGGATTGGGGGAGAAATAGAGGGAATTGCTAAATCAATTCTCTAGGAGAATTAATTAAAAACACGGAGACTTCTTTCGCCACGACTCGCGTTCTCTCTTTCGAACCTCCTCTGCCCTATTCGACTTCTTGTTTGACACCGATATCAATATTTGCTCGTCGATCCATTCCTCCCGGCGATCTCGATCTCCTGCAGCAACCTCACAGCGGCGGCCTCCCAGCAACGGCAACCTCCCGGTAGTATCTCGATCATCTCTATCTCTCAATATGTCCAGAACGAGGAGCAAAACTAGAATATATATATATATATATATATATATATATATATATATATATATATATATATATATATATATATATATATATATATATATATATATATATAGGTTTAGGATCAATTACGGGGGACAATTCAGTAAGAGGCGTACGGGGGAAAGCGAGCTTTACACGTGGACGAGATTAATGCTGGGCATTATAGTAATTTTGTTTCATGATTTACAGATGACTTCGCTAATCACGGAACAGAGTCGTTCAAAAACAGTTACGATCTTTGCGTTTTTTTTGGTAACGGAAGCATTCCTTACGAGATTTTGACAGATTTTATAAAAAATCACGATGTGTATAACCAAGTTCGTGTTAAGTTGTTACCGTCTCTATCGTTTTCTGGATTCTCTGTTTTTCATCTGTTCGTATTGCGTTTCAATGGAGATTCAGAAATCAATTTCAGCTAACGGCATGTCAGATGGTAATCTTTCATATTTTTTCAGTTTTGTATCGTGTTAGATCGTGAGGTTTTTCATTCATTTTCAATTCTTTTTGTTATACATTTCCAGATATTCATATGCAACACAACGATTTTGATGAGATTAATGCATCAGTACATGCATCATCTTCAAATGATGAACAGTCATCAGAACAAGGTTTTTTATTATCATATTATTTATATTACTTTGTTGTTTATTCATTTTTTTTAAAGTTTTAATTTTTGTTTGTTTGTCCATAAAAGAATCATCACAAAACGAGGATAACTCCACTGGGATTGAGGAGTTCACACCAGGTGGTACTAAATACTGGGTACCTGATGTTGAGTCAAAACCATATGTTGGAAAACAGTATTCTTCATTTTCATTACTGTGGGAAGATTACAGAAATTATGCGAAAAAAGGTGGATTCGAGGCTAAGATAGGTGGATACTACTATCATGCTAATGGAGACATGGTAAAGTATCTACATTGCAATAGAGAAGGACATAACCCCAAGAAAAATCCTGATGAAAATGGTTCTGCTCAAAGGAAGCGTCCATCATTTAGGATTGGGTGCCCTGCAACCTTAAAGTACATTGTGATATTAAATGGCTCAATGGAGGTTATATCTTTCATTGAAAAACACAATCATAGTCTTGTAAACAAGACTGATGTACAATTTTTACGTGCGTATCGTAAACTGACTTATACCAAAAAGCAGTTTATACATCAAGCTTCCCACGCCAACCTTGGCCCCGTCAGAAGTTTTAAATTGATGAAAAATTTGTATGGTGGTTTTGAAGACATTGGCGCCACAACAGTTGATTGTAAGAATTTCCGCAGAGATTTGAATATGTTTATTGGTGATAGAGATGCTCAGATGGTTGTCGAGAAGTTGTTGAGCAGGAAAGAGTTCAATGCTGGCTTTTTTGCTGATTTTTTTACTGATGAAGATAATGCGTTGGCTGGTCTTTTTTGGGCTGACGAGGTTGCTGCTGAGAATTTCAAATATTTTGGAGATGTCATTTCATTTGATGCTACATTTAGGTCCAACAAGTGAGTTTCATCATTTTCTTCAGTTTCATCTTTCTACCTTTCATCAAAGTATGATTTCATTGTTTTTATCTTTTTTACCAGATATAAGATGGTTTTTTTCCCTTTTACTGGGATTGACAACCATAACAGATGTATCACTTTTGGTGCTGGTTTATTGGCGAAGGAGAACATAAAGTCATATTCTTGGCTTCTAGAGTCATTCAAGAAGGCTTTTGGGAGTGCCCCTTCAATTGTTGTCACCGATCAAGATCCGGCGATGAAACAAGCCATTTCAGATGTATTCCCTACATCTAGACATCGTTTGTGCATGTGGCACATAATGCAGAAGCTAACATCGAAGGTATTTTCTTTTTTCTTTTTAAATGTAGCTATTGTTCTCCCTTTTTTGATGTGTATGTTTTTTTAAATGGATCTTATGTATTCATTTTTCATCAGATTGGTCCCGTGCTATCTTCTGATGAAAATTTCAAAAAGTGTATTTGTAAAATAGTTTGGAATGATCGTATATCTGCTGAGTACTTTGAAAGAAAATGGAGGGGGATTATTGATGATTACAACCTTCACGAAAACAAGTGGTTGGCTGACATGTATGAAATACGTGCTGATTGGATACCTGCTTATTATGTTGATGAACCATTATCTGGTCTTATGCGTACGACGTCCCGATCGGAGAGTGAGAATCAATTTTTTGGAACATTGACTTCATCAAACCTCACCCTTGTTGAGTTTATAAGTCATTTTTTGGAACATTGACTTCATCCCCGAGATGAAGACTACCCTCCAGATTGAAGTCGAGGCTTCTAAATTGTATACTAGGACTATCTACTTCGACGTCCAGGAGGAGATTAATGCGTCTATGGTGTCATGTTATTTACTCAGTGTTGAAGAGGTTGATGGTGTTATAAAGTGTGTTGTTTGTGATTCATCAGAATTGCCCAAAAATCAGAATGTTTCATCATTCACATATCGTTATGAGGTTAGTGTTTACCTTTTTTTTTCTCCTGATCATTTTGTGTTGATTACTTGTCATTCATCAATTTTAGAAACATTCATAATTTTTTTGTGTTTGCAGGTTTGGTTCATCAATTCTGAAACAGGTGTCAGGTGTTCTTGTAAGAGATTTGAGTGTTACGATTTGTTATGCAGGCATATTTTCTTAGTTTTGCGCATGTACAGGGTTGATTTCTTCCCTTTACAGTACGTTCACAAATGATGGTCAAAAGACGCTGCTTCACATACTTTAGATGTTGGTCCAAAAACAACATATAATAACAATGGGTGTTTCAATGAGACAGAATCTGTTGTACGTGAAGTGTATAGGTCAGTTGAGTTTTGTGTAAACAAACTGGTTATTAACATGCAAGGTCTTTCTCTATACCGTGACAAGATATCAGAGTTGACGAAAGAAATCGATGAATTTGTTTCTAATCAGCCAAGTTTATCAAAGAATGACATGCTGTGTTCCATGCTTGGTGTTTCTGAACCAGTAGAAGTATCCATTCAAGTACCTAGGGGTATACGCAATAAGGGTTCCGGCACACACAAACGTTTGAAGTCGAGGTCAGAAGTTGCGGTCGAGTTGAAACAAAAACCTCTAAGGTTGTGCAAATATTGCAACCAGTATGTTGATCATGACTCGCGCAATTGTCCTAAAAAAAGAAGGATATGGAAGAAATGAAGAAAAAGAGGAAAGAAGTTATTGAGTAGAGTTTGGATGGTTTTTTATTATTCATTTTTATACAATTCATATCTTTTAAGACATTTTTCCTATGTTTATTAGTTTGTTTACCTACTAGATGTGTTGGTAGGTGTTTTTGTTCATCTGTTTGTTATATGCAATAAGTTCAAAGACATTTGTTTTTATGTTTTGTTTTTTTTGGGGTTGTATCAGATGAGTAAAACAATATTATAACAGTTCATTTAACATTCTTTTCATCATCTTTTTGTGTGTATGCCACCTTTTTTGTTCAGCATTCACATTTTAGTGAATCACAATATTATAACAGATCAATTAACCAGTGGATATGGTTCTTTGCAACCAGTATATATGGTACTTTGTTTCATCATTCACAGTCTACTGCACATCAATATTATATTACGCCAACTAACATTGTTCAACAGTCATTTGTCCATCAAATCTCCACAAAAAAAAAGTCTTCATTTTTCCCCCTTCCATGCAGCATTCACTCTTTTTCACTTTTGTTCATCTGTTTGTTATATGCAATAAGTTCAAAGACATTTGTTTTATATTTTTGTGTTTTTTGGGTTTGTATCAGATGCCTAAAACAATATTATAACAGTTCACTTAACATTCTTTTTCATCATCTTTTTGTGTGTATGCCACCCTTTGTTCATCATTCACATTTTAGTATATATGGTACTTTGTTTCATCATATTAGGCCAACTAACATTGTTCAACAGTCATTTGTCCATCAAATCTCCAAAAAAAAAAAAAAAAAAAAAACGGAAACAAGAAATTAAACATCTGTTTGTCATCACAATATCATCATATATAAACTAAACGAATGAAAAGTCTTCATTTTTTCCCCTTCCATGCAGCATCCACTCTTTCACTTATCCTCTCGCTTGCAGTCTGTTTGTTTTTTTTTTCAAACCCCGGGATGTTATCGTATATTCGTACTTCCTCAATCACCTTCAACCTTCGTTTGTTTGCATTTGACATTAATATCTTTGATAAGTATTTCAATTTTAAATCTGCCAACTCCTTCATCTGGTCTGGACCCTCCCTGTGGAAACCTGTACCAAAGTCATTAATACCTGTCCCTTTGTAGGTCTCCATATGTCTCATAGCAAAAATACCCCCATCTGTGATGTTTTGTTTTATTTTCCATTGGAATCTAATCATCTGGGGCATGGTCACACTCTCTTTCAACCCATTAGGATGACCTTCATTCACCAAGTAGTGCCCGAACAAACTCGTCTGTATAAATAAAAAAACACCACTTTTGCATCAGTTTTATGTTTTTTTTTCACCAACCTTATTATAAACTTTATCATTTTTTTTACCAGGAGTTCAGGCACGTTTCCATACTTTTTCTTTATATCTCCATCACCTTGAACGTTGTCCAAAATGTGGATGTTTGCTATGCGCAAATTATAGCAAATGACATAGTAATGCCGACACTTTCTCACCGGGAATATAACCTGCAAGTATGTTTCATCAGTCATTTTGTTTTCATTTCATTCTATTTTTTAAGATTTGCTACACATTATGTGTTTGTTTATAACATCTTACCAGATCTGCCTTTTTTATTTCCCTCGCCCAACTCCCCTTCACCAATTCATCCATCCTTTCCTTGAAAAGAGCCATCTTCAACCGCCCGTCTATCCTCTTCACAAGCAACTCATCAATCTGCATATTAGGTGTTTGGGTTTTACACATTTGTTGCATTCATCACTTATGTTTACATAATACTATAATTCACATAACAATGACGACATACCATGTATGTAATGCTACAAAATACCCTTCCACACTTTGTCCTATCCCGTCTATATTCATCATCGTTTAGAACAGCGGACCAAATGTCTATGACCTCCGGCAATACATCTTCACCCTCGTACAAGCTCTCCATTGCCACTCTAGTACCAATGAATCCCTTGTGCATGTATAATTCATCTCTACAAGGTGAATTACAATCAAGTCAGTAACATAAATAGTAAAAATTTTAAATTGTTAACTTAATTGTGCACATTACCCTTCTGGACCTAGCCCAGTGAACATACAGTCACAGACTCTTTTTTCCGCATTTGTAAGGGATGATGTTATACAAATGGCTCTCGTAAGGTACGGTGATAGTAGTATTTCCGAAACTGTTACTTCTCTCCTTGGACGCTGCTCCTTTGTCAAATTTTCAGCAGCTGTTTTTTCATCATAAACAACTATTTCTTGGCTTGGCACTATTTCTGCCAAAGGTTCAACATTTGCAAGCTGCGAAATTTGCAAATCAAAACTTGGTCCATCATAGGTTTCTGCATGACTGACCTCTTCAGTTTTCTTCTCTTTTGACTCCATTTCCTTAATCTTCTCGTCTATTTGCCTCATAACCGGGGTGCAAAAGAAATTATTATCAGATCCATCATCCCCTACCACCCCTGATGCATCACTTTTTTTAGCAGTATCTTCTTCCATACCAACTGGGACGTCCCCATCCATTCCAACCGGATCGTCATCTTCATTTTTTTCGGTATGTTCGTCATTTTTAGAATACAGTTCATCTCTCTTGTGCTTCAGATTTTGAAGGTCATAGTCATCCGGGTTTGCTTTCAAACCTTCGTCAAGAAGAATGTTTATATCCTCAAGATATTCGTTGATAGTTTCAAGCTTTTCTTGGATTACAGACGTGTATTCCTGTGTTTAATTAATTGTACATATTAGCAATTATCACCAAAACATTCTTTTTCCCAAACAACATCTAAAACCTTTATCTGTTTTTTTTATTCATAGTTGTAGTTTGTGTTTACCTCTCTGCTTTCTGCCCATTTTTTCTTCACTATGTAATATCGCCTAAGATCAAAACCCCAACGCACTGCCTCAGATATCTGTGATATTTCTGGCGTTTCCATACCTTGTACCATCTCAATGGTGTTCATTGATTCATTATTTCCACCTTTGTCATGTTCATGAGAGTCACCAGCTCCCTTATTTTGATTGCCATCAGATTCAGCTTTCCCGCCTTCATCACTTTCATCAGATTCATCATCTCTTTCACTATCACCCGATCCATTACCATCATCATTTTCTGTTTTTAACATATGATCATGTTAGTATTATGATTGTTATAATATTTGATTGTATCAAAAAACAAAATTATTCTTTTTTCTTTCACATTCTTTAATGTTACCTTCATCATTGACATTAACTTCGGATCTTTCTACCGTCTTAGATTTTATGTTACTCATCCTTGCTTGTAGTGTCATTCGATCAATTTCATCAGAACCTATACTTCATCAAGTTTTAGTGAAACATCAATTTTATACACATCATAAGCTATTATTTTTTAGTACATGTTTTTTCAATGTTTTTTTAAATATAACATACCTTTACCATTAACTTTCTCATCCAGTATCACTTGCAAAGGCACATCATCCTTGTTTTCTTCTATCAGCTGCAGCCTGCCAAAACCACCTACAAATAGCTCTTCCTTCTCCCTGTCATTTAATTTGTCGGAACACCATACCGATATCCTTGGCACGCTGTTCTCAATTTCCACACGCAGTGATCTGAATGAACTTGCATAGAACACCTGATGAAAGAAGTTTTCAAAAAAAGGAATTAAAAGGAGGGTTTTTTTTATTTTCAATGTCAAACATTTTTTTCAAAACAGGGTGTATTACCACTAGGAAAACAATCGGCCCATTGTACTGTTTTTCACTGCTCCATTCACCCCTTGTTTTCCTCAGACTATCAAGTAGGTATGAACACCAATCTAGTTTTGATATCTCATCAATATTCTCAACAGCATGTAGGAACTTCTGATTGACTGTTCCACAGCGTACGCCTTCTATCATCGATGTAACAAAAACAACCAAGTAATTGAGGATAAACAGCTCCCCACCATTTCTCAGATCAATGTTCAAATTGACTACTTTGTTCATGTATATTCTCTTAACAGATGAACTGAATTGTGAACGCCATTTCGATGTAACCTTGTCACATTTGGAGGTACACTTCAGTGTTCTTATTGGTTTTTCGCCCATTGGTATACCAAGCACATCGTGTACGGTATGTTTCGTTATGAACAACCTTTTTCCACACACATTGAGGCTGCATGTTTTTCCATCAAAGTTACTCAATACCCAATGAGCCATTAGTGTTGGTATTTCACTAATCTCATATTTCAGCATGCTTCTGAAACCAAATCTCTCAACATCTTTCTTCTGTGCATCAGTCAACATGTGTGTCATCAGGTAAAATGACACTGGTGGTGTTCTTGTTTTGATTCTTTCAGTTGCAGGTACATGTTTGGCTTTTTTCCTTTCATTATTCTTATTCACCTTTTTACCCTTATTCTTGACTTATGAAGGTATATTTCGGTTATTCACACTTTTTGGTTTACCTTCAATTACAATCTTAGCCCTCTTCCTATTTTTTGGTGGTGTTTGGAAATCATCTGAACTGTCATAACCGTCTCTTAATCCAACAAAAGGACGTTTTGTTTTCTGGTTATCCATGTTCAATACTTTCACCTTTTCTTTGGACACACCTGCATTTTTTTCATCATTAAATTAAAAATTATATATTTACAGAAATACACCTTTCTTTTACCATCTAAACCAGAGTGAAATCAAACTCTTTTTTTTTCATGCCACTGTTTTTTTTGTTTACTGAAATTTTAATAATCGTAGTAGAAACATTAGCTTTCATCATATTTTTTCAGTAACATTATTCACTTTTTTGTTTTCATTCAAATAAATAAAAATAATAATAATAACATTAACCACATAATACTATCATTAGTTTTAAAATAAATTTTTCATTAATAATTTCATAGTTCATCAAACATAAACTAATATTCTTAACATCATATTACATCAACAGCTACACTTGTTTTTCCGCTAGATCAGCTAAAGCCATCATCACCGTTTTTTTCTCCTCAACCCCCTCATGCACAATGTCCACCATCTTTTTCAACGATTTCAGATACTCAAAATCATTTTCGCTATGATTCTTCAACGAATTAATGGCATCCTTCACTTCATCAGTTTGAGGTAAACTCTTCAGTTTCTTCACCATTGCATTCTTACCGTAGATTACAGACTCCACGGCGTAGCACTTGTCCATCAATATTCTACCCTTTTGAAGATCAGAAGCCATCGCATTTCGAGTGTGTTCTCTCAAAGCTTGAAGGCTTGAAACCTCCACTGGAACCAAACCAGATGATGAAGATGAGGAAGACATGTTGTTTTTCTTAGTGTTTTTGAATATGCGAACAGGGTATTTGGTATAGGGGTGTGTGATCCTGATGAACTATTTTTATAGGCAGATTGTTGTATTAATTTTTGGTTTAATTCTCAACAACCGCGTTTGTGTTGCATTTAATTCCTACACGGTTCAAAGCATCTCTATCACCATTTAATTCCCATACGTTTTGTTTTTTTGATGAATCAATTAAGACGGGGTTTTAATGTATTAATTTTTTTGATGAAACAATTTTAAATTTCATCAACCTTTTGGTTTTCCACCTTCATTAAAAAAACGAATTTTTAACAACATTAAAATTAATTGGCATTAATCATCATAATATGCTTTTTAATGTCGTTGGAAAAACCGATCCTAATGATGACATCATTAAAGATTTTTTACGGCTCACCCCTTTGTATTCACCCTACACACATCATTACCCTTTCCTATATTTACCCCCCCCTCACATTTGATGAACACTTTATCAATTCCGTTTTCATCATCCCCACATATTTTTACACCAGAGTTTTCCATTTTATTCTGCAATAGCTTTATCAACGATTATCTTCATCTTCTTTCTTAGAAGACAAGCACTTCAAAACTCCAAACCTTACCATCGAATCCCTACCCCAGCAGCTAAATCAACACTCTATTGATGAAATGGTTCGTTTAGACGACCATTCACACACAATGGAAACCATCTCAAAAATGATTACGGATGAAAAAAAACAGAATGAAGACATAACCATCATGTTGCCCAACCTTCCACCTTCTCCAATCAAAGAATGGGCAGAAATTCTCACCTATTCTGTGAAGAGACGCCATGCACACATGGAAAACCAGTTGAAGTTGATCAAGGAACATATTCATATCTTGAAGGGCGACAACCAGAAATTTACAGACTCTGCTTAAGTTCATTGTCTTTCTTTATTTTTCATCTACTGTATATGATGTCCATCTTTTGGCTTATCGTTTATATGTTTTTATTTTGATGAAATATATATATATATATATATATATATATATATATATATATATATATATATATATATATATATATATATATATATTTATATAGACGTTTTATATGGATGTTTAGTTCTCTGTATTGAATGGGTGTTTTTTATGATGATCTACGCTTATTACAATTTATTTTTACATTTGTTGTTGACAATCTGTTTATATTTTCTTGATGAAAAAGGTATCAGGTATCCTAAAAATAACATAAACCCTAAAGCTCATAAACCCTAATATCATTAATTTCCCCAAATCACGATGAACAATGCGTCAAAAAATAAAATGCAAACATACAAACCTGCACTCGTAGATGCTCCTTTGGCACATTGTACGTCTTCTTCGTCACTTGATTCAAGGTTAATTCGTACTGGGGCTTCATCTCTCCTCCTCTCACTCAATTTCGCCATTAACCTGCTGCTTTTCCTAGTTCCTGTCTTAAAAAAAATTTCATCACATATTAAAAACCATGAAACAAGAGGAATATAGAACAGATTTTATACGATTTTTATCTGGTGATCGTTTCTTAATCTCATCAGTTTTCATCGTTTTTGTAGCCGCTGAATTTTTCACTCCAGAAAGATGAAGAAAGATTTGTTCCTTCAATCACCACTGATATACAGCTGAAAACGAATTTTCTAATTTCGAAAAAAGATGATGTTTGTTACAGTAGAATATTTAGTTGATTCAAGTTTCCCCGGTTCTAATGTTTCTCTTCCTTAATTTTCGTTTTTCTTTAATGCGGAGGTTTTGATGAATTACCAACTTTGCCCTCATGCCAGTTACAAGAAGTAACGTTAGTCAACATCAAAGCCATTGACCATCTAAGATGATGAAGAAGATCCAACGGCTGAAAGTCCCTCTTAGCTCTCTTAGCTTTTTCCCCCTCTTAATATATCCTAACTATATATATATATATTGACACACTGTTCTAATCGTGAAATATATATATCCTAGCATATATATTCTTCACGATTAGAACAGTGTGTCAATATATATATATAATCAGGATCAAATAAAAAGAGAATTAGGGTAAAAAGTGTAGGGAGAAATATGGACCTGACACGTGTCCTAACTAACAAAAGGTTAAAATAGGTATTTTAAATTTTATATTCTCTCTCCTGGTCACATTTCATTCCCACATTTTAGCCCCAAATGGATTCTCTCTCATAAGAAACCTAATCCCAACCCTGTCGATTCCCCCATCGCTGTTCGCCGCTGATTGCTTCAAAATCGTTCTTGGTTTGTTTATTGTCGCCGCCGCCGCTGATTGCTTCAAAGTTAGGGTTTCGTTTCGTTTTAAGGTTTTGTTAAGCCATCGCCAACTACCGCCGCTGCACCATTCTGATTTTATGGCTGTGCATCTGCTCTCCGGTCACCACTCTAGATCCGCCGCCGCAGATGCAACGAAAATGGGCCCATGTCTGAAGTGTTACAGTTTTTGTCGGTCGTTGATGCATGTTCCCAGATCTGAAGTGTTACGGTTTGCTTTGACTTGTTCATCTTTCTTGTTTTACCAATTTTTTGTTCCTTTTTCACCAAATGTTTGTTCGTGATTCACGAATTTTTAATAAATTTAATTCGTCTATTCTTTGATTTTTTATAATTCTATGATTGTGATTCTCATTTGTGCATCAGATTTGTGCATCTGTGTGTCTGTGCATCTGTCTATTAACTGTTTTGGTGAATAATTCGATTCATAGGATTGTGCATCTTATGTTTTCTGTTGTATGAAACAGTTTAGTTGTTTAGATTCTCGTAATTGTTGAAAAGGAGGATTGTGCATCAAAATAAATCTGGATCTGTTATTCTTATGCATCAGTTATTCTGGATATTCAGGATCTGTCAATTGTTAATTTTTTAATATTGAATTGTTTGATTTAATCGTTGATTGTGGATTACCAAATTTTAGGAGGTGGTAAATACATAAAAGACTGTTACACCCTTTCTGTAATTTTTTTTAATTAAAAACAAAAAGGAAAAAGCCAAATTTATAGAAGCGGTTACAGGAAAAATGAATGACTGAGATTTCTACTTACTCTTTGTAATAATATATATACTTTGTATGATGACAGTAAATAATATATATACTATGTCTCTTTCTTTTTTTTGGGTTTTGAGTTTTGGTAGTAGTGGCTTTGTTTAAATATTTTATTAAAGAATATATGACAATGATGCTCTTAACTCTTTGGATTTCTTACACGTGCACCATGCATACAACATCCCTTCTCTACCATGCACTTTCTTTTTGTTTTACATGCACAACTTTTGTATTATTTTATTATGAAAAAGATTAATTTTATATGTAATTTACATGGCAAGATCATGTTTTATAATAAAATTCTACTTAAAACAAACAGGAAAGGTCCATATTAATGTCATCAAGTTGTTATAAAATAGAAGATATTATGATACATTATAATAATATCTTTTTCTATATTATCTTTTTATATATCTTGTAGATGACATATTGTATATAGATACATTATCAAAATAGAAACTGATGGTGATTTCTTTTGGATATGAAATCTTACTTGATATGAAGTTTCTTATATTTGTATGTGTAGATGGCAAGATCGCATTTGAGACGAAGAATTGTTGTCATAAGTGCATTTTATGCCATGTATGTTATTATTCGTTGGTGGATGTGTTTTTATATCATTCGCGTCTTTCGATTGAATCAAGAACATTACAAACAAAATATTTAATGAGTTATCATAATAGGCGTAAAAACATGATGAGAATGGTTTATAAATCTGATGTTACTAGTGTTGTTAATATAAGAATGAATATACATGCGTTTTCAACACTTTGTGATATGCTAGAAAGTAGAGGGGGACATAAGAATAGTAAAAACATGCTAGTCGATGAGCAAGTTGCTATGTTTTTACACAAAGGTGCCGCAAATTTTCGAGGCAAACCATTCCCGTTCTATGACAAACTTTGTACTATCTTTGGTAAGGACAGAGCAACGGGTAGTAAAGCAATTGATCTTGGGGAAGAAGATGATGTCATTCCAGAGACACAAAGAAGTTCCCCGATTGATCTTGGAGAGGACGATGATGTCATTGAAGATGCTCGTCGATATCAAGGACCAACAAACAGTGTAACCAGCAAACGTAAAAGAGGCAAAAGCGTAGAAGGTGATGACATGTTGCAGGAGTCTTGCAAAGAGATAAAGGAAGTGTTGGTTAAATGTGGAGAGATTTTAGGAGAAAATCTCAATAAAGAAAATAAAGAAAGCATGGAAGCTCGTGAAATCTTTGAGAAGGTTAGTGACGAGTTTAAAGTTTTACCAGGTATTACTACGAGCAAGTGTTTTAAAGCTACTAATTTGATTGGTAAGGATATGCTTAATGGACGGTTATTTCTTGGGTTGACACAAGAGGATAAAATATCCACGGTGGAAGCGTATACCGATGGTTCCATGGGATGAATGTTTATGATTATTGGTTTTTTGTTAGACTTAGGTCGTAATAATGTTTTTGGATTTGACTATAGTTGAAAAGTTTTTTTAGATCATCTAACATTATTGACACTTTTTAATGATTAATATATGTCATTTTTTGCATGTTTTTTTAGGTTTAATATATTTTTTATGAGCTAATTATGTGTTATCGTTATTAAATTGACCATAATTAGAATTTAAAATATATGAAATTAGATTGTTAATTCACCGAAATTGACTGTTTGTTATGGAAACAATAAAAATGCAAATGATAAATTTGGTACAATTCTCTGTTGAAATCTTTGTGCTACCAAACAAGAGAAATGATTCTCTGTTACATTTCTCTGCTGAAATCTCTGTACTACCAAACATGATATTCAATTCTCCTTCTCCAAACTAATTCCTTTTCTCTGCAATTCCATTCTCTGCAATCATTTATCTGCAATTTCATTCTCTGTACCAAACGCACCCTAAGGGTTTTGCTTTTACTTGATAATTTTAATGATTATGTTGGCAATCTAATATCCAACACTACCAACTTACTACGAAAAGTAATTAAGGGTGTGTTTGGTTTACCCAACTTCTTATGAGAGTGTAAAATCTCATTGATTAGCCCTAATTAAAGTGTTTTTTAAGTGAGTCTTGGTCGATCATATATTTGCATTGTTTATGGATGATAAGTTGATCATATTTTTTTATCTTTTGAACATCTAAACACTCATACCCACCTAACTTTACACCATGTGTATATACTAGAACTTGAACTCACAACCTCAAGGTTGAAGAACGTCTTCTCTAAACTCCAATACCACTAGACAAGACCCTTTGATGGTTGATGATCATATGTGTCTTTTTAACACTTTAAGCGTTAGAAATACTTTCTTGAGGGCATGCACGTGCATACTCTCATGTGAACTCAAGTCCGTTTCCACTTGATACAATTAATAGACAAATGTTCTGTGGGTTTTTATTTGAAATTTAGTAATATTAATAGATTTCAGTAATAAACTAATAGATTGCTCAAGCATATAAGCGATATTAGTAATTAAAGAGTTAATTACATTTTTGGTTCATGTAATTTATTAATTCTAAGGGCTTGTTTGGTTGCAGGAATCCATGGGATTATGTGGAATTGGAATCCAATTCGCTAGAAATCTCATGTTTGGTTCAACTTAGCCATGGGAATTGGATTTCTAAATGTAATTTAGATTCCTTCATATAAGGGATTTCAGAATCCTTCCAAGATTGGATGGATTTCAAATTCCTTCCACCCCACCCATACCTCACCTACACCCACTTCACCCCCACACTACCCCACCCCCACTCTACCCTACCCATACTGTACCCCCACTCTACCCCTACCCCACCCCATCCCGTCCAAACCCACCCCACCCCTACCCTACCCACACCCACCCAACCCACCCCCTACCCTACCCCACCCTACCTACCCATCCTATCCCTACCCATCCCACCCTACCCCCATACCTACCCCACCCTACCTTAACCTACCCTACCCCAACCCATCACGACGACGATCGTGATGGTGTTTGTGGCGGCGGTAGGTGGTGGTGGCGGCGGCGGCGGCAGTGGCGGTTATTGGTGATGATCGACGGAGATGGTAACGGTGTCGGTGACGGCAGTTGTTGGTGGTTTGCGGCGGTGGTGACGGTGTTGATTGGTGGTGGTGGCGGCGACGGTTAGTGGTGGTCGGTGGCGGTGGTGGCGGTGGCGGTTGGTGGTGGTCGCCGACGGTGGTGAAGGCGGTGGCGGTGGGTGGCGGTCGGCGGCGGTGGTGGCGGTGGCGGTTGGATGTGGTGGTGACGGTGGCGGTTGGTTATGGTGACGGTGGTGGAGCTTCGATGGTGGTGGGCAAACGGGTCCCGAATTTCAAATCCTTATGTGTAGGTAACCAAACACAATGAGCCAAGATTTAGATTCCAAATCCAAATCCTTCAAAATCCATTTCTTTCCTACAATCCAATTCCTTCAAAAAAACAATCCATCCAACCAAACACCACCTAATGGTTTTAGTCTCTAGAGTCAAATGCTTATGAATTCAAATCCCTCCCAATCCGACTTTATTACATTTTTAATATCTTTCAAACTAAAAAGGACTAAAATTCTTTTATATTACTATTTTATAAATTTTCTTTTAGTTACTAATTGAACTTTTTATCAATTAATAATATTTTAGCTTTTTAAAAAATTTACATAACTCTGTGTTTCACCACCGCCGCCCCAATCTCAATCCCTCTTCCAGCCTTTTCATCTTTCTCTCTCTCCACTCCTCCATCTCTCTGTCGGCCGCCACCGACGCTGCCACCAACCCCGCATAACCACATCTCTCTCCTAGTATCTCTCTCATCTCTCTATCTCTCCGCCTACTTCTCCCTTCACCGCATTTTCCGTCCAGCATCTCCACCATAACCACTTTAGGATTTGTGTGCATAGTCAGAAAACAATGATATCACATCCAATGTCATGAGTAGGGATGAGCTTTTTGACCGAAAAACCGAATCAGAATCAACTGTAACAAGGTTAGATTATTTGTTCTGGTTAACAAGTCATTTATGGATATATTAGGGAGATCCAGCCTAGGCTCATGTTCGATCCACAAGGATCAAGATCAAATGAACGGCTCTCCAAGTACTTCATTTTTGGTTATTTTGGGTACGGTTCATTCGGTTATTCGGTAAATCGGGCCTAGAACCAGAACAAGTTAATATTTGATTTTCTATTTGTTATATGGTTGGCTATGAAACATTATTTTTGTTGATATGATTAGTTATTAAACTATTATCGTTGACGATGAACGTAGTGTTATTTATTGGTCATATGTTAGTCTTAAAAGTTCATGCATGTTCACTTGTGACTTCAAATACTTTTAGTATTAACTTTAAACCGTTTAGTTGTTAATCTCTACGATAATTTCAGAAACTTCGTACCTAACTTTTGGGATAGTCGCTTTGAAAATACAAGCATAAACATAACCTTATTTTGTAACTAACTTATTGTTTGGTTATTAGTTAACCTATAGAGTAAAAACAACTAATATAAATGTATCATATTTGGCTTTAATACAACATGTAAATAAAGAATGTAGTAAATCTTGTTAAAACCCTTACTATCAAGTATCAATCATAATCAAAGAGAATCAATACAATAATTAAAATTTCCGAGATTCATCTTAACTTTTCCAATTACATTCCTAATTTAATTGTCAGTAAATCCATACAGATCCAAAATTCATATTTTGCATGTTGAAATAAACAAGTAAATAATGATAAGTTGTAGAGTTCAATAAACTACAAAGCTTTGCAGTGTCTCTTGACACTTTACAGATTCCAAAAAGTGTTCAAGAAGCCCTTCAACACCCTAATATATTAGAAAGCTGCTCTTCAATAGAAAGTGAATGCAATGTCCTTAATTAAGAAGAATAACTCATGAGATGAATACTTAAAGTTAAATCCGGTATAATTGCACGTATCATTCATTCATTCGAAGGATGCTACACCATTTCTATCGAAGAAACACCCAGAAGGACCACCTTCAGGATGCAACGCAATCTTAACTGCTGTTTCTGCACCGTCTTCAACACTTAAGATGCCGGTATTAAAGTTAATGTCTGTTTTAACATAGCCTGGACACACACAATTGATGTGAAAATCTGTGTATTTCTTGGCCAAAAACCTTGCGTAAGCATTCATGGCTGCTTTTGAGAGGATGTATCCTGACATTGAAGCTGGCCATCCTTTGGCTTCTAACAATCCTTCTTTGTAATCACTCAAATACACGTCAAGTACTTCATCAATCTTCTCTTCTGTTAGGTTTTCAACATCTCTCAATATACCTTTAGCCCATTCATTATTTATACCCTAAGATGCACAAGTGAAAAATGTAAAAGATAGAAAATAAAATTATACTTAACCTTACAAAGTACATATATATATATATATATATTTTTATTTTTTTGCATTTTTCAAGAATAATATCATAGTTTGCTTTTGTTGTGTTAATGTGACATTTTCCCTAATTAATTTTGCATCACATATAATATACCTTTAACTTTCCCATGGATGAGGAAATGTTAATGATTCTTGGGGAATCGGATAATCCCAGAAGTGGAATGAAATGCTCAACCATTCTTTTGGCCCCATAGTAGTTTGTTTGTAGACATTGTACAACCACCTCATAAGATTCAGTAAGTATCTTTCTCCAATCGATTTGGCCTCCCGAAGCCTATGTTGGAAGGAAAAGGGTAATAACAAATAAGATATAAAATATCATCAGACAAACCACCATTACCCATAAACAAGTTACCTCATTGGCAGCAGCTGCAGCTTTGAATGCTTCTTCGTCTGCTGTAACTCCACCGATCCCAGCATTGTTCACCTGTACATGATTAAATTAATTCTCACGGCGATAAGATCATAAAAGTCTTATGTACATCACGTTCTCATTTGTGAAAGAAGAAATTAAGATGGAACCCCCAAAATGAACAAGTGTGACTAGAAAGGAAGATACAAATGAAAAGAACCAAAACAAAAAAAAGTTCCTTTTAGTGCTAATATTTTGGTTCTTTTATGGGGAAAACGAAAATTTTGCAATTAAAATGAAATATATTAGCAAGAAACTTGTAGCTTTATGTTACATAAGAACCTTGACAAGGAGGATTCTGAATTTCAGGCAATCAGGCCATAGTCATCAACTATACTAGCTCTGTCAATGTAATTTGCATGTTAACATGTCTAAAAACAGATGTCAAATTAACAAGCAAATGTCTGAAATACCCTTTAATAATCTTGTAGGCTAATACAATTAGCATCAAAGTTCCAAAAGAGAACCACGTCAAAGTACATAGGTTTACCATAAAAGGTATTAAAGCATAAATTATTGCACCTTTCAAGGTTTGAGTAATATTATGGACTGAAAACGATTTGCATTCACTCGTTTCTAAGATATTCATTGTTAAATAGGTCATTTTAGTATCAAAATAGGTTCACAGAGGATGAAATTGTGCAACTTTTAGGTTATAAGTCTTGAATAATAATTGTTTATGATTTGAATAATAGGACTTTGAATGATACCAAGATATCAAGCTTTCCAAATTGGGTTTTCACAAATTGAGCCAAGGAAGCAACACTAGCAGGATCTACCACATCAAGCTGATGAAATACAACAAGATCAGAAAGATTGGTCCCTTTGAATTTTTCAAGGGCATCAATCCCTCTTTTCTCATCTCTAGCAGTCAACACTACTTTGATCCCATTTGAAGCCAGTTGCTTGCAAATTTCCAATCCTATCCCCTTGTTTGCTCCTGTTACCACTGCATATCTACACACATCCACATTACATATGCAATATCATTAATAATACCAAAAGATGACGGATTTGCTAAATCTGTGGAAGTTGAGGGGCCGAAATCCCTCCTTCCCCTCACTGAGATCTACCCCTGATAATAAACATAAAAGTACTATAGCTTTTACATATTACTGTAGCTTTCGCCAACTTAACATTAATACTCACCTACATTCCTCAATATGTCTTTAGGGTAATCTGACAATACATGTTAACATTCTAACATTCTAACAATACATGTTAGCATTCCAACATTCTAACATGACATTCTAACAATACATGTTAGCATTCTAACATGACATACAATCAATATGACACCAGAATACTAATCTAGTGAAATTTGAAACAAATATATAGCAGATTGATCAACTATCATGGTAAGATTTAGAACAATTCCAGGTGCTAAACCTTTTTAAAAGTTTTGACCTATCTTTGTCCCAAATTTGGGGACAACTTTGACTTCTACTACCTTGGCGGATGATTTTGACTTTTTTTTACAGTCTAATAGTCTTATATCTGATACAAAAGTGATCACTAATAACTGAAAAATCTGAAAATTACATCAAATTCAGTAGAAATACAAGAGGAACAAGTGGTAAATTTTGATTTAGAAGAGTGTTAGGTATGAAGTTTGATGATGAGAATTATTACAGTTATTATGAACAGATCTGAACGACTTGGAAAATAATGAAAATAAATAATTATAAGAAATTTAATAAAAACGATGGTGGATGAGAGTAGATTAGATTTAGTACCTGCTGATTTTCCCGGATTCTGCCATTTTCTGGTTGAACGATGATGCCTGCGTCTGCGTGAAGCGGAATTTTTAATTTTGATTAGTACCTGTTGAAGCGGAATTTTCAATTTTGATTAGTTGGGGGTCGTTGCAAAATAAGTCAAAGCAAAAGATATTTCAAACTATCCGGTAGTATCTAGCGCTTATGAATTTTTGATGGTTGAAGCGTTACCCTTTTTTTTAATACATTAGATAGTTTAACTGGCTAACAATTCTATTTTTTACCTGATAACTTTAGTTATTATGTTGGTAATCCAATATCCAACATCACCAATTCATTACGAAAGGTAATTAAGAGTGTCTTTGGTTACCCAACTTCTTACGAGAGTGTAAAATCTCATTAATTAGCCCTAATTAAAGTGTTTTTCAAGTGAGTTTTGGTCTTTTATTGATCATTTATTTCCATTGTTTATGGATGATAAGTTGACAATCATATGTCTTTTGAAGGTCTATGAAGCTAAGTAGTATTGCTAAACTGAAATTCAGGTTAGGATTTTATAATCAATTTATCTTTAGACTACACGTATCCATTCCGTTTTAGCTGGAAGATACTCACGTTAAATGTCTTTCTGTCTCCTCTTCTCTCCATCTCTCTTTTCTCTCTCTCTCTCTCTCTCTCTCTCTCTCTCTCTATATATATATATATATATATATATATATATATATATATATATATATATTTTAAAGAGAATGGTTAAGGACAATGGATGTGAGGGATGAAGAGGGACGGAAGTAAAAGATGATGTGACGCTGACATGGCAATGAAAAGTTATGAGTGTATACACATAGTCTTATAAATTTAGTTTTTCAATTTCCGAGTTAAGTAGTCCTACAATTTGTCATTTTGACGTACATGATATATAATATAACTATAAAATTGATGATATAGATAACTATTAACTAATGACATATCACAATGTTTATATTGTTCAAAAAGATGAAATTTCATCTCTAAAAAAGAAAACACCAGAATGCTCTTGCTTTTCAACTGGTAGTAACCCAAGTCTCAAAATACTAAGTGCACCCTCTTCAACATTCAAGTGTCCTGTAAAGAAATTTATATTTGTTTTTACAAACCCTGGACAAATACAATTTATGATAACACTTGGATGCTTCTTTGCTAGCAATCTTGTGTAGGCATTCATGGCTGCTTTTGATAATGTGTATGCAGACAAAGTTGAAGGCCAATTCTTTGTTTCTAAAGAATCCTCTTTCAGATCTTTAAGGAAAACTCCAAGAATCTCATCGATTCGTTCTTCACTCAGAGATTTAGCATCGTTCAAGATATTACGAGCCCACTCGTTGGTTACAAACTGCCAAACAAGAGAGTAATAGATGAAAATCAAACCCCTAGGATGTTCCTTTTCCTTAACGACAAATAATCAGATAAACAGTTTAACTTGTCATTGTATCGAAACATAAGAAACAACGTACAAAAAAATATAACAACAAATCATGTACGGATTAAACTTTTTTTACTGATTTACTATTAAGGTACTTATATGATGCTGTTCAAAAAAAGAAAAAAAAAAACTATTCAAAAAGGTACTTATATGATGTTGTATTCCGGCCATTTTGTAGCCTACTTCCATTAGATCGAAAGTGTTACTTGATAAGTTTGTCTATTTAATGACCCTTGCAAATGCGAGGGAAAGTATTTAAAACCAAAAAACAGCTACCAAAACAGTAATTATAGGCCATAGGGCGCCACACGTTTAGCTTCCCTGTGCTATTTAACTGCCTATAATTGAGGTTTGTAGGTTTAAGTCCAAATATAAATAATAAAGTAGATTAGGATATATAATATAAATAACCATTATTACTTGATAAGTTTGGTCTAATAATTATTTAAATAACCATTGTTTGTTCAAATTAATGTGATAGTCATGGAAACCTTTTCTCTTATATATGGTTTTGTCCATTTCCATTTTGACGTTTTACTATAACAAGGTATATTAAGCCCATGTATGACAAAAATTGATATATAATTAAGAGTTAATTACAAAAATGGTCCTTGTGTTTTGCACTAAATTTCACATTTAGTCCTTTAAACTCGAAAATTACACTGATAGTCCTTATGATTAACGTTTTGTTTCACTTTTAGTCCTTTACACTAACTGGTGTTAAAGTTGACCGTTAGTCAAAGGGCATTTCAGTCTTTTGCCACTTTATCCTTATTACCAAACATGGTTACCCTTTCTTTTAATTTTATATTCTTTATAATTTTATTTATTATTTATTAGAGTTAATTGCATATTACCCTTTTTAATTCAGTTTATTCCTTTATTCTTAATTCAATTTATTCCTTTATTAGATATATTTAATTATTTAAATATTATTTAGTTATATTAAACAATATTTATTAGAGTTAATTGGAAATAAATAATTATTTAGTTATCACCACCACCGGTTTTCTCGTCCACCCCAACCCCAGCCACCACCCACCACCACCAACCACCCCGTTTAGAACGACCGCCAAAGAAAACCCTAATCTGAGATGAAGGTGACGGGAAATCAGATCTGAAAGAGAGAAGAGAAAGAAAACGACTAAGAAAACCCTAATCTCATGAACAAACCACCGTCTAACCACCACCGTCTGCAACCACCAACAAAAAACCCTAGATATGAGGCGGCTTTTAGTCTGGAACGAAGGCGAGTGTGTGGCGGCTAACCACCACCGTCTACAACCACCAACAGAAAACCCTAGATATGAGGCGGCTATTAGTCTGGAACGACGGCGAGTGTGTGGCGGTTTAGATCTGGAACGATGGTGGAACGATGGTGGTTTAGATGTGGTGGTGAGTTCACGGTGGTTGTTGGAGATGGTGATGACGACGGCGACTCGTGGTTCAAATATGGAGAACGGCGGTGGTTCAGATATGTGGTGGTGGGTTCACGGTGGTTGTTGGAGATGGTGATGACGACGGCGACTCGTGGTTCAGATATGGAGAACGGTGGATGTTCAGATCTGAGGTGGTGGTTGCACGGTGGTTGTTGGAGACGGTGGTGAAGACGGCTAGTATGGCGGTGGTGGTGGCCGGCTGATCGAAGTGAGAGAGAGCGCGCGGCGGAAAAGGACGGCGGCCCTAGGGTGGCGGTGGTGGTGGCCCGTAGTATAAGGTGGTGATGGTGGTTGTTCTTTTGGAGAGAAGAGAGAAGAGAGTAGAGAGATGAGAGAGAGAGAGAGAGAGAGAAGGGGAGGATGATATAAGGAGGGTAAAATTAAAAGGTGTTTGGTAACAAGATTTAGGGAAAAGGTTGTTTGGTAAAAGGTATAGAAGCAAATTAGTGTTTGGAAACTGTTTTAATAGGTATAACTTGTTTGGTAACAAAGATAAAATAGGAAAATGACTAAAATGCCCTTTGACTAACGGTCAACTTTAATACCAGTTAGGCTAAAGGACTAAAAGTGAAACAAAACGTTAACCATGAGGACTATCAGTGTAATTTTCGATTTTAAAGGACTAAATGTGAAATTTAGCGCAAACCACTGGGACCATCTTTGTAATTAACTCTATAATTAATCATATTTTTAATAACTTTATTTACATACAATAATATATATAGAATGGTTGTTTAAAAATTATTCGATTTGTAAATACTAGGTAATGTAATGGGACACATGTAACTTATACAAGCCTAAAGGTAAAAAGTGAAAATATGCTAATGGTTAGATTTGAAAATTTAAAATGAATAGTATCTCAACTTTGGAAGTTGATTATGAGAGAATAATATATTGAAATGAGGTACAGATTAGAATAGGAAAATATGTATATACTAACTAACTAAGACATAATGTATTTAATACTCGCTCTTTTAAAAGTTTTAAACTCTTAATTTTAAGTAGTATTGTACAAATATTTAAGTAACGTTTACAAACAATCACATTAGAAAATTATGGGAAGTTAAATAAATCATAGTTGGATGTTAAAACTATTAAATATATTATTTAAATAACTAAACCTTATATAATAAACAATATTTTTTTTAAATCAAGTCAAGGGAAATTAAATTAATAATTAAAATTCTTAATGATCAAAACTTTCATATTAAAGATTCTGTGAAATGTTCAATATAGTCCAAAGTTTTTGTGTAGTCTCAAATGACAAATCTCAACTACAAGATAAAAAAAAAAGACAAATACCCACCAGCACCTCGGGCCCACCACCACCTCTGGCCGCCGCAATCACAAGTGATTGAAGCACAATCACATGTGATTACCGCCAACCACCACTACCGACCATCACCTCCGGCCACCACCACAGCCGCCGACCACCACCTCCGGCCGCCGCAATCACATGTGATTGCACACCGCCAACCACCACCACCGACCATCACCTCCGGTGACACAATCACATATGATTGAAGCCACAATCACATGTGATTGCACACCGCCAACCACCACCACCGACCATCACCTCCGGCCACCACCATAGCCGCCGACCACCACCTCCGCCCGCCGCAATCACATGTGATTGAAGTCACAATCACATGTGATTGCACACCGCCAAGTCGCCAACTACCACCACCGACCATCACCTCCGGCCATCTCCTCCGGCGACGCAATCACGTGTGATTGAAGCCACAATCACATGTCATTGCACACTGTCGGACACCACCGCCGCCGCCGTCGACCAGATATTTTTTTGAAGCATAAAATGACGAATTTGAGACCAGATCTGAACTCCTCTCATCAAACCGAGTTGAACCACCACCATCCCCACCCTGAACAACTCCGGCAGCCGGCGAATTTGCCTAGTCGGCGCCGGATCTGAGAAATAAAACTCCGGATCTTTTTTTGAAGCATCCAATGACGAATCCGAGATTAGATCTGAACTCCTCTCATCAAACTGGGTTGAACCATGTGCGCCACCACCATTAACTCCGGCCGTGGTGGTCGGATTTTGCAGCGGCGGCCATGGTGGTCGTAGTTTGCTCGATTTCTCGTTAATGGAGGATCGTGAGGACGATCAGGCTTCATAGTCTTGTAGGGGAGTTAATACCGATCACCCTCACCAAAAATCACGATGATTCGACGGTGGGTTCGCCGGAAAACACTTTGTTGATTGTGCGGCTGAGATTTGTCTCTCAGGACTACGTAGAATACAACTCTAAAGATTCTATTATATAATAAAATATTCTATCTTAACTATTCGAAATTGATATATTTTAAATTAGTGAATATATAAACATTCAAGTTTTTTTGATTGCATAATAAGCTAATTAAAATTGATCTATGATGTCAACACGTGTTGGAATTCAACACTCATTGTAAAATTTTATTAAATTAAGATAATTTAGAAAAGAAACACACTATAATGCTAGTTTCTAGTGAAATATCAAGGCTCAAACGATGGATTTAGTGCTTATAGTCCCGTAAGAATATGAATATATCTTTTTAACACATAACATCATAAAATAATACATATTTACTAATTGATCTTTAAAAAATTTGTGTGATATTAACTTGTCGATTGATAGATACGTAAATCATGAAGAAAAGATTCACTAAACACAAATGATCAAATAATTGGTTTTTCACCTTCAGTTTTCCGGAACTAGATGAAACGTTGACGATTCTTGGAGAGTCTGACAAGGAGAGAAGAGGCATGAAAGCTTCAATCATCCTCTTTGCTCCATAATAATTTGTTTGAATGCATTCTTCTCCTAAATTATATGGTTGTGTTGAAACTTTTCCCCATTTTGTAAATCCTGAACTCTGTAAATTATTCCAAATTGGTATAACACCAAAAAGAGGTCAAAAAATATATCAAAATCAAAATAAGTATTAAAGGAATTTAATTGGAAGGTCCCAAAAACATCCATACACTCACCTCACTGTTTGTAATTAAGGCTTCTAATGCATTAGTATCCACACTCAATCCTAAAATAGCAGCATTATTCACCTGTAGGTAATTTTAAATCAGTATATATAGATATTTTATTAGAATAAAATAATCATATATATATATATATATATATATATATATATATGTATGTATATGTATATGTATATACCAAGATGTCAAGCTTTCCATATTTGGTTTTGACAAATTCAACAAGAGAAGAGATGGTAGATGGATCCAACACATCAAGTTGATGAAAGACTATGTGTTGGATAAAGTCATAGCTTTCAAGAGTTTTCATCGCCTTTTTTCCTTTGTTGTCATCTCGAGCGGTTAACACAACGAAAACACCTTTTGAAGCCAATTGTTTGCATACTTCTAAGCCTATTCCCTTGTTTGATCCGCTAACAACCGCATACCTTAACAAAAACAGTACTAGTTATTTAATCACAAATGAATGTATCATATGTTGGATTAATGAGTCATACCTTTGTGTGGCCAGAAAAGTTGAGTCATGTTCTGTGAAGACCATAGTTGAGTTCCCTCTTGTGTGGTTAGGTTTGAAGTAATGAGTTTATATATATATAGGTAAAAGTTTAATCGAGAATTGTTTGTCGTAAGTGAACTGAGAGAACCAATCTTAATCCTTGATGAAACATTATTGAGCCGCCAAACAATCTTAGCAATTGATTAATTTTAATCAATGGCTAAGATTGGTTCTCGCAGCTCTCGTATGAAAAACAGTTCTTGTTTGAACCCTCCCATATATATATATATATATATATATATATATATATATATATATATATATATATATATATATATATATAGGAAGAAGTTTCATTGAGAACCATTCATAGTGCGAGAACCGCGAGAACCAATCTGAGCCGTCCAATTCCCCCTCTTTTAATGTCATTGTCCACCTATGAATTCCTCACATACACTCTGACACACTTGATCCCCCCACGCTCTCCATCCATGAATTCCAATTATCAAATCAACGGCTAAGATTTGTTCTCGCGGTTCTCGCATTAAAACCGGTTCTCAATGGAACCCTCCCCTATATATATATACTAGCTAAGAGACCCGTGTATCAACACGGGATGATATTAGTCAATTTTAAATTTATATTGTTTTAAAGAGTATTAGGACATATAGTAAAAATAATTACAAAGCATAGATATGAATATAAAATCTCGTAAGAAATGAATAATCATTACAGAATTTTGAAATTCATACATAAGATTATCATTAGATTTTCTTTAAAACCTCTTTATAAACAACATTCATAGTTTTATTAGTAAGGTTTCCTTAATCGTCGCAAATTAATACTTTTAACCCCTCTTACTATTCACTCAAGAAACCGTCACATATAATTGTCCATGAGTGAAAAAATGTCTTTTTAGTACTTCTTATAAATATTCTTTTTAAGAAATATAAAGTTTCATTACACGTCTAAAAGTTTTAGTATAATATTAATGTGTTTCTCGTGATGGAGCTTTATCCCGACATTGTAAAGCCATAACTATAATATTAGTGTTGATGTTATAATATCAAGTGTTGTAAAGACATTTTTATTATCCGATTATATATTTAAATCTTTGAAATTGTAAGCTAAATTCATTAAAAGTTAAATAATGATGACATTCATTTAAGTATACGTAAATTAGATCACATAAAAATAAGATTTTAACATAGAATAAATTATGTCTATACATACGTAAATCGTTTAAGTGTAATTTATTTTTCAATTAAATATAATTAAAAACACAAGATACCACTGAATTTCAAATATCCATGTAATAACTTTTATTTTATGTAGCAAATTATTAGTTAAAAAAAAGAAAACTTAGACAATTAAATTTTTTATATATAATTCCAAGTTGTATGTGTAGTTAAAAAACACATTAACATGATAGTTGTATCACTACCCAGTAATTATGTAGAAGTATATTTTCAGTAGGATTATTTAGTCACAACTAACAATCAAATTTAAAAAACTCTAAGTGGTAGTTTTATAAACAACTTTATGCCACTAACCGTTGGTTAGAGTATATTTTTAATTCTTTTTATCGACAAACCAATAAATCAGTGATTATATTGATTATATTATGTAGAGGGAATAAATATAAAAGACGAATAAAATATACAATAATTACCCAAACGTTCTTCTCGATGGATAAAACAATTAAAATATACTGATTTCTAGAAAAAACCGATATTCCGATAAAATTTATATCAAAACGTAGATAAAAATGAGCCGATTACAAATATATAATTACTTTTTCTGAAAACAAAATATATTAGAAGTTATTAAACATAATTTTCAAACAACTTATAATTAATTACATTAATATACAAATTTCTTAACAACCCCTCACATATTTCATATATCACCCCTAACAATTTACATTTAAACCCTTTTAATTACATTTAAACCCCTAATAATTTACATTTAAACCCTAACAATTCCTTAAGGAAATTTTGTATATATGACAAATTTTGTATATATGACGTAACGAGCCAATTTAAAAAAAAAAATTAAAATCAAGGACTATGATTGGTGGAGAATTTTTAGGAAAGGAAAGAAACCATTTTCTTTTAATAAGTATATATATATATATATATATATATATATATATATATATATATATATATATATATATATATATATATATAGAAAATGCATCAATAAAAAACCTAGTCTTAAACAAAGAACCTAAAGAACCAATCTGGACCATTGGATCATCAAAATCAATGGATGAGATTTAAAGATGGCATAATTGTAATTATCATGTATTAATTAACTAATAAAAGGGCAAACGTGGAAAATCCCCCTCCCAACAACCCACGTTTTTTAAAAAAAAAATACCCCCCAAAACTTTAAATTGTCATAACTTTTTAAGTTTTGTGAATTTAAACAAAAAAATTATACCAATCTTTTAGTTTTTTAATCCTCTTTCAAACAAGACCAATCTTCTCATACTTTTTTTTTAATTTTTTTTAAAATGCAAATTTTGTTTGCATTTTGGGCTGCATTGTAGTGTTTGTGTACAGATTTTGCATTTTGGTTTTGAATATGTAATTTTGTATTGTAGGCTTCATTTTTATTGAATCATTTTGGGCTTTAATTTGCATTCTTCAAAAAGAGGATCAAGGTATGGTGGAACTAAGTGATGATGAAGATGAAAATGGGTTGAGCAGAAAGAAGCTACGACTTACAAAAGAACAATCCACATTTCTTGAAGATAGCTTCAAACAACACAATACCCTCAATCATGTACGTAAGCTTCTTCTATCTATCTATCTATCTTAAGATTATCGTACGTATGTAATAATACCACATGATCTTAATAACCTACTTGAAGTCAAGTACTTACGTACAACCATAATGCTTGAATTGAATTATAATCGATCATGACATATTAATTTTTTTTAAAGAGAGGTCACTTTTATTAAGGAGAACCAATGTATGACCATTATATAAATACCTCAAGCTTCGACCAAACTTTGAGTACAATATAAGGCGCATAACTTACAAGTGGCCATTGCACAAACCTATCTCCTTGAAGACTTTAATGAGAACCACAAATCTGAAGTCCTTGTTTGCATCAGACTTCCTACTTGACTCCTGTATAACCTTTCTTTACCTTGTTATTACCAATGTCTGACCATTACATATAAATGTACATTGCTATATATATATATATATATATATATATATATATATATATATATCCAAATTAACTCATACAGATCGAATCAAGTACAATCAAGTAACATATGACATTTCATAATCACCCACAAATGAAATTAGCTAGGCCGGGTTAACTCCTGATCTTTAATACTTGATCTGACTTAACTAAAGAAAAATCTATTTAGCAGATGAAATTATGGAAAGATAAAATCATGTTATCTTCAAAGCATTGTTAAAGATAGTAGTTTTGATTATGTAATTTTGTATTTTGGGTTTTAGTATATAATTTGTATTTTGGGCTGCATTTTCAGTTAATCAGATTGTGAAAATGTAGATGAGAGTTGTAGATTTGTATTTTGCATTTTCATAATTTGTATTTTGGAAACATCTACATAACCTGTAATTTCGATATTTTGCATTTCGGTCTTTTTGTATTTTGCATTTTGGAATGAAACTCAGCTCAAAATGCAAAATTTTGAAAAATTTGCATTTGCAAAAAAAAAGTTTCAGAAGTATATCAAGGCTGGTCCTGTTTGAAAGAAGACGAAAAACTTAATCTAATGATATAATTGTTTTGCTTAAACTCATAAAAACGTAAGAGTTATGATCATTTAAAGTTGAGTGGAGTTTTATTTTTTTTTAAAAAGTCTTGGCTGGAGGGTGCTGGAGTTTCTCGCGTGAGTTTTTTTTTTTAATTTTCTAGTTTTGCCCTTAATCAAAATGTCACGTGTCATCACGAGAAAGGTTCTTTTGGTTCTATGTTTAAGAGAGGTTCTTTATAAAACCTTACCCTATATATATATATATATATATAGGCGGAGGGTTCCATTGCGAACTGATTTTAGTGTGAGAACCGCGAGAACCAATTTTAGCCATAGATTTGATAAGTGGAGTTCATGGATGGAGAGCGTGGGGGGATCAAATGTGGCATGGTGTATGTGAGGAATTCATGGGTGGGCAACGACATTGAAAGAGGGGGAATTGGATGACTCAGATTGGTTCTCGCGGTTCTCGCACTAAAAATGGTTCTCAATGGAACTTCTTCCTATATATATAGGAGGGTTCAAACAAGAACTGTTTTTCATACGAGAGCTTCGAGAACCAATCTTAGCCGTTCCTTGAATATGGGAAGTTCATGGATGGAGAGCGTAGAGGGTATCAAGTGTGGCAGGGTGCATGTGAGGAATTCATGGGTGGGAAATGACATTAAAGGAGGGGGAATTGGACGGCTCAGATTGGTTCTTCCAGTTCTCGTACGAAAAACAATTCTCGTTTGAACTTTTGCCTATATATATATATATATATATACACACACACACACACACACAATATGTGTGTGTGTGTGTGTGGAAGTTCATTTAAGAACCGTCTTCATTGTGGGTACTACGAGTATCATTTATAGCCGTCATTAATGCCTATCAATAAGGAAATTTATGTCTTTTATATATTTTCTCACTTGTGAATTGTATTCGCATGTGCCTTTATTATAAACGAGACACGATTTTCTTAAAATAGCCCTCGTTAATGAGCCATTAATGAGATATTAATGATCTGTCATTTTTTTATTGGTCATTGATCTAATTCAATCAAGGGCCAAGATTGGTTCTTGTGTTACTCGTGCGAGGAAGAGAATGGGAGGGTTTAAATGAGAATTATTTTTCGTACAAGAACTGTGAAAATCAATTACTGCATTTGATTAAAATAAATTAATGACTAATAATTGTGGCGGCTAATGATTGACTAATTAATTATTCATTAATGACGTATTAATAAGGGGTATTTTGGGCAAATCAAGTCTCACACGTTAATGACGGTCCATCTGGACGCAATTCGCGGTTGAGAAAAATATATAAATAACCATAATACTCCTATTAATGAGTCATTAGTGATGTTACACACATAATTCATATTTCTCATACGAACAATAGTTCTCGTTTAAACTTTTCCTTATAGGGAATGTTTCAAATGAGAACTCTTGTTGGTACGAGAACTATGAGAACCAATCTAAGCTCTTGATTAAAACTAATATATAGCTAAGAATTTTTAGCGGCTCATTAATGGTTTTTAATTGGCGTATTAGTAAGGGTTATTTTGAAAAAAATCAAGTCTCTCAAATTAATAACAGCTCATCAGAACGCAATTCACGTTTGAATAAATATATAAATGTCTAAAATACTTCTATTAATTAATTATTAACTGTGTTGTAAATAGTTTTTAAAAAAAATTCTCGATTAATTCAAAATGAAATAAGACAAGATTTTTTGTAAGTATTTGTTTTACAAAGGATTCTAATATCTTTTTTTCAGTTAACAAAGGCATCATGTTTTATTTGTCTGACAGGAATCTTGGAATCAATTCTTGTTTTTTTGGTGATCAGTAAACCCATTCTTGAAAATGACTTTTTAAACCCAAAAACTAAGCATTCATCAATAAAAATCATGGTTAATAAATAATCTTTTACTTTTTGGCCTGACTACAAATGTAACTTATTTTCAAAACTGTGCTGCGCAAATTAAGGTGAAAACCTGACAAGAAAGATACTATGCTGAAACCAAGATATGCTTAACCCACACCCATTACTGAAAACCTAATCAGTCGCACTTAAACTTTAGCCAAATCATGAAAGAGTCTCTCTACCCACAAGTAATGACTAGCTCTCGGTTCATGCCCTCTATAACAAACCAACCAGTTTGGTTTCTAAACTTTTTTTTTTAATATTAAACATATATTTGTCTGCCAAGGATGAGACTTACACTTCTTCGATTTGCACCATGTAGCTAGCAGGTTTAAAATTTTATAATATATACATTTGTGAAACCCTTATCCTGTGCTTGATTTATTGTTTATGGGGTTTTTCTAACCTACGATTCAAATTATAAATTACTTTAGGCAAATATGAAAGAATTATGATCTAGCAGAGATGGTAAGCATGCCAAGCTTATATTAAAAGATCAAGGGTTCAATCCATATTTTTTTATTTCTCTTTATTACTTTCTTCATTATTGATTTCCGTCAACAATATAGTTTTCTATTTTTATTTATTTCCACTTTGCTTTAATATTTTTTCTTTTATTTATTCTCTACCTATATTAGTAAAAGGGTAAATGATATATGTTGTTAGCATAGTCTAATTCGAATTTGAGTTTGGAAACTTTCTTAGTTTATAGTTGCTATCACGCTCACATACCTTTTTAATTAGCCAATAATAAAATGAGAAAATCACTCTTTATTAAACAGATATGGGAGTGTGGCAACACTTTAACTTAGGTGATGCAGTTACACATATCCTTTTCTCTTAATAAAATATAGAATGATACTTGTAACAACCGGAATTTTTGAGGTAATGTTTATTGGAATAATTAATGCTTTAAGATAATTGCTTTTGAGTATTTAATAAGACGACTTGTGATGTAATTATATTTTTATTGGGTGTTTAGTGACGTAAGGGATGATTAATGAATAACTTTAAAGGAAAGGGACTAAGGGGTTAATAAGAGAAACATCAAGGATTAAGAGGGGATTAAAAGAATTAGGATTAATTAGGGTTATATAAGATATTTAGCAGCCCTAAGAGGTTCACGGCAGTATTTAGGTGACTTCTTTCTCTCTCGATCGACAGCAATAAGAACACGGATTATCGGTGCGTTGTGGAGATTATAGAGCAAGTAAGTATAATCTACGACTATATATATACATACATGATGTACGATTTGGGCTGTGATATTTTTGGTTTGTATATGGATGAGATAAACAATCTGAATATTCCATGCTAGGCTCGATTCTTGGAATCTAGATATACACTCGATAATGTTTTGTAGTTTAAACCAATAAATTGACTGCAAGGTCAAATACGCTCTAGCTTAATGAACTACGATTATTTTTCTGCCTCAAATACGACGGAGGCCCTGGAGGAAATATGATGTACAGGTGGGTGCAAATGCGATTGAAGTTGGTAGCGTGGAAAAGGAACTACAATTCCTTCTTTCTTTTTAGTAGTTTTATGGCCATAATTAGCTGATGTAATGGGCTGGCAGTTAATTCAATTCTTGTGAGAACCAAGTATTAAGTTCCTTTTTGTCATACAATTTCCTTTCACAATTAATTGGAGTTGTGAGCTGATCACGTACAAGGAGTATAATTTGCATGTACATAGATTAAGATTTGATGTTTTTTTAATTGTATTATTAATTGTTTCGGGTCGTATGAATCGGATACTTATTAGGACTCGTTATTTCGTTAGGTTGCTCGGTGAACTCTTTCGGTGACTTCTCTCGGTTTATTCTCTCAAAACTTCAGGTGAGTTCAGTAGAATTTACAAAACCCGAGTACAAAGACAAAACCTAATTTTTGGAAATATAAATAGCTATGTATACTGATTGATGATACGTGTTTTGTGTTTAAAGTCAAATACTTGTTTTATATATGTTTAAACACGTGATACACATGCTATAATTACTTGCGGTTTATATATAATTATTTATGATTATATGCATATTTGAACTTAGCGGGCGGGGGTAGTATACTTTATTACTCATTTGCGGGCCTAGTAGGTATGATTGACCTTCTAGGATTAAAGTGCTAGCCAATGCGGGTCGCTTGGTCTTTCTAGATGGCTATAGCGACACATGGTATGTGAACACCTCGGTGTTCAAATACTGGAGTGATGCAGGCCAGCGGGGCTAGATCATGCATCACGAGGGTGTGAGAAGAAGCTGAAATTTGCGGTCGGCTTCGTTTGTACTTGCACTTGAACGACAACGCAGTACTTGTACTCGTACTGTCGGAGTAGCGAAAGCGGCGATACTCTCGGGATCTATGCTCTCGGGTGGGAGTCGCGCCCCACTTGGTGCATAGGTTGGCCGGGCACGTGATTAGCGAACCTTGGGTATCTAGTGTGGGTTTAGACTCTACATTAGGACACCTTATTGATGCATATGCGGTTATGATGCGGTATGATTCATGATTATTTGCGGTTGATTATATGATTTGATTTTCGGATATTTGACCCATTCAGTGTTATGTGAGTTGCGGCTTATTGGGTAAGGATCAAATACATGGTGGGTCGGGTATGGTATTATCTATAAAGTCATATCTATACTTACGATTATACTTTTATGGTTTTTGGTTATAACTCCTATTGACTCACGAGGCGTAAGCTGACACTTGTTCTTTTGAAATGTGTCTTGTACTCGTGCAGGTGGTTTAGAGATTGCGGTTATGCGAGGAGGGTAGTCATAGACTGTAGTTTGATTAGTAATTGGTGCCAACGAACATTTTATTTATTTAATTGATTTACGGTTTCAAACTCGGTAACGGTTTTCGAAAGACTACGGTGGTAGCACTGTGGTTTGTTTATGGTTGGTTTTCTTTGCCGTTTCGGCGATGACAGTTAATTATGTTAAGGGTTTTAGACTTCCGTTGCAAGTATACGTTATTATTTTAAAAGTTTTTGTAAGTGGTGAAAATTTAAAATCACGGTGTTACAAGTTGGTATCAGAGCTAGGCTGTGAGTGAACTAAGTGTTGAGACCGGCACTTAGACTCACGGCTAGATCGGCTCGTATAGGAATGAAAATGAGTTTAAGTGGGGGGAGGTGTGTGATTTGAGTGCTTTTAGGATTACTTATGTGTTTCCTATAGGACTCTTTTCTCCTCTATTAAGTTTAGAATCTCTCGATTTCCGCTCGTGCTAACTTTCTGAATTTCAACTCGTGATCGTGTTGTCTTGCAGAAGAAAATGGTGGGTACACGAAGGAACAACAACAATAACAACAATAACATGCTCGGTGCTGGACGTGGAAATGGTGGAGCGGGCAGCGGTCCCCCAATTGTTCAAAGCATCCCTCATGTTGAGGATACCTTTTCGGTCCACCGCTCCACCCATAATTTGTCAGGGAATGAAAACCAGCATGACAGGACAGAAGGGACTCGACAGAGCCACCGCAGCCGCGGAAGCATTGCGCGTCAGGCGCAATTGGAAGAAGAAATACGGGCTAGGGATGCCGAGATCGCTCGTTTGAGACGAGAAGCACGTGGTGGGAGAAATGATGATAACGATGAACATACTGTGCATAGTGAGGCGGGCAGTGTTTCACACCCCGAGATGGAGCGTGGTAATCGGGGGAAAGCGAGAGGTAGTGGAACTTCGTTTGAAAGCTTCATGAAATGCAAACCACCAGTGTTCAAGGGGGGTGATGACCCGTTGGGATGCCTGCGCTGGATCATGAAACTAGAGCAGGTGTTTAGCGTTGGAAATTATACTGAGTACGAGCAAGTGAGCTATGCGACTATGTTCATCAAAGTGTATCCAAGTTGTCACGTTTTACTATTGTGGTATCAGACTTTAAAATTTTCCATTGTATGTACCGAACATTTAATTTGTTAATATTGTGTGTATAAAACTTTCTATTGTATGTACTAAACTTATAATTTTTTTGTTTTTTGTGTATCTAAAATACATACAATAGCAACAAATTAAAAGTTTGATACACACAATAGAAACTTTTAAAGTTCGATACACACAATAACTAAACGTGACAAGTTGGATACATTTTGACGAGTTAAACCCTTTATATATTTATCGCTATAAAACACAAATTATCAAACATATAGACATATATATATATATATATATATATATATATATATATATATATATATATATATATATATATATACTAATACAAGTATCTAGGTTTATTGTTAAGCATAAATAAGTATATTTGCAGTAACGTACATGTATGAATGCATGTTCGTAAACAAATAAGAATATGTAAACATGTTTGTGATTTGTATGTGTCATGGTGATTTGTATATCATATTAGTATCCTATAGTGAATTAGATGTTTGATTATGCTTATAATGAAGCGTGTATGTGCTAATTAGTATCCTATAGTAAACATGTTTGTGATTTGTATGTGTCATGGTGATTAGTATAGTATATTAGTATCCTAGCCACTTAGAGTTCTATTTTTACGAGATAACTTTCACACTAGTCTAGCTTATATATATATATATATATATATATATATATATATATATATATATATATATATCCTAACAATATTGCTTATTTGGAAGCGAGTTTCACTTAAATTAAGTAGCTTCTTCGTTTTTCTAGTAAGTTCAATGTATGTTTCTCAACCTACGAGCAATGAATTCAGAGAAGATGAATCTTGTTCCAACCTATATATAATCGCACTTAATTAATTACGCATCCGATGCATAGTTAAACTTAATTAGCACATGATCGATGCCTTCCGTGGGATAAATTGCGCGCCTAATCACCCTTTGGGACAGTTTGTGGCCTATAAGTATATGAAGTTTTAACTCGAACTTAAAGTTTGATAAAAGCCCGCCTCAACCAACAAATGAAGTACACCAAGACTCATCTGGACACGGATAACATCGATCAATATGAAGAAGGTTCCGTAAGTCGTATAATAATTATATCCTATAAAACATATATGGATCTTGGCTTGTGATTTCTCCTATTTGTATGTCATACGTACTCGATCAACTTTATCGATTAAAAATAAATAGAACAACGAAAGAGAAGTTCACATCATCATCCAATTCATCATTAGATCATGCGTATCGGCTCTCAGCCAGTGCTAGTTGAGAACCCTTCTAGCCCCAAACACCACCACGCCTCCACTGGTTGGCGTTGGCTTCAATCCAAGCTAGTGCTTGAACCAGTTGCTGGTTAGCAAGATTTTTCTCTTTTTTTGCCTCATTAATATATATTATTGATAATTAATATAATATGTGGGTTGGTGTCGGGTGGATGTGGGGGTTTATGGGTTAGAGAGAGTTGGAAGTGAGAGATATGCAGATGTTGATGTGGTAGTGGGTAACTCCTAGTAAGTTCATTATAGATGTTGGTGGTCTTAGACAGTTGTGATAACATGTGAGTGTATAATAATAAGAATCTGGGTATACAAACCTTAAAATTAAATCCCAATGGGTTCTAGCCTGTCTATACAATAGAACTGAGCCATCTTATACTAAACATTAATCTACATTCAACCATCACTTGGTGGTCTACTAGGGCTCCCACAGAGGAGTCCAGGGTTTTAGTCTCGTAGGGGTTTAAATCTTGGATGACCAGGGTGATAATTAAGAAAACGATTAGGCTGCATATTTCTGTCCAAGCGGAAGAAGCTAGCCCTAGCGGGAACAAACTCTCTTTGAATTTTTTTTGAACGGCAAACACACACACACCCTTCTAAACCTACTCCTAAATATATACCACTGTCCACGCCGGGACTTGAACCCACAACCTCTTGAAATGGGGCACCACCTTAAACACCAGATACCACTGGACTACAAGCCCTTTGGTACAAATTCGAATTATTATCATAATTTAGGATTTTGAAGCCTCATTGTGTAGATAACTAGGATTGGGCTTAAGATAGAGTTAATAAACTCAGTTTTCTTCATAAACGCTCTGTGTCATTGCTTTCATGGGGTTCTTAATAAGCTTATATATTTATTGATTTATTTATATGTACATATTAATAGTCAAAAAGTTAGGCTAACTTAAGTTATGTTGGGTAGCCAAGTTTGATGTCTACTATAACAAGTTTCTAACGTATGCTCAAGCTCAATATATAGATATGTAATAAATATTTAAGAAAATTACATAGTTTATCCTTGTAGTTATGCTTACATTTCAAATTAATCCAAAAATTCCACCTTATGCGATTAAATTCCAAAATGTGTTAATTTACAAGAGAAATTCTACTTATTATTACTAAATTTTCAATTTTATCCTTTTATGCATTTAATTGTAACATGTGGAACTCGCTAATTTTATTTATTTATATCTTTAATTGATTTTATTAGTAGGAAGATGAGTAGGAGGATTTAGTATAATGATATAGAATTTCTCATTTTACAATCAAGTACAAATAAGTTTGTAACTATTGAATCCTAAGCATTAACAACTTTAGTTAATTGCCTCATAGTTAAATAGCATCATATGCAGTTGGGTTAAAATCACTAAAGATAAAGACGTTTTCCCCTATGTTCCGATATGACACATTAACTTTTTTTTACATATATAGCCATTTAACTTGTAAAAAACGTGTTATTGAAGCCATTTTGGTGATTTTTACCTGCAATAGCAGGTCATCTTCTTCCCCAATTTTCTTCACTTCGAATACAAACTTTGAAGCCAAAATTCTCCTCGTACACTTAACGAAAATCAATGATTCTTGACTCTATGGAAAGGTAATCGAGTTGTCTATCAAGTAGTACAAAAAAAACCAGAATAAAAACGAGTTTAAAATGTGTCAATTCATCAAAATACCGTAAGGGTGTCGAATTGGTATTTACCGACTTTAATTAGCAATAACTTGGCCTACACTTGATGGTTTTTCATGAATTTGGTGTCCATTGAAAGGTAAAAAGATTATCTACGACAATCTATAAAAAGAATGACGTAAAACGATCAAGAATCGAGCAAAAAAACATTCTTTTTTCTGCCTTATTTTCGGGAAAAAAACCCAAAAAAATTGAGACTTTGAGCTTGAAATTCTATCTCAATACTTGACGAAAATTCATGAATTTGGTGTCATTTGAAAGGTATAATGATAAATTACAAGATTCTAAAAAAATCACAAAAAACGATCAAAAATTGACCCAAAAATCGCAAAAAACGGGCTGAAACCGACTTGGGAGGTTGCAGGTCGCGAAATGGGTATATCGAGACGGTTTTTGTAAGTTTAATGGCCAGATGTATAAAAAAAAAATTAATGTGCCATATCAGAACATTGGGAAAACCATGTTTGTGTTCAGTGACTTTAACCCTATGCAGTTCACATGAATGACTTTTGCGTTATTTAATCACATATATTCATCTTCTTCGTCTCGCAAACCAAAAATTGTATATTAGTCTTTTTGTTTGGTAAACAAACCATTACATGATCTATTTACAAATTACCAAAACCATTACATGATCTATTTTACAAAAATAGTATTCTTACTCCTTCAAAGATTCTTCTGATTAAGTAATATATATTCATATTCAAATACTTCAACAAAAATAGTATTCTTACTCCTTCAAAGATTGACTAACCCGCCTTTATACAAAATCAAAAGATCCATATTTGCTTTTTCAAACACATATAGAAACATAAAGTATTACACATCCATCTTCAATCCGTATCTACATTCAAAGGCTTATATAAAGAAGAGAAAACAACTCTATATTATCTTTACCAAACTTCGTTTGACAATTCAAATTTATCATTGCGTGGGCCATGTTCATGATTAGGTTTAGCCAACACAAGATTTATACATCAGTTTATTGTCAAGGTCATACCAAATGATAATGTGTGTAACTAACGATACCCAACAATGAAGTTGAACAACGATTATAGTGTGACCAACAAGATTGAGGGTTGTTTTTGTTGAAATGTGAAGTCTGTGAAACGTTTAAAAGAGACTGTAAATCACAAAGAGGGGAAATTACTTAAAAGCCTATTATGTATATGATGTGTGACATCATTTAACTCTTAAACCAATAAATTTGTAATAAAATATCAAAATTTCATGGTATTTTACGAAAAACTCATCAAACGATGTTACCCTTCTTATGTATTATCAGTAGAACAAGAAAACAAGTTTCTTTATCGAAAGATATGTTACTTCCGCATCAAAATCAAGATAGTTGCAACTTACAACATAGGTTTAATTAAGTAAAAAAGGTTACCAAAATTATAAAATGTTATCTAGAAGTGTACTAAAAAGGGATTATTTGTATAACTAAAACAAATTAGATGAAAGAAATTGTGTTTGAGGCAATAAAAGTACAAGTTAGCAATAGTATAGGGGGTGTTTTTGTAATTGTATGTGAGGACAGTTTGCCAACGCCGGTGATTTCAACATTTCGCTTTTCTGGTTTTCTCCGCCCCAATTCATCTTCACCCCCCTTTTATTCAGATCTCTCCCCCGATCTCCATTTCAATTATTGATTTGCTACCCCTTCGATAAACACTCTTCGCCGACGATAATGGCGTTCGCCGGAGCTAAGGTTATCCAGCCTCTCGCTCTCCACGCCGGTAACAGATCGGCGGACAAGCCCCTTCTCTCAAACCCGACTTCATCCCCTTTCCTTGGCTCAACCAGGACCATCCGTCTTACGCAACGCGTTTCAGCTGCTAACCGCCGATCTACTTCCGCTGTCGTTGCTGTCTCCGATGTTATCAAGGAAAAGAAGTCTAAATCCACTGCCAATCTCGTGAGAACTCTCTGTCATACTCAATTTTACTTGCTTTCTTCCTTTCGTTTCTGTAATTGTAGTTACGAGCTACAAATTGTTTGCTATCTGTAGTGTTATGGGGTTCCTGCTTGTTTCTACCCGATTTTACTTGATTTACGTATCAAATTTGCCAAAAACCTTTGGTTTGCTTAGCTTTCTTTAACAATGGCAACAACATTAGAAATTCTAAAAAAGACCAAGATAGTTGTGCCCTAGTAAAAACAAGCAAAAAGGTAAAAAATTTAGACAATGGCTCGAATGATTGAAGCCAAGAGAATTGATCTTCAAAGTGCCCTTATGATTGCAGTATATAATAAAGGGGAGTCACTTGATAATTTAGACCAAGCCAGTATTCATCATCTGTTGAACACCCTAATCCAGTACTCCCATAGGATTCAAGTAGCTACAGCCTACAGATAGTTATCTCAATGCACTAATGTAATAACCGGGCATTGCACAGCAGATAATCTGTTTAAGTCACGTATGTGTGTCATGGTTCTAAATAATATAAGGCACGGTGGCAAGGTCAAGCCTTAGGAGCCATGCCGAAGCCATGGCCTTTTCAAAGGTGTGATTTGAGGCGGCAATTTTGTATATATTTTATAGTTAAATATATGCAATTGATAAATATACAAATTATAGATAACTGCACAAATGAGGAGCAAATTAACATATACAAATTATAAAATACAAATTTATGGAAGTTCATATAAACGATCGCAAATTAGATACAAAAAAAATTCAATTTCAAAAAGAAAAATGATTTTTTGGCACGCCACGCCTTAACACGTGCCATTTAATGGGTAAAGGCGCGTCTTGGCAAACCACGCCTAACACTCGTGTCTAGGGCTATTTCTTAATGGCAGAGCCATGCCTCGCGTAGTGTTGCCATGGCTCACCTTTTAAAAGACTGATTTATATCTACATAATTAAAAACTTTGCAGTGGTCTTTTTAGATACATCATATAATATAAAAAGCATTGGCAAATCATGTGTGAAGTCACAGATCACTTAAAATATCAAACACCAAGATAACGTACATACCCCTCCTTTTTAAGTGATCTATGAGGGCAACGTCAATTTAAGTTAGGTGATGTTAGCAGTGTAGATGATTTCCCCTAAAAATATATTAAAGAAGTTATTATATAGTTTTATTTGATAGCACTGAAAATGTATAAAAGAATGGAATGAAAGTGAGAGTAAAAAATCTCTCGACCAATATAAAATTGAGATTTAAAAGAATGCACTTCATATTAGAAGCTTTTGTCTATAACTTGGATGCAGTCTTCTTCCATATAAAAGCTTTTGCTAATCTTGAATAATTATTAATGAAAGTCTTTGTTATTAAATGCCTTAAAAAGTTTTAGATGGATTAGAGTGGACTGCCAAAAGAAAGAAGTGTGTGAGGTAAGAAGACCAAATAGATTTCATATTGATGTATGACTAATGTCCATTAAATATATTAACTAGATATTGTCACCCCAGCAAGTACCAGGTAGGCACTTCATAGGTGCAGGAGAGCCCCCACCCTTAAAAAAGAAAAAAAAAATGGATCGATGAATATTTTACTACAATTTGTAATTTTGTATAATAATATATCTACATCCTCAAAGAAATGTAAGGTTGCCTCCCTCCAAGATAAAATTGTCATATTATAGCCCTCCTCATGATTTCGTTCAAGTTCCACCCTTGAAACTACTACACACATAACATTTGGGCATGATAAAATATAATGTAGGACTTCTTAGCCGTAAGAACTAAGAATTTTGGCATATATCTAGTGGAATGCTGTCCTTTTCTTCATTGTTTGAAACTTGTATCAGTATCAGTATATGTATTATGGAAGATCATGCCATATGGAATTAGTTTATAGTGATAATAACATTTATTTATGGATTTTCATGTGTGCTTGTATGTGCAGCTTCTTACCAAAGAAGAAGGTTTAGAGGTATATGAAGACATGATCCTGGGCAGATCTTTTGAGGACATGTGTGCACAGATGTACTACAGAGGGAAAATGTTTGGTTTTGTCCATTTATACAATGGACAAGAAGCTGTTTCCTCAGGGTTCATTAAGCTGTTGAAGAAGGAGGATAGTGTTGTGAGCACTTACCGTGATCACGTTCATGCTCTCAGCAAAGGTGTACCTGCTCGTGCTGTCATGAGCGAGCTGTTTGGTAAAACAACAGGATGTTGCCGAGGGCAGGGTGGATCTATGCACATGTTCTCTGCTGAACACAATGTTCTTGGTGGTTTTGCTTTTATTGGAGAAGGAATTCCAGTTGCCACAGGTGCAGCATTTGCCAGCAAGTACAGAAGGGAAGTTTTGAAACAAGCTGATTGTGATCATGTCACTTTAGCATTCTTTGGAGACGGGACTGCAAACAACGGGCAGTTCTTTGAATGCTTGAACATGGCAGCTTTATGGAAATTGCCTATTATATTCGTTGTTGAAAACAATCTATGGGCAATTGGTATGTCTCATCTTCGTGCAACTTCAGACCCAGAAATCTGGAAAAAGGGTCCCGCTTTTGGGATGCCAGGAGTCCATGTTGATGGTATGGATGTGTTGAAGGTGAGGGAGGTTGCAAAGGAGGCTATTGGACGGGCTAGAAGAGGCGAAGGCCCAACATTGGTTGAATGCGAGACTTACAGGTTTAGAGGACACTCTTTGGCTGACCCTGATGAGCTTCGTGACCCCGGTAAGTATCTTATGTTGTTTTATCTTATATCCGTCCCGTTTTTATTGTCCACTTTTGACTTTTTAAAGTCTTTCTTTTTCAACTTTGACCTTAAATATTTTTGTTTGTGTTATATAATATTTGATACAAAATATATGAATGCATTGTGTTTTAAATGCATTTCCATTAATATAATTTTCATCAAGTATTATATAACAAAAACAAAGATATTTAAGGTCAAAGTTGAAAAAAAAAAGGCTTTAAAAAGTCAAAACTGGACGGAGGTAGTAACAGTTATTCGGTCCATTTAACTAACTAACTAACATGTGCCCTTTTTATAATCATGACAGCTGAGAAGGCTCATTATGCAGCAAGAGACCCAATAACACAATTGAAGAAATATCTGATTGAAAACAAATTGGCGAGTGAAGCAGATTTAACTGCGATAGAGAAGAAGATAGATGAGATTGTTGAAGAAGCTGTTGAGTTTGCAGATGAAAGCCCGGCTCCATCAAGAAGCCAGCTGTTAGAGAATGTGTTTGCTGATCCAAGAGGTTTTGGAATCGGGCCTGACGGAAGGTACAGATGTGAAGATCCTAAGTTTACCGAAGGCACGGCTCAGGTCTAAAATGTTTGGTATGTCTTTTGGTTTCCATATGTTTTTTTGTTTCTTTCTTATATTCCAGCAATTCTTGTGTTATGTTGTTATGTCTGTAGTCTCTATTTTCAAATGAAAAACACTGTATGAAATTTATATGTTCCCAACTAGCAGCAATATATGCATTCAAAATGTGGCAACTTGTTTTTGCAAACATAACCAGATCAGATCCCCCATGAATGGGTTCGTTCAGATGCTTTTTACTGCTTGCATTTTGCATGACAGTCGTTGAAGTTTGATAGTATTGTATTATAATACCATGTACGTTTCTGCCTTCACCGGCGTTTTCACCGCTGGTTTGGGACTTCACACACTCTCTCACTGTATTTATTTTTTTAAACTCTCATTTCTTTCTTCTTTAATAATTATTTAATACTTTTGTTATTATTGTTCAATATTTAATATTTTATTTTTTAAACCAACTCGTATCGTATGATATTTAATTTAGTATTTAATATGTTATTAGTTTACTTGACATCTTAACAAATAAATAGCGATATTTTTATGTTAAAAATTGTAACGCCTTAAAAAAAACTAAAAAAAAAAAACAAAGATATCATAATTTTTCCAAGAAATATTTCTCCAATAACCGCAAGTCAATCATGATTACAAAAATTGATGGAACTGTAAACAATTTCTTTCTTAAAATTACAATTGGCATCAAATCATAAACATGGGGCTTCATGTAGAAATGTTGAGTTCTACTAGACTCTTCTCTTTGTCCTCGCCATAAAAACATTAACGCTGTGTTCCTGAGTTAAAATCAGGAGAGAAAAGAAAAGATTTAGGAAGGAAAATGAACTTCAGTTGTGTTCCTAAGTTTTTTAGGGGAGAAAAGAAAAGATTTTGGAAGGAAAATTCTCTCTTATTTTCTTTCCAGATTTTCCTCCCAAAGTAGGGAATATTTTGGAAGGAAACAAAATAACACTTAAAATTCCACTTTTCCTCTAATTTTCTTTCGAACTCAGGAACACGCAATGACAAAAATATTTCTCTTCCTCTTCTTTTCTCTTCTCTCCTTAATTTTCTCTCCTTTCATTTTCTTTCCACATGTAACTGTGGAACACAGCGTAACACTCACACATAAGTCGTTCTAATTTAGATATGGCTAGCAACATATATCTTTTGTGTCTTAAATATATATCTGAAATTACTTCATTGTAGAAAACAATTAAAGTATTTTAATACTTATTTACCATCATTGACTAATCTAAATTAACCTCTCTACTTTTAACTCTAGATAATACAACATAGAGTTACTTTTTAACTCTAGATGATACAATACAGATATAAGAAAATTATATAAATGTGTTTTATCCCAATTAAACCATTTCAACATGAACCAAACTTAATCCATAATGACCACCCATGGCCAAACCCTCTCTTTTTGCTATCTCTCACATTTCATATCACTTTTGTTTGAATTTGCCAAGGACACCAATCTAGATTACCAACTGGTTTTAAGGACTAAGCCAACTGCATATCTTAGATAAGCATTTTTGAAGTAATGTCTCTCTTTCCCTCTTACACATCATATCAAAGTGCTAAAACTAATAAGAAAAATCGAAATTAAACAGTCTAGACTACATGTTAACCATGACATCATTCGAATCCATGGCATAAACATAAGTTAATCAACAAAACCGAAACAATCAAAGAAACCTCTTAACACAATGGCACTGTTCTTGATTCAAGATGTTACTTTTCATCAATCTCATCAACGAATCAAAGAAGAGCTCAACTTAACCAAGTAAAATAACTTTTAGTCGGTTGAAAATACTTCAATCTCCCATCCAGTATCGATGAAATGTTGTTTATTTGCATACCCATGATTCAAATTTTCAAATTAGGGGTGGGAGATATGCTTTTCCGAATGTAAATAGATAAACTGATTAAAATATGAAACATTTCTTAATGCAATATGACCTATAATAGCAAGTTGCACACAATTATAATAGTAAGAATTTCTAAAAGAGTTTTAGATTCCGAAAAACATATCAAGGAAAAAAATGATCAAGAATTTTTGAAATATTGCACACATCATGTAATTGAAGGATTAATACTTCTTCACTAAACACATTAAACAATCATACACATTAAATATACAGAGATCCAAAAGATAATTAGCGAAAAAGAAATGGAATTGAACTAAATGGGCATTTGGTTTACGAATTTCCATTTGTCAATTTATCGAAATATCCTTAACAAAATATTATTTTTATGATTTTTTTTATTATTATAATAAATATTATTACTATTATTGTTTTATCTTTTATTTTTAAGGATTATTTTTATAATTATTTTTATGATTATTATAATAACTATTATTACTATTATTGTTTTATCTTTTATTTTTATTATTGTTATTATTATTTATACTATTATTATTATAATATAATCATAATTATTATTATTCTTGTTTTGTTTTTGTTAATCTTATTATTGTTATTATTACTGTTACTGCTATTGCTATTATAATCATTATTAATTTTGTTCTTACTATTATTATCATTATTATTTCTCTTATTATTATTATATTATAATTAATAATATTATTATTATCATCATGATAAAAAAGATGTGTGTGGTTTAGTTATTTATTATTGAAATATTTCAAAATTTTTAACTTATTTACAAAGTAAAATAAAATTTTACAAATGAGAATTCTAACAAACTTTGTCTATCAAACAACAAACATGATTCACAAACCGAAAAACAAAAATCCTACAAATGCAAATTCTTTGATATTATCATTATGCAAATCTCCTAAAAAATTTTGCTAACTAAATGCCTTGTATGGTTTTCGGTTCAAGCATTTAAAAACGAATTCAAGCATCGTTTCCCTTCTCACTTTCTGCTCGGACTCGAGTACTATTCAAGTGTTTCGAGCACTGTTCTAGCTCGTTTTTCAGTTAAAAATTAAAGACTAAAGGTTTGTTTGTATACGCTCAGATTTCGATTTTATAAAGGTTCATCGGCTAATGGTTTGTTTAACTATATGTTTGAATTATTCTGCTTGTTTGTGTTACGTTCACTAAGGTTTCATCAATTCTGTTCCTCTAAGGATCCATTTGAAAAATTAAGAACATGACCTACATGGAACCGGTCAATAAGTTAATAATTGCACAGAGTGAATAGTTTACAAAATAATAGTTTTGAGACAAAATAAGATTAATCTCATATAATTAAATATACAACGGTATTTTAAAAAAAATTAATCAATTCATTGCACTTAATCTACATGATTGTGAATATCAAATGAATCTACTTTGAAGAACGGGTTGGTTTAGAACACCTTAATTTAGCCTTAAATATATACTACCTCCGCAGCTCTCGTACGAATAACAGTTCTCGTTATATATATATATACTCAACTATTAATATATATTATTATTATTCTGGAAATCTATAACTGATTTGCAATCTGCAGGGAGTGTTTTAAGATTTGACTAGCTAGTGAAAGTCTAGCTTGATTATTTAAGCAACTGAATTTCCATGGAGATGTTTATTATTATTATTTTGTATTTACTGGAAAAGCAAGGTGTACATGAAATGTTAAAAAGGGATGGGCGAATTAAGGCAAAGAATATGTAGTTTTGGAGGAATTTGGGAGTGCATTAAATACATGAAGCCAAAAACACCGCTATCAACCAACAAACACGTACCATCTTCGCATCTTGCATGTTTTCATTTATTAATTGCACCTCCACCCCCACCCCCACCACCTTAATTTGCCAGTTGCCACCCGACCACCTCACTTCTTTCCAAATATACTTATATTACTATTATCATTTTCTAAAATATAGGGATGTAAACGAGCCGAGCCGAGCCGAGCTTTACACTAATCGAGTCAGGCTCTTTAAGAATTGCAGAAGCTCGAGCTCGAGCTCGTGATTTGAGGCTCGAGCTCGGCTCGTGAAATGTTGTACGAAGCTCGTTAAAAGCTCGTTTATTTTTTTTGTTTTTTTTAATTATTTAAATAGTAAATAAAAAACATATTGAACTCTAAACTATTATTTTTTTTAATTTTTTGTTGCATATTTAATGATATAATGACAATTAAATTTTGAATTTTTAACTATTTCATATTTAATGATATAAAATATGTAATATAATTATATAAGTAAAAAATAAAAAGTAAAAAATAAATATTATATCAAAGCTCGTTTAAGCTCGCGAGCTTAAACGAGCCCAGTATACATGCAAGGCTCGGGCTCGAGCTCATTTAGGCTCGACTTGTTTCGAGCTTTTAACGATCCGAGCTCGAGTAGCTCGGCTCATTTAATTACATCCCTAGCTAGTAAAATATTTATTTTTATAGAAGCCTAGCTACAGTATTATAATATATCGACCAGTCTTACAGTCAACATATAGATAATGTAAATTATTTAATCCGAAGTTAAAAGAACATATATCATGGTTAATATTTCTAAACCTTCGTTATAGATTACATATTTACATATCCTTAATTAATCACTTGATGTATACTATGTTGGGGATGACTAAATTAATGGGACATATAGTAGCTAGGCAGATGAGAATTGAACCACAGTGTTCGATCACTTCATATTTTATGGCGTTAGAAATTAATTAATACATGGACTTAATTACACGTGCAAAGTATTTATGAGACATAAGTTCTAGCTGTCGTACGTATCCAATCAAAATAATTTATAAAAAAACACTTAAATTGATCAATATTATATATAGCGCGCATTTATTTATCAATCTATATGCGTGTGTCTATATATATATACTCGAGCGATATTTCTTCTTATTTTTGAACATTACATATTTATATTAACTCATAGCAAATCACCAATATTACATAAACCCTATTTTCTTTTTACAATGATGTCACTACAAGAGTTTGAAGTTTGTATTTGTTTATCTGTAATTAAAAGATTAATTTATTTATCAAACTAATTAAACCATGCATTATATATGTTGTTCATGATGAATACGCACATGATATTAACATAGAAACATAAAAAAGGGTGTGAAGTGGGTCGAGTGAAGCAGGCCCGATCCAAGGATCACAAGGTGATCCGACCACGGAGTACGTGGGTCATCATGATCACAGACAGAGTTATTATAGGGCTAGGAGGGGCCGTCCCCCCCCCCCCCCCCCTCCCAGAAAATTTATTTACTTATTTAAAAATATATGTATATTTATTTTGATCCTCTACAAGTTAGGAGAATCGACTATTTACATAGAGATAGATGATAATACCAGGAAAAAATATATCAATTGAATATAGAAACTGAAATTGAGCAGAGAAAAACCCTAGGGTTACACAAGAGTAACCGACTACGTGATCCTCGCAAATTGATGTTGCTTATGCTAAATCATTGTACATGATCATACATGACACTGTGTTATGACAAATCCAGCCCCTAACATTGAAACTAGAGTTAATTACTGAAATGGTTAATGTGACTTGTACAAAGTCACTTATTTGGTCCTTTATCTTAAAAAAATACTAGGATAGTCCCTATTGTAGCAAATAAATTCCATACGCAGTCTCTCGATTTAACTTCCGTCAATTGCAGCCGTTAACCTCCTTTTAAGTAGGGGCATTCTAGTCACTTTGCATTACACAGAGACCATTTTAGTCATTTTGCAAACCACACGAACCATTTCGGAAATTAACTCTTTTTTTATAATATATATCTTAAATTTCTTTTGTTTTCTTTTTTTAGTTTCCTTTATACCTTTTTCATTTATATTTGTTGTTATTTCTTATGTTCTTAAAATTTTTATTTATTAGTTAAATTAATATTACTAAACTTCTTAGGAATTATAAACATTCTAAATTTTTTTGCATAGTAAGTAATTATATAAATCCGTTCTTTAAAATGTATAATAACGAGTTATCTTTTCCCGTGCTTCGCTATAGGATATATTTTTTGTATAGGTTGTATTTAGTTTATAATATTTATGTATTTTTTTATTTAAAGAGTCTCAACCACACTAAAAATAATAATTTAAAAAAGATAAGCTAACGTTAACACATAATCAACAAACATAAAAGCTAATTTCGTACGAATGAAAATATATAAGCGGATATCGTGTTATAGAATTTATAATATTTATATATTTCTTCACAATTTTTTTCATTGCTATGAAATCTTATAGTTTAGTATAATATAGGATTTAAGTTGTTATCCCGAAAACCGTTTTTCATGTATTGTATTATGATACATGAAGTTAATTCTTTTGGATATACATACCAAGTTAACAAATATTTTTTTATATTCATTTATGTTCAAAAACATATCATTATACCTATTTATGTTTACAAAAACGTTTTATTATGCCCATTTTGTTGATGAATTTTACACATGTAAAACTCTTTTAGAAACAAATGGTTATATATGAACACTAAAAAACTCTATATGCCATAATAAAACATTAGAAAAATGTTCTTTGTGTCCAATTTCAACCATATAATAAAAACATATAAAAAATGAAATATAAATGGTCTAGTAAAAAAACGATTTGGAATAGTAAAATATAAAAAATAAAAAAATAATAATTAATCCAAGAAAATAAATTCTTAAAATACTGCTTAAAAGTATTAAAAAAAGAATCTTCACAAAGAGATAAAAAAAGCAATGAAATTTAAGAAATATATAACAACAAAAATAAATGAAAAAAAGTATAAAGAAAACTAAAAAAGAAAACAAAAGAAATTTAAGAAATATATATTTTAAAAAAGAGCTAATTACTGAAATGGTCTTTGTGGTTTGCAAAATGACTAAAATGATCCCTGTGTAATGCAAAATGACTAAAATGCCCCTCCTTAAAAGGAGGTTAACGATTGCAATTGACAGAAGTTAAATCGAGGGACTGCGTATGGGACTTATTTGCTATGGTAGGGATTATCCTAGTACTTTTTATGTTATGGGACCAAATCAATAACTTTGTACAATATTATTGAAAAAACTTTTGAATCGAATAAATGTAAATAATGACCGACATAAATAAATAAATAAAGTATTTAAATTTAAGACATCGTTTTCATCATGCTAACAAGCAAAGATTGAAGGCAAAATTAGAAGACGAGTCATTTTCTATCCGGCCGCATCCTTCGCTTATATTTTTGGAAACGGCAAATATGTATTAAAAAGAGATCCAAGCTTAGCAAGAAACTAAGCAAGGATGCAAGACAAAGTTACATGAGAAAAAAGACAAAGAAAATTAAGAAAATGGACAACAACTCCACACCGCCCAATTACAACCCAAATTGCTCCTATGCTTAATCCACGTGAAAGATGAAGCAATTATTTCACCCGCAATTGAAGTGAATGACTTATAGAGTCCATTAAACACCCTGTCGTTTCTTCGCTTATATACATACAGCTACCTTAACTACCTACATCACGTTCATCATTTATGATCGATGATCGATCCTCTTTCTTTTTTTTTCCTTCCTTTTTTGAAGAACATGCATGCAAGAGAAGAAAGTTCAGTCTATTTATTAATACATAATTTCTTTTTATTTAATATTAATTTATGTTAAAAATAATTAAGTTGATTAATTGCCTTTTGAAATTATACATTACACGGTGAAAATGATTGCCACATTAATTATGTATTAAGTTAATAACAATAAATAATAAGGCAGCTATACAATATATAGGATTATAGTAATAGTGATAATGATAATCTTAAATTAGATAAACAAATAAAACTAAAATTAGTAGTCATGGATGTCGGCATATTTTAAACATACAAGTAAGATAACAAATTATATATGTTCTTTTTTTTTTTAACTATATAGCTTGTTAATTATTCCCTTTTATAGCGGGACCTTTGATAGAGTTTAAGGATATTGATAGTCAACCAGAGAGAAATGAGAGTGATGAAGACCGGTAAATTATAAAATATACGAAAATAATATATAGGGTAAATTGTATTAAAAAGTATCAACTATGTTTTAGACATTTAGTTACCATTTTATATAATTAATTATATTATTTTTAAATAATATAATCAATTTTTATAATATTTTTATTGTATAAAACAGTTTTTTTATTTGATAAATATTATTATTATTATATATAATGATAATTGTCATTGTATACATGCATACAATAAACAAATATGAAAGTTGATTGTATTGTCTTAAAAAATAAAGTTAGTTGTATACAACTATTCATTTTATTTTTATACAATTTGCCAAAATAATAATGGGTTGCAGTTCCACTTATTTCAATATCTCATGAGATTTTAACATCTCATTTTTTATTGTTAAATGACAAAAATAGCCTTGAATCAATATCTCGTGATATTTTGCTAATCTACTCTTTGTAGCTTGATAGTTTTTTTAACAGCTAAACACACACCCCTACTTAATTCTACATCATATGCTCACTACGAGACTCCTTAATTAAAGTTTCGAGGGAGAGAGAGTGTATTATAGTACTACTTTGATATATCAAATCACAATACACGCAAAGCTTGACATTTATGATCGACCATTTGATCTGGAAATGTAAAATAGATAGAGTTAACCCTGTGGTCGAATAGTAATTGTTCGTCACACACGATTAATTATATACTCGGATTTATAACACTAGGAATATAGAGTTTAGTTACAATGATAAGAGTGTGTTACAAATTTACATGTGAGAATGTCTGTTAAAAAAAAAAAATGATACACATCTACTAGAAATAGATATAAAAAGTTCTTCAAAACTCTTTTTTATTACAAAAATACACGGTTTATTCTTTAAATATCTGCACACCTGCAGGCATTAGAGGAAAACATATGTGCTTAGAAAAAAACAAAAAGCACCTAAATTCAAAACTCAAATCATATATGCATTTCAACAAACCTAAAATAATCAAGAACTCAAATCAGATCTAGAACTCGCATCTTCAAAACCCTAGTTCATTGAAGCTTGTATGTAACACAATTTTGCTCAAAACTTACATATATGTGCGAAACTCTCGCTGCAAATCTTCCCAAAAACTTCAATTTATAACTCAAACTTAAATTTTTTAATATGCGAGAGGGTCAGTCTCCAAACCCAAGAAACCCAAAATCAATTGTGGAGAAACTCGAATCAAAGCCGATTGCAAAAAGTAATACGATGCGAGGGGGTCAACTAGTGTGATTAAAGTGATGCAAAATTTGAAAGTTTATTATTATTATTTTTTTTACAGAGTATTGCTTAAAATCTCAATTTAGACAAAATTTGTTGTATTTTCTTACACTTTGTCCTTTAAAACACCGTCACCAACTTCTTCAAATTGGGTATTGACATATAACCAAGTAGAAAAAGAGAGTCGTTTTTTAAAGGGCCAACAAAAAGAAGGAAATTTGTGCGATAGTAAAGAAGAGGGAGAAAGATAAGATATGATCATAACCTTATCATACATTATAATAAGAACTCTATGATCGGTTAGCAACTTCATATCATCTTAAGATTGTTGGCTGCTACATAAGACTTTCGATATATTACGTACTGTAACAACCCAAAATTCGAGTAATTAATTTGTAAAATTGTATTTATGAGTTATAATTATGAATATTTAACTAAAGAGATGATTATGAGTAAATAGTACTTTTTGCCCAGTGTTATCTTTATTTTGGTGACTTATTATAAAATTTGGAAGTTTGGGGTGGATTTGTTAAAAAGAGAAACTTTAGGATTCGTATTTAAAGTAATTAGGGGCTATTAAGGTCTAATTGGGGGTTAAAAACTACTCATTTGTTAAAAAGAGAAACTTTTGGATTTATGTTTTTTAAAATGTGTTTTGTACTCGTGCAGATGGTGTAGACGTGTTTGACTGATGAATGTCGGGTAATTAACAATAGGTAATTTTAATAATCTTGTGGTGTGGATTTGCCAACACACATGGGTATTGAGTTTGTAGCTAGAACATTTCCTTCCCACCACAAAAAAAATCGATTTTAATATATATAAAAGTTGTTTAATAAAATAAGTTTTGTCTAGGTTAATACCTGAATATATTATCTATATAATTAATTCTTCATCAAAAAGTACTAGTCATTATAATTTTTAATTGGGTTTAGTTCTTAAAAGTGTATTCAACTTTACACGTTTTGCTATTGTATGTACTGGACTAAAATTTTTACCATTTGATGTATCAGAGTTTTTAAATTAAAATTTAAAATTACTTTTTTACTTGTTATACCGGTAGCCGGTTAATGTATCTGATGTGGCAAAATTCATTAAACGACGTGGCAATGAACCGGGTCAAGACCCATACCCGCCCGTAACCGTATAGGATAATACCCTTTGGTTTTCTTCTCATCTCATTCAAACCGCCATTTTCATCACACTTCGCTCCTCTCTCGCTGAAGTCGATCATCATTGGTTGCCCTAACTGTTGTTTAATGCGATTGAAGGTTAGTTATGTTGTCATTATTCTATATTAATGTCGATTTTGTACACATTTATCCCGATAAAGAGAACCGATGCTGTGTAAGTATGCATTGAAGTGTTGTACTGTAAAGAAATTTTAAAATTTTGCTGCTTTATTAGTGGTTTTTCATAATCGTTGTTGAGTCATTAGGTTATTATCAGATTTTAGTTTGCGAAATTAGGGTTTTAGTGATGTTGATTTTGTGATTTCTTTTGATTGCAGTATGGAGGAGTCTTACTTATTAACTGTGCACCATGATGGGTTAAGTGAATGCTTTAATGCCATTCTGGTGAAAGTTAGATCAAAGCCAATAATCACCATGTTAGAAGCCATTAGGATTATTTTTATGGAAAGGATGGATAGAATGAGAAAAGTCAGTGATTTATGGAATTTTGATATATGTCCAACTGTTATCAAAAAACTTGAATGGGCAAAAGGATCACAAAGGTAATTTTATGTCTAATACATGTTTAGATTACATTTATTTTAGATAGTGGAATGTCTTTTAATTTTTTGTCAAAATTGATTTATTTTAGATATTGGAATGTGTTGCCTGGTGGTGGTTCCAAATTTGAAGTAAGGCAAGGGCATGATACTTTTACTGTGGATGAAGAAAGTAGGACCTGCACTTGTAGAATGTGGCAGTTATCAGGCTTACCTTGTCCTCATGCAGTAGCTGCTATATTCTACATTCACAAAATGCCTGAGGAATATGTGCCTAATTGTTTCAAAAAAGATGTCTTCAAAGAAGCATATGCCAACCATATACAACCTGTTCAAGGCATGAACCAATGGCCACCAAATGACTTGAATAAACCTTTACCCCCTCTGCCAAGGAAGATGCCTGGTAGACCAAAAAAGAAATGAAAGAGGGCTGCACATGAACCTGCAAGTCATATGGGTAAGATTTCAAGGGTTGGGTCTGTTATGACATGCAATAAATGTGGCGGGGAAGGTCACAACCAAAGACGTTGCAATGGTGATAATGGGAAGGGTAAAGATGTTGACTCAACCAATGCATCAACTGTTGATAAAGGCAAGGCTGTTGATAAGGAGAAAGGGAAGGCTGTTGACTCAAGTGTGAAGGCAAATGATAGCAACACTGTTGGAGGATTCATGAAAGATGTAAGAAAATCTTACAACACTGTTAGGAAGCCAAAACCAAAACTGCTACCCATTAGAAAACAAGGTGCACAGCAAAGGATTTCAAAGATAAATATGCAAAAGAAGAAACCTGGTCCAGGGAGCACATCACAGGATCCATCAATTCTAGATTGATCAAGTCTTTTATGCTCACTGTTTTATGCTCATTTTTTTGTGTGTGCGACTGGTTTCTTTGTGCATGGACGTAATGATACTCAAACTGGTTTATGCTCACTGTTTTTTTTGTATGGATGTAAGTAATGAATTATGGGTAAGTAATGAAATTTGAATTATGCTTTATGCTCAACTGTTGTAATGATTTATGGTTAATGCAACTGTTGTAAGTCAAAATATTTGATTCTTCATTGATAACAATTTCCTTACATTGTCATATTTCTACCCAAAAGAGTACACAATTCTTTACAATTACATTACAATGACAACCAATACAAAGCATAAACACAAAATAACTACAATTAAACACATAAACATCCTATCATAAACTTTCAATTTTGACTTGGCAAAAGTCAAATCTTCTAGCAGTTTGACTTTTTCTTTGTCATTGTCTTCATCATACTCATCTAGCTTCAGTTTTCCTATTCTTGAACGTTCCAAATGCAATTCATATACCAAATCCTTGTAGTGCTCACTTAGCTCATCATCCAAAAATATAAACCTTTTGCATTTCTTACCAGAAGCCTAATAACCAAATTAACAAAATTTTAAGGAAATCAAGACAATTTACTGTAAAATTAAGTAAACTAACACATTTAACTTACGTAATTCGGGCAACTCATAAACCTTCTTCCAGGATTCATTTTTGTCCATGAGATTGAAACATACATCTTATCACCACAGTAGCAAAACATATTAGGAGCCCTAGTTCCTCTTGAGTTTCTTGAAGACGAGGAAGGCGAAGCCATTACAGATTGCCCACAAATCGCATACGTTACGAGGCTCGAAATCGAAACCCCAAAAGTTAGGGTTTCTCGATATCGTTATATATGAACAGATCGATCTCCCTTTTATTTATCACAGGTTTTTAATTTAAATAAAACATAATGCCACATTAGATATAACCTGTTACACCTAAGCATTTTGTAGGTAACAAGTAAAAAAGTAATTTTAAATTTTAATTTAAAAACTCTGATACATCAAATGGTAAAAAATTTAGTCCAGTACATAAAATAGCAAAACGTGTAAAGTTGAATACACTTTTAAGAACTAAACCCTTTTTAATTTTAGCTCTCAAGTTTATTTATTTTCACTATACACCCTTAATTAATTTTCAATTTTAACCCTTAAATTTATTCTTTTTATTATACATCCTTAACCCAAGTAAATCACTATTTATATTAATTTTTAATTTTAACCCTCAATTTTATTTTATTATACACCTTTAAGTTTATATAAATTACATTTGATCTAATACAAGTATTATATTACATTTAATTTGGCTTTTCTCTCCCACTAAAGATGCATCATTTCAATTTTTCAATTCAACACTTAATAAATTTTCACTTTTTACCCTTCAGTTTGTATATGTTACTTTTGATCTTATAACATTACCAGCTAATGTAGCCACATGTACGTAATGTAATAAGCAAATATAGTAGATGCATGTTAACCTAAGTTTTTTTCTACGCATTCTAACTTTGAACGACCATCTTATTTATTATATTTTGTTTAAATTAAATTACTAAGAATATAATTGTTTGAATATCACCCAACACAACGCGTGGGCTTAATACATCTTGTTTCTCTCATTTCTACCCATTAAAATCTTGTTCATAGATTTGACAACAATAGTTATACACACAAGTTTGCGAACTTGAAAGATTTGTACAATCTGCATTTGAATTTCATTTGCATTTCAAGATGATTTTTCATTTTGTCAATTGACAAATAATTTGAATTTCAAAATTTCTTTTTTTCTATATATTAAAATTGAAATGCATATGTATGGGTATGTTATATTTTTGACTTTTTGCATACTTGAGAATATTAGAATACCTCATAAAATTATACTGTCATAATGCAAGATTTATATTTCAATAAGTTGTTTTACCGAATTTATTATTTTCGTATTAACTTATATTTAACATGAGAAAAGTTTAATATAGTTCATACTTAATGCATAATTATAAGTGACTAATTTTAGCCTTTGGATCATCCTCATCAATGGTCCAGATTGAATTTTAAAAATTTGGGCGGAGTGACATTTTCGTAGTTAACATGTGATAATTTTACAATCACATGTGAGTGTATACCGAATCCCATGTGATTGAATATTAAAATTTCAGGACTATGTTTTTTATATAGACTTTATTGAACACAATTTTATATAATATTGTTTAGAATTTGTTCCAATAGTAAAATTATATCATCAAAACATTACATATAATGTCTTAATTTAAATTATGACTTTAATTGCATTAATATGATATAAGGAAACATAAAAAATCATAACATCCTACGAATTATTGGAGATTGATAATTTGTATACCAAACTAATTTACTATACACACTTATTTGGGTATCATCTTAATTATATTTTCTTTCATAAAAGACCTCGATCGAGAACCACTAGATTTTTGGTACGTTATTGCTTGACTATGTCATTTATAAAAAAAGTTTTTTCTAATACTTATACTACTTTATGATATATTTAATACTCTCTTATCTATTATACATAATCACTTAGAATATCACCAATAAAAAACGATTAATATTCATTTTAAATAATCTAACACACCCACCAACACAATTCTCGCCAAAATCATCACAATTTTCCAGACAAAACAATACTTCTCTATCCTTCCTAAATATGTATCCATCTTTTCATATTTTCCTATAGTATATCGAATTTTCAAAATTACCATTTAGCATACTAGACTCCCAAAAGTTATCATTTTGTATATCAAGTTACCTGTTAATTATATAACCGGTAACCCTAATTTTTTGTTTAATTTCTCTTCACGTCAGTAATTCTTTATTACTTAATGAAAAAGATGAAGAACGCGTACATACATATGAAGATGCTTATAGAAGATGAAACCAAGAAGAAGAAAAGGATGAAGAAACCAAACGGAAACTAAGAAAAACAAGAACCTTAAAATCGCATAGCTGGAACTGAACCAAGAAGAACAAGAACCCTAAATCTACCACAAACGAAAACCCTAAATTCCCGCATTGAACCAAGAAGAACCCGAACCCTAAAATCGAAGCCAAAACAAAGTGTAACACCACTTTTCTAAAATAGCTTTTAAAATTTAATTACTACTGATTAGCACCCTGAAACATCAGAGCTTTGCGGAAAACAAGTTACTTTACATAAGTGCTAACAGTTTCACAAAAGTAGTGTTAAAAGTACTCTTTTCGAAGGCTTAGAGCTATCCAACTGTGCAGAGCAGTAGGGCCTTACCCTTGTTGAAATATGGTTCACCTGCAAGCATAACATACTGAAACATAAGCTTTCGCTTAGTGAGCATACAAACTAAACAGATAAACACCTAAAGCATGAGTTACACTTCTCAGGATGTCTCACATCCCATTTATAGTCTGCAAAACAATCAAACTGTTAACTTGTACCGGGGTATGATCATACCTCGCGCGTAACCAAACCCCTGACGCTTTACTTGGGTATAAGGATCTCAATATACCCCTTTCACATTCCTGGATACAAAGTATCCGCTTTTCTTTGTACAAGGCTTCTCTAAGCCATGTACCTGCTATATTTGTGCACAAACATATCACATATCAAAACATAGATATCATACTATTCACTTTGTGGATAAATGCATACTAATCATATCAAATACTATAACATAGTGCTACTGAACCTCCGAACAACAGCCTTTAACTTCACATATCAAACATACAATTGATATACTGTTCACTTAACACAAATACATATGCTAATCTGATTAAAGGTAAGTACACTCACCTTAGCAGCAGTTGAGAATTACCCTCCCATCACAAAAGTGTCAATCTCTTATTGCCTACAAGCAATAAATGAGTAGTGTGTTAACTTCTACACACTGCTGTAAAAATTCTGTTGGGAATTGGCTAAAGCATTGAAACTGTTGAAGATGCAAAGTTAAAACTGTTAATGGACTTTGTGAAAACAGTTCAAAAACTGTTAGAAGGATTCTGATAAAACAGTCGAGGAATGTTAGCTGTAATACGAAAACAGTTGTAACTAACAGTTGCTGTAAGCTTTACAACTGTTAGTCCAAGAGATCAGAACTGTTAGTACAAAGTTTACAACTGTTAGAAGACCTTGAAGAGAAGACTGTTAGAAGAAGATCAGAACTGTTTCATTCAACAAACAGTTTCAGTTGAGCTATTTATGGAAAATGCTATCTTCTTGGATTTGAAGTATATCTTTAACAAAGTTCAAAGATTTTCAAGATTATCTCAGAAGATAGAAGATTACCTAACTATCAACTTATCAAGGAGGATCAAGAGTCTATAAATACTCGATTAGAATATAGATCTCGATATCAATATAATTGTTTTTGCATTCGTACGTAATTGTTATTTTTTCTTTCAGAAAGTGTTTTAGCCTCTAAGTTTCTTTTGAAACCTAAGAACAGATTGTGTTCTTCGTCTAACATAAGAAGTTAGATTGGAGGTGTAGGTGAATATTGTAATCATCGATTGGTTATCAATAAACATCGTTTTGGCAGTATTACTTTGTGTTTATTAATTGAATTGCTCTTGTGTTCAAAACCTTTTTAATCAATTGAGTGTGATTCCGCAACTTCTTAATTGATTGTGATCAAAACTATAGATTGTCTTTTTAACAACTCTGACTTTATTTCAAAAGATAATTCTTGTTATTTGATATTAAGTAATATCCGATCCTGACAAGTGGTATCAGAGCCTTATCATTAAGGTTCCATTGATCACCAGTTTAAGGTTTTTGCACCAATCTGCTGTGGTTCTTAATTTAGAGTTTTTCTAAAGTTTAATTGTGTTTTTCAATCACCATACTGCAATGGAGTCCGGTGGATCTTCTGACAACACTGGATCTGGGTCCAACATTCGTGTTCCCATGCTCAAACCAACTGATTTTGAGATGTGGAAACTAAGAATCAAGCAGCATGTCCAATTAATGGACTATGCTATTTGGGAAATCATAGAAAAGGACCCCATTACTACTGTTGATTTAGATTAAACAGGAAAACCAAAGAAGAAACCACCACCAAAAACTGATGCTGAAAAGAAAGAAAGGATGATTGAGATGAAAGCACTCAGCATCCTTCAGATTGCTATCCCCAATGAGTATCAGCATCAATTCAAAAAGTTTGATGATGCTCATGAACTGTGGAATGCATTAGAGAAGAGGTTTGCTGGGAATGCTAGTTCCAAAAGAAATCAAAGGGATCTACTGAAACAAGCTTATGAGAACTTTACTAGTGGAAAGAATGAGAGTATTACTCAAATATTTGATAGGTTCTATAAGCTGGTGAGTCAATTGGAGAGTGCTAAGGTTAGACTAGAACAAGATGAGATCAATAGAAAGTTTCTTAGGTCCTTAGGTGAAGAGTGGACAGTCTATGCTGCACAATGGAGAACCAAAGATTCTCTAGAGGATATAGAGTTAGATGATCTTTACAACAGTTTGATTGTGTTTGAAGGAGAGATAGAGGGAAAAAGAAAGTATGTTACCCCTAGCCACAATGCTGCTCTTCTTTCATCCTCAGGTATGGACTCAAACCATTCTTTAACTAACTCTGTTGATGGTTGTGCAGGTACTAGTTCTGCTGTTGGACTAGATGTAAACACTCCTGATGCTATACTTGAAGCCTTTCTTGCTAGCCATGCACATTCAACCCTCACGAATGAGGATCTTGAACAAGTGCATCCTGATGATCTTGAGGAGATGGATCTCAAATGGCAGATGGCCATGTTAACTGTCAGAGCCAAAAGGTTTATCAAAAGAACTGGAAGGCAGAACATGAACTTCAGAGCTGATGGCAAAGCTGGTTTTGACAAGTCAAAAGTTAGATGTTTTAAATGTCAACAGTATGGTCACTTTGCTAGAGAGTGCAGATCAGGTGGACAAGGCCAGAATCAAGGACAACGGCCAACTCAAACCTCCTCAGCATTGGTATCACAAGAAGGACATGGGTTTGATTGGAGTGATCAAGCAGAGGAAGCCACTAACAACAAGGCATTGATGGCATTAACTGATTCCTCCATCAAACTGGATTCACCAGAATCAGAAGACATTCAGGTATCTTCTAAACTCTGTCCTGGTGAATGTAGAGCCATTGTTAAAAGGTTTAGAGAGCACAAGAAAAAGGTATGTGCAGCTCTAAGTAGAATGGGGGAGAGAATGTATGAAACTAGTGCTGTTATTGAAAGCTTTGAAAAGAAAATCAAAGATTATCAAGCTAATGAACTGCAAATGGATTATGATAGAAAGTATCATAAGTGGGAGAAGGAGCAGCTTCAAGAAGAGATTGATAGCTTAAAGAAAAAACTAAGTGAAAAGGAAAGTAAGGTTGATGAATTAACCAAGAAATTGATATTGATCTGAGCATGTTCAAGGCAACAAATCTTAAACTTGAAACCTTGTTACAATCACAAATCAGAGACAAGGTGAAAACTGGTTTAGGATACAAACAGACCCCACCTCCATACAATCACAACTACATAACTCCTATGTCTGATGTAGCTGATAGGTATGTTAATGAATCATTACCAGAGGAACTGAAGTCAGCTGATCCACAATTTGAAAGTGAAGAGGAAGGAGTTGTGTATGCAGTAAGTGATGATAAGAATGAAGGAGTTGTGAAGAAGGAAGAGGTCATTCCATTTGAAAATCACATCTGTTGTGAACCCATAGCCATAAAATCCCCTTTACAACCTGTGGTGTTTGTAAAAGCATCCATTGAACCCCTCACCAATGAGCCAAAACTGACCAAAGCTGTTCATTCTATAAGCAGTTCCACAACTGTTACAAACAGTCCACAACTGTTACAAACAGTCCACAACTGTTACAAACAGTCCACACCTTTACACTAACAGTCCCAAAAGAAACCCAAACAGCTCAACTGTTAGTGTTAAGTCAAAAGGAAAAGTAAAGGTTGATGAAGCTGTGATTAAGAAGCCAAAGAAGGAAGCTTCAAAAGCAAAGTCTCAACCCAAATATGTGAAAAGGGATACTGAAGTGTCTATCTGCACATGCAAACAGCATGGTGTACAGAAATTTCCTCAGTCAGCACCAGTGAGAGGAAACCAAAGAAATAGGAACCAGTTCTAGTCACAAAGAACTAGTTTGCCTATTGTCAAAACTAAAAAGTGCTATATATGTGGGAGAACTAATCACTTGGCTAAAGATTGTTATTATAACTCACAAATCTATAGCACTCAGAAACCAAGTTCCAGAAAATAGACTAACAGTTCTAAGACTGTTAAGCCAAAACAGGTTAACAGTTCTACAACTGTTACATCCAAACCGGCTAACAGTTATACATCTGTTAAGCCAAAATCAAAAACTGTTGGTCTGGCTTGGGTGAAATTGCAAAAACAAACAGTTTCTGAAGAGAGTAAAACTGTTAATCAATCTGAAAACCAATCTGAGTTAAAACATGCTTCAACTATTTTACCAACTCCAAAAACTGTTTGTTCAAAAGACTCAACTGTTCATCATAATAGTTGGAAACCACATGTTATCACAAAATACTCTTCACACAAAATAGAGAAGTCTAATTTGGATGACATCAAGAAAACTCAATCTGTGTTTAAGTATTATGACTTGAATGGTGTACCCAAGACCTGCATGGCCTGGGTACTTCCTGCTACTAACTGATTTTTATTTGTGCAGAGCATTCATAGGGCCGATCATGGATCTATTTGGCATGTGGATAGTGGATGCTCAAGGCACATGACTGGAAATCCACATTGTTTGAAGGATTTCAGAAGAATCAATGGAGGATATGTAGCATTTGGAGGAAATGCTAAGGGAGGAAGAATCACAGGTAAAGGAGCTGTGGAGGCAGGTACACTTACATTTAATGATGTTTTCTTTGTTGAACAACTTAAATACAACCTGCTAAGTGTATCTCAAATCTGTGACAATGGAAACAAAGTCTTGTTTACAGACACTGAATGCATTATCCTATCAAAAGATTTTAAATTGGATGAAAAAGATGTTCTTTTAAGAACACCTAGAAAAGATAATGTATAATGTTTGGATACACAAAAGATTGCTAAGCAGAATGTATTAAGTTGTCTACTCTCAAAGGCATCTCATGATGAGTCTGCCATTTGGCATAGAAGGATGTGTCACATGAACTTTAAAACCATGAATAAGTTAGTTAAAAACAATCTGGTAAGAGGTTTGCCACAAAAGGAATTCTCATGTGATGATCATTGTGTAGCCTGTCTTAAAGGCAAGCAACACAAAACTTCTTATAAGCCCAAAGAAGTTTCTTCCATTACTGTACCTTTACAACTTTTGCATATTGATCTTTTTGGTCCAACATCTGTGGTCAGTATAGGTAAGAAAGCCTACTGTTTAGTTATAGTTGATGATTTCACCAGATTTACATGGGTTCAATTTCTTAGAACTAAAGATGAAACTGCTGAGTTAGTTAAGTCTCTTATTCTTAGGATTGAGAATCAATCTGATTTGAAGGTGAAAGTAATTAGATTTGATAATGGTTCTGAGTTTAAGAACTATGAATTAAACAGCTTTTGTGAGGAAAAAGGAATTTCAAGACAGTTTAGTGCTCCTAGGACTCCCCAACAGAATGGAGTGGCTGAGAGAAGGAATAGGACTTTGATTGAGGCTGCTAGATCCATGTTAGCTGATTCTAGGCTTCCAATGACTTTATGGGCAGAAGCAGTGAATACTGCCTGCTATGTTCAGAATAGAGTACAAGTTATCAAGTCCAAAGGGAAAACTCCTTATGAGTTGTTCCTTAAACGAAAACCTTTGATCAACTTCTTCAAACCATTTGGTTGTCCATGCACTATCCTGAATACCAAATCACAATTAGGTAAGTTTGAGAGTAAAGCAGAAGAAGGATTCTTTGTAGGATATTCCACTCAGAGTAAAGCATACAGAGTCTTTAACAATGTCACTAGGATCATAGAAGAGAGTATGAATGTCTCCTTCAATGAGAATAGGATCAATATTGCAGGTAATGGTCCTGATTGGTTATTTGATATTGATGCATTGTCTAAATCCCTTTCTTTTGAGTATTCTACAGAAACAGTTGCAGGTGTTCCTACAGCTATTAGTGCAAATTCACAAACTGTCTCAAACAGTTTTGAAACTGTTAGCTCAATTCCAACAACTGTTGGTGGAAACAAAGTTACTGAAGACTTTGTAGTGATTCCCTTATTACAACAGGACTCTTCCAATGCTATTTGTCCAATAAATGATGCTGAACTTTCAAAGGACATGGAATCTCATGATCCTCAACAAAACACTTCTTTTGAACATCAAACAGTTACAGATCAGGGATGCAACTCTTCTAGGAATGATAGTGAGTCTGAGATTGATGTGTCAAATTTTAGGAATGTACTGACTGAAGAAAACATTCCTACATCAAGAATTCACAAGAATCATCCAATAGAACAGATCATTGGTGATCCAACCACTTCTGTTAGAACAAGAGCTATGCTGCCGAATGAAAATAGTGTTGTGAATCTCGAACAATTTGATGTAAATGCCTGCTTTCTATCTCAGATAGAACCAAAGAAAGCAGTAGAGGCATTAAAAGACCCTTCATGGGTGGAAGCAATGCAAGAAGAGCTTTTACAGTTTCAAATTCAGCAAGTTTGGAAGTTAGTTGAACTTCCAAGAGGCGAAAGAGCAATTGGCACCAAGTGGGTGTTCAGAAATAAGAAGGATGAGAGAGGGATTGTAATCAAGAACAAGGCTAGACTTGTTGCACAGGGTTATACACAAGAGGAAGGAATAGACTAGGATGATGTCTTTGCACCTGTTGCAAGGATAGAAGCAATTAGACTGTTCCTTGCCTTTGCAAGCTATAAAGGATTTAAGGTGTATCAAATGGATGTCAAGTCGGCTTTTCTCTATGGAACTATTGATGAGGAGGTATATGTGTGTCAACCACCTGATTTTGAAGACTCAAAGTACCCTGATAGGATATATAGGTTGGATAAAGCTTTGTATGGATTACATCAGGCTCCTAGAGCTTGGTATGAGACATTATCATCATATCTCCTTGAGAATGGATTTAAGAGAGGCACTATTGATAAGACACTATTTACAAATATTGTTAAAACAGAAATTTTGCTTGTTCAAATCTATGTTGATGATATAATCTTTGGATCTACTGATGACAGACTGTGCAAGGAGTTTGAAAGCATAATGAAAAGGAGATTTCAGATGAGTTCCATGGGAGAACTCACATTTTTCTTGGGATTACAAGTGAAGCAGAAGCCAACTGGCATATTTGTCAGTCAATCAAAGTATGTCAAAGACATTTTGGATAAGTTTGGCTATCAAGATGTGAAACTGGCAAGTACTCCAATGGAAACACACAAACAGTTGGGAGCAGATCCTGAGGGGGAGGAAGTAGACATACATTTGTATAGGTCTATGATAGGTTCTTTAATGTACTTAACTGCTTCTAGACCTGATATAATGTTTGTTGTGTGTGTTTGTGCCAGGTTTCAATGCTGTCCAAAGATGTCACACCTACTTGCTGTAAAGAGAATTTTTAGATATCTCAAAGGCCAACCAAAATTGGGTCTTTGGTATCCTAAGGATTCACCTTTTGATTTGGTGGCATACTCTGATAGTGACTATGGTGGAGCTAATGTGGACAGAAAATCAACCTCTGGAGGATGTCAATTCTTTGGCTCAAGATTAATCTCATAGCAGTGCAAGAAACAAACAACAGTTTCAACTTCAACAGCTGAGGCTGAATATATTGCTGCATCAAGCTGCTGTTCACAAGTGTTGTGGATTCAGAATCAGCTTCTGGATTATGGTTTGTCTTTCTTGCATACCCCAATTTATGTTGATAACACAAGTGCTATTAGCATTGTCAATAATCCAGTGAAGCATTCTAAAACAAAACACATTGAAATCCGGTTTCACTTTATTAGAGATTGCAATGAGAAAAGGTTGATCCAAGTTATGAAAGTTCATACTGATGATCAGTTAGTTGATCTGTTCACTAAAGCATTTGATGTGAGCAGGTTCAACTTTTTGATCTCAAACATTGGAATGATTAACCTGGACTAACAGTTGTTTGTCCCTCAATGTTTTCTCACTAACAGTTTGCAACTGTTAGTGTTGATATCTAACAACTGTTGGTTTAAGTGTTCAGTGAAGAGAAGAACTGTGTGTCCCATCAACAGTTTTGGAAGTATCTGGCTGCATGTCCCACAAACAGTGTGGTCAAGGTTTGTTACTTTATTAAGAACAGTTTTCAACTGGTCAAGGTTTGTCACTTTACTATGTCGTGTGTTGAATGGACATGGCAGGTCACTGCATGCTTAATTATTGGCCATTTTTCAACTTCAACTTTGTCTATAAATTAGCTTGCATTCGCATTCCAAAGAGCATAATTTTGTCTACAAATGGCTACTAACCATTTCATCTTGACCTTCAAAAAGATCAATGCTAAGCAGAGTTATGTGACCATTCCAGCTCCCTTTGTTAGGATGCATGAGATTTGGAAGTACTCCTCATGTATTCTTGACATGAATGGAGTTTGTGATGGTTTCACTTTAACCCAGCATCCAGACCCACGTAGGCCATACAAAATGACTGATCATGTTCGAATAAGAGGTGAATTTGAACATTTTATTCAAAGCAACAATTTACCTACCCCCTGCTGCTTGTTGTTTGAATTGAATCTGGAAGTCACTGACGACTCGGTTGTGTGGTTCAATGTCAAAAGGAATGATGCTGATAATTAAGTCATTGTACTTGATGATGATGAAGTTATTGTAATTGATGACTAGTCATGGTCAAATGAATGTACTTTGTAGTTCCTCTGTGTTAAACATGAATAAAGTGCATAATTTAATGATGTTTTGTCAGCTAATGGTTTTTATTAATGATGTCTCAGCTGTTGGTGTTAGATGATATTCGCTAATGATTGTTGTCAGTTGATGCTTGTTGACTGACAGTTGCACGTGTTCAACTAATTGTTTTTCAAAATTACAACTAACAGTTTCCAACTGTTAGTGAATGGAGAGCACAACTGTTAGGCAACCTGCATGTTCTTCTAAGGGAGAGAAATTCTTTTAAGTAACAGTTGTACGTTCTTCTGATAACAGTTTCAACTGTTCTCAACTGTTCGTTCATTTTTATCCATCAACTGTTAGCTTACTTAAGGGTGTTTTAGTCTTTGCAGAAACTGAGGATGTTTGAATTGAATTTAATATTCGAAACATATATAAGGCATTCCCTCCTCACAAGTTCATTCACGCTTTCTGAACTTCGATTATACGTAAACCCTAGAATTTTGCTTTCGACTTGCAATGGCTCCTCTTCTCTTCGTGAAAGAACACAATATGCTCGCATATCTTGCTAAACCTAATAACCTGACTGCTTTCCATGACATGATCGATTACCTTTCAATGTCCAATCTCAACACCGCTCTCACCATAAATCCAACCATCTACACTTCCCATCTTGATCAATTCTGGAAAAATGCGACGATCAGAGAGGAAGCTGGTGTGCAATGGATTGATTCCACTGTTGATGGTATGAATGTGTCCGTCTCTGAGGATACCATCCGCCAACATCTACAACTGAATGATCGACATGGTGAGTATTCTGACTCTGTCTTTTTAGAATTTTTGCATGCCGAGTTAGTTAAACTTGGGTATGAGGGCCCTAGGGGAAAGGGTACCTTCTACAAAGGGCAATTTTGCTCACACTGGAAGTTCATGATCCATACTCTCCAGCAGTGCATTAGCCCTAAGAGAACAGGCTGGAATGAGTTTGGGAGCAACATTGCTCTTGCACTCATCTGTCTAGCAAACAATGGATGCTTTAACTTTTCTAAACTGATATTTAATGGTATGGTAAAGCATCTTGGGACCAAATATGGTCTCTTTTTTATGTACCCCAGATTTGTGCAAGTTTTGCTAAACATTTTGTTGCCAAATCTCCAAAAACACAAGAGGGTCATCATTCCCTCTGCTCATGTGGCCTCCACATTGAGCAAGTTGCTGATAAATGGCAAGAGCTTCTCTGGTGCCATAACTCCACCACTCTCTGCAATGGTGGAGTTTCTTTCAAGAAACAGAACAGCTAGAGTTGAGCATGAAGCCCACAACATTGCTACACCACCAACTCTAGAACCCACAGCTCATGATACTCATATAATCCACTCTGTTACCTTTAATAGAGCTACAACACAAACTACTCCTCTGAAAACATTCCAAAAGTGAAAAAGAACTGTTAGTGCTCCTTCCACCACAGTTCTCGAATCCCAAACTGTTAGCCCTGCACAGGTGCATTCACCTGTGCAGAATATCGAAAGGGAACCATTCGTGCTGTCTCCCAGGCACAATGAGGAGGTGATCACTCCCTTAGAGGGTGATCATGTGGTTTATGAGGCTGATACTACTGTTTCATCCGCAAGGGATGAACAGGATAGTGTTAACATCATTAAGACCTCAACCACGGCAACAGAGGCTGGTAAAACAGCTTCTGGAAATCCCCAGTACCAAGAACAAAGGGGTACTGGTGTGAAATCTCTTTTGAGTAAACCACCAGTTGTATCGGTCAATGACATGTTAACAGTGGCAACACTGTCTGACATTGAGGCTGGCATGAAACATAAAGCATTGAAGGATCCAAATTTTGCACCATTCTTTGCGGCCTATATTCAAATGAAGAAGAAGATTTCGTTACAGAATAAAAGGATTCTTCAGCAGGATCATCAAATCCAGGTTTTGACCAACAGTTTGAAGCATGCTAATGAGATAATAAAGCTACACGATCAAGTACTACAACAGTTGACAGTTGCTGCAAGACCCCCTTCAACTGTTCCAATAAAAAAGGGGGAGAGTTCATTACCAACAGTTGCTGAAGTTCCAGAACAAACAGTTGCAGCGGATGATCTAACAGTTGCACCTAGTGAATCAACAGTTGAGGAGAAACTATCAACGGTGGACAGAGTGCTGATCAATACGATGATTTTGTCTGGTGATTACCCTTCAACAGAGGTTTATAGATCATGGCCAAAGGTTAAACAAGACTATCTGGTGAAAATGGGAAGTGAAATGCTAATCTGCAGTGTCAATCAGATGAGACAGAAGATTGAGGATGGTTGGCTAGATGGAAAGTCTGCAAAGCTTAAGCCACTTAAGCCAAAGCCTGGATTCAAAGGGATTAGTATTTCTGAGAGGGCTGGTGAAAAGCAACTGCAAGTTGTACAAGGAAAAGGAAAGGAGATAGATGTTGCACTACCAAAGCTCAAATTAACCAAAGAACAGCAAGAAGTAAGAGATTTTGAGGTAGCTCAGAGGTTGTCAGCTGAACTTCAAGAACAAGAACAGACAGATTTTGAGATAGCAAAGAAGCTGGCTGATGGGTTCACTAAACAGATAGATGAAGAGGAAAAAGATCAAAAAGGTGTAAAGAGGAAAAGGATTGTGAAAAGAAAAGCACCTCCACCTCCAAAGAAAACAGTTGAGAAAAAGAAAGCTGAGATGGTTCAACTGATAGTGCAAGATCGACTGAGAACAGAACTTCAGCAAGGGATTGCCAAATTGGAGAAAGAACAGTTGGGTCAGAAGTCTCACATAAAAGAATGGAGATTTGAAGTTTTAAGGTATAATACTGGTAAGCAAGGTGTCACAGTTGTGAGAGAAATCGAGCCAATAGAGAGTTATTCAAATTTCTTTCAACTGGTGAACAATTTGACTAGAAGAGATCTATAGGATATGTATGTTTATGGAATTAGTCATTATGCAGATGCTGTGGAGATTGAAATTAGAGTTTTGATGAGGCATCTTGCGAGTATATGCAGTCCAAAAGAGATAATACCAGTTTTGATTACTGATGAGGCTTTTCCAATAATTTCAATAAAGGTGTATGCTAAAGCTAGAGTGTATCACATGGTTATGGCAAATTCTCAGACTCAATGGTTTGATTTAGAGTTTGTAGAGCACAGTAAAGTAAAGCTTCAATACATGTCAAAGGCTAAATTCTATGGATCTGATAGAATAAAGGATGATCTGCTTAAGAGAATAAAAGAAAGACTGGAATTTTTCAAGTCTGTGTAATTCTCTTTCAATTTTGATTGAAACAGTTGACTATGCTTAATAATGGAAGTCATTCTTTGCATATGCTAAATTCATCTAAGGTTGAACCCTATGAATCGAAGAACTTAAAGGCATTGTTCAAATTCTTTAAGTTAGGGGGAGATTGTTGGGAATTGGCTAAAGCATTGAAACTGTTGAAGATGCAAAGTTAAAACTGTTAACGGACTTTGTGAAAACAGTTCAAAAACTGTTAGAAGGATTCTGATAAAACAGTCGAGGAATGTTAGCTGTAATACGAAAACAGTTGTAACTAACAGTTGCTGTAAGCTTTACAACTGTTAGTCCAAGAGATCAGAACTGTTAGTACAAAGTTTACAACTGTTAGAAGACCTTGAAGAGAAGACTGTTAGAAGAAGATCATAACTGTTTCATTCAACAAACAGTTTCAGTTGAGCTATTTATGGAAAATGCTATCTTCTTGGATTTGAAGTATATCTTTAACAAAGTTCGAAGATTTTCAAGATTATCTCAGAAGATAGAAGATTACCTAACTGTCAACTTATCAAGGAGGATCAAGAGTCTATAAATACTCGATTAGAATAAAGATCTCGATATCAATATAAATGTTTTTGCATTCGTACGTAATTGTTATTTTTGCTTTCAGAAAGTGTTTTAGCCTCTAAGTTTCTTTTGAAACCTAAGAACAGATTGTGTTCTTCGTCTAACATAAGAAGTTAGATTGGAGGTGTAGGTGAATATTGTAATCATCGATTGGTTATCAATAAACATCGTTTTGGCAGTATTACTTTGTGTTTATTAATTGAATTGATCTTGTGTTCAAAACCTTTTTAATCAATTAAGTGTGATTCCGCAACTTTTTAATCAAAACTATAGATTGTCTTTTTAACAACTCTGACTTTATTTCAAAAGATAATTCTTGTTATTTGATATTAAGTAATATCCGATCCTGACAAATTCTGACTGACTAACAAAAGTTCTGCTAAAAACCACCTCCTACGGCCGCAGGGGAAAAACCCTACGCCCGCAGGAGTTTCCCTCACTACGGCCGCAGGGATCCATCTCTACGCCCGTAGACTCATTCCTTCGTACTTAGACGGTAACTCATGAAAATATTGTCCTACGCCCGCAAGGACCCTTTCCTACGGCCACAGTTGACAAAAATACCAAAAATTCTAAAACACCCTCCTACGGTCGCAGAGAACCTTTCCTACGGCCGCAGGAACCAAAACAACCAAAAACCCTATAACATGTTCCTACGCCATCAGGGAATAATCCCTACGGCCGCAGGAACAGTCGGTACGGCAGACTTCCTGCTCTGTTCGAGAACAGCAGCCGAACATCCCCTTTTTACACTCAAATCTTGCTTAAACTCAGATTCAACTATACCACCAAGTCTTATAACATCATTACTAACCTTCTAACATGAAACTTGATACAAAATAACACTAAACACATAAAGCAAACCACAAACATGGATTCAACCCATGAACCCACTTCTTGACCTAAAACTCACTTTAAATCATGAAAAAACACATACCTCTTGCTTCTTCATCAATAAGGGACTGATTTAAACTATCAATTTCTCTACTTTTATGAATCAAAATCAGAAAATAAGGAGTGGCTTGAGCTTGTACGTATGATTGTGTTTACAACTGTGGTTTCATGAAGGTTTGACTACAAGAAGTCAATATGCAGCCATCTATATCTTCAAGTTTGGGTTAAATACAAACAACCCCCAGAACTATAAAACTTTCAACATGTGGCAAATTTAACCCCTTTACTTTATCACCTAATAAAAACTCATATCTAGGAACTTAAGAACTTTAGGGTGTTACAACTCTTCCTCACTTGGGATGATTTCGTCCCCGAAATCTACTGAACAACTAAATTTGCATCGACTCATGCTTAATGCTACCGTAGCGCACCAACGGTAGTATTACATCTTTTGATCTATGAATACTATTGCAACTCTACCTGCTACTAAAGTAGAAGGTCTATCACATACTGTATATAACATAACATGAAACGTGAATACACCTAAGTGTAACTGAATTCTTTCTATGCTTTCACTTTAACTTTACCAATCTTATCTGTATGTTACACATGAAGGGTTTTGAACCTGACCAAACCACCATATGACACAAACTGGTCAAACCTGGGTTTTATTCCACTGGTTCAATTCTAAAAGCGGAACTAGATTGAACACAACCCTCCTAACCCCAAAAGGGTCAGGATCTTTATAACTTACATAATCAAAATAGTTTCTTGACAAACAATCCATATAGAAGGGTTACAAGATTATACCTGAACAAAACCTTTAGAATTGCTAAAGATAGTCCACCACTACTGCACCTCCAATTGAACTGGCTGCTAAACCGCTCCTGGATTACCAAAACTTCAAACCGTGAAGTTCTCGTGTGTGATTGCTTGCATCGATCAACAAAACCGAGAAATACCACTTGGTGTTTCTTCCTTGTTTGACGAGAGAGAGATACGCCGAGAGAGAGAGAGAGAGAGCGACGTGAGAGAGAGCCGAGATCGAGAGGATAAGGGAGAGAGAGAGAGTTGTGGTGGCTAGGGTTAATCTCTTGTGTCACTTATCTTAATCCTTAAGGCTTAACATATATTTATAAGGATTATCTTGGACCTAAGCCCGTTTAATTAAAAGTCCGCTGGTTTTAATTAAACTTTCAATCTCTTCACTTTGACCCCCTGGATTTTACTAGTTAATTAATTAACTATTAATTTACTTAGTCCGTTAAATATTAAAGACTTAATATTTTATTCTCCTTAAATAATAAATAACTATTTATTATTCATTTCCTTTCTAATAATTAATTCAAACTGGATAATTATTTATATCTCTCAATAATTAATACTACTGATTAATTATTCGTTTATCTCTTTAATAATTAATATAACTGATTAATTATTTACTCTTTCTCTTTAATAATTAATCTAACTGATTAATTATTTCCACACAGATTTATGGTGAAATCCAACTGTTCTGAATTGGGTGTGTAGTAGTGTGACCCTTTATTCTCTTATAACATTGGATACAATATGCCCGTTAATTATCTCTGCACATAATCCAACAACACAAACTGGCAACCTTACTCTAAAATACAATCATCGGCTGTTATATACAACTGAATTCCTCATCTCTTGTCCCGTCCTACTGGGGGATAACTACTGATATATTTGTTTCATACTTATAAGGATAATCATACATATTATGAGTCTATAACATATTTACTAGAAATTCTAGTCTGTATACTACTCTCCCTATCCTTACGATAATCTTGAAAGGACCAATAAACAACTGTCCTAGCTTACCTTTCTTTCTCAAACTTGTACTTATCACACTGGTTAAAAAACAACCTTTTATTAACTCTGATAAATACATTAGTCAGGTGCTCCCACTATCTTTTATGAAAAAGTGCATTCTTTAAAAAACATCTTTTTAGGCCTTAGTCAATCCTTGACTACCATGCCTAAAACTTGTGTTCCAAACACATGTTTTAAAGAACTTAGTTTTTGCAAGAAATTTGTTTTATGAAACCAAGAACTTGGATCTCCCATATATCCATCTTTCCAATTACGGAAAATGTTTTCATTAAACTTACCATGATCACAAGTATGAAACACTCATAATGGCATCTTAAATTTCTTTCCTTAAAACATTTAGTATAAAACTCCTTGATTATAATAACTATTATAATCACTTTTATACCTTTTTAAACGTTTTATCAAAAACTATTTTAGAAATAATAACTATCATTTCTATTTAGTTCAAGACTTTGAACATTCACTTTTCATAAATAACTTAAACACTTGTTAAATTAGAAAAACTATCTAATTTTATAAACAATACTTGTTTATTTAAGCGTCTGAAAAAGTGGAGCTAGCATTTATATAACTTCAACAAATCATAGCATAAGATTATTATGAATCACCAATCAAGTCAATACTTTGACTTATTGGCACTTTTTTAGTCACAACTGGACTAATCATGATTCATACAATAAGAACACGTGCACGGATATGGACCAAAAATTAAATTTCCATAAACTTAAAAGTATCCATAAACAATATAAAAATTTGTTCAAATAAACTTAAAAAGTTTAAATAACTAGGAAATAAAAAATTATTTATAATATCCGTGAGCTGCACGTGGAATTTTCTCATGCTGGGCCGCATCACTTTCCATCTCCTCCTGCAATAAACGATTGCAAGATATTAGAATACTCGTAAAAAACTTTTACAAGTGGAAAGTGACAAAGAAGCTAATCACGCAATACCTGAGGAGCCAGACTTGCCTCCTGCCTCGTGACCTTTCGGACAATCTCGTTTCCAATGTCCGGCCTCGCCGCACCTGAAGCACCGATTCTCGGTCCTTGCCTTGTTTGGCTTTGGCTTCTTGCCCTTGTTGTCGTTATTAGCCCTGGGTGCACTCTGGCTGGGCTGGGCCTTTCCCTTTCCCTTTCCCTTTCCGTTGCACCCCTTCCTCTTCTTACGTCCACCATGTCCCACCATAAGAATGTCCTTAGACTTGGTCCCGATACTCTGATCAGCCGTCTTTGAAGGGTTTTGTAGGGTATAAAAACATATAATAACATGCACAGCGGAATAAAACCCCCTCCAGTGATCTCATCTAACTCGTACAGAAACTAAAAGAGGAAGAGGGTTAGAAAGTTATACCTTTGTTGTAAAAACAAAACTTTCTTTATGCCCCTAGACAGCTGCAGGTTATCCGCCGCTACTGCACCACCTCGAACTGGCTGCTAGACCGCCTAAGGATTAAAACCGGATAAAAAAACTTGATCGCAATGTGTGTGTGTAGCCGCCGCCAACCACCGCCGCTCGGTGGTTGGTTCTCGGTTGCGTCGCCGCCGGCGATCCCAAGAGAGGGAGAGAGAGCCGGCCGAGAAAGAGAGAGTGTGAGGGAGGGATTTGGGTAATCTTTTCCTTGTGATTAACTTATGATTAAATGAGGCTTATAATAAGGTTTATATATATAATCCTTATTAGGCCAAGCCCGTTTAATTAAAGCCGAGCTTTAATTAAACTATTAATCAATTACATAAAGTACCCTCGACCTTTCTAATTAATTAATAACTATTAATTAATTGGTCCCGTTAATATTTAAACTAAATATTAACTTCGTAAATAATAAATAACTATTATTATTTTCTCTTTCTCAATAATTAATCATACTATTAATTATTGTGATACACAAACATGTAAAATCCAACAGGTTCTAATTGGGTGTGCAGCGGTGTGATCCTTTAGTGTCACATAGTATTGGACACGATAGTACATGTTATCTATCTCTGCACATAATCTAACAGTCTTGAGCATGGAGTGCAACTCAGCCACAGATTTCTCCATGTTGTTCATGTTGTAGTTGACTATAAAAGGCTTATAGTCATCTGACAACGAGTTGAGTATCGTATCCGTTGCTAGCTGCAACGGTACTGGGTGCCCAAGTCTCTCTAGGTGGTCCATGTAACCTTTCATTTTCATGACATGGTCACTGACCGAGGTCCCCTTTGCCATCTTGCATGAGTTAAATGCCCTAGTGGCATCATAATGCTCCGTGCGGGCTTGTTCCTGGAACATGTCCCTCAGCTGGCGGATCATGTTATAGGCAGGAGTTTCCATCATGCTTGATTGCAACTCTGGACTCATAGTTGCAAGCATGAGGCAGCTAACATCCAAGGCGTCATTTGAGCGCTTCTGAAAAGCCTCCCTGACCTCTGCCCTGGCATTGCTGGCAGGGGGATTTCCTAGAGGTTGTTCTAGGACATACCACTTTCTCTCGTGCCTCAGCATGATCTGGAGATTTCTCTCCCAAGTGAGAAAGTTGGACCCGGTGAGCTTATCCTTCTCAAGGATAGAGCGGAGTGAGAGGTTATTAGTATTGGTAACGTTGGTTGCCATCTACAAATTAAAACCCGGTTTAATTAGTAGTTGCAAATAAACTTTCCAACATATATCATTAAACCCATAAACAATATATATTAGACCTAGGACCCATATTTCACATACTTGACGTAAGGTTTGGGCACTTCCCGCTAAGTCATGCTATTTCTGGTAGGTAACACCCTGTACCAATCGTACCTAACTGATACGACTCCTAGAACCTCGTAGAGCACTTAGACCCAGTCTAGTATGTTTAACTCTACTCTAGTGCTTTTTGGGCCGGGACTCCCGATTATCACCAAAATAGATCGCACCACCTAAGACAGCATGAATTCTGGCCGGGACTCCCCATTATCGCAGAATCTTTCATGCCCTTTCTCGCAATGGTTTGAACACGGATGCCCAAGGTTTGGGCACTTCCGACACCCGAGTACCATTTAACAGTCAAGGTGTACCATTAGGTGGGTAGCACACTGATCTAAGATTTTTCTTGGGTTTTAATTAAGTTCAATAAAAACTTAATTTTCCAGTTTTTGAAAAACCATTTTAAAACTAACTGTTTCAAAAATACGATTTATATGGTACCTGAATTTAGGTGCACAAAATGGTTTTTATAAGTTCCAAACTTATAACCTTGACAAAACTATAAATTTTAAAAAATTTAACTAACACGACTAACAACCTGTAGTCGTATTCTTAGTTTGTCATTTAAGCTTGGTTTATCACTGTTTAATAACAACTTGTTATTAAACCCATTTTATTTACCATCACACGCATTATATAAATACGATACATATATATGAAAAGCAGTAAATAAATCACAACCACGCAGATAATAACAATAAGCAGATAAAACCCTATAGTTTTGCCAACTAATCCTAAGGTCAATCCTAAGGATAAAATGACTTGGATTCGCCTTTCTTGATGTGTTGCTCCCACTTGCCTTGACACCTCCCCGAAGTATCCGTGCTCCGTGTGAAAAACACTATTTACCTTGTCACCTTCTTGAAGTCCATTCCGGTTGAGGGATTAAACTATCACTAGTCTATTACAAATACAGTATTGAATGGGGTTGTAAGTGGCACGCAGGCCTCCCCTAACCAGTACAATATTACAACTAAGAAAGGGATTGTAATTGGTACGCAGGCCTTCCCAAAACCAAAATAAAAGAAGAAAAAGAAAAACGAGTCCTAAGTCGGCAAAACTATAGCTATATGAATCACAACCACGCAATTTATATATAAACATTATATATATAAAAGTCAACCACGCAGTTATAATAAAAACTAAAACTGTGCTGTTAAGCACATAACCTGATTTGTTTAAACCATTCTCATTTATCCTTTTGAATAATATCAAAAAACGAGAATTATAATCTTCTAATTTATTTGACCAAACTAGTTTTTCAACAAGATTTAAAAAACTTGATCTTATTCAAAACTTGAATGAATTCCTTATGTCAGATTTTATTACTAGTTATCCAATAACTTATAACCGACAACTTTTGGTCAATTAAATAATTATCTTGTTCAATTCTCCATCTTATTATATAAACTTTATTCCCTTTAGAATTTTATTCAAAAATGACTAAACTAGTCATAATGAATAAAAAGTCTAAAATATATTTTAACTAAACTAATTAAAATATATAACACTAGTTTATATAACACCTTATTAATTTTAGAACATAAAATTAATAATCCTTTCGTATTTATCTGGAAAAACTATCTTGGGCCAACATCTCCTAGACCGAGTAGCCCTCGAGCCGAGAACCCCTTTGGGCCGCAGACCATCTTGGGCCGAAACCCCTTGGGCCGTGGTTTACTGGGCTTAGCGCCGCTAAACCCTCTTAGCGCCGCTAAATCTCTTTTAGCGCCGCTAACGGTCACGGTGATGCTTTCGGTTCGCGTTTTTCCGATTAATAAAAATATTTAAATCCTTCTTAACCTATTAAAAACTTACTGTTTTAATATCCTGATTAAAGACTGGATTTAATTTCAAAAACCAAAAACTATTAATTATTAATATCAACAAAAACTTGTTTTATTAATAATCAATTATCCTAAAACTTGATTTCAACCTTTTTAAACAACAATTCAAAACTGGTTAAAGTCTAGCTTTGGATAAAAGTTTATCCTTTTTAACCGTTTAAACACAAACCTGGTTTAAACCTAACTAGTTAAAATCAGACTTTTTATGAACTGGATAAAAACAGAAAACTTGTTTTTATCCTTTATGGTTTTCGAAAAACAGAGGAGAAGAAACAAGATGAAGTAGAAGATCATACAACTTAAACGAATCAAAAACTGGATTAACTAGGTTCAATTAATTAAAACAAACTGTTTAATTTATCTTAATCCAAAACTTGTTCTTATCCAAAAATCACAATCCTTTTTAACCGTTTAAACTAACTGTTTAAACTTTCTGATTAATAGGATTAAACTTCTTAAAACTGGATAACAAAAACAAACTGTTTTGTTGCCCTTGGTGATTTTCGAAATAGCCTAGAGCAAGTAAAAGATCAAGTATCAAACCTTAATCCTAGAAACAGATAAAAAACTAGAAACTATGGATCATAGAGCCGAGGCTCTGATACCACTGAAGGGTTTTGAACCTGACCAACCCACCATATGACACAAACTGGTCAAACCTGGGTTTGATTCCACTGGTTCAATCTTAAAAGCGGAACTGGATTGAACACAACCCTACCCCAAAAGGGTTAGGATCTTTATAACTTACATGATCAACATAGTTTCTTGACAAACAATCCATATAGAAGGGTTACAAGATTATACCTGAACAAAACCTTTAGGATTGCTAAAGACAGTCCACCACTACTACATCTTCGATTGAACTGGCTGCTAGACCGCTCCTGGATTACCAAAACTTCAAACCATGAAGTTCTCGTGTGTGATTGCTTGCGTCGATCAACAAAACCGAGAAACACCACTTGGTGTTTCTTCCTTGTTTGACGAGAGAGAGATATGCCGAGAGAGAGAGAGAGCGACGTGAGAGAGAGCCGAGATCGAGAGGATGAGGGGGAGAGAGAGAGTTGTGGTGGCTAGGGTTAATCCCTTGTGTCACTTATCTTAATCCTTAAGGCTTAACATATATTTATAAGGATTATCTTGGACCTAAGCCCGTTTAATTAAAAGCCCGCTGGTTTTAATTAAACTTTCAATCTCTTCACTTTGACCCCCTGGACTTTACTAGTTAATTAATTAACTATTAATTTACTTAGTCCGTTAAATATTAAAGACTTAATATTTAATTCTCCTTAAATAATAAATAACTATTTATTATTCATTTCCTTTCTAATAGTTAATCCTAACTGGATAATTATTTATATCTCTCAATAATTAATACTACTGATTAATTATTCGTTTATCTCTTTAATAATTAATCTAACTGATTAATTATTTACTCTTTCTCTTTAATAATTAATCTAACTGATTAATTATTTCCACACAGATTTATGGTGAAATCCAACAGTTCTGAATTGGGTGTGTAGCAGTGTGACCCTTTAGTCTCTTATAACATTGGATACAATATGTCCGTTAATTATCTCTGCACATAATCCAACAACACAAACTGTCAACCTTACTCTAAAATACAATCACCGGCTGTTATATACAACTGAATTCCTCATCTCTTGTCCCGTCCTACTGGGGGATAACTACTGATATATTTGTTTCATACTTATAAGGATAATCATACATATTATGAGTCTATAACATCTTTACTAGAAATTCTAGTCTGTATACTACTCTCCCTATCCTTACGATAATCCTGAAAGGACCAATAAACAACTGTCCTAGCTGCTCATATATCTGTTACTCTAACTTTACATTCGATCGTCTGATCAATCCTCTCATTCTGATCGACCCCATCTCAACAAATAGGAGTTATTCACTTCCCATCATACATTATCTGGTACTCTGACATGCTAATACTCAAACATAACTGTGATCATACTGGAACTCCATTAACGTATATACATATCTCAACTACCACCAAAGTCAATTATACATGCTCAGATCACATCTCTCTGTGTTGCTATATTTCTCTTACTCTGTCCTTCCCTACCAGGGTGGAATACTGTACTAAGATATAACTTAGTTCTCATATCTTTTTAGAACTTACTCCAGAACCTAAAAATAACCGAGTATCTCTATCTAAAATCATTATACTGTCACTTTATGTCTGACTGCTACTTCTTTCATACAAACTTCTGCCATTCTTTCTGAATAATCATTTATTTTATTATAATAAACTATACCCCCATACGAGTCTTATTAATCACTACTCAGTTGGCAAACATTAATTACTATACTTTTCATAAGGTTTTTGGTATTCTGCCCTAACCTGTAGATAAATCGAGCATTTATTAACCTTCCTTGCTATATCGCATTTCATTTATGGCTACTAGTGATTTCTGCTCATAGCTCTCGACAATATGGACATTCAATCTTTGACACGCTGAATCTTGGGCTGCTATCTTGTAACTACTTGAATCTTCAAGTATTGCATTGACAACTGACCTTCTTATTCGATGCTTCCTTATCTGTATGGTGCCTGAATTTCTGTTCAAAGCATCTATCACTATATTAACTTCATCTAAGTGGTCCGAAAGCACCTTCTACTAATTCTTTAAAAACTCTAACCACCGTCTCTGACGCTTGTTTAAACTCTTGTGTTCCAATTCTAAATCATAAGAAGGGTAACTACTTTTATTCATATCTAACTGAGGGAAATCATAAGTAATAGCTTTACTACTCTGTATAACGTATCACAACAACCATCACATCTCTCATTTCATCTATAAACATATGCATTGAAGCATCACACAACTTATGTTTCAAAGTATCATATACTCCCTACTGTTCACCTTTAACTGATGGTACTCTGACCATATGTCTATCTTTAAACCTACAACTTATCTTGAAGCTAAGTAAACAATTCATCTATTCTGGAAAGTGGATACTTATTCTTGCTTGTAACCGTGTTACACTTTCTACAACCTGGACACATTCTATACGTATTACCTTCATTTCTCACAATCTGTACTGATACGCCCCCACTATAAGCTACTAAATCAAATGACACCTTTATCTGTCAACTAATATCAGTTGAATCATCAACTCTTACATCTCTGTCGGGTCAACCTATCGGGGCCTTAACTTTTCCGGTATCGTTTCATATACTACATAAATTCTGAATTCCAATTATCAAGCCAGTGTAATTTCTGGTAAATCATTTGTGTAGTCACAACTACTGGTATCTCTTAAATTTACTATGACTGTCTTTTCATACTACACTCTTCCACATAGACTAGACAGACTATACAATTAAGCACCAAGTACTTTCACATTTTGCTGACAAGCAACTGGAACACTGACTCTCTTACTATCACCTTTGATCAACAGTTCTTTCCCACTTGGGGTCTGAGCCCGCACAGTTGGTCTGATCTCTGAGTACCTGAACTTACTATTAACTTAATTAATCAATACTAATAACTTCTCGGATTCTTTCGTCGCGATTGACATATGTCCAATGAAAACTGGCAATTTATATCTCTATATCTTTTTCCTTACACTTACTATTCACAATAGTAGTCTGATCTGCTACGTCTACCTATAATCACATTAGGTTCCACCTTTGATTCTTTAGCTATAAACTAGAGTTCTTTACCCTCCTGCCAGGGCACCTCTGCCTTCTAATACAGACTCTCATTATAACCAAACTAGAGTAAGAATTTCATTGACTTTCTTTGTGTCATTAAAAGCTCAAGACAATGAACTCACTGTATTCAAACTGATAAACTGGTAGCACACTTAAAGCGAGCTATTTCAATTCTTTGATCACACATGTCTCTGCTTTTCACACTTCGTAAATCTGAGTGAGGGAGCTAACCCTCCACGCTGTAGTACAAACGCTGACCTCTTACTTGATAATCTTACTGGTTCAATCTTTCTCTTTTCACTCACTATTCTTTTCTTACTCAACCATTATTCTTTCTCTTGTGCAAGACTTATTATCTCATCTACTGTATTACTAATAATTGTCATTAAACTTCATATATATCGCTTTTAACATCAAACTATAGCATTATCTTTACATAACCTCTGTACCAACCTGTTCTGAATAAAACGACACATTTTCTAACAATTTCTTGGTGATATCATTCACCAACTTTATCGTCTGCCAACAAACTCATAATTCTTATGTGATCTGATCTACTCAAGCTTCTAGTACGGCTATACTCTAAACAATTATTTGAACAAAGGTCATGTCATAGCCTCAATCTGTTCTTATAACTTTCTCTACTAATCATCACTATTCACAATTCATTCTATAATCTTCCCTCCAACGAGGTAGTTTGCATGCCGAACAATCTTTACATATCTACCCATACAACGGGTTCTTTCTTAGCTTTAACTCTTACTAATGCTTTAACCATAATCTATACAGCTGTATCTACATACTGCGATAACATAACTTTCTTTCCTTCGAAAACTTACTCAACTACTTGGTTGGTAATATCAGGAATATTGCATATAGCACTTTACTCTACTTTGTCACTGTTGTCCTTTTTACTAAACTGATCCCAAGGTCTTGCAATTCTTCTGTAACAACTCCCTCTAAAGGGTTACCCGTAGGTCTACTTGTTTAAAATAGGAATTTCCTCGGAAACATGGGTATATCTGGTCTCTTCAAGCATACTAGCTTCAAGCTGCTATATCTAACTCGTATCAATTTACCATATACTATATACTCATGATCAGATATCTTTAATATATACTACCATAACAACTTTCTCTGTTTCTCATAATAAGGTATGTAATATTGTTAATAATACATCTATCTCATATTTTGTTCTTGTCTTCTTCACATACTCTCTACAGTCACGTATTACTCATCACTTGATTCACAAGGCACTGCCATAACAATCTCAAGCTCAAATGCATACCATATGTTCTTTACACACACTGGCCAGGTGTTGTAAGGGACATATTATACACAACTGTTCTTGGTACCGTCATGGAATACCCTGATTCACAAGCTTAGGTCACGTATGGCAAAGTCAACTACACATGCATAACTATTACTACTCATACTCAAACTATAAAACAGATAACAAATCATAACTTCTTACTACAGTATGCTCACCAAGGTTACTGCCCCAGGGATAGCTCCACTTTATCTCAAAACCAGGGTTTAAGTTCAGACATCACACTCATGTATGCCCAAATCCCTTAAACTGTGGCTCTGATACCAAGTTGTAACACCACTTTTCTAAAATAGATTTTAAAATTTAATTACTACTGATTAGCACCCTGAAACATCAGAGCTTTGCGGAAAACAAGTTTCTTTACATAAGTGCTAACAGTTTCACAAAAGTAGTGTTAAAAGTACTCTTTTCGAAGGCTTGGAGCTATCAAACTGTGCATAGCATTGGGGCCTTACCCTTGTTGAAATCTGGTTCACCTGCAAGCAGAACATACTGAAACATAATCTTTCGCTTAGTGAGCATACAAACTGAACAGATAAACACCTAAAGCATGAGTTACTCTTCTCAGGATGTCTCACATCCCATTTATAGTCTGCAAAACAATCAAACTGTTAACTTGTCCCGGGGTATGATCATACCTCGCGCGTAACCAAACCCCTGACGCTTTACTTGGGTATAAGGATCTCAATATACCCCTTTCACATTCCTGGATACAAAGTATCCGCTTTTCTTTGTACAAGGCTTCTCTAAGCCATGTACATGCTATATTTGTGCACAAACATATCACATATCAAAACATAGATATCATACTATTCACTTTGTGGATAAATGCATACTAATCATATCAAATACTATAACATAGTGCTACCGAACCTCCGAACATCAGCCTTTAACTTCACATATCAAACATACAATTGATATACTGTTCACTTAACGCAAATACATATGCTAATCTGATTAAAGGTAAGTACGCTCACCTTAGCAGCAGTTGAGAATTACCCTCCCATCACAAAAGTGTCGATCTCTTATTGCCTACAAGCAATAAATGAGTATTGTATTAACTTCTACACGCTGCTGTAAAAATTCTGACTGACTAACAAAAGTTCTGCTAAAAACCACCTCCTACGGCCGCAGGGGAAAAACCCTACGCCCGCAGGAGTTTCCCTCACTACGGCCGCAGGGATCCATCTCTACGCCCGTAGACTCATTCCTTCGTACTTAGACGGTAACTCGTGAAAATACTGTCCTACGCCCGCAAGGACCCTTTCCTACGGCCGTAGTTGACAAAAATACCAAAAACTCTAAAATACCCTCCTACGGCCGCAGAGAACCTTTCCTACGGCCGCAGGAACCAAAACAACCAAAAACCCTATAACATGTTCCTACGCCCGCAGGGAATAATCCCTACGGCCGCAGGAACAGTCGGTACAGCAGACTTCATGCTCTGTTCGAGAACAACAGCCGAACATCCCCTTTTTACACTCAAATCTTGCTTAAACTCATATTCAACTATACCACCAAGTCTTATAACATCATTACTAACTTTCTAACATGAAACTTGATACAAAATAACACTAAAACACATAAACCAAACCACAAACATGGATTCAACCCATGAACCCACTTCTAGACCTAAAACTCACTTTAAATCATGAAGAACACATACCTCTTGCTTCTTCATCAATAAGGGACTGATTAGAACTATCAACTTCTCTGCCTTTATGAATCAAAATCAGAAAATAAGGAGTGGCTTGAGCTTGTACGTATGATTGTGCTTACAACTGTGGTTTCATGAAGGTTTGACTACAAGAAGTCAATATGCAGCCATCTATATCTTCAAGTTTGGGTTAAATACAAACAACCCCCTGAACTATAAAACTTTCATTATGTGGCAATTTTAACCCCTTTACTTTATCACCTAATAAAAACTCATATCTAGGAACTTAAGAACTTTGGGGCGTTACACGAAGACCCTAAAATCGAACAGATGAATACCTAAAATAGGGATGGCAAAATCGAACAAAGAATTAACAAACAAGGTTGTTGAAAACCCTAAAACAGGGATGGTGAAACCCTAAAACACATGGAAACCCTATAATCGAACTGATGAAAACCCAAAACGAAAACCTAAAATCGAACAGCTTCAAGAAGCAAAGCGATGAATCTTTAAACCAACATGAAAGCTTCAAAACTTACCTTAACGAACCTAAATCAAGAAGCAAAATGAAGAAGAAAACCCTATAATAAAACTGAGTATATCATTTGACTAAACCTGAATTAAACGCAGACCTCGAAACCAAAGTAGAAGACCTCCAAACTGAACAAAAACCCTAAATCAAAACTACTTACAAGATCTGACACAATCGCAAACACATGGAACGAAATCATTGAACATTGGGGTTTAATCAAATCAAGAACCGTTCCATTTTGATTTTGGAGAGTCGATTTCCGATGAAAGTCACCGATGAAATCGTAAAACTACAACCATCAAAGAACTAATTGGAATCGGAATCTCTGATGAAAGTCTAATGAAATCGGAATCTTAAATCGCAAGAACCAATAGTAATCGAAACCATATAACGTATGATTGATTTTGACTTTTTTCTAAAGAATGAAAATTGGAAAGTCAATAGATGAAGTAATCGGAAGTTGAGATTTTATAAACCATTATTATTTTTTTATTATTACTAGTTTAAATGCCCATGTGATACATTGGTTGATTTAAGAAAAGATAAATATCAATAAAAATATTAAATAATTACACTACACAAAAGAAATGAGATAAAAAATGACTACAGACGGTGTCAAACACATAGACAAGCGGTGGAAGTAACAATGCGAGGGGTAGATGTAGCGATAAAAACGTATTATTATGGTACGACATGACGGGTGATTGTATTTTTTTTGTACAAATTATTTATCATTAATTCAATATTATTACATTATATAAAAATTTTAATTATGATAGAAAAAAATTCTACAAAATTAAAAAACTAATAGCTATTAAGAAAGTGATTAATGTTTAAAATGAATTTTGCTTGGATAAGTAAGAGTATTTTTAAATTATAATTGATTGTGCGTAAATTTAATATTTAATATAATTTGATTAGTTTGAATCATAGATGAATTTTTTTTAAATACAAACTTCTTATCTCTTATTTTATTTGACTGTATAAATTTGAAATTTGATTTTAAATAAATGAATGCTAATATTTAATTTGATTTGATTAAGGGTTATTTTAATCTAATTTATATTAGTTTGACTCGAAAAAGTCAAAATCAAAATTTTAGGATTAAAGAAATAAACGACTCAGATTAAATTTTTTATTAAATAAAAGGTCCAGATCATCTAATAACTTAATTCAAATTAGTCTTTTATATATATTAAAAGATTATGTTTTTTCTGGAAAAAACCACGTCAGCTGCAAAATCACCGTCATATCATCACCACTTTAATTAGACCAATGACACATCAACACCTTATTTGTTATATCAGTTTAGATACATAAAATGATAAGATTACAAGTTTAATACATCAAATAGTTAATCTAAAAATCTAGTACACACAATCACAAAATGACAAGTTTAATAACAGAATCTAAACCCTTTTATAAATTCTGATATTATTTCTTTGTTTTATTAATTTGAAAATTTGTATTAGAAATTAGCAAAGATTTCGATGGAGAAAGAAGAAATAACTAGTTTATTGCCCCGTTTAAAAACACGGGATGTTTAAAAAAAATTATAAAATTTGATGGTATGAAATTATAAGAGGTATAGTAAAATAAGTGTAATAATGTTTCAGAAGTGTTTTGAGATATTAAAATTTTCAGATAAAAATAATAAAATATCACCAAAAATTTACATACGTCAAAATTTGTAACAAAAACAATAACTAAATTTTTTGAAGTACTACTATTAATGGTAACAAAAAAATAAAAATATACTAATTTTTAAAAAGTGTCGTATTATAATAATATTTATACCAAAACGTAGATAAAAATGAGACGATCGTAAATATATAATTATTTTCTCTAAACAACATGTATCACAAGTTACTAACCATAATTTATAAACACCATATAATTAATTACATTAATATACAATTTTTATAAAATCCCCTCACATTTTTTTAAAAACCCCTCACATGTTTTATAAAACCCCCCTCACAATTTTCATTCAGCCCCTCCAAATTAATTTAGATTTGGAATTTGATGCCTATTAATCTTTCTAAAATTGTTTTTGAAATTGAATAATTTCAAAATTAAATGTTGTGATTGGTTAATTGAGTTTTAATTTATGATTAATTTTAAAAAATTTGCATACTTTTTATATATATAGATAGATGAAACATGAGCAGAATAGAAACTATCCAACATAGCACTATGCATAAACTACACTGTTTTTTTAAACATCTAAACTCACACATATCTAATTGTAATTCTATATTATATAGTAGTTACCAGAAACCCGCAACTTTTGTATAAATAAACCTTTTTTAGACTCTAACACCACTAGAGGACTGGATAACACTTTGATTGAACTATACTACTAATGAATCTATGTAGATACTAGATAATTCTGAAAATACACAAATCAAATCCTTTATATTAATACTTTATAGTCACTCCAATATTCTAATAATTTCAACGAAAACAAACGCACACGGCTTGACCAATACAAAACCTATATCAATTTTACTTGCAAAAGCCAAATAAAAAATTAGTTTTATTTAATGACAAAATCAACAGAAAATTTAATGATCCACAAATTAAGATTAGTCATAATATCAAAACCCCATGAGTAAGCCTTTCATACAAAAAATAAAACCAAAAAACTGAAATACCCTTCATTTCATACTTCAACATTACCCACCTTATCAAATCCAACCAGACCCGAGCTGATCCGACCCAGTCGACCGAGTCAATACCCGAACCACCACCTTTGCTTTGTTGCGACTACACCAAAGCAAGGGTTGACAAGCACGGTTCGTTCTTGACTCACCCCAAAAATTCTTTAAAGAAACTAAAATAATTCACATTTTCACCACCAGAGGAAAACACCACCACCATATACCGCCATGAAAATTATCACGTATGATTGATTGTCGTTATCAATCATACCCGATAATTTCCTCGTCACAAAAACCCTAAAACACCATAAAATTAGTTGTCAGACGGGAGGGCCGCTTTAATCTTCTGAACCGTACACGATATCAAATTATTAACCGTCTCCACCGACTCCACAGTAAGCTTAGCTGTAGGAAGGCTATTCACAAGGATCTGAAACGCAACAGTCAGAAGAGAACCACCTGCCCCACCACCACTACCACCACCAACCCCGCCATTCTCTGACTCGGACACACCACGGTTACCTGGGCCATCCGGGACTATGGCAAACCCTGACGGCAAAAGAGCCACATAAGCCGAATCACCGCCATTCATCACCACATGCATGGCCGGAATATCCACCGGTGCATACACCACCAGTGACCCCGCCGCATCAATACATGTTTCTTGTAGAATCAGCATACTGCTCTGGTTAGCATTCATTGCCTGTAACCAAAATAGATCTTTATTAAAATTTATTAATAAAAAAAAAGAACAAAACCTCAAATCATGTCTTAAGAAATCTAAAACTTGACACGTCCCCTGTAGAAGTAGGACCCTCTCTTTCTCTCTCTCTTCTCTCTCTCTATATAATATATATATATATACAGAAGGAGATCTACGCGTTAAAAATAATTTTTGTAAGGATTAGAAAAAACGAAAAGAGGAAAGAAAAAATGGTCATTGTATGGTCGCTGTCCAATCGAGTCAACTGCTTTGGAAAACTTCCCAAAAACCAAAACGGTGACGTACGGGCCTGAACCCAGAAAGGTCTCTACTGTCCCCTCTCACATGCACACAGTGTGTATGTGTGTGTGTTTTGACTTTCTGGATTTTCTTTTCAGATGAAAAATTACTTAACAAAACTTTTTATAATAAAGTTCAGTCTGTACGTTAGATCTGATTTAGACCCCTTACTCCTTATAACCCTCTTAAATTACCCTTTTGCCCCTCTCCTTTTACTCTTATTACTCCCTTCCAAGGCCACGTAGTGAATATTATTATATAAAACTTGATAATAATATATTAATCACTAAGATTTTGTATAAAGATGACGTACACTAGCACGAAGGAGGGAGACGCAGTTGCCGTGATCTTGACCTTTGGCGATATGAGCCATTTCTTGCATGGGTCCACCGTTTGATAAAATGTCCCACTCGCTTCTTAGACGTTCGTCACGAAGGAAATCGAATAGTCTCTGAGGAGACACGGGCAACCAAACCGAAGTAGCCGCGCTTAAAACAATGCCCGGTGGCTCACCCGGGTCATCGACACTTTGTCGGGTCATGACCCGAACATCCTCATCGACGTTATTTGAACAAAGTTTGTTCCATTTGTAAACCGTTGATGCGCAAATCCCCGCACAGAAATTATCTGTCATTCGTTGTGCCAGCTTCAACATGCTCTTCCTCCCGCTTGCTGTTATAGCTGCACAAATTTATAGCACAAGAATGTTCATTATAAGCATCGGATTTTAAATATTTTTTCATGCCTATATATGAGTATATTTTTATACATGTAAACAACTTGAAAAAAAATTAGACATGTCCATGTGTTGTTAAAAGGGCAAAGTGCATGAAAATGCAATTAACATTGTGTTAGTTACCATTATATACAATGAACTTTATTATAACTTCCATAATATACAATAAGTTGCATACAATGTGAAGATTATAAAAGTTGGTTGTATTATTTTTTTAAAAATAAAGTTGATTGTATATATTGGTAACTAAGATAAAGTTCATTGTGTTTTAATGCAATTTGCCCTTGTTGAAAAATATTAGAATGTGTACCAGTGTGATCTCTGGTAGGAAGGGCGGATGACATGAGAATGGCAAGGCATTCACATTGTCGTTGAAGGGCGGCCACCCATCGTTGTGCACCAAACCCCATTCCCGCATGGATCAATGGCCGGTAAAGCTCGTGAACCGCACTTTCATCGTACTCCGCATGTTCCACCCATGTAACCTTTAAAGCCCAATCCATTAGAATCCAACGAAAAAAATTAAAAAAAAAAAATACAAGCTAAAACACAAGTGTAAAAATAAACATATCTAATATTGACATATAAAATGATAGATAGCAAGAAAACGACATCTTTATAAAGGATCATGTTATGTAAATAAATATATATACATGATTGCGTGTGGAGGGAAATCGTTTAATTTAGCTAACAAGTACATACAGCTGCATTCAGGGTCTATTTTCAAAAGTAAATTAAATAATGCTTGTAATTAAAATAACTTAAATCAAGAGTAGGAAGACAAATCTTGGAAATGGGCTCGATGAGAGACATAATATATTCATGGAAACCTTACTATCAATTCTTGAAAACCATAAAAAAATACACAAATTTTAAAAATGTCACGATAATTTATGCAATAAAATACCAAGAAAATGGTCAAAGAGGATCGACTACAAGACAGAAAAAAACTCAGAAAATTAGGAATAGAAACATCACAACAATTGTTTTATACCAACGATGATATTAAGTATTAAAAGGTAATCGGGATCAAGCTGATTTGAATAATAAATGTGTCTCAAGGCTCGGAAAATCAAGTAGTTAGATGTTTCTATTCTATATTATAATACAAAGCTGCAGGAAATTATATAAACTAATCTAACTTGATCTCATATGCTTGATTTAAGGAGTACTAATGCTTCGATAAGTCAAAAACAGCATCTATGATGAATAAAATAGCATTTGAGAAGGTTCCTTTTTGCTTTATTAAATTCATGTGGAAATGAATCTTGTCTATGGGAGTGTGGCAATTTATGTGATTAATCACTAGATGAAAAGGATGTCACACTAATCAAGAACATCGAATTCGAGTTGATCTATATGCATGTTGAGTTGTACATCTTAGTACAAGTTTTTCTATCTCAACTAATATTGTTCTAGGACATCATACATATCAAAATCATAAATAGATGCGCATAACGTGTATCTACTATATAAAGTCGTAAATTCAACATCTAAATTAAGTTGTACTTTTATTTAAGCAATCCCACCTGTCAACTAAGTAGCAAGAGTGGCAGCGCTGCAAATTTACTACTACAAACTATAAAAAGACTCGGAAGACAAATGTGTACATTGTGCAATTGAATCTAAAGTTGTACACATATGTAAGCATTCATATAACAAACTTGTACATTGTCCTTAACAAGTAGCAAGATGCGCATTTGAAGTTGTACATTTAGGTAGGCATTCATATTTCTGAACTAAGTTTAAAAGGTTTTGAGTGATGAGATATGTCAACAAACTCATTAAAGACCAAGGCCAGGCACACCTACTTGATAAACTCCATAAATGCCAAAGAGGCTTTAAAACTTTGACTTTTAATCGTCAAGCCGATTGCTTGTTTGCTTTTAACTTCACAATTGATAAAAAAATCGTTGTAGTCATCGAAAAGGAATAACAATCGCATTTTCTTTAGAAAGTGCATGTATTGTGATACATCAAGAGCTAAAGAAAACTAAAAACATCAAGATATATATATATATATAGTTGGAGGTTCAAATGAGAATCTTAAATTAAATGAGAATGGGAGACTTAATCCCAACCGTCCAATTCCCCTCCTTCAAATTGCCCACCCATGAATATATATATTCGACTTTTTAAAGTCAATAGTGGCGTTGGTGTTTACCTTAGAGTAACCATTAGGCATGTCTTGAACAACACAACCGGAAGGAAGTCTTCGGCAACTCAAAAAGCCGGGTGAGTTTTCTCTAATTGTATCAATGGACACGTCTACCACCGCCCACACACCCTCCGCGTGTTGCTTACAGAAGCGGAGAAAATTGACTTCACGAACCGGAACCAATGGGGAAAGAACTTGTAGCTCGGCGTGCATCTAAAATAAAAATTATACTTAAAAACATGAATATAAACTATGTAACTATGTAACTAAATTGAATCGGGATTTTGAACCGAAAAGGCGAAAATTACCAATTGAAGTGCACCATTTCTTGTTCCTCCCATTCCATTTGAAATAACATCTGTTGTTGAAGTTCTAGCAATCATACATGGAAACATTTCTGCCCATTTGTTCTAATTTGACACAAACAATATATAAGATCATAATTTCACCTAAAAGAGTTAATGATAATCAAAAGCTAAACTCCAAGAAATTACCGAATCCATTAATGTTTCAACAAGAGCCAAGCTATTGATGATCACCATCCCGGTCTCCCTTGATGACTCGGAAACGTACTCATTTGGTTTAAGCCCGATGCACGGAGTAATAACCCTTGAATACTCGCTTTGGTTCAAGATTTCACGACCACCTTCTAAGGAACGGACCCAAAGTGGCTCATCGGTTTGGGCTAATTTGACCAACTCATCCATGGCGGCTAAGGCTAGCTCGAGATACATTGATCTCTCAAGAGAATGATCAATCCCCATCACGTTATTACTCGCTCTCGACGACGGAACCACTGACGATGCACTAGAAATCCCAACACCAAAATCCGGTGGTCCTAAAGGTAATGCCGACGTAGTCGAACTAAGCACCCCGCCGCCGCCATGGAATTGGTTCCCACCAACACCGAGTTCTAAACTCGAGTTCGGCATGGGTGGAGCCATGGAGGAAACGGGGCGGCCAAGAAATTTTCCGGCCAGTGCACAGACACGATCTAATTCATCCTTTAATCGGGCGTTTTCAATCCTAAGATGTTGTTCTTCTAATGAAATATCACCGATCATTGCCGGTCCTCCACAATTTGTGCAAATAGGGTTCCTCATTGCCTCTCGAATTGACATGTTTTCTGCTCGAAGCTTATCGTTTTCTTGCCTAAGAATCGAGTTTTCGTGCCTCTCTAATTGTGTCTATAAATGATAAAATCAAATTTTGACATAAATTTCCAATCTTTTTCGCAATATTATCATTAAAACATTAAAATTGTTCAAAGTTTCTTCTTACTTTCATTTGGGTACGACGATTTTGGAACCAAAATTTGACCTGTCGAGTCTCTAAACTTAATCTTCTGCTAAGCTCCAATCTTTGCTTTTCATCAGGATGAGGACACTCCTTGAATAATCTAAAAGAACCCAGAAAAAAAAGAAATTCTTTAATCTTTTTGCAAGAAAAGATTTTATTCATGAATTGTAATAATAAAAAGGTTGAATTCTACGCTTCAAGTTCTTGAATTTGTTGAGGGGTATGACGGTGGTATCTTTTCTTTCTTGGTGGTTTTCCGTCGTCGCCGTCGGGATCGTCACCGGAGCCACCGCCGTCCATATTATCACTGCCAGATCTACTCTCGTGCTCCTCTTCACGGCTCCTTCTACCGCCAACACCGCCGCCGGTCTCGTAACTTTCCGGCATTCTTACTATCTCGCCGCCACCGCCACCACCTCCTCCGCCCTCCATCGTCGTTTGCTGAAAATAAAAGTAATAAATGAAAAGTGTATTAAAATCACGGAAGTTTATGTGTGTGTGTGTGTTTGGTGTGTGTTTTAGAAAATAGAGAGGATTATTATTACAAGAGCAAGTGAAAGGCCGGGGGAGGAGAACATTGATTTAGAGAGAGGCTGAGACATAGCACCGCCGCCGCGCATATTATAAGGAACAATATCGACGATTCTAGCACCACCACCAGTACCACCAGCGTCGCCGCCGTGATTGTTATCAAGAAAACCCCCAAAACTCATGAAATTTCACTTCACTTGTGCCAAAAAGAAAAACCGAACCTTTTTCTTACTTAAAAACCAAAACCCACTTCAAAGATTCAACCTTTTTTCTCATTGCACAAAACCCATCAAATCCTTGTATAAACAAAAAATGGGTTTTTTAACACAAATTGAATGGAAGCAAAAATGGCTAGAAAATAACTAAAGAGGAAAAGATTCTCTCTCACACAGTACTGAAATCTCTCTCTATAGTTTTTGGGTTATTAAGAACTGTTATGAAACCCTAAGTCTGGGAGAGAGAGGAGTTATCTGCATGCTTGACTTTGGGTTTTGGATCATGAGCTCAGAGAGAGATAGAGAGAGAGAGATTAAAGAAAAACAAAAAGATTTCTTGTATTTTGTAGAGGGAGGTGTGTATGTGTGTGAGAGAGGGAAATTGAGGAGGGAGGAGGAGATAATGTGTGTGGAGCCTTCGAAGCCTTACAAATACAAAACAATCAGAAAAGTTTTCACAGTAAAAAGGGTCGGTTGGTTGACTCTTCACTCTTTTCACACACTTTCTCTCTCTCTCTCTCTCTCTTCTTTCTCTATGTTTCTAAAAGTCTTTACTTATTTCTTGTTTTCAATTTTATATTTATATTTATTTTTAATTTTTAATTCTTGCTTTTCTTAACATTTAAAACTTGGCATATATGTTAATAACGTTTATTGCTAATAAATTAGATTCTTCATATGGATAATATAAACGAGATGAAAATAACTCGTGGATCCAAAAAGATCAAGGATTTGTTGTAATAATTGTTCATCAATTTATTTATTTATTAACAAAAGATTTTGTTCAAATAGTTATAGGTTGTAAGTTTTCTTAGACGCAATTTAATAAATCATAATTATTGAAAGTTAAATGATTCAATAATTTAAAGACTCGGTATCATATTGGCTTAATGTGACATATTGTTTAGTAAGATTTTTAGATGAACGATTTCAATGATCAAAATTAGCATGCTACCCTTCATAATAATTTATTGTTAATAAGATAAGATATGAATATTTAATATGAGAACGTGTGAAAATAAGGTATTAAGGTAAAATAGTTATGCTTAATGATTCATGATGCGTTTTAGCCTGAATGGTTCACCAGTATTTTCTTATTTCAATCAGCACACTCTTCATTCATATATGAGAATCAAACGCATTGTATGCCAAACGATTCAACATTCAAAACCGAATGATTCCATTCAACTACAATCAAACAACCTCTTTAGTTTTCTTTTGTTAGTTAAAGTTTATAGGCATATAATAAATCAAATAAAATGATGTTTTTTTATATAAACGAAAAAGCAACGAGATACGGTTCTAGTACAATTTTCATTCGGTTAGTACAAGATATGGTTCAAGCTCAGGCTGGATCGAGTTTAGGAGGTATAATTTGAAGGATCCAAGTACGGTTTTGAGTTAAGGTTGTGTTGAGGTACGATTCGAAGGTTGTTTCCAGTTCAGGTTGTGCTCGAGGTACGATTCAAAGGTTGGGTCGATTTTAGTTCGAACTTTCGAGCTTCGGTGCAGTTTCTAGCTTTGTGGTCGTTGTTTTGAGGTATGTTTGACGGTCACTATTCAAGGTATGTTTGAGCTTGTCCGAGGCCCATTTTGGTTCAGGTGTTTCAAGTCGAGATGATTGATAGTAGTTTTGGTAGCGTATAAGCTTTTCCAACATCTTGTTTTGCCACTGTCTGGTTGGATTGTATGCATTGGTAGTTGATTTGTTCGGGAATGTCGTTTCAGTAATATTTTGTTTGGAAACTTCAAAGATACATTATATATTTTATTTTTTTAACATTTATTTTTATGAATCACCTATTTTGCGACGGTTGTTACTTAATTTTAAAGTTCTAAACATAAATATAAATTCAAAGGAAATTTTTAAAAATGTATATATAACTTTATACATTTTTTATCGTGTGTATTAAACTTTAATTTTTTTTTGTTATTTTGTGTATTAAACTATGGAAAAATTCACATAGTAGTAACCAAATTTGAAAAATGTTCCACCAGAGTCACAAACCCCTTTATTTCACATTGCGAAATAACACATGGTATTTTCCAACTGTGAAATAAATGGGTGAGTAATCTTGGTGGAAGTCTTTTCAAACTTGGTTTCTATTATGTGAAATGAACCCTTAAACTTTATATCATGTGTACTAAACATAAACTATTTTTCCTTTTCTATGTAACCAAAATACATACAATAGCAACAATTTAAAGTTTAATACACAAAACAACAACTTTAAAAGTTTAAAACACACAGTAGCAAAATGAGTAAAATTAAATACGTTCCGAATAAGATTTCCCTTATATACAATAAGGGCCTCGGTTTTGCATCATAAGGATATATATTAAAATTATGGAACACGTATTGCCGGGTTAGGGAAGATAGAAAGATAGTGTGTCCCACATAAAGGAAAGATATGAGTTTACAACCCTTTAGATCAACTAGTTACGGGGCATCGATGACTTATTAGAGAGAGAGTGTGTAATTTATTTGAGAACCGTTATTATTGTGAGACCATTTGTGACTATCAATAATGACTCATTAATATGGTGGACCATGACTTGTGTATAGGGATGTAAACGAGCCGAGCTACTCGCGAGCTATTCGAGCTTGGATCGTTAAAAGCTCGAAACGAGCCGAGCCTTAACGAGCTCGAGCTTAGATTAAAGCTCTTTTAATAAACGAGCCGAGCTCGAGCTTCAAAGAGGAGGCTCGCGAGCTTAAACGAGCTCTTTATATAATATATTTTATATTTTATGTGTTTAAATTTTAATAATTTTATATATGATTTTAAAAAATATATCAAAATAATACGCGAGCTTAAACAAGCCTAGCTTAAACGAGCTGAACCCGAACTTCACAAATATTAAACGAGCCGAGCTCGAGCTTAACATCATAAGCTCTAAAGGGTTGTAAATGGAATATTTTGGATTAATGAATGATGGGCTTAGTGTAGAGATTGGGCTTGGATAGATGGGTAGGATTGGATAATCATAGGCTAGTGAGCTTGGTTCAGGAAAAGATGGTTTTATATATAGAGAGAGAGAGAGAGAGACACACACATTTTTAGGGTGTAGCCACCATTGCCCTTATTTTATTATTGTTTCATTAGTTTTCTTCAAGAATAGAGAGAGTGTGAGTGTGTTATGTGTTTTATCGTGAAGAGAAGAAAGGAACAAATCATATTTTGGAGCTGAACCATCTAGGAAAACAGCATGTAATAGTCACTAAACCTTGTAGCTAAGTTATGATTTAATTTCTTTGTGTTTAGTGAGTGTTTTAAAAGAATTTCATCTCCTGCTCTTGAGTTTTTGATAAACTCCATTTGAGAAACCAAAAATGAGATTTTAACCCACTAAATGATGATATTAATCAGTTTAATCGAAAATGATTTGTTCTAATGTTATTAGAAACCTTTAGAAATAAAAATGGATTGTTTTGATTAAGTTTAAAGGATTTCAGATTCTAAGTTTTTAGGTGTTTGTGGGCGTGTCTGGGCGAGGAAGACGACCCAGAGGTAGGGGATGCGAGGTCCGACTTATTGGGATGCGACTTAATCCGACTTATGGGAGTTGGTATGTTTAGTAGACCATGAGACTTAGCATGCACGAATTGTTTAGGTCCGACCTAGGTAACTAATTGATGTGTGTCCGACCAAGGTACGTCCGACTTGCATGCGAGTTGCATGGGGTCTGACATGGGAATTGGTATATCCGACTTAGTAACTAAGTAATTTGGTCCGAATTGTGGCATAGATCCAACATAAGTGGCTTCTTGATGGATCCAACTTAGTAAATCACCTATGCTACTTAACCCCTTTGATCTGATACATATATTTATTGCTAGTCCGATTTCGGAGGCCTAGGCGACCTATGTAGCATCCGACTTAGAGGCATGAAGGGTAATCCGACTTATGTTATGGTTATATATTGGTCCGACTTAGTGGGTGATTAGGGTGATGCAATTCGCGAATTTTACCAGGATCGTGTCGAGTCCGGCATAGAGTGGAGATGTCTGACTTTCGACTAAGCTCGGCCTTAGTGTGGTACAACCTAGGTTGTGAATGTAAGTGTGGTGTGTTTCAACAACCTAAACTCATTGTTGATTCGATATTTGTGTTGTAGGTTTCTGCAGTCAGATTCGTTAATTGTTCAAACCTGTGAGTACGGCTAGAACTGTGTTTTATTGTTGTTCCTGCTAACCAGGTGAGTTTCCCTAACTTACTGTTATTTCCCGCAATGTGTTAAGCGATTTGATGTTATTGTTATATGCATTATGTGTATATGAATGTGATAAGTGTTATATGTTAGCGTTGTGCTACGTTAATGGACGACTGTGCATGCGTGGCCGGTCGGGAGCAGATAACAACATCTAAAGGTGAGACCTGTGATAGTCGTAGCGGGTGGGGCCCGGTGTAGGCATCAAGCGGGTGTGACCCGAGATGCGGCAGTGGACGATGCCCAAGTTTTGTGTTCATATAATGTCGGGATGTGATTCTTGTGAAAGGGCGAGGCTCAAGTGACGTTTGTATGATGTAAGGATGGGATCCTGTGGGGGGTAAGAGTAGTGGTAATTCACTAAGCTTTGTGCTTACCCGTTCTTATTGTTATGTATCGACTTCTTCGGGAATCGTTAAGGGCAAGGCTCCTGCATAACAACGGCGGCAATAGCGTTCAAGAGTTTTCTTTAACTTCCAATTACAGACATTTAATGTTTAAACACTTCCGTGTTTTGACACAATTAGTACTTTGCTTTTATTCGTCTGTAATTAACGATTTGAAACGTGTGATCGATGTTTTCCATATTTATACTATTATAATAAAAAAATTGGGGCGTTACAAGTACGTCAAGGTGAACCTTTATTAAAGAGACATTTAATAAGGCTTGACCAATCATTATTTAGTCATTAGCGTTATTAGTCATTAATTTATTTTAATCAAGGATTAAGACTAGTCGTAACAGTTCTCGCTCTAACATCAATTCTCAAATAAACCCTCTCGTGTATATATATATATATATATATATATATATATATATATATAGAGAGAGAGAGAGAGAGAGAGAGCGAGAGCGAGAGCGAGAAAGACATACATGGGAGTGGGTGCACAAAAACACACAAGAAGTATATATATGTACATATATATGTGAGAGGGTTCAAAGAAAAACTGATTTTGTCATGAAAGTTGTGAGAACTAATTTTGACGCTTGATTAAAAAAGTCAATGATTAATAATGCTTATAGCATAATTTGTAAATAAACCATTACCATTAATGATCGGGTATCTTGGAAAATCCTCATTAGATAATTATCATAATGATGTTACAAATGGTTCTCGCAATTCTTGCACCGAAATCAGTTCCGTTTGAACTTCCCTCTCTCTCCCTTTCTTTTTATGTATATATGTGTGTGTGAAATATGTTAAATATGAGAAGTATATGTGTTTCTTGAATCTTAAGTTAAAATATAGAGGAATAAAAGTGAAGTAGGGATGATGTAATACTAATATGGTATAAAGTACGATGAAATGTATATCCTTGACTCTTTGATTGAGGGGAATGGTCCTTTGTCATCATCTTATCTTTCGGTCACATTAGCGTCACATACTTTCTTTCTCAGTTCCTTCCATCTTTCAAACTTCGTCAATAACTATCTTTCATCCCTCATTATTCTCCAGTATATTTTAATAAATATCATCTCTCTCACTCGTTTTCTCTCTCTCCTCCCTTCCCGTGCATCTACTCCCGAAAAAGGATTCTCGTTGCACTTAAGCAAACACCAGAGTGATGTTCCCGGCTTCCCGCAACTCTGCTTAGTCCCATCGCCCTTGTCTGCATGCGGGACGACCACTCCTATATTTATCCAAATAAATACAAGGCAATTGGCACAATTAATAAGTACGTATAAGTAATATCAAAATCATTGACAATCCTCGGGTTAATTTTCATTTTATGAGAGTGTAATTATATCATCATAATGATTCACTTTTAAATATGGTAATCAATGTTATTAAATTCTAAAAAAATTTAAAGAATTAGGTTTTAAATCTTTGGCAAAATTTGAAAAGAACACAAATATTCATTGGATCTAAAAAGCTATTATTCACGAGGGACTTGAGTTATGAACATTAAAATTGTTGTCATGGAAATCTACTTGGCTTCATTTATTGTAGAGCCATTTAGTATTATGTATTCTATTTTCCCTTTATATGTCACACTTGAAATCGTATAATTTTAACTAAAAAGCTTATAATCTTTTATTAAATCCTTTAAATATGATATTTGAAACCAATTAATTCTTTTTACGTATCTCATTTCTTGATTTAGTTGGAGAATGTAAAACATCTTATCCTTAAAATTACTGTAAGTTTGTGGGGTTCCAACTCAAAACCAATTGGTTATGAGAGGAGTAGCCCATGACACTTATAAAGCAGATTACAAAGTCACGTTCTGTCCGATGTGGGACATGAAGGGTTTTGATCTGACCAAACCACCTAATGACACAAACTGTCAATCCTGGGTTTGATTCTACATGTTCAATCCTAAAACGGAACTGGATTGAACACAACCCTCTAAACCTCAAAAGGGTTAGGATCTTTAAAACTGATGATCAATATAGTTTCTTAACAACCAACAAACCACAGAAAATAGTTACAAGAAAAATACATCTTTGTGACCTTGGGTTTGCTAAAGTAGTCCACCACTACTGCACCTCCAAAGAACTGGCTGCTAGACCGCTCCTGGATTTACCTCAGCTTCAACACTCTAAAACTGAGTGTGCGTGTGTATCCTTTGCGTCGACCACCAATCGCAAAAACACCCTAGGTGTTTTCTTCTTCTTCGGTTTCAACGAGAGAGAGAGGCCGAGAAAGAGAGATCGAGATCGAGAGAGAGGAAGAGTGTGGTGGCTAGGGTTATCTTTTGTTAATCCCTTCCTTGGTTTTTTTTTTTATAATCCTTAAAGCTTAAAGGATATATATAGATAATAAAAAAAACCCAAGCCCGTTTAATTAAAAGCCCACTTATTTTAATTAAACTTTTATTCCTCTCACTTTGACCCCCTGAACTTTTACTAGTTAATTAACTATTAACTGGTCCATTTAAATATTAAAACTTAATATTTAATTTCTCCTTGAATAATAAATAACTATTTATTATTTATTTCCTTTCTGATAATTAATCTAACTGATTAATTATTTATTTCTCTTTTCAATAATTAATTCTACTGATTAATTATTTACCTTTCTCTCTAATAATTAATCCAACCTGATTAATTATTTCCACACAGATTTATGGTAAAATCCAACTGTTCAAATTTGGGTGTGTAGCAGTGTGACCCTTTAGTCTCTTATAACATTGGATACAATGTGCCCATTAATTATCTCTGCACATAATCTAACAGACTCCCACTTGTGCAAGATAAATAATAGTTACTGCACATTGTTGGCCTAAGGAGGTCCCTAGCCAAACACTTAGGGTAACCAGGTTATAAGAACTCTTATACCCCAAAGTAACTTGTGATAAAACCTCATAAGCAACCTGCTTAGGAGTAACCTGTTATAAACTAACTGTTTATAAACTAAACTATCATAAACTACCTGTTCATGAATGGGTACGTTATATATATATATATATATATATATATATATATATATATATATATATATATATATACATATATATATATAGGTTTGTCCCTTGCAGCGTGATATTTCAATTTTGAGCATGAGCATGGAGAATGTCAACTCAGAGACTCAAGAACTTTGGTTCATGACATACTTGATTTCAAAACTGTGTGATAAACTACAAATAACAGATCAGTTCGTTTGGGCACGGCCGTGCACTTACCAATTTCTCTAATCAGTCAAGGGGCCCGGAAATATCCCTCCTAAAAAGGAGGTGCAATTACCATCTTGCATATTTGCATCTAGCAATACGGCTCCCACTGAATCTAGACACGCTCCTTATGACCACCATGTTACGGCGTAGTGTTAGAACGCGCTAAGAATACAACAGTTACCGCATCCCAAACCAAAAACCTCAGGCTTAAGGATAACCTATGTGATAAATACTTTTGACACGAATCCACGAAGTATTTTTCACGGTGGGTCAATCCAATATTCGTTACCCTAACGAATATCCGTCAATTTTGGTCCGCAAAAACCTATTGCAGCTATATTCGACATACTTTCGAATCTACCCTAAAATTACGATGACTTCATAACCCTATCATAGTTCCCACCACGATAAGTAGTCACGGATAATGTTTTGAATAAACCTAGTTTATTTCTGGATAAACCAAAACATACAAAAAAAATTGCGAAGAATAATGAAACTAATTTCTACACCCTTCCATATTCCGCCCTAGAATAAAGATGCATAATTTCTACCATTTTATTGACTCGATTCACGGTGTTTATCTGAATTACTTACTATTTTGCATTGTAACTTATCACAGATTACAAGGAAAATAATATGGTCATAAACCTAAAACTCAAGACTAGTACCCTGAAGTATTCCTTCTTGGTTTTGCTAGAAATCGTTCTTGCAACCTTGGAACAATTCTAGACTCACTTATCTTATAAATTCCTTAAACTTGGAGAGCTGGAAATAACTCCTAAGTTTCTGATTTTATAAAATAATCTCCCTGTAATTAAAACTTTAATTACATTTGTAGATGCATTAAATCTTACTAGAATTTATATCCATTTCAAATGATAAACCTTCTTACACCTACTTGTAAGAAACTTGAAATTAGATTCCCAGTGTATACCAATACTTATCTAATTTCATTATTAAGAATGTTAAAGAACATCCTATTTAATCATTTCTAACGTTGACCAACCAACAACATTTAATTAAGCTGACTAACTGAACCTTTTAAAAACGTGTATAATTTATTTTAAGTCATAACTTGACTTAAAGTCTTGCAATGACATCTTTATTGAGTACCTCTCAATAAGTCATGCATTCCTCGAATTAGTCCTTTCTCAAGAACTTACTATTTTAGATAACTTTTAAAATCATCCGATAATTATATACTCTAAAAGTTCAATCTTGTATTTATCATGCTAGTTAAAAACTTTTTATAACTTTGATAAATACATTAGTCAGGTGCTTCCACTATCTTTTATGAAAAAGTGCATTACTTTAAAACATCCTTTTAGGCTTAGTCAATCCTTGACTATCATGCCTAAAACCTGTGTTCTAAACACATGTTTTAAATCTTAGTTTTTGTAAGAAATTTTTATGAAACCAAAAAACTTGGATCTCCATATATCCATCTTTCCGATTACGAAAAAGTGGTTTCATTAAACTTACCACAAGTATAGAACACTTGTGAAGATATTTTAAATTTCTTCCCTTAAAACATTTAGTATAAAACTCCCTTGATTATAGTAACTACCATAATCATTTTTTTATACTATCTTAAATGTTTTATCAAAAACTATTTTACTTAGAAATAATGACTATTATTTCCATTTGTTCAAGACTTTGAACATTCACTTTTCATAAAAAAAAACTTAAACACTTGTTAAATTAGAAAAAATATCTAATTTTATAAACAACACTTGTTTATTTAAGTATTTAAATAGTGGAGCCAGCATTTATGTAACTACAACAAATTATAGCATAAGATCACTATGAATCACTAACTAAGTCAAGACTTGACTTAATAGTATCCTTTTAGTCACAACTAGACTAAAAGAACATACGTGCTCGGATATAAACTAAATAATTCAAATTTCCATAAACCATAATCTCAAACCATAAGTTTCAAAACAATCAAGATAAACAAGTTTAGAAAAACTTAAAAACGAGTTTAATAACTTGGAAATAGAATTATTTAAAATATCCATAAGTTGCACGTGGGATCTCTTTCTGCTGGGCCGCATCACTTTTCATCTCCTCCTGCAATAAACGATTGCAAGATATTAGAATACTCGTAAAAAACTTTTACAAGTGGAAAGTGATAAAGAAGTTTTTCACACGATACCTGAGGGGCCAGCCTTGCCACCTGCCTCGTGACCCTTCGGACAATCTCTTTTCCAATGTCCTATCTCACCGCATCTGAAGCACCGATTCTCGGTTCTTACTTTGTTTGGCTTCGGCTTCTTGCCCTTGTTGTCATTACTAGCCCTGGGTACATTCTGGCTGGGCTGGGCCTTGCCCTTTCCCTTTCCGTTACGCCCCTTCCTCTTCTTATGTCCACCATGTCCCACCATGAGAATGTCCTTAGACTTGGTCCCGATACTCTGCTCCGCTGTCTTAAGCATGGAGTGCAACTCAGCCACGGATTTCCCCATGTTGTTCATGTTGTAGTTGACTATAAAAGGCTTATAGTCGTCCGACAACGAGTTGAGTATCGTATCCGTTGCTAGCTACAACGGTACTGGGTGCCCAAGCCTCTCCAGGTGGTCCATGTAACCCTTCATTTTCATTGCATGGTTACTGACCGAAGTCCCCTTAGCCATCTTGCACGAGTTAAATGCCCTAGTGGCATCATAACGTTCTGTGCGAGCTTGCTCCTGGAACATATCCCTTAGCTGGTGGATCATGTCATAAGCAGAAGTCTCCATCATGCTAGACTGCAACTCTGGACTCATTGTTGCAAGCATGAGGCAGCTGACATCTAGGGCGTCATTAGAGCGCTTCTGAAAAGCCTCCCTGACATCTGCCCTAGCATTGCTGGTAGGAGGATTTCCTGGAGGTTGTTCTAGGACGTGCCACTTTCCTTCGTGCCTTAGCATGATTCGGAGATTTCTCTCCCACGTGAGAAAGTTTGGCCCGGCGAGCTTATCCTTTTCAAGGATAGAGCGAAGAGAGAGATTGTTAGTACTTGTAACGTTGGTTCCCATCTACAAATTAAAAACCCGGTTTAATTAGTAATTGCAGATAAACTTTTCTAACTTATATCTCAAACCCATAAATAATATAATATTAGACCTAGGACCTATATTTCACATACTTGACGCAAGGTTTGGGCACTTCCCGCCAAGTCATGCTATTTTTGGTAGGTAACACCCTGTACCAATCGTACCAAACTGATACGACTCCTAGAACCTCGTAGAGCACTTAGACCCAGTCTAGTATGTTTAACTCTACTCTAGTGCCTTTTGGGCCGGGACTCCCGATTATCACCAAAATAGATCGCACCACCTAAGACAGCATGAATTATGGCCGGGACTCCCGATTATCGCAGAATCTATCATGCCCCTTCCCGCAATGGTTTGAACCCGGATGCCCAAGGTTTGGGCACTTCCGACACCCGAGTACCGTTTAACAGCAAGGGTGTACCGTTAGGTGGGTAGCACACTGATCTAAGATTTTCTTAGGTTTTACAATTAAGTTTAAAACCTTAATTTTCCAGTTTTTGAAAAACATTTTAAAAACTATCTGTTTTAAAAAAATACGATTTACATGTGTACCTATACTAGGTGCACAAAACGGCTTTATAAGTTCCAAACTTATAATCTTGACAAAACTTTAAATTTATAAAAAATTTAACTAACACGACTAGCAACCTGTAGTCATATTCTAGTTTTTCATAAAACGTGGTTTTTCTCTGTTTAATAATTAGCTATTATTAAACCCCCTTTTTATTTAGCATCATATAAACGTCACATATATATGAATAAGCAATAAATAAAAACACAACCACGCAGGTAATAATAAGCAGATAAAGCCCTATAGTTTTGCCAACTAATCCTAAGGTCAATCCTAAGGATGAACAGACTTGGATTTGCCCTCTTGATGTATTGCTCTCACTTGCCTTGACACCTCCTCCGAAAGTATCCGAGCACCGTGCAAGCCATCACCTTCAAAGACTTCTTGAATGCCTTTTAGTAATCTATTTTGGAAAAAAAAAAGGGAATAAAACTACAACTATTCTAATACAATTACAATAAAGAATAGGGTTGTAAGTGACACGCAGGCCTCCCCGAACCGGTACAGTATTACAATTTAAGAAAGGATTGTAATTGGCACGCAAGCCTTCCCAAAACCAAAAATAAAAGAAGAGAATAAAAAACGAATCATAAGTCGGCAAAACTATAGCTATATATCACAACCACGCAATATATATAATCAACACACACACACACACACATATATATATATATATATATATATATATATATATATATCAACCACGCAGTTAAAAGAATATATAAACAGTAAAAACTGTGCAGTAAAGCACGTAACCTGATTCGTTTAACCATTCTCATTTACCGCTTTTGATTAATAACTATCAATCAAAAACGAGAATTATGATCTTCTTAAAGACATTTAAATTTGCTTGATCATAAAAATAGTTTTTCAATGAACTTTGAAAAACTTGATCTCATTCGAAAACTTGAATGAAATCCCATGTCGGGTTTTTACTAGTTTTAATGAAAACTTAAACACGACAAAAAATGGCCATTTAAAAAACATTTTGTTTGTTTCTCCAACATTTATATAAACTTACCCATTTTAGAGTTTATTTAACAGCCTCAACTAGACATGATAAACAAACATCTAATATATATATATATACTTTAACTAAAACTAATTAAAATATATAAGATGCTAGTTTATATAAAACACTTATTAAATTTTAATGTTAAAATTAATAATTCTTTTTGCATTAATCCGAAAAACTATTTGGGCCAACAACTCCTGGACCAAGAAACCCTTGGGCCGAGAACCCCCGGCGCCGAGAACTCCCTTCGGGTCGCATGCCACCTTGGGCCGAAGCCCCTTGGGCCGAGGCCAACTGGGCCGTAGCGCCGCTAACTACCTTCGACGCCGCCGACGACCACCGCCGGACACGGTGATGTTCCCGTTTTCCGGTTAAAACAAAAATAAGGATTTTTTTTAAAATCCTTTTAACCTATTAAAACTAACCTGTTTTAATATTCTGATTAAAAACTGGATTTAGTTCAAAAACCAAAACTATCAATTATTAATATTAACAAAGCTTGTTTTATTAATAATTAATTATCCTAAAACCATATTTTTTAACCTTTAAATAAAGAACTGTTTAAATTTCTGATTAATATATAGTTTTAGATAAAAAGTTTATCCCCTTTTAACCGTTTAAACATAACCTTGTTTAAACCTATCTGATTAAAATTAAACCTTTTATTATCTGGATAAAAACAGAAAACTTGTTTTTATCACTTTATGATTTTCGATTTTTATGAGGAGAAAAACAAGATGAAATAGAAGATCATAAAATCCTAAACAAACCAATTAACTAGATTACCCAAGTTTAACAAATTAAACAAACTGTTCAATTTTCTTGATCAAACATATCTTTATCCAAAAATCATAATCCTTTTAACCATTCAAACCAACTGTTTGAATTTTCTGATTAATAGGATAAACCTGATAACAAAAAACGAACTGTTTTTGTTACCTCTTTGAATTTTCGAAAAAGCCAATAACAATATAAAGATCAAGAACAAAAACCTTAAATCTAGAAACAGATAAAACTAGAAACTATAGATCATAGAGCCGAGGCTCTGATACCACTGAAGGGTTTTGATCTGACCAAACCACCTAATGATACAAACTGGTCAATCATGGGTTTGATTCTACTGTTTCAATCCTAAAACGGAACTAGATTGAACATAACCCTCTAAACCCCAAAACGGTTAGGATCTTTAAAACTGATGATCAATATAGTTTCTTAACAACCAACAAACCACAGAAAAGAGTTACAAGAAAAATACCTCTTTGTGACCTTGGGTGTGCTAAAGTAGTCCACCACTACTGCACCTCCAAAGAACTGGCTGCTAGACCGTTCCTGGATTTACCTCAGCTTCAACACTCTAAAACTGAGTGTGCGTGTGTATCCTTTGCGTCGACCACCAATCGCAAAAACACCCTAGGTGTTTTCTTCTTCTTCGGTTTCGACGAGAGAGAGAGAGGCCGAGAAAGAGAGATCGAGATCGAGAGAGAGGAAGAGTGTGGTGGCTAGGGTTATCTTTTGTTAATCCCTTCCTTGGTTTTTTTTTATAATCCTTATAGCTTAAAGGATATATATAGATAATAAAAAGGACCCAAGCCCGTTTAATTAAAAGTCCACTGGTTTTAATTAAACTTTCATTCCTCTCACTTTGACCCCCTGGACTTTTACTAGTTAATTAACTATTAACTGGTCCGTTTAAATATTAAAACTTAATATTTAATTTCTCCTTAAATAATAAATAACTATTTATTATTTATTTCCTTTCTGATAATTAATCTAACTGATTAATTATTTATTTCTCTTTTCAATAATTAATTCTACTGATTAATTATTTACTTTTCTCTCTAACAATTAATCCAACCTGATTAATTATTTCCACAAAGATTTATGGTAAAATCCAACTGTTCAAATTTGGGTGTGTAGCAGTGTGACCCTTTAGTCTCTTATAACATTGGATACAATGTGCCCATTAATTATTTCTGCACATAATCTAACAGGACATTACTCAACAATTACAATATAAAAATACATGTACAATTTGTGGAAAAAGTAGGTAATTTTATGGTGTATATAAGCCTAGAGAAAAAGGATCTGGTTTAATTAAATGGATAGTGTATCTATATCTATATCTTATCTATATATTATAAAAGTCTTGCAAATTTTCCTTTTATAACTATTAAATCAAATCTATTAACCAATCAAAACCTTCAATTTCAAAATCCTTCAATTTTACAAAATAATTTTAGAAAGATGCCTATAATCGATTTCAATTATATCTCAATTTAGAGGGTGCTACATGAAAATTGTAAGGGGCTTTTATAAAATATGTGGAGGCTTTTAAGAAAATGTTAGGGGGTTTTATAAAAATATTATATTAATGTAATTAATTATAAGTTGTTTATAAATTATGTATAGTAACTTTTGATGTATTTTGTTTAGAGAAAAAATAATCATATATTTACGATCGTCTTATTTTTATCTACATTTTGGTATAAATTTTATTATAATATGACACTTTTTTAGAATTCTTATATTCGTAACTTTTTGTTATCCTTAATAGTAATTGGTAGATAATTTTTTGTTTAGCTGAGTGGTTATTTTGAGATTATGGTGATAAGCCGAGAGGTCAACTTGAGTATTTTATTCAAAGTGTTTAGTTATTGATTTTAAAGAATTTTCAGTGTTATTAGAAAGATGTATGAAACATCTATTAAAAATATGGTTTAAATAAAATGTTTCATTAAAAGATGGTATATTATATATTTAAAAATCTAAATTTAGAGATCTTTTATGATGGTGAAAAAATTATATTGGCAATAGATGTGTTTAGAAATTTGAGTCGGTTTTCAGTTCGAAATTATTATCTGATTGACTTCAATATTTGAATTTATTAAAAATGACATCAGATAATACACTTTCGAAATACCGTGCGTGCACGGGTCAATAAACTAGTTAAAACATATTCAAGTTAACACAAGTCATTATAAATATTACTATATAGGTTCGTATAATAATGGAGTCGGATCGAAACTTTCTATTATAAAGTAGTATCAAAAAGAAAAAATATTTAAATTTAAATTTATGAGTTAGAATGAACTCTAAGCAAGTTTAAGAGTTTAAAGTAGTGTCATTTAGATAGTCTTAACTCACTACAAGAGTTGGAATTTGGGATTTTGTTTTTTGTAATCAAAATTTTGTTCTATATGTAGTTTCTAAACTCTAGAGAGATAGCTAGAGTGTTGTTGCAAGAAAAGCTTGGATCTTTGGATGTGTCTTGCAAGTTTGAAGCATAGGATATGTTAGATCAAAGCACTCATTGATTTCTCCGTGGTCATTCTCGTTTTCAGAAGGTAAGAAATATATTCTTGAACCCTAGTTTATGTTCTTCTAGTCATTATGGAAATATGATGTGTGAATAGACCTTAGTAGAGGGATAGGTTGGGTTAAGATTGCTTGAAGGTTAGTTGGGTGATGTTTGATATTCGACAAGAACGTGACACGTTCCCCTTAATTAACACAACACATAGAGTAATTTTGATCCCTATGGGGAATAGGTTTTGATGAGAAACGTGACACATATAGTTTCCTGAACGTGACATGTTGGCCTTATGGCAGAATAGATGTTTAGTGTTTTAGCACCTGTACCGACTTGATTTCCGGTGCGTATGTCTAGGGTGTTTGTCTAAGCGTGTGGGAAGTCGCTCGAACTGCTTTTAGTTATACCAAAATTACTATTTTTGTAATTTTTAAAGTTAAAAAACTAAAAGTGAAATTTTATGACAACCACGTGGAACATTAATGTGATTAACTACTTAACTTATAAATGAAAATATAAAAGTATAAATGATATATATATATATATATATATATATATATATATATATATATATAATCTATCTTTAATCTTAATAAAAGAATAGATTATGATGTTATCATCCTATTTTTAGAATTTTTTTCACTAATCATAACCCTTTTTTCTCAAACAATTTTAGAATTAGTTGTTTTTTTGTTAAATTGTTTGTCATTTATTCATATCCAATATATAAAAAGCATAATTCATGAAAAATACAAAAAATGCCCTTTTTGTTCGTTATTGCGATACTAAATTGTTTGATATGCTATTGAATAATGAACAAGAACTTATACAACATTATATACGAATCAACTCAAAAATAATACTTTTGAAACCCATAATCCGCATTCTTCATCATCTCTTTCAAGAGTATCTATTAATTCAACAACTCTACAAAGTACTTTAGACTTATATCTTACAACACCTAGGATGGATACCAATAATAGCACTATACACACACACACACACACACACACACACACACACACACACACACATATATATATATATATATATATATATATATATATATATATATATATATATATATATATATATATATATATATATATATAAAGAGGGTTCATGCGAAAAGTGATTTATTTAATAAAAGTGCGAGAAGAGTTTTCATCCCTTAGATCAATTAATTAATGATTATGATCTGTTGTAGCTGTTCTGTAATTATATTGATGTACATGAAGATCAAGATACATTAAAAATGGGTTAGATTCCTCCTGTCCGCCGTCACATGCTCCTCCACCATCGGCGATGTTTACTTTACCACCGTTTGTCACTAGATGTCGATCACCACCATGGCCGGTCGCCAACATCGTGAGCGAAATCATTGCACAACACCGTCGTGAACATCATCACTGTCCAACCACCACCGCTCCAGCATCATCGTTCCAACATCCATGTAAGTGAATAGAGATTCCATACTCCATGTTGTCTTCGTCACCCACAACCACCACCCTCCAAGTCAACAGAGTTTCTCGGATTTGTCCCTTGAGGAGGCAAAACCCTAAAAACTAATGCTTGGTTTTGCTTCTATTCCTCGTAGGAGGTGGCCGATAAGACCCACTACCATCACCAGGGGAGGATTCCGACATGGTAGCCAAATTCGGTGATATCTATTTTTAAAAGCAATTCCGGTACTTATTTAACAGTGGCGGCAGAGTTGCTTTTGGTTACCATCCACCTTTCTTTGTTTTTTTAAAATTTATGTATACTCAAACTAATAATTGAACACTGCAAAGACACATTTATAATTTTTTTACTTGGATGGATATCATGTGTAATGGTGAATATAAAACTTAAATGTTTATTTGTTGTTTAACGTTCAATATTTTGGTTGTTACGTGTATTCTATGATCTAGCAGTTCAATCTTCATGGATGTTTTTTTATAAACTACAGATTTGGTTGAGTTTTTATGATATTCTTTTGGTTACTGGCGATTGGTTTGTCTATTAGTGAACAAGATTTTTGTATGTGTATTTAGGTTGTTTAGATAATTTTTACTACTCAATAGAATTTTTGTATGTGTATTTACTATTTAGGTTGTTTAGGTCATTGTTCATTAGTAAATGTAGATTTTTAGGCTCTTTTCATTTATTTGTAAGTTGCTTGTTATTAAAAAAAGTAAAAATTAATTATTTAATTATTTTTGTTCATGGATGAACACGAATATTAGTTGTAAACTTTAGTAAAAAAAGATTAAAAAAAATTGATTTGATTAATTAACGAACAGTTGAACATATAAAGAAAATTCTGGAAAAAAAATTAATTTGGAAAATAATAAAAACAAGAAAACAAACAAAACGTTGAAAAGAATTAATTAGGAAAAGAAAATTCAATTAGAAAGAAGAGAGAGAATATTTTTGTTTACTAATTTATCTTTTTGAATTAATTAAAACTTAATTATGATTAATGTGAACCGAAAGATTAAAAACTAACTGAACTTGTTTCTCGCACTTTTCGCAAATAAAACACTTTTCGTATAAACCCTCCCAAATAAAACACTTTTAGTATGTTACTATTATTTAGAAACAAGTTTCTTGAAATATTCTCGGATTGCAATTACATGAGTGTACATTAATCAATATAGAATCATTTACAAATATTTAAAGGGAAGCACCACATTATGCCTATGGATGTAAACGAGCCGAGTCAGACCCTTATCGAGCCGGGCTCGTTTAAGTTTTTTTAAGCTCGAGCTCGAGCTCGGCTCGTTTAGAGCTTATGATGTTGAGCTCGAGCTCGTTTAATATTTATGAAGCTCGGGCTCGGTTCGTTTAGGCTCGTTTAAGCTAAGCTCGTTTAGACTCTCGTATTATTTTGATATATTTTTTAAAATCATATATATAATTATTAAAAATTAAACATATAAAATATAAAAATATATTTTATATAGAGCTCGTTTAGGATCGTTTAAGCTCGCGAGCCCACTCTTTGCAGCTCAAGCTCGATTCGTTTATTAAAAGAGCTTTAATCTAGGCTCGAGCTCGTTAAGTCTCGGCTCGCATCGAGCTTTTAACGATCCGAGCTCGAATAGCTCGCGAGTAGCTCGGCTCGATTACATTCTTGATTATGCCCATTAAATTATGAAGTCGGCATTTCTTTTAATAACCAACAATGCAACAATAACAACTCTTATTCAAAGAAGTTATAAAGAATATTTTCTAATATAATGTTATGTATGAATTTCTAATAATAGTATAATACATTTACCTATTTTTTAGATTTTTTTTATATTTCTATGTATACTTATAATTATTTTATTATACAAGTTAGTAATCTTTAATAATAAAAAAATCTAAAATTATATTATTAAAATCTAAAATTTATTTTAATAATATTAGTGTTTATACATAAGATATTAATTAAGCTAGTAAATATAAAATGAAATCTTGTATGTTTCCTATTTACATGATCACGTTGTCGTATTTAGGTTTGTATCTCAAATAGTCAAGTGATATTCAAAGATGATTTCCAATTTATTTATATATCCAAAATCTTTCAAACAATACTTCTTATAGTCTAGTTTAGCATCCATTTATGTCGGGCATATAAAAATTGATGAATTTTTTTAAGATTTATTATAATATAATGATAATGATTGAAAAACTATTATTGATGGATCTCTTAAAGTTATTCTTTTTTAAGTCATTGTAATTGATTTAAGACGATGCATTTAATTCACATAAATATAGCGATTTTCATAAAGATACTTTTTTTTATAGAATATTAATATATATTTATATTCTTGCCGCTCACTATTTCTTTTGTTTCAGATGAATTAACAAAAGACGTTTTACTTTTATTTTTTTTAACAACAAAATACACGTAAACATTAAACTATTTCTAAATATATATCTTTTGTTTACAGTAGGACTTTAACCCATGACCATTAGTCATAAGAAACACCTTTGAACACATTGATACCACTAGATTATAAATTTTTTGGTAACTAAAGATAGTATTATACTTCCATGTTTTATTTAGGTGTTAACCAAATAATCAGATAAAAGTGACGAATTACATTCTAACAAATAAGAATGATGATAAAAAGGATGATGTCATGCATCATTTTCTTATAAATAGTTATTAAATTTATCATTAAAATATAAATAAAACAATTGTATAAGATACCTATATTAGTTTATTTTGGTCAATTTTACTTAAAAGAATTGTTTTTGATTAGTTTATTTATACTTTCAGATTGCATAGGTGCCGGTTGTCGTGAGTAATCATGAATTGAAGATTGAGGAACATATTAAAGCTAAATTATATAAATTCTAAAACACATGATAATTAATTCATACAAATAGTTGTATAAATAATATCTATATCTATATAATAATGATAAGTCTATATATATATAAATATGTTAAATTTAAACACAAATAATTAATTTTATAAAACATTTAAAAAAATTTGAAAAAGAAGAGAAATAAATAAACTTTTTTTTAATTATTATGAAAATACTATCTCACCGTATAACTGTCACTTTTATCTCTCTAATTAAATAAACAATACACAAACCTATCTTTTAATGACTTAACATGCCAAAAAAATAAAAACACAATAGTCTAAATAGATAAAATAAACATATCGGCATTTTTATAATTTTTTATATATAAATACCTCCTCTTATTTTAAAAGGGACGAGATTCTACTTTTTTTAACATCTAAACACGTATTCATCTAATTCTACACTAAATGTCCACTATCAAAACTTGAACACACAAGTTTAAGGTTAGGCTGCAACTTTTACAAACTTCAATACCACTACGTCAAGACCATAGTTCCACTTAATTAATTGAATTTGTGGTATATATGATTTATAGGGTCTTTTTTTGCCCATAATTTGTAATACGGGAGTCGAAATGTGAGTAGGCCATAAAGAGGGGTACAAGTGGGATTTACCTAATTTAAAGAACATAAAGTATTAAATTAAGCAAAGTTTAGCACTAAATGTGGTGTCCCTACCCTATATAGTAAGGGTACTACTTTTAAGCATGTGGCACTCCTTTAATTCATGAGAGCAACTTATAAACTACAAACTTTAACCACACCATTTTCAAATTAGTACAACTATTATTACCACAAGTACAATATCATCAATATCTATCTATATATCCTTTATTGTGGGTAATTATGTGAGACTTAAACCATTCCACAATTAATTGATAACAAACGACCTATGAGATATGCATATGATATTATCAAGAAAGAAATTTGAGTAGTGAAACTTTGTACTTAGATTATTATGTTGGTTATAACATCAATATTATGGTCTAGTTAGAACATATAGTATACTATTTGGAAGGTAAAGCAAACAAATCTTATTTAAACAAAGAGAGATTACAACATGGATTCTAAACAGAAGACCAACTGGCCAAAAAACAATTCAAACTAGAGTTAAAAACAACTAGTGATAGAGAATAAAAGATTGTCCACTAAATTAAAAGTTACTATCATTTCACCAGTAAAATATATGCAGCCACGTGTAAATTTTCAGGCTGCCAAGTTTATCAAATCTGGGTAGGAAAGCTAAAGAACATATTGTTTATTGACATTACAATGATTTTTACAGTATATTTTTTTACAAGTTATCAAAAACTTATGAGCAAAGTTGCTTAATTAAATGCATAAACTTGACAAAGAATATGTGGTTGTCAAGAGATATGAAGATTGACGATCTTGTAGAGGCGTTGCTTTTAGAAATTTTAGATGTGGTATTATATTCAACGATGTTAGCTATGATGAGTCATGTCATAAATTTAGGGAAAACTTCTTCAAATGTATTAATTTTTACATTGTTTGTTATAATGTTTATCCATATTTAAAAGTTACTCATTAATGGTATTTATTTTTTTACGGCTTCAAAATTTTAAAAATAGGGTATTGTGTATATCAATGACCTATTTACTATGTCGTAGGTCACTTGATATATACAATAGCCTACTTTTGAAAGATTGATAATTAGAAAGTAGGTTTTAGACATAGATACATATAATAGAAAAAGATGTAAAGTTTAATACATTTGGAGAGTTTATTTATTATTTAGTTATGATAGAAACTTGATTTCTCTAATTTCATGAAGTCGATGATGGAACTTGAAGATGAACAAATCGATATTTGAATATATGAGATTCAAAACAAATCGATATGGTTTTTGTTCATGGTACAAGAAACCGGAATATGAATCTACGTGTGCAATTAAACAACATTAATCGATCAGTGCAATCAAGATGCTTCATTTAATTATCCAACTGGTAAAGAATTTGTGATCGATCTGTTTTGATTTTTTGATTTTTTTTGCTTGAAGATGAACAAATCGAAATGTGAATATATGAGATTCAAAACATATCAATATGGTTTTTGTTCATGGTACAAGAAACCGGAATATGAATCTACGTGCGCAATTAAACAACATTAATCGATCAGTGCAATCAAGATGCTTCATTTAATTATCCAAATGGTAAAGGATTTGTGATCGATCTGTTTTGATTTTTTTGGGTTTCAAAGTGCAAATCGCTCGTAGCCGTTTTTTCAGAGTTTTGAATGCTTTGATGAATATGTTTTGTATTTGATTTGACAATTGATCAATGGAAGTATTGACTATATATTCATGTTAAACACACATAATAGCATTTCATAGATGGATACACATAATATGGTTATGAAAGTTTAATACATTAGAATGTTTCTTTGATAATTTAATACAACTATACAAGGTAACCTATTATATCACAATAACATGTTTATTTAGTTTAATACATTTATTGATAATTTTGAATAACGGATATATACAATAGCGAAAAATATGAAGTTTGACACAATATAGAGTAGTTTGCCCCCATACATTTATAGAAGTTATTAATCCTCTAAATCTGAAAGACTACAACATAAAATCGACATATGTTTAGGGAAATTGAGAGAAAAAACGAATTCAAAAAGAAAAATGAGGGGAGAGGAAAATCATAAGCATTATGGTAAACATACATATATAATATTATATGTTAATTAATTAATAGATGTACGTACACATCTATTATCAATACTCTGATTTGATTGTATACATCAATTAAGGATGACATACATACATACATACATATATATATATATATATATATATATATATATATATATATATATATATATATATATATATATATCGTATGATTTATATATGGTACGTTGCATACATACTATATAATATTGTACTCCATTTTCCAAACGTGTTTGTGGTTGTGACGCGTCATTAAGGAAATATATTGTATGGCTCAAGCTAGATGTAACAAGTTAGAATTTATTATGAAACTTTATATATATATATATATATATATATATATATATATATATATATATATATATATATGGGAAGGTTCATGCGAGAATCGTTGTTAGTACGAGAACCGCGAGAACCAATCTCGGCCGTTCCTTGGATATGGGAAGTATCATGGATGGAGAGCGTGGAGGGATAGGGTGTGGCAGGGTGCATGTGAGGAATTCATGGGTGGGCAATGACATTGAAGGAGGGGGGATTGGACGGCTTAGATTGGTTCTCGCGGTTCTCGCGCTAACAACGGTTCTCGCATGAACTTTTGTCTATATATATATATAGGGGAGGGTTCCATCGAGAACAAAAAAAATGCGAGAACTGCGAGAAACGATCTAAACCGTCCATCTTAGCTTCTTTCTTACCCCATTTTTTTAAAACTAAAATATTTACCAAACGCCAAGATATTAAATTATGAAAATTATACCAAATTAACTACAAAATATATGCTCTTTAATATGACATCCATATTGCTATATTTTTTTCAACAAAAAAAATTCGTTTTTTGCCGGGTTTTTTTTCTAGCACTATAAGGTATGTTACACACCCACAAAGTTGGAACAGACAGGAAACGAAATACAAAAATAAAGAAGAAGGAAAAACCTAAACTAAACCCGGGTTGCCTCCCGAGAAGCGCTTGTTTTTGTCTGAGTCTCTAGCTTGACTCCGAATTTCTTCACTGTGAATTCGAACGAACAATCCCACACTTGCAATAAAGTGCGGATGGTAATATTCATACATACCTAGACATATGTATGAGCTACCAATTCGAATAGCTGCTTGGATTGCGTTTTGCTGAACCTTAATGGTCCCTACAGACTTCTCCCCTGCGTTTTCAATCCTGGTTCCTCCCCTAGATTGTGAACTCGGTCTTGACTCAAGCATAAACTCCAACCGACTCCCAACGCCTTCTAAATTTCCGACCGCCTGATCATTCACCCAACATGACAAGTTCCAAAGGGTCCCTAGTGTCGGAGGAAGTCCATACCTCAAATCTAACTCGTCACTAGACTCCCTGGTTGCCTCCCTAGCTAATTGTGTCATTTCCTCCCCGAATATTAGAAATTCTAGATAATTCAGGATTTCATCTACGCAATTTTCTACATCTTCTCTTTCAAGAAGGGAGGGTCCCCAGACGGGTTCTGGTTCTAAACCTAACGTGGGTTTCGGTTGGACGAAGGTCGATGTTTCATCCTCAAAACTTTCTTCTGGTTCCTCAAGTAGGTCAGCAAGGCCCTCCAGAAAATCTCCATCAGATTGAGCATCTTCCCTCGACTCTACCTCCGCGTAGAGCTCAAAATGTAAACTCTTATCAGAATCAGAGTCCTCAAAGTAGTATGGTTCAGGAAAAAGTTGTGGCTCATCGGGTGTGTTGGAACCTAGAGGGGGGGGGGGGGGGGGAGGGTGAATAGGTTATATGTCCAATTTTTGAAGTTTTTACAAGTTCTTGCAAGAAAATAAAAGATATATAGTTAGAGATATATCACCAATCACAAGTTGAATACAATGATTTATAGTGGTTCATGCAAGTGTTAACAAACTTGCACTACATCCACTCCTTGGCCTCACCCACCAAGAGTTTGATCCACTATCTTCTCTCTTTGAAGGTAGAGATAAACCTTTTACACTTCTCTTTTTATACTTGCAAGAATTAATCTTCAAACTTGCAAATAAGGTAAAGATAACCTTTCTTCACTCTAATTCTCAAGGCTAGAGTTGATCCTCACTTCACTCTAATTTGGTAGGATAGAGTTGATCCTTACACTATTACAAATAATATGAAAGTATGGAGTAGTGTTTAAGCTTTGATGGCTTTTACTCTTGCTTGAATCTTGAACTTGAAAGATGAAATAATATTCAAAGATATGAGCTCAAGTATTAGAGAGTATTCTGAATATTTTGTGTTTGCAAGAGGTAAGTAATGAATGAGGTTTGAGTTGGTTTAAATAAGGAAAAAGGTCAAAGTCTCAAAATTGTCCAGACTTCCCACGGTCGAACCACGGTCGACCGTGGCATCGACCGTCAATCAACTGGCATTTCTTGTTCTTTGCAATATAGACGTTGGGCTTTATTTAAAACCACACTCAACTTATTTTTACCATAAAAATCAACTGAAAAGTAGATGTTCAAAAGGTTGGTTGATTCCATACTTCTAATGTTTGAATTTAAACACAAAAATGGAAGTTTGGAAACCAATACACAAAGCATGTTGGAATTTTACCCCTTTGGGAGATTCCTTTGCTAATTATGGTGGTGTATTGTTTCAAAGTAGGATTGTGTTTGTTATTTACTTAAAATGGGAAGTCTTAGATTTAATCACCCAACACAAATGAGTTTTATAAAAATCTTTGTCATTTTTATAAAAGTTTTTATAAAAATAATTTTATAAAAACTTAAACTACTTTAATTATTTTATTTGTAAGCTCATATCATTTGAATTTATTTTTGTAGGAATCTTCATCGAATGCTTCATCTTGAACGTTGATGGCGCTTTATCTTGGACGATTTGGATTTTGACGATTTATACGATGTAATTTGTATCAAATAAATTTAAGTATTTATTTACTTGATTATATATGTATATGTGCATATATGTTAATGTTAGTGTATACAATTATATAAACATATTGTAAATCCTTGAATTAACAAAAGAGGATATAAATTATATTCCTATTTTCCCAACAATCTCTCCCTTTTTGTTAAAGACAAAAATTTACAATTTGTGAACAAATTGTATAAACAACTTTAACATGTTAACATGTGCATTTATACATATATATATATATATATATATATATATATATATATATATATATATATATATATATATATATATATATACCTTCTCCCCCTTTTTTGTTTTAACAAAAAGGACTCCCCCTAGACTTGTGCTCCCCCTTGAAGAGAAACTCCCCCTTGATTGTAGAACTCCACTTCTTGAAATCTATAAAAGTGGATGAAGAAACTACCAAAGTCTTGCCAAGGAGGGTGAGGGCATAATAAATATAAACCATCCAAGGTGCATAATATATGTAAGCATGTCAAACCAATGCAATAAAATAAGCATATATGTCATCATATAAGAGCAAATCATACAAGATTACAAGTTAAGATAGATAGAAGCATAAGTCATACATAATCAAAGATTAAAATTATTCATGCATCACCAAACCCTAAGCCTTAGAAAACATAGTTAATTGTTCTCAACACTAACAACCCAAGGATAAATTGTTTCCAAACATACAAGTTAAAGTTAAATTGTTTGTAAGCATAAGAGATATGTCATCATGGGTGAGATGGTTCACCCGTATCCGTGCCGATATTGCATGAAATGGCATTCATGATGGCCTTTAACATTTTCTTGACGCCTTTCACCTCCTTTGTCATCTTTTTCTCAAAAGCCCGATGTTCATTCCTCAATTCGTTGACATTGCGATGTAGAGCCGCAATGCCTTGATCCACGTCGCCCTCTACCATCCCGTAGTTTGGTGGAATAGTGCTGTCCACCTCGATCTCCTCCTCCTCATCCCCAAAAGTAAAAGCATCGATGTCGGCTTCCGTATCATCGGAAGAAGAGGAGTGTGCATGTTTCTTTCCTTTGTGGGAAGACATCTTGCGAAGTGTCGCAAGGTCAATAGCAACGGAGGAAGCTGGAGTAGAGGCAATGCGAGGAACCTCCGGAAGGTTGGTGAAAGGTAAGGAAAGAAGACGCCCGTAAGGAAGGTCTCGACGGCTAGTGACAAGTCCACTCATGCGTTTGGCAAGAATGTGCATGACGTTGACTTGCGACCTTGATTTTAGTGCATGAAGTAGAACGGCTTGAATGAAGCTGATTTCAGAATGATTCCCGGATTTGGGAAAGATGTTCGAATCAATTATCTTATTCCACACAGCGCATTCGCGAAGAAGATCTCTTCCGTAGAGGTTTGTGGTAGTGTGAGGAATATTGGGTTTGTAAATTGATCCAATAATGTCGGCAATTGTGAGAGAGTCGGGAAGAGAGGTTAAACTATGGGCGGTGCTATAACATTTCAAACCAGATGAGGGAACATGAAAAATCATGCCTAATTGAGCTAAAGTGAACACAAAATCTTTCCCTTCAATGGCGAAGGTAATGAGTTTCTCATCTTCATTATAGTTGAAAGAGGCATAGAACTCATATATGCGAGATTTATAAAGGACATTGGAGAGAGTGAGAAAAGTGGTCCAACCAATAGCTGCAAAAGTAGCTTGAGTTTGAAATTGATCAAGTTGGTTGACTACAACCAAGCGACCCTCGTTTATTCCACGTTTTTTTAGGGCATTGGCATTTTGTCACGGTGTAGGATTTTCTTGTTTCTTGGATGCAGCAACACGTACACGAGGCATGTTAATCTAACAAGATAATACTCGTATGAATATATAATTAATAAGCAATTAGTTAAGAACTAGTGTGTGTCTAAATGTGCAAACTATGTTCATTTCTTCTTGTCATGACATAATTTGAAGAAGAGCATGTATATTTTTAAAAAGATATGACAAGACATATGATAATTTAATGTATATGTAACACATGTAAGAATATGCCAATTAGAAATAGCAAACTCTAATAATAATGTTTACATACATAGTGTGTGTGTGTGTGTGTGTTCTAGATGTGAGAAAGTTTTGAAAATTATGAATCAAGTGTATACTATTGTTAGATAACCTATAAGAAACAAAATTAAAGTGAATTTAGAAACTAAAAGTTAAAATTTAAAAAATTAAAAAATTTGAAAAAAATCCAGAGGTTTCACGTTCTCAAAATCAAACTTCTTAAGCATATCCTTGATGTACTTAGATTGGCTAATGAATGTACCATCTTCATATTGTTTTATTTGAAGTCCAAGAAAGTAATTCAATTCACCCATCATGCTCATTTCAAATTCATTATGCATAAGGGTTGAGAATTCATCACATAAATCTTTACATGTAGATCCAAAGATAAAATCATCCACATAAATTTGCACAATCAATATATCATTTTTCCTCTTCTTTGTAAACAAGGTATTATCAACTCTTCCCATGATATAGGCATTTTTCAACAAGAATGATTTTAATCTATCATACCATGCTCTAGGTGCTTGCTTAAGACCATACAATGCTTTTCTAAGTTTGTATACATGCGATGGATTAATTGGATCTTCAAATCCGGGAGGTTGACATAGATAGACTTCCTCTTTTATAAAACCATTTAGAAAAGCACTTTTGACATCCATTTGATATAGTTTAAAATCATCGGCACATGCATAAGCAAGTAGAATCCTAATGGATTCCAATCTAGCAACTGGAGCAAATGTTTCATCATAATCTATCCCTTCTTGTTGATTATATCCTTGGGCGACTAATCTAGCCTTATTCCTAGTAATGACTCCATTTTCATCCACTTTGTTTCTAAACACCCATTTGGTTCCTATTATGGTATGACCACTAGGCAAAGGTACTAAGTCCCACACTTGGCTTCTAGTGAATTGGTTTAGCTCTTCTTGCATTGCCATTACCCAACTTTCATCCTTAAGTGCTTCTTTAATATTCTTGGGTTCTACGTGGGATACAAAGGCAAAGGATGTACTAAGGTTTTGTGCTTAGGATCTAGTGAGTCGTTGGTTTAGGTCTCCTATAACTTGGGTTATTGGATGGTTCCTATTTTCCCTAATCTCACTTTGTTCACTAGTGATCTTATCATTTACTATCGTATTTTGGTCACTAGGTTTATCTAAGTCAAGTCTAGAGAGTTGTGTTTCAATGGCTTCTTCTTCTAGTTTGTCATCATCTACTAGAGGTTGAGTCTTAGGTGGTGGAGATTTATCAAATATAACATTAAGGGATTCCTCCACAATCATAGTGGATTTGTTTAGTACCCTATAGGCTTTGCTATTTAGAGAGTATCCTAAGAAGATACCCTCATAGGCTTTTGGGTCAAACTTGGTCAAATAGTCTTTGGTGTTAAGGATAAAACACTTACTTCCAAATACTCTAAGGTGACCTAAGGATGGTTTCCTACCTTTGATAATCTCATAGGGTGTTTTACGTAGCATAGGTCTAATCAAAACTCTATTGAGTATGTTTGTGGCCGTTGAGACCGCTTCACACCAAAACTTTTGGGGTATGGATTGTTCATTAAACATAGTCCTACTCATTTCTTGTAAAGTCCTATTTTTCCTCTCAACAACCCCATTTGATTGAGGAGTGCGAGGAGCCGAAAAGTTATGAGAAACTCCATGTTTATCACAAAATGCTCCAAATTGCGCTTCATTGTCAAATTCTCTACCATGGTTGGTACGAATTGAAATAATCGTACAACCAAATTGGTTTTGAATTTTCTTTCCAAGAATTTTAAACTTGTCAAAAGCTTCATTTTTTGTTTTAAAAAAGGATGTCCATGTATATCTTGAAAAATCATCTACAACAACTAGTGTGTAGAAGTTTCCTCCATAGCTTTGAATTGATGAAGGTCCAAAAAGATCCATATGCAAAAGCTCAAGACATCTCTTAGAGGATATGATATTTTTAGACTTATGAGATGAATGCACTTGCTTACCTATCTTACATGCATCACAAAAATGATTATCAAGTTTTACAATAGGCATGTTTCTAACAAGATCACTACTAGACAATTTATGCAATAATCTCATGTTAGCATATCCTAGTCTTCTATGCCACAAAGTTGAGTTATCAACAATAGATGCAAGACATACTTAGTGTTAGGATTGTCACCAAGTCTACATGTATAGAGTCCATTCCTCCTAACACCTTTTACTAGCACATGATCATCTTTGCATATAACACTTTCATGCGTGGAAAATCTAACATTCAAATCTTTATCACACAATTGACCAACACTTATCAAGTTAAAAGCTAGACCATTGACATGCTCAACATTTGTAAATTTAATATTGTCATGAAGGATGTTACCTCTACCAACCACCTTTCCTCTTAGGTTGCTCCCAAACACCACATGTCCTCCATCATACTCTTTGTATGATTAGAGTAGGAGTTTTTTATGCTAACCATCCCGGACCCATGAAACATTGGGTACCAAAAGCTTGAATGATTATTCCATGTGTGTAGGCTTGCAACAAAAATGAGATTATGTCTCATGAATGGATACTCTTTTTATGATGTGAAGAGTTCTCTATTTCCAGTCATGTGTTTTGAGCAACCACTATCAAGTATCCATTCATGAGACATAATCTCATTTTTGTTGCAAGCCTACACACATGGAATAATCATTCAAGCTTTTGGTACCCAATGTTTCATGGGTCCGGGATGGTTAGCATAAAAAACTCCTACTCTAATCCACCTTGGAGTAATCTTGAAGCCCTTATGATACCATGTGCTCATAGAGTTGATAGGTTTGATAGAATGCTTAGGTCTTTGAACCACATTTGATTTGGGTTTCTTGAATCCAAGTCCATGCCTTATTGTTGGAGTGTAAAACCTTTTTACTTGTTCAACACTTGCAACTTTTGGTCTACAAGTGGAAGAACTAGAGCCAAGGGACAAGTTTTGAAAATTCGAAAATTTCCAGTGGGTCGACGGTCGACCCACGGCATCGACCGTGGTTCGACCGTGAGGCTCCTGGATTTTTTCTTTCCCTTTTTCTTTCAAAAATTGGATTTGTGTCACATGGCTCTTAGGCATGTTGTTTGAAAAACTTGAGAAACCAAGCCCACCCTTATCATTTGATGATTTTTGAACTTTTAGCATTTCATCCAACTTATGTGTGCTCTCTTCAAATTTTGACAAGGTGGAGTTGTCAAAGTTTGTCTTTAGCTTGGTTTCCAAACTTGGAGATGGATGACGAACAACTTGACTTTGTAAATCTTAAACAGTCAAGTTTAACTTTTCAATCTCCCTTTTTAAACTTTTGTTTTCAATCTTTAGTTCCTCATTTTTTGCAAGAATTTTTGAGCTAAAGTCACACAATTGATCATATTGGTCATTATCACTATAATAACTTGAATCGGATTGTACCTCACTTGTCTCAAATGCCATGAGACATGTTTCATCCTTGATGTCATCTTGATTTTCATCACCACTATCACTCCATGCTCCTCCTAGGAATGCTTTGTGGTTTTCTCTCTTCTTTGAAGCAACTTTTGGACAATCACCAATGAGGTGTGAAGAGTCACCACACCCATAGCATTCTCTTGATGGTTTCTTGTCTTTCTTTGCATCAATGCTTTGCTTGTACTTCTTTGGGTCAAAGGGAGCCTTTACATGCTTACCCTTTCTCTTGAAAAATTTCTTGAAATTTCTCACCATCATAGCATATTCTTCATCATCATCACTATTGCCATCATCTTCCTCATCACTTGAGGATTCTTTAACATGTTTGGCTTTGAGAGCAATAGATTTTGACTTCTCCTTCTTTAATTTGGCTATTTCATCATCTTTTTGCATGATAACCTCATATACCTTGAGGTTTCCAATAAGCTCATCTATTTGGAGTAGATTTAAGTCCTTTGACTCCTCAATAGCCGCACTTTAGCTCTCCATTTTGGTGAAAGAGCCCTAAGAAACTTTCTCACAATTTTCTTGTTAGAATAACTAGTCCCAAGTGACTTGAGACTAGTGACAATAGTATTAAACTTAGAGAAAACTTCATCAATGCTCATTTCATCAAGAATATTAAATTGCTCATATTGTTGTACAAGCAACTCAACCTTGTTGTCTAGGACTTGAGCATTTCCTTGATGGGTGGTGACAAGAGATTTCCAAATTTCATTTGCACTATCTAGCATAAAAACTCTTTCATACTCTTTTCTAGGTAGTGCATTGTATAAACAGAGTTTTGCTTCAAAAATATTTGAAATCATCTTCTTGTCATCTTGATCCCATTTGTCCTTAGGAGTTTGTACATATGCATCAATTTTGGAATCAAAGGTTTTTGGCACATGATCACTATTCTCTATGATTTCCCAAAGATCAACATCTTTGGCTTTAACATAACTCATAAACCTTTGTTTCCAAAAACAAAAACCTTCTTCTTCAAGAAGTGGAGGTCTAACTATAGAATTCCCTTCTACAAAGTTTTGTCCCATTTTCAACTCAAAGAATTTTTGAAAAATGTTTTAACACACTCAAAGCAAGTTTTCAAAAATTATCAAGAGCAACTTGCTCTGATACCAATTATTGGAACCTAGAGGGGGGGTGAATAGGTTATATGTCCAATTTTTGAAGTTTTTACAAGTTCTTGCAAGAAAATAAAAGATATATAGTTAGAGATATATCACCAATCACAAGTTGAACACAATGATTTATAGTGGTTCATGCAAGTGTTAACAAACTTGCACTACATCCACTCCTTGGCCTCACCCACCAAGAGTTTGATCCACTATCTTCTCTCTTTGAAGGTAGAGATAAACCTTTTACACTTCTCTTTTTATACTTGCAAGAATTAATCTTCAAACTTGCAAATAAGGTAAAGATAACCTTTCTTCACTCTAATTCTCAAGGCTAGAGTTGATCCTCACTTCACTCTAATTTGGTAGGATAGAGTTGATCCTTACACTATTACAAATAATATGAAAGTATGGAGTAGTGTTTAAGCTTTGATGGCTTTTACTCTTGCTTGAATCTTGAACTTGAAAGATGAAATAATATTCAAAGATATGAGCTCAAGTATTAGAGAGTATTCTGAATATTTTGTGTTTGCAAGAGGTAAGTAATGAATGAGGTTTGAGTTGGTTTAAATAAGGAAAAAGGTCAAAGTCTCAAAATTGTCCAGACTTCCCACGGTCGAACCACGGTCGACCGTGGCATCGACCGTCAATCAACTGGCATTTCTTGTTCTTTGCAATATAGACGTTGGGCTTTATTTAAAACCACACTCAACTTATTTTTACCATAAAAATCAACTGAAAAGTAGATGTTCAAAAGGTTGGTTGATTCCATACTTCTAATGTTTGAATTTAAACACAAAAATGGAAGTTTGGAAACCAATACACAAAGCATGTTGGAATTTTACCCCTTTGGGAGATTCCTTTGCTAATTATGGTGGTGTATTGTTTCAAAGTAGGATTGTGTTTGTTATTTACTTAAAATGGGAAGTCTTAGATTTAATCACCCAACACAAATGAGTTTTATAAAAATCTTTGTCATTTTTATAAAGGTTTTTATAAAAATAATTTTATAAAAACTTAAACTACTTTAATTATTTTATTTGTAAGCTCATATCATTTGAATGAGATGTGTTAATCAAAAATAAATTTACAAGTTATGAATTGGTGGAAGATTAGAGAATAGAGATGTGTATTATTAGGCCAATTTTCTAATATTCTTTGGCCCAATTTAATGGCTACTATATTTGTAGGAATCTTCATCGAATGCTTCATCTTGAACGTTGATGGCGCTTTATTTTGGACGATTTGGATTTTGATGATTTATACGATGTAATTTGTAACAAATAAATTTAAGTATTTATTTGCTTGATTATATATGTATATGTACACATGTTAATGTTAGTGTATACAATTATATAAACATATTGTAAATCTTTGAATTAACAAAAGAGGATATAAATTATATTTCTATTTTCCCAACAGGGTGGTTATCCTCTTTCGTAATGAAGTGGAAGTCATCTCGTTCTATGCCATCGCCGTAGAATTTGTTCAACAAATCTTTAAAGAAGAAATCCATACAGATCGTTGGATCTTCGGGATGGTTCATAATCGCAGAAGAATCATCGAAGGAAATAAAAGAAACTAGCAGAACAACAAACTAAAACTGAAAAAAACAACTTTCTTAGACGCAAGGCCCAAAAAAGGATCGACTAACTACTGGTCTACTAAACTCCTGACATGTTACTACTCCCCGGCAGCGGCGCCAACATGATAGAATATTTGAAATCAAAGGTTTGGTTATAAAAAGATTTTTTATTAATCAAGTTAATTTGTATTGATTTGGTATTCATAAATATGGAATGTTAGTTATCAAATTGAATATAAAAATCTTATTAACTTTATTTATTAGTTACTTAATTTAATAGTTTCCATTTAGTTTATATGGGGTAATTTAGTAATTTTAAAATACTTAAAATTTAAGAGTTTCAAAAGCATAAATGCTTTATAATATAGTATATATATATAGACACACACACACACACTAGTGTAGTACCAGCGCCAATACGGCGACGACAAATAGTTAAGTTCATGAGTCTGTCTATATTTTCTAATAATTAAGTTCAAGTATATTATGTGATATAATATTTAAAATGAAATTTTAGTTGTTAAAATATATTATAATAATTAAGTTAATTAGCATTAACTTGATGTTTTAAATATTTTCTTATTATAAAAGTTTGTTTACTAAAATAGTATATATGAATTTCATTAAATCTATCTAATAGTTTCTTCATTTAACAATTTTTATTTATTTTGATTTGAGAATAGTTTAGTACTTTAATTCTACTTAAAATTAAGAGTTTTGAAAGTTGTAAATGCTTTTTAAAAGAGTAAGATTTTGGTGATCAATCTACTTAAAATTAAAATTTTTATATTTAACAAGAAACAATGCATAACTAACCTTACATACAAAACATATAGAACCAATCTCAGCAATTAGATTTTGGTGATCAATTGGTGAGATTATGATTGTATATTCGATTTATGTCAACTAAAATTCAGTCAAAAATTGCATATTCAATTTTAGGTACAATGCATATGCGGTCATAATCTCAACTATGGGTGTTTAAAAAAATCTGAATCCGAACATCAGAATTGATTATCCAAAAATCCGATCCGAAATTATCCGAAAATTCGGATACCCAATCCAAATTTTCGGATTCGGATTTGGATAGTAAATTTTTGAAGTTTCGGATATTTCTGATATCCGATATCCGAAAAATAATTTTTATTTTTATTTTTATATTGCTTATTTATTTAGTTTTTTTAACATATATAGTTTTATATACATGTATTTTTTTCATTTTGAAACATACTTGAGCTATTTTTGGTGATTACAATATGAAATATGGTTATTTAGTAATTATATATTTTTAAAATTATATGAAATATATATTTTGAAATTATCAGATATTTCGGATATCCAAATCCGATTCCGAAATTTCGGATATTCGAACATCCAGATATACGAAAATGAACACCCCTAAATTCTCAACCATTGATCATTTAATTTTAAAGGCTGTGATTGGTTTTGTAGGTTCCATATGACTAGTTATATACTGAACTTTATATATATATATATATATATATATATATATATATATATATATATATATATATATATATATATATATATATATGTGTGTGTGTGTGTGTGTGTGTGTGTGTGTGTTTGTGTGTGTGTGTAAGGAAAAAGTTCAAACGAGATTTGCGAAAACTGTTTGCAACATTAATATTAATAACTTATTAATAGGGGAGGGTTTAAATAAGAAATGTTTTTCATACGAGAATTACGATAACCAATCTTAACTCTTGATTAAAACTAACCAATGACTAAGATTTTTGGCAGCTCGTGAATAATTTATTAATGACACCTTATTGAGGGTATTTTGGGAAATTCAAGTCTTGCAAATTAATGACGACTTACCTATACGCACTTCACGTTTGAGTAAATATATAAATGACCAAATTTAATACCCCTATTAATGGTTCTCGCGGTTCTCGCACTAAGAATGGTTCTCAGCCGCCCAATTCCCCCTCTTTCAATGTCATTGCCTACCTATTAATTCCTCTAATACACTCTGCCACACTCTATCCTCTCACGCTCTCCATCTATAAATTCCACTAACAAAATAAACGACTGAGATTGAGTCTCATATTCTCATTTAATTTATCATTCTCATTTGAACTTTCTCATATATATATATATACACACACACACACACACACACACATATATATACATATATATATATATATATATATATATATATATATATATATATATATATATATATATATATAGGGTAATGTTATATAAAGAATTTTCCTTAAACATAGAACCTAAAGAACCCTCTGGTGATGACACGTGACACATTATTTAGAGACAAAAATAAAAAATTTAAAAAAAAAAGAAAAAAACTCACGCTTCCATGGAGGGACCTGGAGATTTAAAAAAAACACATTTACTTTAAATGATAATAACTAATTCGTTTTTAATAATTTTAACAAAAAAATTATATCATTAGATTTAGTTTTTCGTTCTCTTTCAAATAAGACCGTGCTTGATATATTTCTGAATTTTTTTTTAAATGCAAAGTTTACATTTTGAGCTGGGTTCATTGTAAATGCAAAATGCAAAAAATCGAAAAATGTAAAATATGAACATGCAGGTCATCCAGATGTTTCCAAAATGTAAAATTATGAAATGCAAAATGCAAACCAAAAAATGATTCATTGAACAATGCAGCCCAAAATGTAAAATTACACATTCAAACACAAAATACAAATTCCGTAGAACCTAAATGCAAAATGCAAACAAACGAAAAATGCAAAATATAAACATGCAAGTCATCTAGATGCTTTCAAAAATGCAAAAATTATGAAAATGCAAAATGCAGAACCAACATGATTCAATGAAAATACAGCCCAAAATACAAACTTGCACATTCAAACTCAAAATGTAAAATCCGTATAGAACACTACATGCTGCCCAAAATACAAACAAAATTTTCATTTTCAAAAAACAGTTGAAAAAATGTGTGTGTGAGCACGTGCGCGCGCCTAGCTAGCTAGCTAGGGTGCGATATTCAATTAAACATCGCTGACTAATTAACACCTAGATGTGTATATGCATTTTATTAAGCTAATAACATCCATATATCATTAATGGTCCCATAAAAACGCACCTCTAATTCAAAATACTTTGCGTGTTAATAAATGCATCATTATATATATAATCTATAATCTATAAGATGACGATAGATCGATCTTATTTCACAATCACTTTTCCCATCGATCACTGAAATATTTGGCCATAAATAATTATTCATGACTAGAAAAACAAGTCTTACGTCTACTTGGATATGTAATAGCATAATTAAGTGGTAGAAGCAAGGATACCCATCAACAACTTAATGGCATTCATCACATACATCCCATGAATTCAAACAAAAATAATGGTATACTCACATCAAATATATACATATATATATATATATATATATATATATATATATATATATATATATATATATATATATATATATATATATATATATATATATATATATATAAATATATAGCATTAACTGAGGAGGGGCAGCATTAAGTGACAACATTAACATTTTGCAGCATCAATTCAGTCATTAAATATAACTGGCAGCACTAACGGTGATGAGATCAACGGCTCAGATTTGGTCTCCCGTACTTTTTTTATTTTCTGGTCTCTTTTGAACCTCTCACTATATATATATATATATATAGTGTTTTACCCGCGGGATAATATGTATATATAGAGTGTCGTTATTGTAAAAGTTGTGAAAATGTAAAAAGGGTAAGAGGCAATCTAACCGTCGGATTGCCATAAAAAGTCAATTGCCGTCAGTCAAAATTGATGACATGGAAGGACGGTTTAATTGAGACACGAGGGCAAAATTGGAATAAAATGATCAATTCAGTTACCCAAATACCGAGAAATATGCTACGTGGCCTCTAGCACTCACGATTGTTTGGAAAACCGAATTCATACGATTAGTTAAATAGAAGACTGTTTTATCAGAATGAAATGATTAATCGGGAAGAAAAGGTACGCGCACTTCATTTATGTTATTAATTTAATATACAATAATATTGAAAAATACGAAACTTCATTTATTTTAAAAATTGATGATTGCATATTAAATAATTGGTGAATTATCATATATTTCAAAAATTGGAGGATGCCCAACTTTATAATTTATTTCAAAAATTGATGATTGCGTAGTAAATAATTGATGGATTATCATATATTCAAAAATCGATGAATATATTATTTTGTTTGATTAAAATGATGAACACTGTACATATTCTTAAATCAATTTGTAAGTAGACATGAAACGGAATTAAACCAATATAAAGAAACTAGAGAGTGCTCATAAAAATCAGAAAGAAATATTGGAGAAAAGGATAAAAACAGACGGGAATACTTACCAACATAATATGGATTAGTTTGACTAATTAAAATTTTTTAAATGATCATAAACGATATAAAAAGTCTAATTTACCCTTTTATAGTTTTTGCCACATGTCATCTTGTGAATGCCTCTTACACATTTTACATTAATTCACTTTTTATTTGAACCAAATTTCATATGTGCTAAATCTGGGCTTGAACTATTTTAAATAAAATGGTATTTAAAATAGATTTAACTTAATTTTACCTCATAAGTTAATGAGATAGCAAAAGAAACAAGTCACCAAAAAACTCTCTTCCCCTCTCCCTGTTGGTTCGGCCGACCACAAAAGAGGAAGAAACCGGGTTGGTTTTTTTCTTGTAAGACGCACACACACGCATACAAACAAACAACTTGTTTTGTTTGTGGTTGCTTGAGTAACTATGATATCATATTTTTCTTTTATATAATTAGTTTTTGAGACTGCTAGATCCTAACCCTCTTTCGGATTTTTGGGGTTAAGTTGAGTTGATCAACTTCCAGTAACAATCTTAACACTTTTAAAATTGTACAACTCAATTAGCATTATTTACAATATCTTTAAGCAAAAATCTTAAACACTTTAAATGCTTTACAAAAAAACTCTCCTGAAGTTAATGACATTTTAAATGCTTTGCAAAAAACTGTCAAAATTTAAATACACTTTAAATGTTTACAAAAACTGTCCTGAATTTAATGACAGGAAAGGCGAGAGGTCGGAAGGAGCCAGGGAAAAGGTACTTTAAAAAATTTTAAAAACATTTATATATTATATAATATATAATTCGGTTTATTAGGTTTGAAAATTCCTAAAATCGTAACCGAACCGAAAACCGTTTATGGTAATCGGTTTCGGTTTTTAAACCGAACCGAAAACCGAATTTGAAAACGGTTTCGGCTTTTTCGGTTACAGAGCGGTTCGGATTAAGGTTAAAACGGTTTATATCCGAATTTTGAACATCCCTATTTCGACAAATTAAACTATTTTACCCCGCCGCATCGCGCGGGTAAAATACTAGTATATATATATATATATATATATTACAAGGTTATAACCGGCCAAATGATGAATAAAATAAATTATAAAGTTGCTTTGCTAATCTTTTTATGTATTGCAATTAAATATATATATATATATATATATATATATATATAGGAAGAAGTTCCATTGAGAACCATTTTTAATGCGAGAACCGCGAGAACCAAACTGAGCCGTCTAATTCCCCCTCTTTCAATGTCAATGCCCACACATGAATTCCTCACATACACCCTGCCACACTTGATCTCCCCACGCTCTCCATCCATGAATTCTACTTATCAAATCAACGGTTAAGATTGGTTCTCGCGGTTCTCGCACTAAAATCGGTTCTCAATGGAACCCTCCCCTATATATATATATATATATAGACAAAAGTTCATGCGAGAACCGTTGTTAGCGCGAGAACCGCGAGAACCAATCTAAGCCGTCCAATTTTCCCTCCTTCAATGTCATTGTCCACCCATGAATTCCTCACATGCACCCTGCCACACCCTATCCCTCCACGCTATCCATCCATGATACTTCTCATATCCAAGGAACGGTTGAGATTGGTTCTCGCGGTTCTCGCACTAACAACGGTTCTCGCATGAACCCTCCCCTATATATATATATATATATATGTGTGTGTGTGTGTGTGTGTGTGTGTGTGTGTGTGTGTGTGTGTGTAAGTGACGAATGTATTACAAGTATGATCGATGGAGGTGGGGGCTTGGATGGGTTATCAAACTAGCTTGTAGAATAGAGTGGTCATGGCAATAGTTAGGGAAGGGCCAATAAATTAAGAGAGATCGAAGTTAAATTAGTGCTTGTGATTTGTGGGGTCTAGCTAGGGTTTAAATATTTCATGTATATATTACTTACTTAGGAAAATATAATCATTTTTAAGTAAGTTATCATCGTTATAATAAGTGTGAGTGTTACCAAATCAGCATCTACTTCATACATTCTTTTTTTAATTTAAGACGAGAGAGGTGAATGATTAATATTGACCATATCATTTTTTTTACTATGACAAACTTAAATATAATTTTCAAAGTTTATATAAATCTGAGATAATAACACTTAAAAAGAAAAATAAAGAAGAACTATTTATTTTACATGCAATAAGACAATCCATTCAAAAATTTATTAACAATTTGAGTAAATTACACGATCGTCCCTGTGGTTTACCACTTATTTCACCATTTGTTCCTAAGCTTCATTAATTACACCAGACGTCCCTAACGTTTAGAGTTTGTCACGCCTGTAGTCCCTGGTCCACTTGAAAAGACTAAAATACCCTTTTCTTTTCAATTTAACATTTCTTTTATATTCTTATTCCTTTTCTTAATTAATAAATAGTTATTTTTATTATTATTATTATTATAGAATTAAATACCAACAACCCCCCTTCTTCACAATCTCTCTGCGTCTCTCTTTCTCTCTGGCAGCCCCTCCGCCACCTCCTCTCGCCGAAGTAGAAGAACCACCACCACCACCCTCTCTCTACGCCAAACCCTCTCCGTCTCTCACTCAGTCTCTCTCTACACCAAACCCTCGCCGGAGCTCACCACCACCATACCCACAATCTCTCTCTCTCTCTCTCTCTCTCTCTCTCTCTCTCTCTCTCTCTCTCTTCTCTTGGAAAGTCACCACCACCACCGTATTCTCCCCAGCCCCCACCATCGCAGGCACCAACTTCACCTCCACCATCGCAGGCATCACCTTCACCCCTGGAAGAGTCGCAACCACCGTCGCAACTAGCGCCGTGAGCTACCACCGCCACCATCGTCGGCCGTGAGCTACCACTATGGGGTTACGGTTTGTTCTTGAATGTTCTTGTGTGGTTAGGGATTGTTCTTAATTAGGGTTTTCAGATTAGGGTGTTCTTGATTGGTGGTTTGTGTGATGGTGTGTTAAGTGTTCTTGTTTACAGATCTAGTGTGTGTGACCTACGGTGGTGGCCGGATTTGCATGGTGGTGGGTCAGTGGGATGATGATGGCGATGGCGATAGCGATGGTGTGTGTGACCTACGGTGCTGCTGCAGTTGGTGGTCATGGTGGTGGTAAAAAACCGGAGTTGCAGGCGGCGGCGGTGAGCGGAGTTGCAGGCGGTGGTGTGACCTACGGGTATAGAGAGACGAAGAGAGGGGGTTAAGGGGTGTTTGGTTTTTTTATTATTTTAAAATATAGTTTAGAGTATTTAAAATCAAGAAAAATGATTAAAAGAGGGGTTTAGGGGTATTTTAGTCATTGTAGGTGGACCAGGGACTACAGACGTTACAAAATGCAAACCTTAGGGACGCCTAGTGTAATTAACGAAGTCTAGAGACGAACGGTGCAATTTGTAGCAAACCACATGAACGGTGTTGATGATTTTCTCTAACAATAACCTGTAATAATATAGGGTTTAGAAATTTCAAGTCTCAGAAGACGGTGTTGATGATTTAGAAAGGTATGTCAATATCTTTAAATTTATTTTAGCATATATTATTTTATTTATAAAATATAATACAAGTGATGCACATATATAAAGTATATAGAAATGATAATTAACATAATAAAAAGATACGTGGAAAAATATTAAATATGATAAAGCAATGTCATTCAATAATAATTCTCTATATTGGTAATAGGTATATTTAGGATTACAAGTATATATAATCACCTAACTAAGAATTTAGGAGTAGATATAGAAAACTTGTATTAAAAACTATACACAACTAAGATTTAGAAAAAAATAAAGAAAACATTATCCAAAACTTCAATTCTAGATTTCGGGTGTAGACGTCAAACTAGTTGTACTGAAATTAAATTTTTGAAAGATCTAATTCTTTTATTTTTTTTCAATGAAAAAACTACAAGTGTTTTTAAAAGCTAACATAAAATCAACTATTCAAAAAACTCTCTCTAAAAGACCAAATGATCTACCATTATGCTTTAAACATACAAAAATAAAGAGTTAGTTACATTTTTAGTACATGGAGTTTGCCAATTAAAACGGCTATAGTCTCTGTATCTAAAACTTACGGATCTAGTCTCTCTTGATGCGATAACATTGCACGTTTGGTATTTCTTAAACTAGAAAAAAGAAAATACCCTTATCCAATTAGTTTATTCGTTATCTTTAATTTTTATTAATTTATATATCATTTAATAGTATTTTGATTTTTTAGAAACTAAAAAGAGATCTAACTAATACTCTCTCATACTCACTCCCTTCTCCCTCTCATCTTCATCGCCCCTTAAAAGATATATCTCCCCCTCTCATCTCCATCGCCCCTTAAAAGATATATTTCTCCCTCTCATCTCCACCGCCACTACTTCTTTGGCGAGTGCCAAACGCCTCTGGCCATCTTAAAAACCTTCAATCACCATCATACACACAAAAACCTCCTAACCACCCAAATAGCAAACATGTTGGGTTCACTCCAAAAAACCTCCAATCACTAAACACCTCCAACCTTTGCCAAACCATCATCTCCTTCATCTTCAACTACCACCAAGACCTCATCCATCTTCAACCTCAATTTTCATTTACCACCAAATATTCATATTTAACCACCACCACCATCACCACACATCTCCAACCATATGACCACCACCGTCGGCCTAACAAACCATCGACAAAATTGAACTCGGATATAAACATACATCTTTGATTCCCCAGACATCAAATCCTATCCTAAACTAAAATTCCAAAATCAAATACACTAACCTAAATAAAAAACCCGTATGACGGAATTTGGTAGGGATAGAGAGACAGAGACAGGGAAAAGGAAGTGAAGTAGCCGACAACCATGTAAAAGTTATCAATTTTGAAAAACCCAAATCTTAACCCAAAGTTCCATGGTGGTGGTGTTGATAGATTTTGTCATAGGTGTTTGGACATGGAGTTGGAAATGGTGGTGTTTGATATAGTTGGAGATGATATTGGGGGTGTTGTTAATGAATCTACGGCTAGGGCGGCAATGGCCGGAAAGTAGTGGCCGAAAGGTAATAAAAAATTTCATAAACAAAAATACGACATGGAGATCTATGGATGAAAAAAAGACATTAGTGGGCCTCTAGAAAAGGGGCCACATAATAATGATGAGGTTGATATTTCCGGATTAAACTATGTTTTTATCCGTAAATATTGTGCGTTCTACACATCTTTTGTGCTTAAATGGATATATAATTCACTAAATTGTTGTTTGGGATTTTTGCAGGCTAAAAGTGTTGAAAAAGTGGAAGACTTGACGAAAACGAGTGAGAAAAGAAGAGACAACGAAGAACCGGGCGAATTTGGGTAGCTCGCACCGCGAAGTACCTTGCGCAGGGAAGAAATCGAGCTTGCTCCGGGAAAAACTCTCAAGAAATTTTGGACTCGTGGGTCGGTGACCTCGCGCCGCCAGCCTTTGCAGATCAGGTTTCTATAAATTCGAAATTTGACTTAGAAATCAGGACCTTTTGTCAATTGGCTGAGGAAACACCCTTGGAGCCTAGAGGATTCATCTACACACACCAATCATCATCATCTACAATCCGGTTTGTTGAATTCATGTTTAATCTTTGATTAGGATGTTTTCTATGACTTTGTTGGATTGTTTAAGCCTGATTATGGGCTAATCATCTCGTGTATTCATCTTATGTTCAAACCCTAGAGGGATATGACTTGATTTCTTTTTTTACTTATGGATTGATTTATTCAATTAAAGCTTTGATTTTTATGGTTTTAACCTCTTGTTTTCTAGAATCACGGTGCATGTTGATTATAAATAGGAAGTTTGTATGATATATGCTCTTCTTTGAATGTTTTTCTATGAATTATTCAAGGGTTTGTTCGGATTAGTAATCAATCTAGAAACAATAATATAAACCTAATGATCTAGGGTATACCATCAAGGACATGATTAGTTTATGTTAAACTTGCTTTAATATGTTTGATGAATTATGAACTAGGTTGTGTGAATTTGATGTTCAATTGGAAGTTGTTTATCTTTTCTATCTCACAATATCTATATGAAATCGGAATTTGAATATGGTTAAATCAATCCTGGTAATCAATTAAACTGATCTTGAGATATTTCACAATAGGGGGAGAGATTAAGGTGAATACGTGTTCTCATTCTGGTCATTTTCAAAAGTTCAATCTTTATTTTATTTGCTTGCTTTTAATTAGTCAATAGTCTTTATTTTCTTAAAACTGATAAAACCCCAATTCTAGGTTAATTATAATCTGTTAATTTCTTGGTGTATGCATTGCTCCCTGCGGATACGATACCCATTATTTGCGTCTCTTTTGCTATACACGATTAGGTACACTTGTCTAGTGTGTGTGTGTGAGTGCGTTCTAGAATAGGTGAATATTGGACTTAAAATTATATAACTGGATTTCACACATCAAGTTTTTGACGCCGTTGCCGGGGAGTGGTAACAAACCAAGAGTTAGTAGACTTTAGTTAATCGGTCCTTTCTTGGGGCTTGTGTCCCAGAAAGTTATTTGCTTTACTATTCACTTCAGGTTTAAGTGACCCACTTAATCTGTTGACATTCACTTTGTCCTTTTCTGTGTTTTCTTTTTTTCTACCAGGGAATTAATCAAACCGCTCGCGCCACCATCGTCATCTAGTGGGGGTGTGTTCATGTACAAGACACCCACCGAAGGGTATGATCTTTTGGAGGATATGGCCATCCACAACTTGGAATGGACCCCGAATCCTCGTAGTGCCGGAAAGAAAGCCGCGGTTAACTCACTTGATATTGAACCTCTTGAAGAAGTGGCAACTTTGAAGGCCAACCAGCGTATTCCTGAGAAGAAGATCGATGAACTAACTAAATCTCTTGTTGCTATGCAGGTAGGTTGTGAGCAGTGTAACGGGCCGCATCTGACTAAAGATTGCAAGAAAAGCCGATGATGACCCCCGAGGAGGTCAATTACATGAATCAAGGATTTAGAGGACCCTTCCAGGCTGGTGGATTTAACTGGAACAATTAGGGCAACAACCGAACCTTCAACCGCCCACCACCCGGTTTCAACTAGCCAAATCCTCCGCCCCGAGGGCCAATCCCAAGCCCAATGTGCAAGGGGTAAAGCTGGAGCTACCCATTACGGATTCATTGGAGGAGATCATGAAGCAATTCATGACGGCTCAATTGCAAACAACTAAGGAGCTCAAGCAGAGTCAAGATATGCTGCAACAAAATCAGAGGAACCAGCAGGCTATTATTCAAAACCTGGAGAGGGATATAGGCCGGATCACTCAAGCCTTATCCGAGAGACCAGCCGGAGGCCTTCCTCAGAATACTCAAGCGAATCCGAGAAACGATCAAGTTCAAGCAATTACTACCCGCAGTGGTATAGAGGTAAGTTCTGCCGTTCCTAAATCTAATTCTGATGATTTTGTTAATGTGCAGGTACATGAGGAGGAACCCGAGGAGCTCGAGATAGAGACGGAGGCGCAGCCTAAACCAAAGAAGACACCGGATCCAACACTACCATCCGTCCATCGCCCGAAAATACCATTCCCTCAAAGGCTTCAAAAGGAGAATCTAAAGGCACAATACAGTAAGTTTCATGATATGATTAAGCAGGTTAGGATTAACGTGCCTTTGGTTGATGTTCTTGCAGGTATGCCAAACTATGGCAAGTTCATAAAAGACTTGGTTTCCAACAAGTCAAAGCTCGAGGAAGCTTCACCCACCTTTTTGAGTGCGGAGTGCTCGGCAATGATGCAAATGAAGATGCCACCAAAGTTAGGCGATCCAGGGAGTTTTACTATCCCTTGTTATTTGAATAATTATTTCGTTTGCGATGACTTAGCTGACCTAGGTGCTAGTATAAACTTAATGACATATTCTTTATATGTGAAACTATAGGTGAACTTACACCCACTAGGATAACTATCCAGTTAGCTGATAGATCATTTAAATACCCATTAGGTATAGATGAAAATTTTTCGGTTAAAGTGGATAAGTTCATGTTCCCTGCTGATTTTGTGGTTCAAGAAATGCCTGAAGAAGGTACACTGGTAGAGTGTCTCTCATCTTAGGAAGACCATTTTTTAATACAGTTGATGCGATAGTTCACGTCTCTAAGAAGCAACTCACCTTAGGCATAGCTGACGAGAGGGTGGCCTTTTCTATAGATAAGGCAATGAAACATCCCACCTCCACTTTTGATGATTCTTGTTTCTTTCTCGACATCATTGACGACTGATTGGATGAAGAAGTAGGAGAGACCCTTCAAGTTGACTCACCTGGAGTCAACCCGAGTGCTGAGGGGAGTCTGAGTTCTGACCCGGAGGAAGCAAAGCAGGAGTTTAAAATCATGCGTCAGGGTGAGCCTCAGGAAAACAACGAGGATGCGAAGTTCGAAGATATCAAACTCGACCCATCTATTAGAGTGAAAACGTCCCTTGAGGATCCGCCATCTCTAGATCTTAAGGAACTCCCATCCCATTTGGAGTATGCCTTTCTTCAGGGCAATTCGTCCCTTCATGTCATTATCTCATCAAAACTTTCCGAGGGCGAAAAGTCCAAATTGTTGGAGGCGTTAAAGAGCCATAAAAAAGCTCTTGCTTGGAAAACCGCCGACATATCCGGGATTAGGCCGACCTTCTGTACTCATAAAGTTCTCATGGAAGATTCGTTCAAACCGAGTGTTCAAAGGCAGCGACGGCTTAATCCTAACATGAAAGAGGTGGTCAAGAAGGAAGTGTTGAAGTTACTTGACGTATGGCTGATCTACCCGATTTCTGACAGCCCATGGGTTAGTCCTGTTCAAGTGGTTCCCAAGAAAGGGGGTATAACTGTGGTGCTTAACGATGCGGGAGGGCTTATCCCTACTCGTATAGTCACGGGTGGCGAGTGTGCATAGACTATCATCGTTTGAATGAAACAACTCGCAAGGACCATTCCCCATCCCCTTTATCGATCAGATGCTCGAGAGACTCACGGGAATTGAGTTCTACTGTTTCCTCGATGGGTTCTCGGGGAACTTTCAAATCCCTATTGACTCGAAGGATCAAGAGAAAACGACTTTCACTTGTCCTTTCGGTACTTTCGCGTATAGAAGAATGCCCTTCGGGCTTCGCAATGCACCCTCAACCTTTCAGCGGTGCATGACTACGATGCTTCACAATATGATCGAGGACTACATGGAGGTTTTCATGGATGACTTCTCCGTGTTTGACAGCTCCTTCGATCGATGCTTGTCCAGTCTGAAAAGAGTCCTTACAAGGTGCGAGGAATCAAACCTTGTCCTTAACTGGGAGAAATGTCATTTCATGGTTAAGGAAGGGAGAGTCTTGGAACATAAAATCTCAAAAGCGGGTTTTGAGGTAGACAAGGCAAAGATTGATGCTATTGAAAAGTTGCCTCCCCCGACGAACGTTAAAACCATTCGAAGTTTTTTGGGTCATGCGGGTTTCTATAGGAGGTTCATCAAAGATTTCTCAAAAATCACCCACCCGATGACCCAATTTCTCGAAAAAAATAAACCATTCGTGTTCTCCCCCGAATGTGTCAAATCTTTCAATATCCTTAAGGAGAAGCTCACACATGCACCTATCATGGTGCCACCCGATTGGTCCTTACCATTTTTAATTCATGTGTGATGCAAGCGACTCCGCCTTGGGGCCGTGCGTGGGCAACGCCAGAACAACCACTTTCAGCCCATATACTATGCTAGCCGAACTTTGACGAGCGGGCAGGAGAAATACACGACTATCGAGAAGGAGCTTCTCGCGGTTGTGTTGCATTCGATAAGTGTCGGCCCTATCTTGTCTTATCCAAGACCATAGTATACATGGATCACTCTGCTCTAAAGTTCCTTTTCGCCAAGCAAGATTCTAAACCTTGTCTCATCCGTTGTAAATTTATTAGGGTGGGGGGATTCAGCTAATTATTTAGTATGAGTTAAATGGTCAAATGTTATTGCAAGCTATGAGTTGAGTGGGTTAAATATTGGTTCTTTGAGGGCTAATAAAATAAATCTTTTGGGGAAATTGTGGTGGCAATTTTGAATGGAGGGGGTCTTTATGGGTTCGTGTCAATATAAGCCTTTACGAGTTAGAATGGGGCCGAAATGTCATGTAGCCAAAAACAGTTTTGCTAGAAGCACATGGGGAAATATAGTCATGCTAGGTCATATCATAAAAAATATGGGTATAAAATAGGTTGAGTATTTTGTAAAGGTAGTAGGTAATAGTCAAGAAACTTCTTTTTGGTATGATAGGTGGCTAGGGAATTTCCATCTTCATAACACATTTGCGAGATTGTTTAGTTTGGAATCAAATGTAAAAGGCGTTGGTATGTGAGAGGGGTTGTCAAAGTCAAGAAGGCTCATAGGTTTGGAGCCGGAACTGGTCAGGTAGTCTTAGAGGTCAGTCCTTGGATGAGTATCATTTACTGGTGTCTATGATGGTTTCATTTTCGTCTAACCAAGTGAAGAAGGATAGTTAGAAATGGTATCTCGATATAGATAGAAATTTGAAGTTAAAAAAACTCACATCAATGTGTTTGCATGTCGGATGCCTTTTACAGTGCTGATGGTTTTGAAGTTATTGGTGAAGTCACAAAATGGTTAGAAATAACTCCAAAGAAATTTTGTGTGTTCGTATGGAGACTATATAAAGAAAGGATTGTGGTAAGAGTTCAACGAAATAGAAGAGGTATGTATATACTATCAATTTTATGTCCACTTTGTCAAGAATCTTTTAAAACCATCAATCATGTGTAAAAAAAATGTCGAACTACAAATGATATTTGGTTGGAGCTTTATTCTTCGTGGGTGCTTGAGGATCCAAAATTTATTTGAAGTAAAACGGCTGCTGAGTTTTAAAAGGAACCATAGATGAAACAAAAAGAACATTAGTAATATGGGAGTCGAATGTATGAAGCTTCTTATACTTAATATAGAAGTACCAAAGTATGATGATATTTAAAGAAGATAAGGGACAATGTTAGAATTGTTCCAAGCGTTTCAATAAAAGACATTCGTGCGGACAATATCAAGATCAAGAAAATACATGATGAAATGGTTGAGATAGTTGATAGATCCAACATTGATTACTACAAACAAAAAGAAATATTGAGATAAAAAGTTGTAGTAATCTGAATATATTGGTAATTTCTACTTATTTCTGTCTCTCGCAGAATAACTCTCATTGTTGGTATATGTTTTGAGAATAAAATTGAAAGTTTGTTTATCTTTATAAATAAATTGTTACTTTTAAATAAAATTCATTATTTTTATTATAATAATTTTACTATAAATAAATTAAAAATAAAATTTACATGCAACCTTTTCTAAAAGTTACCCAATATACACAATAATAATCTTTAAAAAGTTTGATATATTAATAAACAATCTTAAAAAGTTAATACATATAATAGTATTTTTTATATAGATTAATAGAATCCATATTAGGTCCTAATAAGGATGTGTTTATTGCTCCAAAAAAGTGAAAATTAAATTAAAAAGTATGTTATATATAATTCTATAAAGAAAGTAGAAAAATATCTTAGCAAGATAGAGCCAAAGTTGGATTGTTTACACGTGATAATCTCTAGTGTGGGTCATGCCTCAACTCCCAAGTTCCAACCGTAAAAGTGACACATTTGGTTGGGTTTTGCGGGAAAAAAAATTGTTTTTTATTTTTTGTTTTCTAAGAAAAATGGCGATGGTATTTTTTTTAAAGAAAAATAGAAAAGATGTTTGGATGAAAGGTGAAGTTTTTAATTAAAAAATAAAAAAAGTATGTCCGGCTAAGGTGCTTTCATTAGAAATTTATTTAAAAAAGTGATGGAGATTGAAAAAAATCTGAAAAATTGGGTGAGTTTATGTTTTCTTAAAATAATGTGTAAATAACTGGGTTTATTAGTTTTCAATTTACTTAGAAAAATACTCTAGAAAAAATAGAAGATTTTTTTTGGAAGTGAGTAAATTGTTATTTCTTTCATGTATTTATTCGTTCGTTTTAGTAAGCAAGATTATACTTGTGTTATTGTAATTTACTCATATCTTTCATATAATGAATATCATTGATTGTCACTGGATTTATCTTTAAAGTGTTTTTTTACGTTAAATCTTTATATTCTTGTAATTATTACTATTTTTGTTCATATTTCTTTTCTTCACTTATCAATATTTTTATAACAGGTCATAACCTACCCAAACCAATTCATATTCCCTCGTTATGCCTTTTTAAATTTTGTTTTTCTTGTCAACCATTCAAGCGGTAATCCTTTACAAAAATGGGCTGCTAATGATGACTTAGTGGTGTTGATGTAGCCATGGACGGACCTATGTAGTGCTGGGTGGTGGCATGGGCTATCAGTCAATTTTACAGACTAAGTGAAAAATTTCAATGTTTTCGAGCTGGTGTCACAGTTAAATTTCGGGGTGCCATCATAGTTTTTAGCGCCACCAAAATCTAATAAAAATGTAATGTTTTTTTAGAAAAATAATAAGATATAGTTCAATCTTCGATTTATACATTTAACATACTTTAGTTTACCTTAAAAATACAATTTAATTAACAATATTTCATATAGATTGTGTTTTGTTTTAAAATTTGACCCTAAAATACCGGAACAACAACTGAAACTTTGTTAATCCGATCCGATTAACTAGAAATCCGGGAATAAAACCGAACAACACCGTCAATTTTGTATTAATTTATATTTTTGTCATCATATGGTGTCACCGGTCACTAGAAAATCTGAGTTCGTCCCTAGACGTAGCGACTAATGATTAAAGTGATGGATGCTCTTAGTGTAACAAAACATGATAATCATATACTTAAAATTTTTTTTTAAAATTGAACAGCGAAGTTATGTTAGTGAGCTGGGTCCGCAGTGACATCCATATAGGACAGTATGAGAGTCCCAAGCCATGCGCCATGAGGGGGTAAAACCCTCCTCCATTATTTCCCAAAACCCCCACAACGAGGCTTGAACTCGAGACATCACAATGAGGTAAAACCCTCCATACACCACTAGGACAAGTCCTAGATTGTACATAGTTTTTTAGTGTTTGATAATAATAATATGTTACTATAAACACTTAAAAATTATTTATAGTCAAAACGTACTAACATAGCACTTTCAATAACAATTCCAAACAATTATTGTTTAAAAAAATTAAAAAGTTTCTACAGTTTACCTTGAAGATGTAAATAGAGCATTTCACTGGCACACCACATTAGTTGAACAAACAGTGTAGATTGTACCAAAGGATATTAAAGAATAATGAAGCTAGTACAGACATGACAACTATCTCAAATGTGGTTTTAAAGGCAAACCCATGTTAACACATAGACCAAGGAACACCAAGTATGCATATTCATGGTTCCATTACTTGCACATGTTTTCTCACACTTGATCACCATTTATTCCACAATTCACTTAAAATCCATACATAATACTCAGAATGGTTTATTAAAAGTGCAAAAGTTCACCATACATAGATAGCAGATAGACGTTATTTGTTTCACAACACGTTATCAGCAAGAGGGCAAATTATGAGAGAGAGAGAGAGAGAATGCACAAAATACATTCATTATAAATATAACTATATGAATTAGACATAATCGCTCCTTATTTCCTACTGAAGTATATTGATTCTCTGTTACAGGTAACATATTACAAGCCAATCTAACAAATATATAAATGACAACAGGGACTAAGTTTATATTATCTTCGCTTTCATACATTTCCTTCTCGTTTCTACAATAACTATTACTCGACAAAAAGGAAAAAAACCGTGGAACAAGAAAGCTTGTTGTGCATTACTGCATTACAAGAACTTTCTGATGAATAACTTACATAATAACATGGAAAAAGGGAATTTGATCTAAAGAAAATAGGTATAATTGCAGAGCATGTTAGTGTGATGATGAAGAAGGTAATGTCCAAAGAGTTTTTGTAGCCACAAGGACTCGCTCCCTTCCTTGTGATTCGGGTTCTTTATCATGTATATTAGATTTCCATCTTACAGAAGTAGCAACTCGGTCTAGTTTTGCAATAAATTCAGGGGAATCACGAACCACGACTGTTCCCCTGGGACGCAATAACCGGTCTATCTCCACCATTACATCCACAAGATTACATCTGCAACAAAGTCATCAAATAATATCCAGTATAATTAATCACTAGTGATTTGAGAGTTGTGTCGCATGCATAAGAAGTTGTACACTGAAATTACGGATTTCAGAGTTGAAAAAAGGAACTTTGTAGGTAGGCAAGAAGGTCATAGGTTTGGTTTATGCATTTTAAGGAAGGTATGGAAATTCAAGACAGACAGCATGTTTAAGGTTTCATGTTGATGATATTGTTAGGCCAAGTACTGACTACTGAGCCCCGAATTGGGCCTGATGTGGGCTGGATCAAGAGTCCTGTTTGGGCTTAACAACCCAATTGTATTTCCATAAAAAATAATTTAAATTCTTGTGATAAATAGTATAATACATAAAAGTAACCTTGTAATTCTCAAGAATGAGAAACTCCAGGTAAAATGGACAAATTTAAATAAAAAAATAGCATCTGACTTGGCACCTTTTAGGCTTTTTTCCAAAATCTCCAATATGTAATATTCTTTAATTGCATTTTCAAAAGAAGTATGGTTTTTTTGCAATTAGAGTCAAGTATGATGGTGTGAAAAAACCTAACTTGAAAAGTAGGTTGTGTTTTAGTAGTAAGAGAAGAAACATCATTTTCTACAAGATTGCTAACAGTGGGGCCATAATAAGAAGTTCCATAAACATCATTAATAAACTGATGATGTTTAATTACAAGATAATAAGTTGTAGTAAGCAACATAAGTTACCTGTTCTTGCCAGTAACCGGATCCTTTATAAGGGATTCAAGTGCAACCGCATGGATGAAGTCATAAGTTCGAGGGTAACTTGAGAAAGGTTCGCACCTGGGAACGGCACAACAAAATGATATAAACGTGTGTAAAGATATTAAAAAAACAATTCTAAATCACAAGTAAACTACAAGAAAACAATGAGTTTGTTAAGAAATAAATTACCAATCATGATAAACACCAATAAGCCCTCTATCATAAATGACACCTAAAGTCGAAGGCTTGCGGTCTGCAACAACATTCATTACCCACACAGGATCAGATGTCAATGCAGCAGCAAACCCGCCAAAGAACGCATTCATATCCATGATGTTTCGGACTGCAGGAGTCCCCAGCTTCAAGTTTAACGAGTTTTTGTAGTAAGAAATCCTTCTTTCCCAACGTCTTGTGTCTGCTTCAAATACATCATTTCCATTTTTAATCAATGTGGCCCGTGATGGGGCTTGTTTTAGTCTTTGTGGCCACTTTGGAATCGCACCAACAGCTTTGATTTCAGATGTCTGACTCACACACTTTTTAAGTTTTACATACCTGGCATCATTAACAACAGTTTGTTCAAACTTCACATAAATAAATAGATGTGACAATTTTGACCCGTTTACTTATTACTGGATCCATTTATGTTGTGCTTTGTCTCTAATAGGTCAAAGAACTTTTTTTAACTATATATGAAATGGGTAGAACACAAGGTGCCCGAAGTCTGCTTTTACACTGTTTACTCAAAGATTTAGCTTAATTTTGCAGCATCGTTGTTTTTGTGAACATTAATTATTTTTAACAACGGCCAATAAAGCGTTTGCGGGTCAAGATGATGCAGCCTGTTTTGACCCATTCTAGAAAGTGATATCTTTTAATAAAGTGTTTGCGGGTCAAGATGATGCAGCATGTTTTGACCCATTCTAGAAACTGATATGTTTTCATTCAAACCCGTATTGACCCATTTATTTCCAACCGGCCCGCCCATCTTTCCACCTCTAATGGATATTCTCCAAGAACAAAAATTTTAAACTACAAACCAGGCAGAACTAGGGTCATCAGACTCGTCACACGATTCAAGCCAAAGTTCATTTTTGTTCTGGAGACATAAATCACCAACAGGCTTTTTCCAGATAACGGTGTTCCCATCCACAACAATTAATTCATAGCACAATGCTCTTGCCACCGCCTGAAGATCAGCCCATTCTTTATCTTGTTTAGCCCACTGTACAGGAGGACCTGATATTACTAGGTACCCACCAGGACGAAGTAATCGATCAACTTCCATAAAATATGTTGCATCTGCAAGTTAAATATTCCTACTGTTAGAAAAATAAGCACGAGATGTCACCTGTATTATAATTAACAGGTTGAAATACACTCACTGTATGCGGTGAAAGGGATCAAACAACGAGAGCAGTGCACCAAGTCAAATGAGGATGCAGGAAAAGGAAGTCGTCGAGTGCCAAGCATCAAAACAAATGCTGGTATTCCTCTCTCCAAAGCAAACTGTATCTGTGACTTATGTGAATCTCTTGGAGCAAATGAAAGTGTTAATATATCTTCATCAAGTAGGTGACCTCCGAAACTAGCAACCTGAAAAATAAATAACAAAAAAGAATTTCAAAAACCTAACAACTTGAGCGAGGTAATGCAATGGATCATTACATTCAAATATCATGTTTGGTTGGCCGGTAGGAAAGAAATGAGTTCTCATAAGAATTTTGCATATTATATGTAAAGAGAGCGCTGTTCAAAATAATATGCCAAAAAAGCATATAAATTTTACCTTGACTTTATACATTATTTAACAAAAGTCAACGAATTTTCCATGTAAAACATAAGAGATTCAAAGCTCCATAAATCCTCAAACAAGATTATAGTAAACAAATATCTTTTTCCCACTTACTCCACATCCCATATCAAGAGCTGTCCTCAAGATCCCACCAGAAATAGGAATATACTGTTTAAGTTTGGCGATATATTGTGTGGCTCCATCTGGAAACATAGTGCCACCCCCAGGAAAGATGAAGTATGGACCATCTCTTTTCATCCATCCTTGATGACCTTTCCTGTCAGCTAGTTTATTATATGGCATGTTTTCGTGCCATATCTGCACACCATGAAAAGGCAGAATTGTATATTAAAAGGCATGTATGTTTTTGAAAAAAGATAAATAAAAACAAAAGCGATCAGGAATCCACATGGTATGATTTAGCTATAGTAGTATATACCAATGCTTAAAAGCTTATTTGGGAGCGAAACATGAAATCCATGTCTTCTATTTAGTAATTATTGAGAACATGAGCTACAGGATTTTGATTCAGAATTTGATAGACGACCTAGTGACAAGTCATCAAAAAAACTACACCAGAGCTTCTAATGTTTTCTTTAAACCATGTAATTTAATTGGAGAAACAGCAAGCATACAACAAAACATATACTATTTGATCAGATAAACTTAATTATATCAGCCTTAGAAAATCAACTCAGCCTTCACAATATTAAATGATTGCTTTGAACACAAATGAGAATCATCAAGTTCACTAAAAAAAGATCTGTGTAGACTTCTTGAAATGTTGACAACAACAATGAAGAAAAAAAATAATTATTAACACTAAAAAGTCTATTCTAGGTTGGCGTGATAATGAGTTCAAAAAAATATGATAAAGCTCAAGCAATGCTATCATTCAGCCTTTGGGGCATACAATATATGGTGAGATTGGAAAGCATCCTACTCCGTCCACGTACATATACAGCTATAGAAGACATAGAAGGACACAGGATTTCTCATAGGAAAATGAAAACATAACCACATTGTTCCTAGGACATAGAAGCCAAAGTGTTCCCAAGAGAAAGAAGCCAAATCTTTACTGATTGTGACATTGAAATTGAATCTATCCATTCTTGAACATGATGAAAGTCACAATCATATAAATTTGGTAATTTCCTAATACTTGAGCTATGAATACAACATTTTAACCCTAATTTTCTGCTCATGATGCAAGAGTGTAGTGGCTGTGGTATTGCCGCCCTGCGTGAGAGCCTAAATAACCTACTTTCAGACCTTAAGAAACCTTCTGAAACAAATTACTTATCTTTGTAGAAAGATATTGATAAACAAGCTTCGTACACATTTTACTCACAATGACACATTAAGTTCTTTCATGTGGCACTCCATTATCCACAAGAACTTCTTCAGAAAATGCATACATTTTTAACATGATCAATTTATAACAAAACCCCACTTGATTAAATCTTCATAGACAATCATATAACTGCTGGTATACGTCAAATGTAGCTAATCAACAAACATTATGACAAATTGATCTTAGCAAATCTGACAATTTACAAGTTCAAATCTAAGATAATGTTCAAATCAGCAGCAACTAAAGAATTGGTAATTAAATTCACCTTGTGTAAACTCTCAGGCCATTGAATCGGGACATGATAACCTTGGGGCGGAGGGATCAAGCACAAGGGCGTCTCATCTGGCAACGGGCAATGTCTTTCTCGATAGAAATTCATGTCCCTGCTAAGCTGACTGTTCCGGGTCGGATCTTCACAAGGCATGTAATCGACAGTGTCGGCAGGGCATGATTCGATTGCTGGATGTTTGCCGGCTTCAATCAGAGCAACGAGGCCCTGGCGTTGCTTGGGATCGGCGGTGTTAGAACGAATCAAAGCTTGGCTGCCAGAGGCGGCAAGGGAATCGCCGAGAGGTGTGAAAATGAGGAGGAAGAAGAGGATAACGACGGCAAAGAACACCATGGATATGAAGTCGAGAAGTTGCCATTTTCGGGTAGGATTGTTGCGTTGCTTGGGTGAAGTGAGATTGATATGCCCCATTATGAATATGATGATTGAGTGGTACAGAAACTGGGGATTGGGAAGTGTAGAATCAAGATCTGATCATAGATTCATTCATCCAAGAGTCGAAGTAGATGTAATGTAGTGTGTGAAGTGAGTGTGTGAAAGCCAAGGGGACAAAGAGGGGGAAAAGGAGAAGCGTTTCTTAAGCAAACATGTTCATATCTTTCTTCTTCAATCTTCATATGATCTAGGGATACATTAAATAATTATGTAAGAACTAATCATTTTATTTTAATTATTAAATAAATATTATTAACAAATGCATTCAGACCAAACTTTCAACAATAAATGAAAACAAGCATATTTAATAAAGTAATCATGATTTATTTTTTAAAATTGCGATATTTATTCAAACGAGAACAGTTTTTCGCATGAGAACTGTGAGAACCAATCTTAGTCGGTGATTTGATAAGTGAAATTCATGGATGTAGAGCGTGGAGGGGATTAAGTGTGGCAGGGTGCATGTGAGGAATTCATGGTGGGTGATGACATTAAAGGAGGGGGGGATTGGACGACTCAGATTGGTTATCGCAGTTCTCGTACGACAAACAGTTCTCGTTTGAACTTCTCTCTCTCTCTCTCTCTCTCTCTCTCTCTCTATATATATATATATATATATATATATATATATAAATTGATAAATAAATAATAAACTCATTAACAGAAGTTAATACTTAATCATAAGTATTTTTTGAACATCAAATTAGTGGGTCGGGTCCACAGTGACATCCATACGGGCAGTATGCGAATCCCGAGCCACTCACCATGAGGGAGTAAACCCTCGTCCGTTATCTACGGAAACCACCACTATGAGGATTAATACCTCCACCAAATTTTTTGTAAGGAAACCACCATCCCCAAGGCTTGAACCCAAGACCTTGAGGATGTTGTAAAACCCAGGTACCACTAAGACAAACCCTAGATGGTCTTAATCATAAGTTAATAAGGTGTTGCTAGGTGCATTTTACTCTATTTCAGATTTATTTGTTTTATTGGTTAAGGTTGTCATAATCATTGCTTTAGTTTAAGCATAGAAGTAGTTTTAATTCTAAGATTTTTGTCTTTTTCATAAAGTAATGCGTCATATAAAAACAGAGTATGATGTAGAAAGAAATAGCATTTATATATAAAAACTCAGCAGAAAAATCCGATAGCATCTGGTAAGCATGTTCACAACCATCTGATAGTCGATCTCTCCAATGAAGACATTAATATCTCTTTTAAAGTTTTTATAGTCAATAGTAGTGAAACCGACTTCATCATATCATTTGATAGAGCTTAACCTTTTGAGACATATCGAGCTACCTTGCAGACTTGATATGCTTCTTATAATCAAGATGTACAAACAAATGATTATGTTCCTCTATAAATTTATATATCTTATATTTACCAGTTTACCACCAGATATCATCTTAATCGCAATGCGAGCAAAGCACCCGCTTATCGTTAGGATGATCTCTCCCGTTGTTTATATTCCTTAAAATCTCCATCAACTACTACATCATAGTCTAGGGGAGTGTTATATGGTGAAATCTGATTCTCAGGATCATTAACAGTAGAGAAACCAGTATTAAGCGTATTAACCTTTTGACTCAGACTCTCGCATTCCTTTGAATAGGTAAAATACTTAAGCTTCACAACCTCATTATGAGGGAACTTTTTACAAAATACCTCTTCATTTCAAAACTTCCTTTTTTTCCATATTACTCGTAAAACATGAAAGCATGAGAGATCGAGTCAAATGCCATACTAATAAATGGATTCTATGAGCATGACACACTAGAAATCATCTAATATCAGGAACCACTAGATGTCGCATGTTTAATGCCGATCTCGTAATTAGTACACACATGATCACCACCTAACAAAAAAGTGATTACAAATGCATCGGTGACAATCAAATAACAATCAAGTCTACCTTAAAAAGTTATAACAAAAAAAAATCAAACAATTCAAACACATTACAAAACATAATAAAGAAAAAAAGGAGCATATAAAAGAAATACTCTATAAAGATGAATAAAGATTATAACAATAGGAGGATACAACATACAAAATATGAATACAGAGTTGTGTTCAATATAGTCCATATAAAAAGTATAGTCCTATATTTTAATATTTAATCACATGCGATTTAATATATAATCACATGTGATTCAATATACAATCACATGTGATTGTAAAATCATTACATGTTAATTACGAAAATATCACTCCGTCCAAATTTTTAAAATTCAATTTGGACCATTAATGAGACTGATTCAAAGGCTAAGATTAGTTTCTTGGAACTATACATTTAGTATTAACTATATTGAACATTTGAATAAAATATAACATAAGTCAAACAGTACAACATACAAATCTCTGACAGATTACCGACTAAACCATTCAAGATATAATTGGGCCCAATAAAACATATCCACATATATCATAACACAAAACTACTGCACCAAGTCCAACATGTATATTAGAGATAATACAACTTCAATGGCTTGAGAATATAGCCAACTAAGCAACTCAACTCAAAGGTAATAAAAAATAACATAAATACACACAACCTCAACCTAGGATTAACTCAATCAATATGTAAGTAAAGGTAACAAGATTGCGCATTTAGAGAATAACGTATATGAAGAACTTAAACGATTCAATCAGCATTATAGACACAACACATACAATCCATAAAAAATGAAAAATGAAAAACTATACATGATACAAATTAGTGACACAAAAAACACATGCTAATCGCTATAATTGCATCGTAGTGGAATCCAAATATAACCAACACAAACAAATCCATTTAAATTACACATAGTCATACAGTAACGTACAACGACGTCGTACAAAATGACACTAATGTATACATATATAGGAGCGGTATCCATTTTAATTACATAATCAATAGGTCCAGAGTATGTAACTGAACTAATGAGGCAACGTAGACACGTAGTAAACTATAGATCATAACTATATATATATATATATTGAAGAGAGTTGATTTGAAAATCATTCTTATTATGAGGGCTGTAGGTATCAACATTGAGAAAATCAAGTCTCATCAACTAATAATTCATCCACTCGAACAAAATCCACTGTTAGCTACATAAATATATAAGCAAAATAGCCCTATTAATTAGTCATTAATGGTAGTTATAAATTTTCTCGCGATTTTGACATTAAGAGCAATTCTCAAATGAACTTCTATATATAGAGCCATATTTATTGCGAAAACCCCGAGAAGCAATCTAGTCATCTAATTCGCGATGTTTCAATTCCATTGGCCACCTATAAATTCATCCCATTCACGTTGCTACACTCTATATACCCCACGCTCTTCATCCATGAATTTCACTCACCAAATCGATGGCTAAGATTGGTTCTCGCAATAACAGTGGTTTTCAAATAAACCCTCTTGTGTGTGTGTGTGTGTGCGCGCGCGCAATAACGAGGCCCTGGCGTTGCTTGGGATCGGCTGTATTAGAATGAATCAAAGCTTGGCTGCCAGAGGCGGCGAGGGAATCACCGAGAGGTGTGAAAATGAGGAGGAAGAACAGTTGTCATTTTCGGGTAGGATTGTTGCGTTGCTTGGGTGAAGTGAGATTGATATGCCCCATTATGAAGATGATGATTGAGTGTTACAAAAACTGGGGATTGGGAAGTGTAGAATCAAGATCTGATCATATCTTTCAGGAGTAGAAGTAGATAGTGAGTGAAGTGAGTGTGTGAAAGGCAAGGGGACAAAGAGGGGAAGAAGGAGAAGCGTTTCTTAAGCAAACATGTTCATATCTTTCTTCTTCAATATGTTCTCATATGATCTAGGGAAATATTAATTAATGTGAGAACTAATCATTTTATTTAATTATAAATAAATATTAGAGTAAATTACTGAAATGATTCATATTGTTTGTACAAAATTATTGGTTTAGTCCTTTATAAGTAAAGTTTACTCCAGAGGTCCCTATGATTGCTTTTTTGTTACTGAAGTGCTCCTTTGTGCTAAAATACGTCAAAATGGGATGTTAGTTGTCCTTTAGTGCATAGGCATTATTGTCTTTTCACACTCATTATCTTTTCAGATTTAGTCCTTTTGCTTTTTTTGTTTTTATTTTCATTTAATACATACACACGAGCTTCAACTATTTGTACCTATGCTTTAAAAGCTTGTATAAAAACTCATATCTTCTCGTTTTCAACTACTTGTATCTATACATACACAAATGCTTCACAATTTATTACATACACAACTAGAGGTCGATTTTGGCTTTGTGTATCAAGTTATGGATCAAATTATCAGGGCTGAAAGCTAGGCGAATCATCTCGCGGTCAGCATGGTCTAGTACGTATATGTAACCAATTATTTTTCGGGCTATAGTTTCTGATTCTGCTTCTAGTATTCTATTGTACACAATTTTTGCAGCCTAAAAAACTTCCATTTTTACATCTGCCCAGAAAACCCTATATAAAAAATTGTTCAACAGTGCAACTAAATTCATCTAATCTAATTGGTGAAGAAAATTCATCCAATCTAATTAGATGAATTTAGTTGTAGCGTGAACAATTTCTGATATGGGGTTTTGTGCAGATGTAAAAATGGAAGCTTTTGAGGTTGTAAAAGTTGTGTACAATAGAATACTAGAAACAGAATCAGAAACTATAACCCGAAAAATAATCGATTACATATACTTACTAGACCACGCTGACCGCGAGATGATTCGCCTAGCTTTCAGCCCTGATAATTTGATCCATAACTTGATACACAGAGCCAAAATCGATCTCTAATTCTGTATGTAATGAATTGTGAAGCATATGTGTATGTATATGTACAAGTAGTTGAAAATAAGAATATATGAGTTTTTGTACAAGCTTTTGAAGCATGGGTACAAGTAGTTGAAGCTCATGTATATGTATTAAATGAAAATAAAAGCAAAAAAAGCAAAAGGACTAAACCTGAAAAGGTAATGAGTTTGAAAAGACAAAAATGATAGACCTTTTTGACGTTTGTTAGCACAAAGGACCATTTCAGTAACAAAATGTTAACCATAGGGACATCTGGAGTAATTTTTGCTTATATAGGACTAAACCAACAATTTTGTGTAAACCACAGGGACCATTTATGTAACACCACTTTTTCCAAAATAGCTTTTAAAATCCATTTACTACTTATTAGCACTCAAAAACACCAGTGTTTGCGGAATACAAGTTTACATCACTTTAGTGCTAACAGTTTCATAACAAGTAGTATTAAAAGTATTCTTTTCGAAAGCTTGGAGCTATCAAACAATGCAGAGCACTGGGGTTTTACCCTCGCTGGAACCTGGTTCACCTATATGCACAACATACTGAAACATAAGCTTTCGCTTAGTGAGCATACTAACTAAGCAAAAATAAACATAAAGCTGAAATAAACTTGTCTCTGGAAGTTTCACATCCAAGTTGTAAAACCTATAAAACTGTTCAGATTGTTAGCTTGTCCCAGGATATGACAACACCTCGGTGTAGCCAACCCCCCCCCCCCCCCCCCTTGTGAGACATATCTGTGGGTATAAAGAGCTCGATATACCCCTGTCACTGTTCAGAATATCAAGTCACGTCTCACGTAACTAGGTATCTGTTGTCTTTGGTACAAGGCTTCTCTAACCCAGGTACCCTGAGCCAAGTACAAGACTTCTCTAAGCCAGGTACCTGCTATACTTGTGCGTAGCTACACTCTTAGCGTAACTAGACACCTTGCTTTACATCGCATATACATGTCACATATCCATAACACATATATCATACTGTTCACTTTGTGCATATACGCATGTTAATCATATTAAAGGTAAGTGTACTCACCTTAGAATCAATACATGTCAAACAGTGCAAACACAGTCTTATCACAGTGCATACGTCAACTCTTATTGCATACAATTATATACCAGTAATTAAAGGGCCTGAAACATCAGAAATCAGAATCAGGCGAGTGATACTGATTGGTATTCTATATCGCAAGTTTGAGTAAATATAAATGACTAGATCGTTGAAAATTCAAGATCCAACCAAGAAGCTGACTTGCTTTCCGATTAATCGTATAATTTTGTGAATTAAAACATGAAATCGCAAGGATTTAAAGATTACCTTATCATCGACTAAGAGCTCGAGGATGAAGGGTGATGCCGTAGCTGCTATTGGTATTTGAAGGGGATTTTGGGGTTTCGAACCCCAAATAATGTAAGAGAATAATTATGTTTTCTCATTTCGCTAACATAATACTCTTTGACTGTAAAGTAATAAATAGAATATTGATTATCCTTCATAAATCATTAATCTCTCCTAACATTTTCCATTTTCTCTATATTTCTCCCAATTTCAGACTCTCATCATCACAAAATTTTATCATCGAAAAACTTTAGTTTCTTATAGCAATAAAACTTTTAACATCTTCAAAAAAATCATCACTCTTTATAGTTTTAACACCATTGAGTGTGATTACCTGATGTTCTTGTCCCCTCGTTTAACCCGGCCCCTCTATGAATTAAAAGCTATAGAGTAGCTAGAGCCTATATACAATCTACTAATCTTTTTAACAAAAATATAATGTGATGTGAATCGAGTCTTCATAACTTTTAACACTGTAACTTGAAGTTCTTCCGAAAATAGATAAACCTTGAGAGTGACTAAGAAAATATTTGAGAATTATATTTTCTTGTTTGTGTGTATCGATCAACCAATAATTTTTTTTTTTTTGAATGTATTTAAAATTAAGTTTAAAGTATGAACACAACATGACAACCAAATTGCACGCTCCAACAATCTAACAATCTCAATAGCCCCTTGCAAAAAGTCCATAACTGCCTTCCACCCTGAAAAAGTCTTCGGATTGTATCCCTACTATTTACTACAATAACATTAATGAATGGATTGTGCTTAACATTAGACCACCCGACAGAGTCAATTGAAACTCCTTATAAATATTAGATATCTTTTATATAGTGTAGATCCTTCCTAATATCTCTTAACACATTTATCGAACAAGACACTTCTTGCTTTCTAACTTGATGGCTCTTTAAAACTTTCGAATGCCTTCTTTAATGAATTCATAATTTCGTGAATTTGTGGATTGTGTAAATTGTTCAAAGGATCTCATTTGCACATAAAGCCGCACAATTTTGAAGTTAACCGCATATCTATCCATTATGCCAAAAGATTGATATATCGATTTCTTTATAGGATAAGGGGTGTGTTTGGCGGAAGTAGCTGGTATCTGTTTATTTTATTTATATATATGTTAGGCAAATTAGCTACTAGCTAGAGCTTAATAACGTAAAATGATAAAAAAAAGGACAAATTATAAAATAAAAAAAAGAACTATAAAAAAAATTAAAGAGGGTATTTAGGTAATTTGGTATATAAAAAGTATTCAGTTAGTTTTAAAACAAAAAACTACCGACTTCAATAAGCTTCAAAAACCTCCGAACCGAACATACCCAAGTTATATTTTCTATATTAAACTCTTACCTTTTCAGCCTCTTCAACCTTCTTAGTTTTTCAACAACCTTTCATACTTCTCAGTCATTCATTAGAGTATAACGAGGCTTCAACTAACAAACACTCCAAATCATTTCCATATTTCACCGCGCATAGGCACCGATTTGTGTTGCATATAACTGTGTTGCATCCTCAAATATATGTTACATAACTGTATCGCATTCCCACACTTATTACATATAATGCCAATCACTCAAAATAACCCCTCAAGGTCAACACAATATACAATTTTCAAGTCTGGAATATCATCATTTACCATCTTTAAATATTCAAATTTCTGGATATTTCACTAAATGATAGAAACACTATCAAGTGGGATATGTTTATTCCAACATTATAAATTGATTATTAATTCTTGAGATGATTCGTTCTAAAACACACATTCAAACAATAAATTACATCACACTAATTGAAAAGGTGAAAAGGTTTACCCTCCACAGTTTTCCGGGTTGTATGAAAGCATCTAGTTTTATCAGAAACTATGGCATGCCTCCGCTCATCCGCTGTGCAGTAGCGTCTCCCATTCTTATGATCTGATTTCATTGCCAGCATGATTCAAAGCACAAGAGCAGCTGTATGCTAATACAAAGGATAATGTTAATTTGGTTCCTTTATTGAACTATAATATTTATGAAAAAAAGAAATAAAAAAACTTTCACCATATGCATGTCTATCATGAAGCAGAACTGACAAATGGGAGATGTCTTCAAATTTGACAAATATTGGATAATTTCATGTTAAGATATCTGAAGCTTCACCTGCTATCAAGAACAATGACCATGCAATGCATAGGGTGCAATATCTTTTATTAGAATATTATAAAATACAATACTATTGTAATAATACTCTGCTTGTAAATATTATTAATGCATCAATTAGTAATAAAAGTGTCTGTTCGGGAAGAAAAAGAATAGTAATAGAAGTTTAGAGATATGGAGAAAAAGAGTTTCCAAGTCAACCCAACCCGACCCCATCATTTCCATAAGTTCTAATAATGACCTAGTTCAAGCAAAATCTGTCTTGCCCGTTAATTATCATGCAAGCTTAATGACTTTAATCCTCAGCAAAATGACAGTGCTGCAATGCATACTTACTGAAGGGTCTTAGCCCTACTCTGACTTCTCTGCTTTTCTGCAAATCTGTTAGTGACAATTCTCTTAAAGAAGGGAAGAATTCCTTGGCACGTTCCCATATCTGATTGATGATATGCTCGGATATCTCTGTGCTGAATCCAACAAACTGTCGGCTGCTTCCTGTGATCAAGAAAGTTATGATCAAAAGGTGAATGTATTCTTATAATTACACAACATAAAATGATATCAGAAATTTACTAAGCTGACAATCGAATGGTATAGAGATAACTTACAATATAAAAGACTTACCAAGAACAAGATTTCCCGATGTATCCATGAGTCGAGCTACTTGCGAGCTATTCGAGTTTGAATCATTAAAAACACAAAACGAGTAGAGCCTTAATGAGCTCGAGCTCGTGTTCGAGACTAGATTAAAACTCATTTAATAAACGAGCCGAGCTCGAGCTCCAAAGTATGGGCTCGCGAGCTTAAACGAGCCTAAACGAGCTCCATATATAATATAATTTATATTTTATATGTTTAATTTTCAATAGTTATATATATCATTTTAATAAAAACATCAAAATAATACCCGAGCCTAAACGAGCCAATCCCGAGGTTCATAAATATTAAACGAGCCGAGCTCGAGCTCCACATCATAAGCTCTAAACGAGCCAAGTTCAAGCTTATAAAAACCTAAACGAGCCCGGCTCGACAAGTGTCTGGCTTGACTCTGCTTTGCTCGTTTACATCCCTAGTTCAGAGACACAATAACAAAAGAAAATAAAATAAAAATTAAGGGGATAAAAGAAAGGTTTATGATTTTGATTTTTCGTGTTTCCGAGTTAGAAAGAAAATAAATAAAATGGGAGAGAAAAAACATAAGTTAGTGTTTCCAAGTTGAGGAGGAATGAATGAAAAAAATATATCTTTTTACAGTAATACTATTACTTTCTAAAATTATTTATTGGTAATTTAGTCATTTATGATAAATCATAAAAAACTTTATTTCTTTCCTTTCAATCCTCTCACTTTTAAAAGAAAAGTTTATAAGAGAAAATTAACCGTTTCAAATCCTTTATTTTCTTTTTAAAAAATCTATGGATAGCAATTCAAGATTCCTTAATTTCTATTTCAAGTTCTGATTATATATATATTTTTAAATCAATTTATGTAAGATGGACATCGAACCTGAATCCTTGAATATAGAACATATAGCAAAAATCATTTGGAAAAATATTAACACATCTAAGTTAGGTACTTCCACACTCACATACATATATTTAAGATAATTTGTCATTTCCGTATTAGAGCATTAAAGAGATGTATGGAAATAGAATATATATTCTTTGCATAAACCATAAAATGATACAAGAATTACTACAAAAAGAGTAGTTACCGATATAAAATTAATAAAATAATAGTTTTAGAAATCTAAATCTACCTCTTCTAAGTTAAAATGGTTTAACTAAAAACTTCAAAGATCATCAAAGTTTATCATCAGGTCATTGTTCCAGTAAACTTCTGCAGACTCCTGAATGTGATCTCTCGAGACCCTATCAACCTCCGCCAACGAATCCGCCAAATCTGCCCCTAAAATCTCAGATTCACAGACCCTTTTATAGGGGGCATATCCTGCCGCCATCAGTCCTTACGCCACCAGTTCCCTGAGCCCGTCTCCAGAACCCATAGCATCAAGAAACCAATCTGAAACTCCATCTTTCCAGAACACAACAACAGCACTATTCCTGTCAACTAACCGCACATCAAAGACATGATCTTCTGACAGCAAATCGTGCGATTTAGAAAGCAAGTTCTTCAGTTTTCCTGCAGATACGCCGCTTCTAAAACCCCACAAGAAAACCACATTGTTGATGCTTATTTTTCTTGGATAATTAGTCCATATGCTGATGTCATCAGTCTCGGTACAGTCTTGGAAGCTGTTGGAGCCTAAATTGAACATATTTGAGTAGCGTGTAAGTGAAGGCCAGTTAGGGTTGTGGTGTTTGGTTTCTGGAATGAGTTTTAGGATAAAGCATAGTTTAGCAAACAACTCGCTTATTCTCATAACATTATGGCCATGATTTTTGCTTTCCTCCATGCTAGCTGTTACATACATAATAACACATACAGGCAATTAGCACTGCTAACTGATTATAATCTATCAATGGCTAGAACTTAAGATACTTGGTACTCAAGATGTCAAACATAAACAGTTTTAGGAAAATAAGAATGTGTGAAAGCATTATATATATACATGTTATATTGCTATTAGCACGTTTGACTGACCTTTTTGAGGTATCTCTATTTCTATAGGTGCAAAGAAGTTTCTTTTCAAGTAGGAAATAGCTCCAGGTAGGTTGGTATGTTTATTTAAAGAGCCAACTTCCTTCATTAGATTATTGATGTCAATTATGTCAGGAAAAGCCGAATGCAAGGAGCTTCTGAATTCGTCCATTGTAGGTGGGAGTGGAGCAAGAAATTTGGAATGAATAAATGTAAAATCTACAAAGAGCAAGACAAAAGTAGTGATATATGATTAGTAATAAGAATTTGCAACAACAACGTGAATTGTTAATATAAAGATAGACCATTAAGGGAGTTGTGGGCAACGATAGGTTTCTGAGAAGTCGAAATCAAATCGATCACTTCACGAAAGCCACGAAATCGCTTGCTTTGTTCCTCTTCCATGTTTTGAAGCTCTTTCTACAATTTGATAATGAATATCAAATTCCATTTACAGCAAACATACAAAATCACTGGTAGAGGCAATATGGTTCAGGTTGACTTGAAACACTTTTGTTTATAAAAGGTTTTAAAAAAAATTATGAATAGTTTGTGCGCCTATATGTTCACAAACTCTAAATTATTTCAATAACAATCAAACTTTATAGATTAATACAACTTTAGGAGGTTTAATGCATTGAAAATACACTATGGGCAACTTTTTACCTGTTTTACGTGTTCCCTTTTTAACAAATCTTTTTTTTATTTTACCTGTTTAAAGATAAATTTAACCGCTACTCACCCATACATAAGTAAAATAGATCAAAACTGCTACCTCTAAATTAACCGACATATACTAATACCTCTAAAAGATCCCTATCTTCTTTTGAACTTGTCAAAACAGCCCGGACAGCTTGTGTTCCACCACCTTTTGCTGGGATTGTCAAAGGCACAACATTTTCATAATGGCATTTCACCATCTGCAACATGACCAATGTTTTTACACTTCAAAAACATAAGAGAAATCCAAAATTAATGGAAAAAGAGTATAGATTTATTTCATTAACAAGAGTTGACCTCGAATACAAGCTGCACTTGACGTTCACTGCATACATCTATATTTAAAGATGGTCTTGAACCGTATTCTTCACCTCCTAATATTAGTTTCCTAAGGGAATTAACTAAAGCATCTGCTGACAACAGGAAATATCATAAATAAAAAAAATAAAGTAATATAAAAGCAAGTTAAGTGAAAACTAGAGGTGGCTTTAACCTACTTACTTATGAATGGGTCGATTTAGTTTGTGTTTCATCTTAAACGGTTCAAATAGATCCGGGTGCTAACCAAATCCGACCCAGCCCATTTCGACCCGTACTAAAAAACAACCCACCCATATGCAATCTGTAGTAAAAACAAAGTGGATAAGGAAATTTGTTCACCATCACTTCTTGTGTCTGAACGTTTGCAAGCATTTATCCAATGCCCGACCCGGGACTTAATTCTTTCAACAAATACATTATCTGCAACCGAACGAGAGGAAGGAGGTTGTGCCACATAACTATTTGTAACTGTATTTCCTATTTGATGTTTTGCTGCTGATACTTGTGCTCTGGACAAGTAAGATATACCTTAAACCAGAGAGTAAAATCAGATATTTGAACCACTTTGACCTAAAACAAATTTCTGGCTTACCATCATATATGCAGAGATTAAAGTCAAAATCTTCTCGAGCCATAGAAGCTAAATAAGACGGTTGACAAGAAAAACTGTAACATGGCATCCCTATTTTCAGCTCATCTCTTGGAAACAAATGGAAGTTGAACCTACATAAGAAGTGAGACAATGGTTTTAATCTTCAATTTGTTCATAAACATCAACAATCCTAATTCAACTCAATCCTAATTTCTGATCATCCCACGTGATGCCAAATTGCAATGAATCAAATTTCAAGATTATACGGCAATACAGATGATACATATCAGATATCATTGAAGAACTTTTCAATTGTCATTGAGGCAATTAATGAAGAAAGAAATTAAGAATATGATATTGAAGCTTTAAGGGTTTCTATGATCATCATCTATTAAGCTTTAAGTTGGACGACAAACAATAAATTGAACAACATTTGAAAGTGATTAGATACTAACGGGTGAGCAGTGAGCTTATTAGAAGCCCTAATGGAGAAAGGGCAAACTGCGAACTGAAGAATCTGAAACCTCTGGGCGGCATACTTGGCCTTCAGGTATGCAGTTTCAGCAGTGTCGAAAGGGAGAAGACGGTGCCACGGAGACGAGTAAGAACCGGTTTTCTGCAACGAAACAGCGACGAAATCGGAGTCGGATATGTAGTTCTTAATTTCATCGAGTGAGTCTGAGAAATTGGAGTTGGTGACCTGTTTTATAGGCCAGTGAGGACGACGGTGAGCACCGGTTTTTTGGTTGCAGGAGGAAAAGTTCCATGTCTGAGTGCAGAGGAAGCGCCTCCGCAACATCGGAAACGGCGGCATCAAAGCAACAACTGAACCACCGCCGTCAAAATCCTAGTCATCTCAACACTGTTTCCGACATGGCAAATAGCTAGGAAGAAGAGGATCTGTTAATCCGGGTTTTAGCTTAATAGGGTCAGGATTGGTTTAGGGGTCAATCTGAACCCGAATTGTTTTTTTTTAAAAGCAATTTGAAATAAATGAGTGAGAGGGAATGAGATGAAAAATTGTGTTCTTAAGATTTTTTTTTTTCCGTATAGACAATTTTACTAATTTATAAGTAAAATATATTTTTTTATTTTTTTAATGATTGAGTGGGGGATTTTTTTTAATTCTTCTAATTCCTCTCCTCTCTTTGTCCACTCGTTCCCTTCTACCCTTTAAAAACAATATTTGTCTTGTTCAAGTCTCATCGTGTTCAGCTTTTTTGACATACCCCTGTTAGCAAGTACTCAATATTTATTGGTTTTCATTGCATTTTTTTGTTCTATGAATAGAACAGAAAAAATATTGTTAAATCATTTAGTCTTAAAATAATATCTAAAATCATTAAAATTCAGTATTTTATCCAAATATATCTTTTCTCACACATTCTCAAATAGAAAAATCATATCTTAACTAGTTTATTGATCCGTACACATACGAATATTTTGAAAATGTATTTGAGATATTAGAATTTTCAAATAAAAATAATGCAGTAAATGAAATATCACTTCTGTGATGAGAATATACAAATTTCAAAAAAGTGTCATATTACAATAAAATTTATACCAAAACGTAGATAAAAATGAGACGGTCGTAAATATATAATTATTTTTTCTCTAAACAAAATATATCACAAGTTTACTAAACATAATTTATAAACAACTTATAATTAATTATATTAGTATAAAATTTTTATAAAACCCCTCTTGCATTTTCTTAAAACTCCCTCATATCTTTTATAAAACCCCCTCACAATTTTCATCCTACTCCCTCCCGATAGATTTAAAATTGAATTCAACTTTCTTCTATCAATTATCAATCTTTCCAAAATTGTTTAGAGAATGAAATAATTTTGAAAGTGAAGGTTGTGATTGGTTAATTAAGATTCAATTTATGGTTAATTTTGGAAAATTTTAGAAAATTTGCATGCCTTTTATATATAGATATAGATATGTAATTCATAATGAAGGTTAAAATAGTCATCTTCATAACAACTTATTAATGTCATAAATCAAAACATAATCCAGACTTGTAAGCCAAAAACAGTTTAAATTTTTATATATAAAAAGACAAATTAAAAACATGTATGTGATCCAGCCATGTGTCCAGTATGATCATGATAATGAATCATACAGACGAGATCAAACTGGAAAATCACTCTCGCAAACGAAGAAATTGCCTCGAAACATTTCCGATTGGAGTTTTGGGACAGAGTGCGTTTGCTTATTCTTAATAATAAAATTACAAAAATTGAAATCCATGAGATGAATATACGCAACCCGTTCGTGCTCCTCACCCGAGGAACACCCACTACACTGTTTGGGATACTCCATAACTATAAGACAGGAGATCGCTCGCCCGAGTCGGGCTCGCTTGCCGCTGCTTTTTCCGGAAAAGTACTAACAGGAAATTCCGGGAAGACAAAGACAGAAACAAGAACAACAAAGACAGAAACAAGAAATACAAAAAACCAGTACAAGCAACAACCCGTTCGTGCTCCTCACCCGAGGAACACTCACTTTTTTAACTAGCAAACTTTAGCTCTCAGCGAGTTTAGTACCAACAGCAAGACCCTGTTTTTAGCAACACCACCAGCTCCATATAAGCAAGCGTGCCGTAGGGGAACTGGCTTTCTGCTGTAACCCCTGCTTTGAGGATGAGCGGGGTAGCGAAGAGATGCATAATGGAGAGGCCCTCGTCCAAAGACGTGTATGGATTTGTGTTCAGTCCAGGGTATAACAATGTTATGTTGGGACCTTCTGATAGGGCTTTAAAGGGGTTTTAAATCCCCTTTAAAAGGGCTTGAAGTAGGGTCCTATATTATCATTGACAAAAGACCTCGACCGACTTAGGGAGGGAGACCAAGAGAGGCCCCGAGACTGGGACTCGAGGGGCCGAGTCGACCCGAGGGAGACTAAAAGCAGCGGCAAGCGAGCCCGGCTCGGGCGAGCGATCTCCTGTCTTATAGTTATGGAGTATCCCAAACAGTGTAGTGGATTTCGGTATCCGAATCCGAAAGTATCGGATAATCCGAAATATCCGAAATTCCATAAACAACAAGAACTTTCAACTACTTTGAGTTTGAACTTTGAATCCAAATCTATAATATCACTTGAGTTTGAACTTTGAATCAAGCTAGTCAATCACAAAACAAAAACTTTTAACTACTTAATTCTAAGTTATTTCAAAATCAGTACTTAAATTAGCTATAATAACTTATAAATAAATAGCAAACTTAAACAAATTTAGATACTGAGATTCAATCCCCAGCCAATTAAATCACAAACATTGCTAATTGTTATTACAGATGTGAGAGGAAACAAAAAAATCATCCCGAAAAGATTTATAATACTTTAAGTATGAATAGTCAAGTTAATTTTTACCTTGCACATACTAAAACTAGCTATCAATCGAAGATCCGAGGGGGGGTCAGGGGTCTGTTGCAGTGGATCTCCGCTGGTTGGTCTACGCCGTCGAGTCGCCGTCAGTCACGGGTGAAGGATGCGTCCAGGATTAGCCACCGGAGAAGGAGGAAGGCGGTGGTCGAAGGCGACAACGAGAGGATTGTATGCGATATGCGACGACGTGAGTATTGTATGAGGAAGGCGGCGGTTGGAGGCGACTGTGGGGTTGTAGAAGGGTGGAGGACCGGAGGCGACGACGTGAACGCTACTAGGCAAGAGGAAGGCGTTGAAGCTACCAGAGAAGGAGGATGGCAGCCGTCGGCGGTCGGCGCTGGGCAGGAGGAGGGCGACGACGTGAACTCGTGAAAGTGTCGAAGTGAAGAATGTGAGATTGGGAGTTTCCAGATTAGGTCTTTAGGGAATTAGGTTTTTTTTTAATATATTGTATATTTGTTTTCAATTAATAATAATTTTTAATTAAAAAAAATATTTCGGATATTTCGGATATCCGAATATCCGAAATCTTGAAAAAAATGCTATCCGAATCCGAATCCGAAATTCCGGATATCCGAATTTTCGGATAATTTCGGATCGGATTTTTCGGGTATTTGGATTTCGGATCGGATACGGATTTTTTTTGAACACCCCTACCTACAAGCAATATACAAATCATGCATCAAACTCACAGCACCGATGAACAACTGAAAAATGGACAGAGCAGGGGCACAACCGTGCTTCCGTCTGTGTTCCGGTCGTGACCTCTGCAGACAAGGGCGTACCTGCAGACATGGTCGTACCTTACATGGGTATGCCCGTGCCTGAGCACGCCCGGACACCAACAACTAGGGTTTGTCACGGTCGCTAGGCATGCCCGTACCCCTCATAGGACACGCCCGTGCCTCAAGAACTACAGCAATAGTTACGCATACTGCCTGTTGTTTCTGGCCAATACTCAACACAAAACAACTCACAAGTGTTTTCCAACACTTGGTTAACACAAACCAGATGCTACAAACACTAAACAACATTAAACATACATATAAACATGCTTTGATCTATGATTCCATTTTGGAATGTCTCTTGACCCATAAACTCATAAAAACATTCAAGAATCATACCTTGAGCTACAAGATCACTTTTAGAACATAATTCAGCTACTAAACATTTGTGTTTGTGAATCAACATCAAGAGAAAGTGGTTGGCTGGGTATTTACGTATGTGTATATGTGTATGGAAGATGGATTGAGTCATTTGACTAACAAGAAGTCAAAGTCAGCATGTATATCTAGTACTTGGGCATCTTGACACAACTGGCCCTTGCATTTTCAACTTTCAAAAATGGTAAAACCAGCCCCTCAATTTCATAAACACATAAAACACACAATAACCAGTAACTTACTAAACTTACATATCACTTAGTGAATACTCACTATAAACACATATCAAGTAAACTTTTCAAACCTTGAGGCATTACAACTTCAATAAATTACTCTAAATATTATTAGCTAATGTTTTCAAACCTAACTTTCAACAATAAATGGAAACAACCATTTTAAATAAAATAATCATGATTTATTTTTCTGAATTGCAATATTTGATTTAAGTATAACTATATATATAAATTGATATTGATAAATAAATAATAAACTAAGTTAAGAGAAATGTTCAATATAGTCCATACTTATCGTATAGTCCCAAGGGACTAATCTTATACCTTGGAACAGCCCCATAAATAGTCCAGATTGAATTTTAAAAATTTGGACGGAGTGACATTTTTGTAATTAACATGTAACGATTTTACCATCACATGTGATTGTATACTGAATCACATGTGATTTTATATTGAATCACATGTGATTAAATATTAAATTTTAGGACTATGCTTTTTATATTAACTATATTGAACACAACATACCTAATCATAAGTTAATTAGTAGAAGCTCCAAATCTTTATTAATGATTATGCCTTCGATCCTATCCCATCTCTGTTCTTCCATATTTGGTTTTTCACCCATCTCGTTCTGATCACGGTTAACTTTGTTTCGTTCCATATTTAATTCTTCGTCTTTTTTCATATGCTGGTGCTCTTTTTCTTTGACCTGCTCACTTCTTCCTTTGACCACATCCACGAATCTCCTGTTATCCCTTAGATTTTTAGTTGATATACCAGCTCCATTTCTCTTATCCTGCTTGTCGTTACTACTTTTCACCTCTGGCTGTTTACTAGCTCCTTTACTGTCCCTCGCTTCATCTGCTCTGATCTTGTAAGTGCCAATCCACAAACTATTCATTCTCCTTACCATCTGGTTTGTGAAACCACCATCCATCATCCTTACGAACCCAAAGCGTCTACCATCTTTGAGTCTTCTTCGTGCTATGTAAACATCAATCACTCTGCCAATTGTCTTGAAAAGGCACCATAGTTGCCTTTCATCCGATACTTCTAGAAAATTACAGATAAAATACGATGTTGCTCGATCGAACGGTTTACGTCTGTCAAATCTTTGATTAACTGGTACACGTTGATAATTCCTCCTAGAATCGAAGACATATGGAAGCATTAGAAGACTTGGAAGACTTGGAAAGTATAGTGAAGTTATAGTGAAGTTGATATATCCATCGGTGTTGTACTGGAAGTATCTAGGGGGGATGGACGTGTTGCTTACGTTCGACAGTAAGGAGAATACTGAAGAAATATTGAAGAAGGTGGATAGTGAGATATGGAAACATATGGAGCTTTAGAAGACTTGGAAAGTATAGTGAAGTTAATATATCCATCGGTGTTGTACTGGAAGTATCTAGGGGGGATGGACGTGTTGCTTACGTTCGACAGTAAGGAGAATACTGAAGAAATATTGAAGAATGTGGATAGTGAGATATGGAAGTGGTTTGAAAATGCGAGAAGATGGTCGGAACATTACTCGAGTAGATCGATGATGACCTGGATAAAGATTTACGGGCTGCCTATCAACATGTGGTCCAAACAAAACTTCAAAACGATTGCATCGAGATGGGGAGTTCCGTCTTTAACTTCAAATTGTTCATGGAACAGTTCTTCGTCGCTAGTCTCCGGGAGAGTGCTAATTACTACATCCTATGCATTTCCATTATTAGAAAGAGTTAAAGTGGAAGTGGATGGACTTGTAAAAGAAATTCTGATGAGAGAGGAAGGATGGATAGATGATATAAATGATGAAGAATCTTGTGGAGATAAGTACAGCGATAAATCTGAAGAGGAATGGAAAATTTTTGATGATATGTTTCAGGAAGAAGAAGATGATGAATCCGATGGTGTAGGGAGCTCCGGCGACGATGGTGGTGGAGAAGAGCAGAAGGATGAAAAGACAAAGAGAAGAAGTGGGGAAACTAAAGGGGTTAGCTTGGAAAAGGAGTTTTCTTGGGAATTTGTTTCTGACAAGATCAAAGAGAAGGAAGCGGCGGCTGACAAATTAATAGAAAAAACAAAAACAAGAAACGAGGAGCATAGTAATTCTACCATTTACTCAAGTAATAGAGTGGGCCAGGTGGATGGTGGGCCGAGTAGAAGCAGGGATCATTCGATGCGGGCCCAAAATGAAGATAATAATGAATATATTGGGCTGGTTGACGGAAACCAGAGAAGAAATAAGGAGCAATATTCGCAGGGCCTAAATGAAGACACTAGAGAGTCTTTTGGGCTGGACAACCCTAAAAGAAATAACCAAGGAGATTCAGTTCAAAAGAGTAAGACGGAGAATGGAGGTGATGAGATAAGATGTAATGAAGGCAAACCTAGGGAAATAGAAGAAGATGGTTTTCAACCTTTAGGATATGGGAATAGGAGCATCAGGGAAGTTAAGAGACTCGCGAGAACTAAAATCAACAGGGCAAAAATTGGAGAAAACACTGGAAGAAGATCGACATTGGAAAAAGGGGGAAAAGGTGTGTCCATGGTAAACAGCGAAGAGTCAACGTCTTCTATGCGGGTCAGAGACATCGGAAGTCAATTGGGGTTCTCGTGGAATTGCAATGTTCCATGAGTTGATGGTCAGAGATCAGGTACGCATGTTTATGGTTTTCAATGAAAGTTCTATCACTGAATGTTAGGGGTCTTGGGTCGGTTGATAAGAGAAGTTGGGTTAAAGAGCTATGTTTTAAAGAATCTCCTCAGATTTTGGGTTTACAAGAAACTAAACTAAACTCAATTCCTTAGGACACAGTAGAAGAGATATGGGGTTCGAGTAATTTTAAATTTGTTCATGCAAATGCAGTTGGGACAGCGGGGGGGATGTTAGTAGTTTGGGATAATTCAGTATTCGAAAATGTTTCAGCTTGCGTTGGGTAGGGCTTCCTAGCTGTGTTGGGGAAGTGGGTTAATAAGATAGAACAAGTTATGTTTATTAATGTTCATGGACCTCATGATGCTGATAAGAAAAAAGAGTTTTGGGAGAGACTTGGGTGTCTGATTGATTCTAGTAACGTTGAAGTTGTGTTGTTTGGAGATTTTAATGAAGTTAGGTGTAGGGAGGAAAGATTGAACACAAACTTCTTGGCTAGTAATGCAACATTGTTTAACAATTTCATAGAGAACTATAGTTTGGTGGAATTAAAAGCAGTCAACATTCGGTTCACTAGAGTTTGTATTAAAGGGTTGAAGTTTAGCTATTTGGATAGGTTTTTAGTCTCAAGTGGTATTTTAGAGGTGTGGGCTGGGGTCAAAGTCAAAGTTTTGGATAGGAAAACTTCGGATCATAACCCGATTTTGTTTTTTGGGGAGATTGTGGATAGTGGACCTAAGCCATTCAAATTCTTTAACGCATGGTTGGAAGATGAAGAATGTAGTTTAGTAGTGAAAAATGCTTGGTCAAAAGAGGTTAAATCGAATAAGTGGGATTGTATTTTTTTTAGAAAAACTTAGAAGGGTCAGGTCGGATTTAAGAGAATGGAGTTCGGGGAAGTATAGGTTAATTGATAAAGAGATTGAGGAGATTGGTTGTGTTATAAGGAATTTGGAAAATAAAGCAGAAAATGGAGTGTTATCCACGTTAGAACATGAGGAATGGATGGATCTTAGGAGGAAGTGGGTAGAAAAGGATAAGTTTAAATTGGAAATGCTAAAACAGAAGTTTAAGGTTAAGTGGGATAAGGAAGGAGATGATAACACTAGGTTTTTTCATTTGGCAGTTAAGAGAAGAGAAAGGAAGAACATGTTAGAAGGTTTGGTTATAGGGGGAGAGTGGACTAGTGATCCGCATAGATTGAAATTAGAAGCGGAGAGATATTTTGGGAACTTTTATAAAAGTAGAGGAGATAGAAGAGTCAAATTTAGGTCACAGGGGTTCAAGAAAATTAATGGGGTTGAAGCAAGAGAATTGGAACAACATTTTGTGGAGGAGTTCCGACCTATCAATCTAGTAGGATGCTATTATAAAATTATTGCAAAAGTGTTAGCAAATAGAATTAGGAAAGTCATAGATGGATTAATTGGAGATGTTCAGACGGCTTTTATTAAAGGAAGATCGATTTTAGACAGTATTCTTACAGCAAGCGAGGTGATAGGGGATTTAAGGAAGAAGAAAAGGAAGACATTTGGCTTTAAGCTCGATTTTGAAAAAGCATATGACAATTTAGAATGGGAATTTGTGTTTGATGTTATGAGACAGATGGGTTTTGGTGCAAGATGGATGATGTGGATGAAAGGGTGTTATGAGTCCATGTTTATGTCAGTATTAATAAATGGTTCTCCATCTAGTGAATTTAGAGTAGAAAGAGGGGTTCGTCAGGGTGATCCATTATCACCTTATATTTTTTTGTTAGCGGTAGAAGGATTGAATGTGGTGTTACAAGAGGCTTGTAAGAAAAAACTTTTTGAGGGAGTGGAAATTGGGAAGGATAAGATCAAGGTTTCACATCTGCAATACGCGGATGATACGATGTTGTTTGGTAAATGGAGTACAAGAAATTTGAATAATTTGATGGCTATCCTAAAGAATTGGCAGGAGGCGTCGAGGCTGAAAATAAATTGGAATAAAAGTAATATTATGGGTTTGGGAGTGAATAAAATGGAAGTTGAGGCAATTGCAAATAGATTTGGTTGTAGAATAGAGATGGGGGTATTAAACTATTTGGGGGTTCCTATTAATGTGAACATGAAAAAGAGTTTATATTGGAAGAAGGTGTTGGAGAAATTCGAATCAAGAATGACTTCGTGGAAAAGAAATTCATTGTCGTTCGGGGGTCGCTTAACGTTAATCAAATCTGTTCTTTCAGGTATACCGTTATATTTTTTTTCTCCTTGTTTCGGGCTCCAGCGGTGGTGATTCGTGCTCTAGAGAGTTTGAGAAGTTCTTTCTTTTGGGGAGGGGGGGGGGGGGGGGGGTTGGGGAACACAAAAAAAATGGCTTGGATTAAATGGTCAGATACGGTTCGATCTTATGAGAAAAGTGGTTTAAATATTGGGGATCTAAAATCATTTAATCTATGTTTACTTGGGAAATGGTATTGGAAATTCAAGTCTAAAGGGGGGGGGGGGGGGGGTCTTGTGGTCTAGAGTGGTCAAAAGTATATATGGTCGTTCGGGTGGGTTTGAGTCTCATGAGGTGGTCAAAGAGTCGTCAATTTGGGGTGGTCTAGTCAGGTCGGTCAAAATGTTGGAGTCTTTGGGTATTCATCTTAAATCTTTCCTTAAGGTCAAGTTGAGTAACGGTCTTAACACTTGTTTTTGGTTGGATAATTGGTCGGGCAAGGGGGTGTTAGCTGAGTTATTTCCATTATTATTTAACAGGGTTCGGGTTAAATATGTTAGTGTGGGTGAGTTGGGTCATTGGGTGGAGTCCAAATGGGTATGGGACGGGGTGTTTTTGGGGGCTAGAAGGGGTCGTTTAGGGAGTGAGTGTCAAAGTATTTTGGGTCTCTTAGATAATACTCAAGTTTTACAAAATAAGGAAGACAAGTGGTTTTGGAGCACCAGCAACAACTCGTATGACTTTTCGGTCAAAGAACTTAGAAGCTTACTGGAAAATATTAGCATGGGGCAACAAGCATGGCTAGCAAAAAGTGGCTTCCAAAGAAGATCAACGTGTTTACTTGGAGAGCTTGCAAAAGAAGACTTCCGGTGTTATCCAACCTTGACAACAGGGGAGTGGACCTTCCTTCTATTTTATGCCCTTTATGTGACCAAGAAGTAGAAGATACGCAGCATGCTTTAATCAAATGCAGGAAGGTAAAGGAGATATGGAAAGAGTTTGCGAAATGGTGGAACATTGAGTTGAAAGAGGCGGATTCATTGGAAGAGATGTATAACTCAGCTCCAAGTACATGGTCTTATGAGAAAAAAATATCTTTTGGAAGGATCTATCAACGCTATGTCTTACGGTATTTGGAGATGGCGTAATGAAAATATATTTAAGAGCAAAAAGAGAGAGGTGGATGAGATAGTATTTGAGACACAACTAAGGATATTTCAGTATCTTAAAGCTAAAGCTAAGAAGAAAAGTGATCTATTTTAGTCTTCGTGGTTAATGAATCCAAGTTCTATAGCTTCATTGTTGTAATATGTTAGTAGGAGAGGGCTGGGTTCAAGATTCTGTTTATCCTATTGTGCATTGTACTTTGTGTTTGGTTAGTCTCTATATCTTATAGAGTTAACCTTTTTCAATAAAATAATTGCCTTTCAAAAAAAAAAATTAGTAGAAGCGGGTATATTTCATACATTATATTCATTATCTATTAATGAATATAAAATGAGTTGTTCACTAATGAGAAAGTGCAAATATATAAACACTCTTAGCCTGAGATCATGCAACACATCAAGTTTATACACCCAAGAACCCTAATTATATCTCTCTTGGGTTTTTTTTACAGCATTAACATGATAAGTAAAAACAACCCCCCTACAAACCAAACATCATAAATTTGCATTTCACCTTAATATTTCCCAAATTAAAAAATAAAAACAAGAAGAAAGTATGCAATTGTAGGAATTTAAATCTTCCTTGATGCCTTGAGGTTATAATCATGCTTGATAAGATTTGCCCTTAGCAACATGGCCCTAACATCTCGATCGAACTCAACCCCAGTTTGCAAAACTCGTTGGAAAGTGGCTTTCCTTTGATCTGCATGACGAGCATACAGAATCTTGTTGTGGGAATCGATTCTTGCCTGCAAGAACACGCTTCAATAAATTAGTATATAAGCTCGGTAAGTGATATCTTATGTGTGTAATTAGGGCTACACATCAGGGTGAAACCAAACTAAAATACAAAACAAAACCAGAGGGTTCTAGACTAGTCGAATGTTGGTCTGGTTCCACTTTAGAACTTGTTTCATCCTAAACTGGATTGTGAAACTTGCTGGTTCTTTATTTGAAAAATATATGTTAGATGTCGTCACAAATTAAAAAAAGAATCAGAAAAGGCCAGTCAAGTCGAGGACCGCAATGAAAACTGGAATCAAACTCAACATAACCTACTCCAGTCCAGTTCAGATTTTTCAGTTTCGTTTGTCCGGACTGAGTTTGTACAACCCTATGAGTAACTTAATAAGTCAACTTTCTTGAAAGGTAAAAGTAAGATCACTAGTTTATGGACTTCTTCACTTTCTGTCCATCACAGCTAACAGTTCCTTTCAAATAAAACCACCGTTTTTGCACAAGTGAAATACTACATCTAGTAGGAAGTATTGTTGTTGTTGTTGTGTGATCCAGAACACATATTCTTGAAACATTAATAAAGTTCATAAAGTTGACCATAAACCTTCTAAATGTACAGCAATTGGGATAATTAAAAAACCTCTTAATAGGAGAAGTAAACCAGATTATAGCCACTAATTTTATAGTTGATGTGTTGAACAAGCAAAACTTAAAACTATGTGATTAAAAAAGTAATGAATTTAATACGATTCTGTTTTGACTTTAGAAGAGTACCTGTATTTGGTTGTCTGTAATTAAAGCCTCAAGTTCTTTTTGTAGCCCGGCTACAGTGGTTTTAAAAGCATCAGCCATCATGTTCAGATCAACAGATACAAATGGATGTGTATACTGAATGAGGGCTTTGTTACGGATTTGAGTATAAAGCATCTCCACATGATCATGCAAATGGATGTCAAGCAGCAGGTTTGCTTTAAGGTTCCCAAGGTATTCTAAACACGAAGCATAGTGGCTGCAGCAGTACGGGAAAATAATTCCTTTATGATAGAAAAGAATAAAAAAACGAAAAGAATAGAAGCACTAATCAGATTCACTTATTCACAACACTTTTGGGATGATATATGAACATACCTTGTATAGAAATCATGGATAAGCTCCCTCACCTCAGGCACCAACTCTAAGAAGTTGCGGAAGTTGATATTGTCTATTACTTTTGCCTGCCGATTGAAAACATTCAATTAGATTTATATATCAAGCATAGAACAATATCAAATAGTTAGATGGCAAAGTAATAAACTCTGAAAAACAATATTGCCTTTAGCTCTGCACGGTCAAAACTTGCAAGGGCACAAAGACCACCATATGTTGCAACATCTTGAGCTGCAATAACTTCTGAGTAGTTGTTTCCTAATTCTGGAGCTGTTTCCAAGAACTGTGGTCACACGAATGAGGTAATATGTTAAATTGTAATGACAATTGATTAAAAAAACAAAATGACATATATCACATTAACAATACTAAGAATCTATCTCTATCATCGTGATTACTCAAATAACATGACGGTTCCTATAGCTCCTCAAATCATAAAACCATCTCATCCAAACGGGCTATTGTAATTACTTCATATAATAAACTACAGTTTCTAATGATAGCAATCTCAGTTTCCATCCTCCAGCGACCAAAAGGGTAAATGTTTCATGTAGGATTATTATTAAAAAAATGTAATAAAGACAAAACCTTCCGAGCCGCGTGCTTGTACTTCTTAGCCTCAAGGTGAGCAAGTCCAGCAGCACACTGTAATTTTGCAACTGTGATGGAATCTAGATCATTTTTGTTTTGCTCTGCTTTACTCACATAGCTTGTAACATGTGCAAACTGACCCATCTCAATGCTGACCAAAATTGCATTCAAACACATATGTATGATGTGCTTTGCAGTTGTGCAATAATCACGGGTGCGCACATAATTCTTAAATGCATCCCCAAGTGCACCATGAGCATAGTAGAAGTCTCCAAAGTCATTGTATCCCATCCTTATGCTCTCTTTAATCAAATTTGTCTGTAGCAATAGAGAAATTAGCCAACAGCATGCAGTAAAGATATATTCACAAAGAATTCCAATCACCAAAGACATCTATAAGCATGTCAACTATCAAAAACCATTTAATATATTGTTACTGGATATTTTGATAATTAAAATATACTTATACAGTTAAAGATATTTTAAGTCTACTAAAATACTAGAATTTGCCAGCTATTCACGGTTGGTGCATCTATGTTTTCACGTATAAGATAAAGGTGACTGATAAATAATGTAGCGCGTGCAAGCATGTGTGTACATGTGAACTCCATATCGTACTGCATGAATTACCTCACAGATGAGCACCACATTACGTCATTACTTAGTTTCTCTTATCATGATATTTTTATAGCAGCACAAAAGCTTCCCCAATCCCGCTACACAGTATAATTGATAACGTAAAGTTAAACCTATAGTTTGAAGTTACTTTTCCATCCTAGCTAGGGCCATATCTTTAATCAAAATATAAGTAATAAAAGTTACTTCAATAGCACTGTCTTAACACCAAGTATCACACTTTTAGCAAGCACAAAATATCATCCTTTGTTCCGGTTTCATGATTCCTACCAATCAACGATTACAGCCTCTTTTGAGGATAGTCATGCTATCAAGCAACAAGTAATTACAATCCTTGTTTAAAGGTTATAACTCTACCAAACAAAACTAGCTTCATACGAGATGCAAAACATCACTATTCATCGAATATACATTATGTGTAATATCTTGTGCTCTACAATATTCAGAAGGCTGGTAGTGGTTCCTTTAAAGCGAACGGTCAGCTTTTGTATGTATAACACAAATCCACAATTTAGAGAGCCACCCTAAACAAGGAATGATGTCAAAGACTCAAAGGCCATGTCATATGTATGCTGATCAGCCATCATATATCCCTTTAAAAACTTGTTCTTTTTTATAACTTTACTCACATTCAGGCTACAAGTCAATTAACAATCACAATCATCAACATTTTTGCAGTTTTATGATATATATATATATGCTAAAACCCTGTGATCCTAACTTTCCAAAATTCCTAGGTTGCAAATCTTCAGTGTTTGCACTTTAAAGGGTTAATTAAGGTAGCACCAGATTCGCTAAAATCGCAACCTGAATTTGGTTGGCAAAATTAAAATAAAAAGACATCACAGAAAAACCTTCCATATTGAACTGCTGATAAGTAAACCGAAAGCTTACAACAATGAATAGTTAAATTTGAAGAATAATGAATGATAGAATACCCTGTAAGCATTAAGCTCATTCTCGAGCTTCTCCTTCCTCTGGTCAGCCCTACGATCCACTGAGTCCATCCAACTCGAATCCGCACCGTAATTCGGACCTAATCGTCCATCAATTTTCTGAACAACTTCCCTAAACAACTGCGTGTTCTCTCCCTTCTTAATCTCGTCATACGCCATTCGAAGCGCCTCTAATTGCATCGGAACATTACCACATTTGTCGGAGATGAACATCAACCGCGAAATTTTAGTACGACCGGTGTATAAGGCGGCGTACGCCTCGATGTCGAGTTGCTCGCCACTGATAATCGGTCTCCGTTGCTGTTGCTGTGACAACGATTCACCGTCACCATCGCCGCCGTTGGTGTAGATCTCGTCGGTCATCTGTCCAGATGCTTCCTCCTCGGTCTCCATAAGCACACAGTCTCGTCGTAGGGTTTCGTGCCAAGAACGGATTTCGGATTCCAAGCTTTCCGTCGTGGCGTGTTAATTTGCTCCCTTCACCACTCTCTGTAGACTAGACTGATTTCTACACACCAAAACGACGTCATTTCAATATTAGGCTTACCTTTATATTGCAGCCCATAATGAAAAGCCCAATATATTTTGTAACTATGGAATTTTTTTAATTTTTTTTTAAGCAAACTATGGAAATTAACAAAGCCCATATAAAGTGTTCTTGTTTGATCAAATATCAATTTCATCTTCGTTCCATCTTATCATCAACAACAACAATAATATGCAATCCCATCTTAACAAAATATGAAAAGGTAAGATATAGACAATTGTATCTCTAACCTCTGAATATACAAATGCTTTTGCATTTATTGTCTAAACCATGGCTCAAATTCTACCATGGCATATCAAAAGACAATCTTATTTGATAAATCCTCATTGTTAATATTTACAAATTCTTGTAATTACCTACCCTATTCAAATCATGTATCAAACTTTTTATAGAGTATTCTCAAACTTGTGTTTTGAAGTCAGATATCTTTAAAACCTACGTTCATTAAGGCGGGCTCCGAGCATCAACTTGACAAGTTTTGAGACTTCCACCTAGTTTAAAGCCCGTATAAACACGGGCATGATCATAACAAGTGCTTTGCCTTGAAATCAGAAGCATGAAGTTGTTTATAGAGCCATTGAAGGATGGGCAAAACTAATGCCACATTTCATCTATTGTGCTTTGGAAATGGAACACCGAGTAGAACAAACCAAGGTTATCACATTGCAACAATATTGGGAATAGATTCATGGTGAATGTACTTGCTCTTTTGTATGTGTTATGTCAATATAGGATTAAAAACATGCATTAATTGTGTTAGAGTGTGTTGAGTTTCCTCCTATCCTCCATTAGCTTCGCCTCTCTTAAGAAAGTAATTAAAAAAAATGATCAAAATAGCAACATGTATAAACTTTGTTTTATATAAATAACAACATTTTAGCTAGCGAGAGGATAGTAAGTGACTTCTTAACACTCATGAATCGATGTCATAAAAAAACCATAACATATCAACATTGTAAAAACAAGAGTTTATATGCAGGACAATTAACTTTTATTCATAAGCTATTTAATTAAGAAATCCGTTTTTACAAATCATACTTCCTTCTTTTAGATATAAAGATGATTATTTTGCAATAACGATCTTATACAAAAAGCTGGAAATTAGATATGCAATAAATATAAATAACCTGATATCGATATAAATTTTTTTTTTCATTTAATCTTTAATATGCAGTCTTGTTCTTTTTTTATCATAATAATAACTTGCTGACCAGGTGACATGTATGTATGGTAGAGGATGTGTATATTGTGGCCTCTGTGTTTTTTGATGACTCAGCTCCACGTGTGCAACAATTTATATTTATCCATTTACAAGTGTCATCAGACTAATGGTCAATATTTGCTTTCTTTAACATCATCATTTATCAACTTTAGTGTTTTGTCTCATTATAAAAGTAACCACCAGTCCAACGCCTTAACGAGGTTTATGTGGAGCTAGAAATATTTATCCATCATCGTATATATTATTATACATATAAATAATCAAATAAGTAAATAATAAAATACTTAACAAACTTCTTATTTTAATTATTTTTAAGTATAAAAACACGTAACATAAGTATTACTTGAAGTATATATATTATCGGGTTTTTTTCAATATTACCTTAAAATTTAAAAACCCACACTTAGGTATCAGTCGCTAAAGCACTGACCGGCGGAAATGATGAATCACTATGTGAATAATATTATTAAAATGTTAATTGACCCAATTAGTCTTAAATAAGAAAGAAAGAAGAAGAATAAAACAGTTGATGAACTTATCAAGCATGTATTAGATGTAGAGTAGGTGATTTTTTTTAAAATTTGCATTAAAAAATTATATTAGTTATCAAGCATATGTATTAGACATAAAGAGAAAGTGTCTGAAAACATAACCAACTTTAATTAATTTGTCATTGTTTACAATCAATTGTATTCCGTATCTATTGTATGCAAGATGACCTGCTACAACAGGTCACCCACTTAACAGCAGTGTTGCTGTGATGATTTCCATCTTTTTGGCAATGTTTCCGGTTTCACCTATGGTGACCGAGAACACTTTGCTTTTTGGCTTTTGTTTTAATTACTAGAGAGTGTTTGCAAATTAATCGATTAGGGTTTGTGAGGTTGTTTAATCATCGTTCCATCTTCTGCGTTTGTATTTGATTTGTATTGTATTTAGTTTATGGAGATTGCAAATTTGCAAATTTGGATCCATGGGTTTGAAGGAGATTTCAGATTTCCAGATTGAGGTTTGTGGGCGTTGAAGGAGATCTATGAAATTCAAAAAACTAAGGTTATAACAATTCATATATGAGGAGATTTAGATTTGATTTACTGGTCATGTTGCTAACCTAATTAATCAGGCTACAAGAATTCAACCAATTTACTAGTTATGATGTTCTTGGTTGGTTATATGTGAGATTTAAACATGTGGTGTTTCAAGTGATTGATGGAGATTCATCAACACTCAAGAACCATGAAGAACATTAATTACAAAAAATTTAAAATTTATTTATAAAAATAATATATAACCTGTTTAATAGGTAAGTAGTTGCATACAATGAATCAAAAATTAAATTTTGTTGTTTTTTTAAGTACAAAGTAAAATTGATTGTATATAATGACAATTTTGATCAAGTTCATTGTATTTTTACACACTCTACCATAGATATAGTAGAGTCGTCCACCACACCCACCACATCAGCTTTTTTTTTCTCATACCTCTCAGTCCACCACTCAGTTTTGTATAATCACCTCCCAACACATCAAATTCTAGGGCCCATTTAAATACTCGCTAACAAATCAAAAATTAAGAAAGAAAAAGTGATAAACTTGATTTGCATCCACCATTAACCCACCACACTAATTTTTAGCATGTGGTAGTTCCCACATACATCCTTCCACCACACCACCACCCAAATGGTCACCCCACCACACTCCCACTCCTTGCACTCTTAGTGTAGATTGTCTATTTGTCTAACTTGGTCATAAATTTGCTACAGTGTTATGATACATTATAGGGTTTCTTGTAAAGATTTCTTATATTACTTGTATTAGGTACATAATGATCAATATAATACAAAATATCTACCAAAATTTATAAATGTAACATGTATCAAAGTCTTAAGATTGACCTTCATATTCTCTCTCTCTCTCTCTCACTTCTACTTCTGATGCCTATCTATCGTTGCTATCCGATCCATGACTAGTGTCGTGAGCATGTCCAGGGCCGGACCTAGGTGTTAGAGAGGGAGGTCACGGGACACCGGTCTTTTTATGGTTCGTAGTGTTAATTTTTGATTTTTTGAGACGGTGCTACCTGTAAATTTTCGAGATGCTACCGGTGATGTCACCAAAATCAAAGGAAAAATGAAACTTTTTAAAAAATGATAAGAAATTATTTAATCTTTTAATTTATACCTTTAAAATAGCATTTTAGTTAACATGGTTTCATATTAATTGTGTTTTGTTTTAAATTTTGGCCCTAAAATACCATAACAACAGCCGAAACCTCGTTAATCCGATCCGATTAACCGGAAACCCGAGAAAAAAAATCCAAACCACACCCTCAAATTTATTTAATTTTATTTTCGCATTATATGGTGCTACCGGTAAAAAAAAAATGGGTCCGCCCCTAAGCATGTCATAGTCTTTCCCCTGTTAATGACAACTTTCTTCTTTGGTTCACCTTTGCGTCCATCCTTGAGACACATTGTAAATAAAATTAGTTTAATTTTTTACTTGTATCGTTGTCGTAGCTGTAACTTTTGTCTAGGATAATACTCAATATCGTTACTTTGGCCGCTAATCAGTCACTTCCTTAGGCATGTATATTACATTTTAAAAAAATCACCTTACATTATATAATCGATGTGCTTATCGGATTAGGAAAAAGAAAAGCTATAAAAGTTCAAAATCACTTTTTCCTCGTTCAATTAATCATCATGAACACAAGGACGTTTTCAACTCAATCAATCATTTTTTTTCAAAATCAAATGAATTTTTAAGGTCTTAAACGTACGAAGTAATCAAAGTGGCGATATCAAAAAATGATGAAATATCTCCTCTTCAAGCATTTCTTGGTTCTGCTAATCCAAAATTACGTTATCTCGTCTACTTAAATAAAGAAATGTGATTTGTATATAACAAAAAAAATTCATACATAACAGAAAGAGTTTGATTGGATATTTATGCACCGAACATATATATATATATATATAGGGGAGGGTTCATGCGAGAACCGTTGTTAGTGCGAGAACCGCGAGAACCAATCTCAGCCGTTCCTTGGATATGGGAAGTATCATGGATGGAGAGCGTGGAGGGATAGGGTGTGGCAGGGTGCATGTGAGGAATTCATGCGTGGGCAATGACATTGAAGGAGGGGGAATTGGACGGCTTAGATTGGTTCTCGCGGTTCTCGCGCTAACATCGGTTCTCGCATGAACTTTTGTCTATATATATATATATAGAAATACTTAACAAAGAATTCTAAAAATATAAATTTTATAATATAGTGTATGACAAAACATTATTGTGTACAAATCACCTTCCTAAAATAAGTGTTATCCATCTTTTGAAGACCTTCACGGGCTTCATCCGTTAGTACACAGTCGATATGGAGTATATTATTAACTAGGGTTTTGGAGCCCGCGCGTTGCGCCGGGTTTTATAAATCAAAAATTCTATTATCTTAAATCATAAGATTAGGTGATCTGTATGATAATATATTAATAATTATATAAAAACACGTCCAAGAATATATTACGCCTGATGAAAAATATAATTAAAGGATTAAGGTTCTGATATGGTGTAAGAATTATAAAATAAAAAGAGCCAAAAGAGATCTTAAATCTCATAAATAAAAGATTGACTTTTTCATCGTAAAAAAAACCTATATTTACCTGTCAAGTTTTATGTTTTTTTTTTTTGAAAAAAACCACTTTAAGTATATAATACACTAAGACCATATTAAGTTAATAATAATAGTAAATAATTAATATAAAGTTTATGGGAAAAGTAAAACATAACTAACCTTTATTGATTTAAACCTTTAAATTGTTTTCAATGGTTTTACCTTAAATAAATGTACATATTACTAATGCACAAAATTCGTGTGATCTTTTCTTTGATTAAGAAAACATATTATTAGTGAGTTAGTGTAAAATTGTTGCTATTGAAATATATTTGTAAGTGACATTTTCTTTTTAAAAACTAATTTGCTAGTTGTAAAATATAAATAATAGCAGATGTTTAAGAATACTTTTTTTACCAAAAAAGACAAAAGTTGCAAGGTCAAAAATTATAGCTGCTCTATAACGATGTATTTACATATTGACCCACGATCAAACTATATAATTCATACCTACGTAAAATCTATTCTAAAAATAAAGTTTAATGGTTAAATCAAAATAAACTTTTACTTTAATGCATAAACAATTCAAGAGCAAAGGTTAACGGTTAACCAAAATAAACATACACTTTAAAGCTAAAGTATTAGAAAAAATTTAAGAGTACATTTAATCAAAATAGAGTTTAAACTATTTTTAATCTTAATCAAAACTCTAAATTAAATATATATATTAAATGTTGTTTAAATAAATTTGTATATATGAAATTTACGTTAAGCAAAAAAAAACTAAAAAAAGATAGACACGATGTTTAAAGAAATAGAAGTTAAAAACTGTTAAAAAGAATACAAAAATTAAAAAGAAGTTAAAAAATAGTTTGAAATTTGATATTCTTTTTTTTTAAGTTATAAGTTAAAAAAAAGGCAAAAAAACTTTAAAAGAATACGTAGGTTTAATAAGAACAAATTGGAAAGCTGAAAATTTAGAATTTGATACTGGCGAGATTCGAACCCCCGCCTCCCACTTGACAAATGAACAACCTGCCAATCCGCCAAATCCATTTGTTGTTATCGCAGCTACTATTTGATATATATTATAGAAAAGTTTTTTTTTCCTTGAAAATGTATGGTACTATAATGGCAAAAATTCCATCTTGTAGATAAGCTAAGGTGTACGGCAAAGCAATGTATATTATTAGCACCATTCAAAGAAAAGACTTAAAACCATGTCAAAAACGGGTTGAAGCTAAGCAGTTCAACCGATTCAACTGTAAAACCGGGCGGTTCTATCCGAGTCAAAAATCAACAAAAACCACTCAAAGTTGAATCATTCTACATGTTGGGTCATGACCAACCAGACACGGATATTGACTATATATAAAGTTTATATATAGACTATATATAAAGTTGAATCATTCTACTTAGAAGCAAGTAGGGGTGTTTGGACACCATTTGAATTTGGATTTTGTTTATATAGACTATATATAAAGTTTATTGGACCATTCTTACATATGGATATTGACCAGTACCCTTAATTTAAATTTTGCTTTTAAAAAAACAAATCCGATAGCAACCTATTTTTTGATTATAAATTAATAAATTGATACATCCTACTTATATGAGAATGTAGGGTTATCATTCTACTAAATCTTTCTACTCATTATCTTACTCACAAAATTAAAGCATTGAGATAATAAAAAAGAAATAATGCATTCTACATTTTATTATTAAGTGGGTAGAAGTATGAATTAGGATGATTTAGTATCAAGAAATAGAAATTTCTGTTATTATTTATAGTTCTTATACGCAATTAGTTTGAATTGTTGAAAGTTTGGTGATGATGTATGAATAATGCATGCTATTATTATAACCAAACCTAAATTTTGTCGTAAACCCTAAATTTGGGATCTTTTTTATTTTACAAGATGAAATACTAGGATGTTAATTTGAATATGAGTTTGATATACACTTCTATGAAAATAATATAAGTAACGTACCAAACTCAAAAAAAATTATCATTTTTTAACTCATTATCCGGCAACCCATCTAAGTCACTTATTTATCACGTAGTCACATAAACTAAGTTGAACAATTGGACGTGGACTCCTCTTGATTTAAGTTCCAGATTCACCAGGGGCGGACCTACTAAGGGTGGGGAGGGGTCACGGGACACCGGTCTTTTGACGGTTCGTAGTGTTAATTTTCGATTTTTTGAGACGGTGCTACCGGTAAATTTTCGGGGTGCTACCGGTGATGCCACCAAAATCAAAGGAAAAATGAATTTGTTAAAAAAATGATAAGAAATAGTTTAATCTTTCAATTTATACCTTTAAAATACTTTAGTTTACCTTTAAAATAGCATTTTAGTTAACATAGTTTCATATAAATTGTGTTTTGCTTTAAATTTTGGCCCTAAAATATCATAACAACAGCCGAAAAACCTCGTTAATCCGACCCGATTAACCGGAAACCCGAGAAAAAACCCGAGCCACATCCTCAATTTTGTTTAATTTTATTTTCTCATTAGATGGTGCTACCGGTCAAAAATCTTGGGTCCGCCCCTGCGATTCACCATTGATTTTGTGTATAATAAATGATTGTCTTACCAATTGATTATATGAGATAAAAGCTATTTTATTATTTAATATATAAGTATATAAATATATTTGCTAAATAAATGATGAATTACAAACCCGCAATAAAATGCGGGCATAACAACAATACTTGTTTCTATGTGTATCAGACTGGCATATTTCTATATTCGACATCCAAAAATTATCCAACTTTATATCGACAAGAAACGAACTTGAAAAATAACATATTAGATTTGAGGAGGTGGTGAAAGAAAATTAATAGATTCAACATATCATCTTGTGGTGAATAAGATGAAAAAGTAGAATATATATCAATTTTGTTTATATATTGATTGCAACAATTGAAACGTAAAACGCCAAAAAGTTCAGAAAAAATATTAGTTAAAAGAAAAACTTGCAATTAACATCTTGAAATAGAAATTACGTATACCTAGATTTAGATTCTTTAAGTAATAACAATGAAACTTAAAAGGTATTTGAGATTATTTCACGTATAAAAAATAAGCTTTTAAAACGAATTTTTGTAAGGTATAGACATGTTTCTCTATAATCATGTTTAAAAAGGAGATGGTGATTTACACACAACAATTTTTAGCATCTTACAACAATTATATGTTAAGAGACCATTATACACTTCCCCTAATTTTCTAATTTTCTCCCTCCATTAAAACTTTTTCCTCCCAATATCCTATACCCCACTTGTTGCAAATTCCAACCACCACCAAAACACTTATTACAATTTTGTATTTTTTTTTGTGTTAAGTTATTTAAACTTTTTACTTATATTAAAAGCAACGTATTTTTATCATAATTTTTGTAACACCGTTCTTTTGAAAACCAGATTTTTCATTTTAATAATAGGAATTCAAGAATCCAAACTGCGTGGATCCGTTTGTAAACTGAACTTAAGCCAAACCTGTTTTTCAAAACTCAATAATAGCAGCGGAAATATAAAAGTGGCTATTAATTACGAGCAAAATCAGCCACGGTATACAAAAGATTCGTTGGTGTTACTTAAATTGTTCACCGACCACATAAACAAGTTTATACAAACATAAACAGTAATTATAAGTAACCAAGACAAGTGTTCCTCCAAATATATGTAACAAACAGCAGGTACCCAAAGCTCACACGCCTAAGTGTCACCTGCAATCATGGGGAGAGTATATGTTATCTAATTAAAGCTAGTGAGCATAAGACAGCATAATCAGTAATACAAACATATCACATATCATCAATATCAAACAGTGCTATCCTAGCATCTCGCGATGAGCTGGCACAACCAGATGGAAGCATAATCTTGCAGGGTAGCGAACTCGGCTCAACACTCCTAACTGGGGAAACCAGATACATCAACCGCGCGGGTGGGTGAGCGGGTAGCGGTCCACCGTTGCGTTATGAAGTCATCGACTCTATGGGGTACAGTGGGTAACTGATCCCCTAATCGCACGAGGAACATTGGGTTAGCCAAACCCTAAATACCTAACCAGGTACCGTTGACGCTATCATCGACCCGCAGGCCTCAAGGCATCCCAGACCGCAGTCTGGCCTCGATTAAGGACTATAACTAGCCCCCCATATCTCGGATCCGTTCATAAACACAAAACTGACCCATTCCGGGCCTCATAGCGCGCATACATATCATATCATAATCATGATTCAACGGTTACGTATGTCATGCATAAATATAGCATACATTACGCATTTCAAGCATACAATAGTGTTAATTACATTTCATGGAACTACTTGCACATACTAATAACATGTAACATGATTATATTAATTTGTATGTTATCATATACTCACATGAGAGGCTAAAGGCTAAAGTAAACAAATATCGTGATCGTCTCGTTCTTCTTCGGAGTCGTACAGTTTACCTATAAGATAATACTCATGTTTAGTCACTTCACACAAGTACGTTAACTAATATAACTCATATGATACCCCTAATGATGTCCTCAAACTACTTAGAACCCTAAACAATTGTCCCGTATAACAAAACGTCGAAAAACAGCACAACAGTGCACTGTTCATAAACAACAGCCCCTACAGCCGTAAGAAAAAGGCCCTACGGCCTTAGGACTATTTTCTTTGAACACCCTCCTACGGCCGTAGGGGCACCTAATACGGCCGTAGGAAACATCCTGCAGACAGTGTGCGAAAAACAGCCCCTGTTGAGTCCATTTTCATCCCAAAACCAATTCCAGTAGTCCCAGTCCAATTTCCAGCGTTTCCATATGATTTTAGACATCAAAATGAATCCAAAAACATACATATAGCAACATCAAACCAAGAACTCAAGATTTGAGATCAAATTCTTCCATTTTGACCCATTTGGTGATTTCTATGAAATCTAATTCAAATCATCATTTTAATTCAAGATTATGATTCCTATATGCTTAGAAATCATGTAGAAACATATTAGAATACATGAACTCAATTATAGATGGCTAATTTGAATTTTGCCAATTTGACCTAAAACTCAAGAACACAAGAAGATGAAGAAGATGAACTTACAAAGAGAAAGGAGCTGATGATTCTCGGATTACTAACAGATTATAAGCTTGAACTGATGCTAGAATCAACCTTTGTGATTTCTCCCGTGAGTTAGCTTCAAGGTTTCAAGAACATAAGAGAAAATGAGAAGTGTGTGTCAAGTGTGTATGTACGTGTGTCTGTGTGTTTGAGAAGGGGAGAGACCGACTAATGGTCTCATTAATATCCCTAAGGGGTATTTTGTTCCCCTTTTCAACTTACAAGTTAATACACACTTGCCCGTTTCAACTAACGGGGATATTTCCGGAATCATTATTCAAAACCGTTTAATATTCTACTAAACTTATCTATTTTCGTTATTACTTTAATATCATGATTTATAAATAATTTTATACTAATTTAATTAAACAACTCTAATATCCGTTACTAAACTCGAGATTAGAACGTACCGAAATTATACGCGACTAGGCCCGTTTGAGGATGTTACAATTTTATATCGATAATTTTAACCTCATTTTTCCCTTCAAATATAGTATTCTTTACAAACTAGTAAATACCATCATTTTTTGCTACTGATAATTTTAACCTCATTTTTTGCTACATAATTATACATCTTTTTTTTTTAATGACAAAAAAACTTTCATTAATCACCTCAAGATCATAGTACACACATGTCATCCAATTCACTACACAGTACCACTTTATAGATAAATAAATAAAATGAAGCAAACACTCTTTACCTCCCAATCTTCTTAACTATATTACTCAGGTCCCACCATTCTTTGTGCAAGCATGCAACCCAACTCAATCCTCACAACTCAGAAATTGAAGAATGACAGCAGCTCTTATACCACAACAGTGATGCAACCTATGGCCTAACTTCAAAAGCAACCTATGGCCTAACTTCGGTCAATGAAGCACATGAAATTAAAAAAAATAAGCATGCAAAGCAATCAAAATTGTGGGTTAATGAAGCAATCAAAATTGCATATGAAAATAACCAAACCGTGAGTTAATGAAGCAAGCAGGGACGACGGTGGCCGGCGGAAGCAAGCAGGGATGGCGGTGGCCGGCGGAAGCAAGCAAGAAGGCGGTGGCCGGCGGAAGCAAGCAGGAAGGCGGTGGCCGGCGCAAGCAGGAAGGCGGTGGCCAGGTACGGCGGTGTCGCAAGGATGGTTTAGGCTGCGTCGTTTTTTCCTAGAAACCGTTCGGTTTCTTAGGAGAAATAAATTACGGATGGCATGGGGGGAGGGAGTGTTATCATCGAGGGTTAGATTTGAAAATTTTGATAAAAAAAGGAGGGGGTAAATCTGTCCATTAACATATAATTGTTGTGAGATGCTAAAAATTGTTGTGAGCAAATCACCTCCCTTAAAAAAGATGATCGCACTTTTAACATGTCATATAAAACGCATATCGTACTAAATAAGTCGCTATTTAAGTACTTACAAAAGGATAAAAAGTCGAGTTCAAGTCGAGTAGATGGCAAAAAAAAAAAAAAAAAAAAAAAACTATTTAAAAATGAAGGTGGAGGTTGCGACTAAGTTATTATGTGAGAGGGTGAGAGCATCAGGAGTACCTCTCAGCATGCCCTCGGCATGCTGAGTTGGACATAGTTTACCGAGAGCTACACCACCTCGTCTTCCTCGGTACCGATGTGAAGCATGTTTTCTCGGTGGATGGATGCCAAGGGTGAGAGTTGAGAGAGAGGAGAGAGAAAGAGAGAAAAGGAGGAGAGAGGAGAGAGAAAATAGGAGAGAGGGTATTTTTTAAAATAAAAAAATCTTTAAGCGTTGAAGCATGAGTAGTACGGGGTTTAAGCATAGTTGAAGCATAAATGATGTGACGGTGATGTGTCACGAAGCATTGGGATGCTTAAGCATGTGTACTCCACATGCTCTGATGAAAATGACCTAAAGCGTGTAAAGTGTCCATTTTTTTAAATAATGACTATTTACTTATATTTTATAAGATACTATCGAATTAAAATAGGATAATTGTGAGCGTCAAGGCATATATTATACAAATCATAGAACACATTGTTTGTACTCTTTGTTATGTGCCAACGTTTTTTATTAGAGAACATAGTTTTTATTTTTTTATTTTAAGTATATCGTTAAGTGTTACAATTGTCTTTCTTTTTTCTTTTTTTCGTTTATAAGAATTAGATTGGCTTTTAACTTCATGCACCATGGTTTTTTGAAAAAGCAACACACTCTTCGATAGTGAGTCGCAACTCACAAGTTATGATTTTTCCTTCGCACATGCATCTTGACTGTGTAAAAGTTGATTGACAGAGTGTGGCAAGAAAATATCTTCCTATCTCTTGAGTAATGCTAGAAAGCAAATCTTATAAAACTAGACTTATGAAATACAAATTAAGTTACAAACCCTGGATAAGTTTTAGATTTCCTATATGATACACAATTTGCTATTTATCCTTATATTATAACAATAATTACTTAAATTCTGCATACTTTAGTATCTATTTTAAATTTAAATATTACAAATACAATATAATTATTCCATTAACAAAAAGACAAACAAGATGATTTAGAAAACTAAGCTATTTCCTTAAATAACGAAAACAACCGTTATAGCCTATGTTGTTACTAAATAAATAATCTCTTATTCTGGCAATTTTGTGAATGTTTATTAAAAAGTGATTACGACCATTTTGGATATATAATTAAATATTAATTAAAAAATTACCGCTTTTTCTCAATGATTAAGCATAGAATATATTCAAAAGGCCAAACATGTTGGGTCTATTATTAGGACATTAATTGATATTTTAACCTCAACAAAATTAATCGTGTCAAGCAATGGAAAATGTTGATTGTGGATATCGTCGACATAGAAATTGGTATTGTAATATTAATCAAATACATACAAGTTGATATCAATAATTCTATATGTTAATTAATTTTTTTTTTATAAATTGAGTTGTGAGCAAAAATTGTTAGCTACAATTAATAATAATAACAATAATAACAATAATAATAATAATAATAATAATAATAATAATAATAATAATAATAATAATAATAATAATAATAATAATTATTATTATTATTATTATTATTATTATTATTATTATTATTATTATTATTATTACATATTATTAATATTATTTGTGTTTATTGTGTTATAATGATCTAGCAGTCAATAAATAGAAGCATAAACACACTTTTTAAGAATAAATTAACACACTTATTTTAACTTCATCATTATGTGATGTTGGTATGTCAAAAACTATAAAACAATCGAAGCATTAGTCTCATTACATTGTTGCTAATTTTATTTTCTAAGCCCCTTTTTTGTTGCAAGGATGATCAATGATCAATCCAAATCTTTTATGACGAATGATCGAAAGCATCGTGTGTACAAAATCAAGCATCAAACACAACAATAAGTATGATAATTTATACTCGCTCTAATTTCATCTTGTCAAAAACATTTTTATAAGAAGAGTGTAGTACTCAACTTGTTGCACGCATAAGCCATGAATGATAGTGTGATTGGACTCTAATGGGTAGGTGATCGTTGGCATGATCCCATCACCTCACCATGAGCTTCATCATGCTATTTTTTATGTGTTTGATGAAACTAGCTGATACCGAAGTTAGAGCTGATTAATTGATAATCTCAAGTCTAATCTATAAGTTACTTGAAAAGACTTATATTTTAGGGAATTATGAAAGATTATTTTTTAATATTCCCTTCAAGATTTTAATATCCAAACGAGACTAAAGGGCCGGAAGCTTATAAAAATTAGAATCTCAAATATCTATAATATGTTATAAGTCTGTTGCCAAACACACCTTTTGTGTATTAAAAAAACTGATAACTGAGTATGATGACGTGATTGAGTTAGTATTAGTGTGATATTTCAAGGATAAAACGTTAATGAAGTAATCTTCTACACTCCTTCAGATATATATTCGTTTCAAATGGATTAAAAACAATATTTATTTTGACAAATAATTTAATTAAAAAAAGGAGTATCAACCATACTAAGGGCCTAAGGGGTGGCAATTCATGTCGGTTTCGGGTTAGCGTGTTCATGTCGTTTGTGTTTCATGTCAATTTCGTGCCGGCCAGTTTCTAAACCATTTTATTTTCAAGTCGGGTTCGAGTCGTGTCATATTTTCTTGTGTCAAGTTCGTGTCGTTTTTCGTGTTAACCTATTTTCGACAAATGTATTGCATGGATATTTTTTCATTTTTTTGAATATGAAGTTAATATAAAAAACTAAAAAAGCAATGAGTCACGAATGAAAAATATAAGTGTTGTTTATAGTTTTGAAATTTTATAACCCCAATAAAATTACTATGAAAATCTTCATGTGGTCAAGCAATCTACATGAGATAGTACTCGGGTCCGGGGGGGGGGGGGGGGGGGGAGGGATGACAAGAAAGTCACGGTGATGACAAATTCAAGACCAATAGATGAGTGACAAAAGATAGATAGTATTAGCGAGAACGACCGTATCTTTTTTGAGAAATGAGTATAAGAGGGAAAGAAGACAAAAGACTAGTAAGATAATAAGTTTTTAATGTAGTTATCACCTTAATTTCATTTTAAAAACTTTTATGATTTTACCTTTATCGTGTCATTTGGTTACTATCAGGGTATTGTGTTCGTGTAATTTTTCTTAGTGATTGGTTCGTATCAATCTGTTTTTTAGTTTTTGAGTTAGTGTCGTGTTTATGTCACTTTTTCTCTGGTCAGGCTGGTGACGTGTCAAAAATTGTCAGCCCTGACATAAAGTAATTATGAGGTCCTATTTGTTTCGCAAAATTCAAAATGATAAAAAAAATAGAAATAAAATCAAACTGCGTACTAATAAACTTGTTTTAAACAAGGAGTTCTAAGCCCGCGTGTTACAGCGGGTGTTATTTATCTAATTTGATAGAGTTTGATAATAAGTAATGAAGTATAAAATATATGTTTATTTACTAATAATAATAATAACGATAACAATAATAATAATAATTATTATTATTATTATTATTATTGTTATTGTTATTATTTTAAGAGTTTTGATTAAGATTAAAAATAATTGAAACACTAATACGATTAAACTTTTAAACTTTTTATAATAACCATTAATCTTATTGTTGAATTGTTTAAGCATTAAAGTTAAGGTTATTTTTATTAACCATTAAACTTATTTTTTGTAATGAATTTTATGTAGGTCTTGATGTAAATATATCATTATAGAAGAACTATCATTTTTGACGTTACTAACTCTGCCTTTTTAGGTAAAAAATATAGTTTTTTCTAGCACAAAGTAGACAAAAAGTAGATGAAATATAAAATAGTCTATTTACTAATAATAAATAATAAAAATAATAATAATAAGATTTTTTGTGATAGATTTTATGTACGTATATATCATATTATTGTTTGATCGTCAAGTCAGGATATAAATATATTATTATAGAACAACCGATATTTTTTACATTACAATCTTTGTAAAAAATATAGTTTTTTCTGAGACAAAAAGATAAAAATTAGATGATATATAAAATAGACTATTTACTAATAATAAATAACAATAATAATAATAATAATAATAATAATAATAATAATAATAATAATTTTGAATGGGAGAAAATGACATATGTATCAAACGAATTGCAAATTATAAACTCTCCATTTCAATTGCAATAAAGGACAAAATTCTATTTGCAATAAACGACAAAACTTTTTCCTTCAATTTGTATATACTTATCTTCTAATCTTCAAATATATATAATAGACTAATTTGAAAAAAAATTATTAGATAATCTGAACCATTCATTTAATAAAAGATTTAATCTTAGCCGTTAATTACTTTAATTCTAAAATTTTGATTTTGACTTTTTAGAGTCAAACTAATGTAAATTAGTTTAAGATAACTCTTAATCAAATCAATGATTAATATCAAAATATATTATAAACAAATTTAAACAACAAAATATATTATAAACAAATTTAAACAACAAAGAACCAATAGTCTCGAATTCATGGGAATAACAAAGTTTTTACAACCTTTATTATTTTAATTTATATTTGTTCAATATAGTTAATTATTTTATATTTATTTATATTATTATGTTGACCAAATTTTTATTTCTATCATTTTAATATATTTTATAATTATTTTAAATTCTTTTTTATTATAACAATAAGTATTTGACCTTATTACTTATGATTGTAAATATAATGATCGATAACATGTACAAAAATTTAATCATGTTATTTGGTATTTCTTCAATCACGTCCGCTCTCTTCTTTCCCGGTGCTTCAATCGCTGGTATTGAAATTGAACGTGTTTGTCGTCATTTTTTTAACTCTTATGTTTCTCTGTTTTATAATTATTTAATATCGTTTATTAATGTTTAATATTATTTACTTTTCTAAACTATCTCGTGTAACACACGGGCATTTAACTAGTATATATATATATATATATATATATATATATATAAAAGACTAATTAAAGAAAAATTATTAAATGATCTGAACCCTTAATTTAATAAAAGATTTAATCTTGATCGTTCATTTAGTTCAAATCAAAAAATCAATTTTGACTTTTTTGAGTCAAAGTATTAAAAACCCATTTCAAAATAATATAAGATTTAGTTAAATTCAATTTTAGATAAATATGATAACTTAAATTCAAAATGTAGTTGTATTAATTTAAATTCCAATCACCATATTAAAAAATAAAATACAATGCTTATTACGTAAGATTGTACCAAATGGCATAATTTTTCAATAAATATTAAAGTTCTACATATTTCTTATATTCTAATAATATTAATAAAATACTAATATTATGATTTTAGTTAGATAATCATAACTCTAATTTAGACCAAACTGTATACCAAATTGTTCGGAAAACATTAAATATGATTCACTATTATTACTAAATATATACTCAATATATTTAATGATATTTTTATTATTGTTATCTTTGTTTTCTCTATATTTTATTAATTATACTATAAATTTTATCATTATTAAATTTTATATATATATATATATATATATATATATATATATATATATATATATATATATATATATATATATATATATATATATATATCATTCTTAAAATTGACATCAGATCGAATTTTTCTTAGCTCATACAATATAATTATTTATTTAGCTAAACGAATATAAAATACTACTTTTTCATAAATAATTATGGTTACCCGTGTATTTACACGGGTATTTAAACTAGTATAATATATAATAAGATCTCATTATTTAAAATATTTATATTCGATCAAATAATAAAAAATAAATTTCATAAATAAGTTAATTATAAATTTAAATTAATATCATTATTTCAAATTCTATAAAAGAAATACCATGGATAGTCATAAATAGTGTTGACAACTTGATAATAAACACCTATATATGATATGTCGATTGTATTTTATTTGCATGTCGATTGTATTTTATTTGCAAATAGCCATAAATCCACGTCAGTACCTTCGTGTAATGGATAAAGCACACCTCATCTGCCTTTTCTTCCACCTCAAACTCAAACTCTCTCTCTCTCTCTCTCTCTCATCACTCACCACCTTCACCTTTCTCTGTCTAGATTCTTCCGGTATCCGCCGTACAACCGCCACCGCCGTCAAACCACTATTTCTAACCTCCCAGCACCTCCTTTCACTCACTACGATAAAAACATGGGTGCTAACACGTCACTATTAACCCCCGGTAGCTCCGACGGATTGGACCATTCACCGGAGCTCAACCTCGGTGACATACCGGAATCCTGTATAGCTCTGGTCTTATCCTACCTGGAACCGCCTGAGATCTGCAAATTAGCTCGAATCAATCGCGCATTTGGAGCAGCTTCCTCCGCGGATTTCATATGGATCTCTAAATTGCCGTCAAATTATCATCATCTCGTCGAGAAATTGTTGATTAGTGATAAGAGCAGATTGGGGGAAAAGGAAACTTTTGCTAGGTTAAGTCAACCTGTGTCCTTCGATGCCGGCAATAAGGTTCGATTTCTGTCTACTTTTTTTTAATTTCAACACATTAACGATCTAAGTTAGGGTTTGAGCCTTTGAGGTGAGATTTTTCCATTTTGTTTCAGGAATTTTGGGTGGACAAGATGACAGGAGGTGTATGTGTATCTATTTCTTCAAAGGCATTAACGATCACCGGAATTGATGATCGGAGATACTGGAATCATATTTCTTCCGATGAATCAAGGTGAACTCCCTTCTACAGTTCTACTTTTGTATGAGTTTAATTCTTACATGCCTATTTTATCGGTTTATTTTCCGTATTATGTCTTATTTCAATCGTTTTCTAGGTTTGGTACGGTTGCCTACCTTAAGCAAATCTGGTGGCTTGAAGTAGACGGCGACGTTGAGTTCCATTTTCCGGCGGGTACTTACTCGCTGTCGTTCAAGCTCCGGCTAGGAAAGGAGATAAAACGAAACGGACGACGAGTGTGTTGCACCGAGGGCGTCCATGGGTGGAAGGTGAAACCGGTGGGGTTGAAGCTCACAACGGCCACCGGTCAGCACTGTGTTGCCAAGCGGTTCTTGAAGACAACGGAAAACTGGGAATACCACCGTGTCGGAGAGTTTACGGTCGATGATTCAAACAAACCCACAAAGGTGAAGTTTTCTTTAACGCAGATCGATTGCACTCATGCGAAAGGTGGCCTTTCTATAGACTCGGTTCTTATATGCCCAACAAGATCAACATAAAAAGCTATATGGTCAATTTGTGTAATTTGGTTGATGATTTGCCGATTTGGTGTTGTTTGTTGGCTGAAGTTTGGTTAGATTTTTTTGGGATAGAAATCATAGCAGCTTGATAGGATGTAAATAATAATATTTTGTAATATACATAGAGATATTTGAAACAAATTCTTTTTGTGACATTTGCAAATGTATCAATATGTAGTTTAGAATGGTGTTGTTGCAAGACAATGCGAGGTGTGAGGAGTGATCGCGTCGTGAACCATGCCGCCATTGAGCCACCGGCGTAATAGTTGGCGCGATCGATATGGTATGTTGATAGTATAAAGAAGAGGTGAGGGGTTAGCTTTTTTTATGTGTTTTTATTTTACTTAATTTGTTTTTCTGGTAAGGTTACGTTTATTTTGAAGAATTTTATGGAATGAAATGAAATTGAAATGAAATTTTATGTTGTATTGCGTTTGATAAACTTATTTTTAAATAAAATCTCATTGTTGAAGATGTTTACATCTCCTTAACTAGTGAAAAGTCTATTGTATAGTTAGATTCAATGGAGTTTAATCAATTTAATTTCTTTAAATTTTGCGAAATAAAGGGGAGTTTTAAGTGTAAAAAAATACGGGTCTTGGTGTGCGATAATGAGTGTGGTTAATGAGAATCACGGCTTGATAGAATGGTGGACGCAACGTGAAGGGTTAATATAATAATAAGCAATGGATAAGGTGGTGATAAAATTGTTGGTTTGTTTGTTTATTTGATCAAGCACCGAATCGCCTGATTCTCGTGTTTGTTTTATTGATATATTTTTGGACAGTTGGATTTTGTAGATATTTTAGAACAAGAAATGATAGTTGATAAATGTCGACAAATTATTTGAAGGCATTTCGAACCGATAAATATTTGTTTCTTCTTTTGTTGTTAAGACTAAGCGAATTCACCCCTCATGATGGTGCGTTAGTCAATCTTATGTTAAGTGGGACCATCGCCCCCACCCCCTTAAATTCAAAGTGATAGATATGCGGTTGTTGCTAACGCTTTTTTTCTCTCTTCTCTTTATCTCTCTTCTCTCTATCTCTCTTCTCTCTTTTAATTTTATTTTTTTTAAAATAAAAATAAATAAAGAATAGTTGAGAGAGATAAATATGCGGATTAGTGAGATGAAGGGGTATGAGACAGAAACATAATATGGCTGTGATGTGATAATAGAAAAAAGATAGATGAATACACATGATCTTAGTGATAAAAACATGTTTGATATAGGATTTGTTACTCCCGAGTATTGACCCATTGCGGCATTTTGAAATATATACGTTTATTAGAGTAATAATATAGGTGTTTAAAAGCCGTCTAATTTATTTATTTTTTAATATGTGGATTAGATGTTTTTTCTCGCCATCTTATTCTTTCATTTTGTCATTTGTTTCGGGCAATTAAATATTAGACATAACTTTAGTCCCATTATATATAATAACAATTATCAGGAAATCACTGTTAAATGAACAGTAACTTTCCTGTTTGTTATTATATATTTAACGCAACAAACCAATTAACATCTACATTAGTTGGTGGAGTGGCAAGAATGGAGGATGGTTAAGCAGCAGGTTCAGGGTTAGACTCCTTCATCTAGCTTTTTTATTATTTTTTCCCTCACGCCTCGACCTGCACAACCGATCTTTTTATTTACTTTTTGATTGCATTCATATTTTTTATTTTATGATTTTATATTAACAGAATTAATTTTATATGTTTTTTATTATTTTTTCCCTCACGCCTCGACCTGCACAACTGATCTTTTTATTTACTTTTTTATTGCATTCATATTTTTTTATTTTATGATTTTATATTCACAGAATTAATTTTATATGTTTCTATTATTTTTTGTTTCAATATTATGCTCTTATAAAAATATACTTTTTAACTAGATGTAATATGAAAAATAAAACCTCAGATGCTTTATTACAACCCCTAAATATTAATATTCTTCTACCAATTTAATATTTTCGCTTAATTAATTGATATTTTTTATATTTTGTTCACGTCATTGCAACTTCCGCTAAAAAATTAACTGTTTTTGAATTTCTTTAATAACTTTTAGGATATAATGTTCGGTATTAATAGGAATATATGTCTGCAACCGTTTCATTTTCATCTATATTTTGATGTAACGGTATTGTAACACGACATTTATCTTAAAAATATATTTTCTAAGATCTAATACTACAAAATGCTTTTCATTCGGTACCTATAATTTTATGTTACTATTTATATTAAAATATAGATAAAAGCAAGTAGATGACAAATGTATATTTAGACTTATAAAAGAAAAACACATTAGACGTTATATCAAAAAAATAAACCTGACTTTTATTAATAAGCATATTAAAGTTTAAACTCTTTTATCACTTTATTATACTACAATTTAGATGTTAGTTTATATATTTTGTTTATCCAACGCTCCGCGGCAACGCGCGGTAAAAGTCATCTAGTTTATTATACAAATAAAGTATTTATTTTATTATATTTGTAGATGGAATACAACCCCTAAATATTAATATTCTTCTACCACGTTATATTTAATATTTTCGCTTAATTAATTGATATTTTTTATATTTTGTTCACGTCGTTGCAACTTCCGCTAAAAAATTAACTGTTTTTGAATTTCTTTAATAACTTTTAGGATATAATGTTCGGTATTAATAAGAATATATGTCTACAACCGTTTCATTTTCATCTATATTTTGATGTAACGGTATTGTAACACGACATTTATCTTAAAAATATATTTTCTAAGATCTAATACTACAAAATGTTTTTCATTCGGTACCTATCATTTTATGTTACTATTTATATTAGAATATAGATAAAAGCAAGTAGATGACAAATGTATATTTAGACTTATAAAAGAAAAACACATTAGACGTTATATCAAAAAAATAAACCTGATTTTTATTAATAAGCATATTAAATTTTAAACTCTTTTATCACTTTATTATACTACAATTTAGATATTAGTTTATATATTTTGTTTATCCAACGCTCCGCGGCAACGCGCGATAAAAGTCATCTAGTTTATTATACAAATAAAGTAATTATTTTATTATATTTGTAGATGGAATACAACCGCTAAATATTAATATTCTTCTACCACGTTATATTTAATATTTTCGCTTAATTAATTGATATTTTTTATATTTTGTTCACGTCGTTGCAAATTCCGCTCAAAAATTAACTGTTTTTGAATTTCTTTAATAACTTTTAGGATATAATGTTCGGTAGTAATAGGAATATATGTTTGCAACCGTTTCATTTTCATCTATATTTTGATGTAACGGTATTGTAACACGACATTTATCTTAAAAATATATTTTCTAAGATCTAATACTACACAATGCTTTTCATTCGGTACCTATCATTTTATGTTACTATTTATATTAGAATATAGATAAAAGCAAGTAGATGACAAATGTATATTTAGACTTATAAAAGAAAAACACATTAGACGTTATATCAAAAAAATAAACCTGATTTTTATTAATAAGCATATTAAAGTTTAAACTCTTTTATCACTTTATTATACTACAATTTAGATATTAGTTTATATATTTTGTTTATCCAACGCTCCGCGGCAACGCGCGGTAAAAGTCATCTAGTTTATTATACACATAAAGTATTTATTTTATTATATTTGTAGATGGAATCTTTTAAGAGTTTAGTTTTTAAAGGTTTATCAAAGTTGTCATATTTTACTATTGTATATACATAACTTTAAAACCTACTTTTTAATGTACCGAACATTCAAAACTACCCATTGATGTACCCAGATACTTATTCAACACGTAACCGGTAGTTCTGTTATTTTTTATTTATTTTAAATAACAATCTATTTTTACACAGATAAATCAATAACTCATATATTTTTTATGAACATTCAATGTGTTCTTCCAAACTTTGAAGATCTAAAACATTAAACCCAGATATAAAAAAAATTGACATGTTAAACCAACAGATAAAATGAAAGATCAAAGGATGATGAGCAAAAGTATCAACATGTTAAACCACTTCAATAGATCTAGGTGATTGTAACACTTGTACATCAAAAAATCAAAGCTTAAACATGTTCTAGAAAATCAAACCCTACAAAAACAAACTACAAATCTGGGTCGAACAAAAGATTAAGATGAAGATACAAATCGGACCTTCAAATCTGAAGGGACATAAATCCGAGTGCACTTAAAACCGACCTTCAAACTGGAACGGAATTGGAAACCAGATATTTCAATTGATGAAACTGAAACGGAACCAAATCCAAACTCTAGAAGATGGAGGATGAAGACGAAATGGAACATGATCTGATGAAGAACCCAAATCGCCGAAAACCTAACTCGTTTGAAAGTTTAAAATCAAAAGATGAAGGCCTTGAACCCAAAATCGGAAACCCTTGTGAAGAAATAATTCGCCAAAAGATGAAAGCCTTAAACCCATAATCCAAAGATGAAAGCCTTGAACCCATAATCCAAAGATGAAGGCCTTGAACCCTACATCGATACTTACCATGGAACTGGAAATCCTCGATGAACCCATTCCAGAAGTCGAAGGTGGTGGTGGTGGACCTGGTAGAATCTGGAAGTCGAAAACCCTTGATGAAGGTAGAGGTGGACCTGGAAAATTAAGAAACGGGACCATGGCAAAATCGAAATCCCTCGATGGCCCCATACATTCTTCATTTTGTTATTATTATAATTAAAAAAATTACTAATCTTATTTGATGTTTTTGAATTAGATAATCCATGTCACTTGCCACATAAAATGCCAAAGTAATCAAAACCAGTAACACATAAGCAATTAACCTACTATAGCAGGTTGAATACCAGTCGGTAGTTTTTGAATGTTCGATATATTAAACAATAGTTTTTAAAGTTATGTATATACAATAGCAAAAGATGACAACTTTAATACATTTTTAAAAACTAAACCCATCTTTTAATTATCAAATTTGTTTCGTTTTTTAAATATTTTTTATCCAAATAAATGGTTTGTCCAAAGTTTAGTATATATATTAAGAATGTATGCAAGTTAGATAAACATGGAAATGATTTAATAAAATAAAGTAACAATAAAACAAGGTAATAATAAGAAAAGTTAGAAGGTATAATTGTGATTTTTAAAAATATATTTTAGATAAATATCATATTATGACAAGAATCTATATTAAAATGGAGGTAAAAATAAATCACTCTAATTATGTAATTATATTTAAACTACACATTCTTTATTAAAAATAAAAAGGTTAAATTAAAATATTAAAAAATCAAATGCCATTCACCAACGAAGAACTAAAGAGAATTTTATCTATATCCTTATAAATTTAGTCCATACAAACTTTAAAAATTACATATTAGTTTGTAGATAATTAGTTTGAAAACTAACACAAATCCTAACTCGATTGGAACAAGATAACTAGTTTACTAGTTTGAATAACAAATCCTAATTGTTACTAGGTTGAAGAACAAGTCATTATCATATCTATTCAAGAAAAAAAATCCTTTCACATAGCTTAACTCGACTGAAACAAGAAAATGAATGCAAATCCTAATCGCTCCCTAACAAATAAAAAATGTTTGTAAACCCTAACAAGAAATCACTTAAGAAAACCCTGACAACAAAATCTATATGTAAACCGAACCCTAATTGCACATGATTAGTTTGTACAAATCCCAAATGGCTTGTATGAACATATTGCAATTATAGAGCGCAACTAACTGCAGGTTCATTCACTAAAGTTCTATTTGTTTTGGGTTTCCCATTATGCCGAAGAAAAATGAGTCATAGTTTGAATTTTCCATTCGCAGGTTCTTCAATGAGATTTTGGATCATTTTACAATCACAAGTATGCCAATTTGTAGTTTATGTTGACTACTTTCGATTATGAACCTCTTTTCTTTGGAACCCTAAATTTTTTGTTTTGATTTTTCATGTTTCAATTTCATGTTCGTATTTCAAAGATTCCTGTTTTTTAATTTTGATTTCTAAATTTTATATTAAAGATTCACATCCTCAAGATGTGTACACTTCATGTTCATGTTTCACCGAATCTGAAATTTTGGTCTGAAACAAGTTGGTTACATTTTAGAAAATTAGTTGCATTATCTGAGATAAAATAAAGTTGGTATGTAAAATGATATTTTAAACAAAATTAATTATATTTTGACGTACCATACTTGTATTAGTATAATAAAGTTTTTTAAATTTTTCTAATTTATTTTAGAGGGAAAGAAAACTAAAGGTGCATACCTAAAAGTAAGGCTAGTAATTTGGAACGTATTCGAGTTATTTGTGTCGTTTTCAAGTTGAACTATTATCGATCCAAGTTAATTTCATGTCACTTTAATTCATGTTCGGTTCGGATCGTATTTTATGACGACCCGTTTTTACCGGGAAAATTTGGATTATGTTTCCAAGGATAAACTTCGAATTTCCAGATCAGGTTTCATGTTGACCCAATATTTGAGAAAAAATTGTATATAAAATTGACTTTGAAAATCAGATTTTTAGGTCTGTTTCACAGTTCAAATACGAAAAACAATTCTCGTTTGAACTGTCCCCTATATATCATATATTGCTTCTTTAAAAGCCAATTTCCTATTTATCACTTTATGAGTTATTTTCTTTGTTATACTTGAAATGATCACAATAATTTTAAGTTTCTTTATGAATTATTGAAAGTGGTTTCTTAAATTTGTGGATTAATCGAAGTTCCGTGTTACTAAAATATATAGTGAATTATTAAATTTGATGATCTTGTGGTGATTAATGGTTTTGGCAGATGGATTATTTTGTATCTAATATAGTTTTACGATTCAATGAATTTGATGATCTTGTGGTTAAGTGACATATGTGACTAGATATTTTTTTTGACAAATTTGGTTTTATGGAGCCCGAATGTTTGGTTTAGTATAGTTTTGGTTTGGATTATCGTTGGATAAATTTTTTTCAAAATTCAATTAAACTAAACTAAATAAATTCATAGGTTGGTGAAAGATCTTCTCAAGACGTGACGCGGTTATACATTTAATAATTGTAAGGGTCATACTATCTATCCCCCTCTCCCTCACATGCTCATATGTCACATCATTAAAAAATAATTTTCAAAGCAACTTTTTCCCTCACAAACATCAAACCAAGAGTGCTAACTAAATAATGGAGGGGAGATAAATAGAATCTCCCTAAATGTAATTAGTGCAGGAGTTTATGTACGAGGTAATTTTATGCCCCCTTTTATTTTCCAAAATATATAATCACCTGAGTTTTCTAGACCTCCCGCAAACAAACGCCATTTCCACCGCCACTCAAATCTGCTATTTTCCTTTTCTAGCCACTCTTTCCTCATCACAAAAGGTGAACGATTTCCTCTTTTTTTTCCATCTACTTCTGTGCAATTCGTAAATTCCTTTGTTGTTTTTGTGTATCTTTTAAACGGTAATGTCGTCGATCCTTTAGGAAATCTGATGTTTTAAGCGTACTAGTCTTTGAGATTGGAAATTAGGAGGAATCTTGTTGTGAATCTTGGTAGTTGTTATAACTTCGATGCTAATTAGCAGATCTTTCTTGAATTTATGCAATTAACGTCAATTTAGCAGTAAAATCTCAACCCGTTCGTCACTCAAAATCGTCTAGATCGTTTATGGAACCTTTTTATGTGATGGGGTTTGGAAGTATGTGTTGCATCTCCTGCAATTTGAAAATGCAACTTGATTCAACATTCAGTTTGATTAATTATGTTTTATGATTTGATTGGATGTAAATTCTGGCTGTAGATGGATTTTGCCCTAGACAATTATCGGCCATATGTGTTTCTTTGTTGAAAATGTCTGTTTTTCATGAATATGAATTACCCAGTTTTTAATTATTTAGAACTAAACTTGGGAGTGAAATATTTGAGGCATGCTATTATGATAATAAACCCTAAAGTGCTACTCAAGTGTTTCAGATCATGTCTCTTATAACTATACATTTTTGAGTGAGCAATGAAACTTTTTCTGAGTCATTTAAGTTTACCATAACTTAGGAGAAGTTACTAAAGCAAACACTTTAGGTGGAATGGGAAACGGCAGACAACTTTAAGTGAAAAGTTTAGTTAAGATTGTGCATGTGGAATGACATTATCTTTATCCAGTGAACTGTGAATGTGGAATATCGTTACAGTTATCAAGGGAAGTGAATCATGCTATAATAGCATCGCCATCTTATTACTATCTGCAGAGAAATAAAAACCTGGGCTACCATACTATGTGCCAATTAATCATAATCCCTGATGTATATTTTACTTGCTTCCTCAATTTCTGCTCAACTTTTCCAGTTTCAGATTCTTGGCCTCTTGGGTAATAAAGATCAATCTTGATATCATTTTCTGCTTTGCCATATACATGGATGGCCTGCCCTGTTAAGATACTGAAATGAGATTAAGCAATTGCTGAGAATACAATGGTCTAACATTACTGCTGATATCATAACATCTAGGATTCTGTTAGATCTGTTTAGGGGCAGCCCAAGACAATGCTGGTGTATTCCAGCAGGATTCTGGGGCAGCAAAGTAAATGGAAATCAGGATAAAGCTGGGTTTAAAAGGACTAGGATGTAGGAGAGTCATAAGTTATATGGAATGTTGTCGATTAGTATGCTGTTGATAAATTTTAGTAGAATGATAATATGTCAATACAGGGGTGGCACATGTTCGTGTTGGAGAGTTCCTATATCTCAATGACCCATTTAACTAATTGTCTCAGAATGCTGCATTTTTACCTGGACATGTTTATTAAACATGTTAGCTGTGTACGACCTGAACTAGAGCCCAAAAGCACACGATAAGTTAGAAGGTGAAAATTAGTATATTTTGGAAGTACACAACAAATGGTAGTTTATAAAGGTAACCAATGGTGAAAACAATCTGTTTATCATACAGTTAATGTCTTGACCTATTTGTGGCCCTAAAGTAGTTTGGTATTTTAGATAAATTATTAGAATTTACATTTTTTTCATATTATTTTTATAGGGGTTGGTGGGTTGGAGACGGGCTAGGAAGCTCAACCTGAAAACAATCTGTTAGTGATACTGTTGCTGTTTTGACCTATTTGCAACCCTAAACTGTTTATTTCTTGCCGGGTCACAAATTGCCTCCCTATTAGAGGATTAGGACATGATGGAGGATATTCTCGATTTACAGGAACATTATTCTCTATTTGCTGTAGTTCAGTAAGCCTATATTCATCCAACGGATTTCCTTGTTTCTGTTTTAAGAAAAACACACTTTATAATGGTTTTCATGTTACTGAACTATGTTTTCCATTATATGAATGCAATCAAATTTTGTTAGAAGAATGTCCCATACCCAGAATTCTCTCAATTTCATTAACAGGCTTTTGTTTTCTTAAATTCCCACTGTTTTTCAGTATCTTTCGTAATTTCTTGCATTAATGTCAGAATTTTTTGTCTTTTTATTGCATTATGTGTTCCCTGTTGATCTAGTGTACTACATCGTTAATCTACTATGTAGTTTCACGTGCACATATGTACTTGCCTTTATTCTTTTAGTACACGAATATCTATCTTTGTTTTATTTGCATATGAAAGCAGACTCTCTCTCTCTCTCTCTCCCACCCTCCCTCAAGAATTTACAGATATGCAAAGGTGAAGAATGAAAATGTAGATTTAAGGTTGCACAGCACACATCTTGATTTCCTGCATCATGTGATAACCAACTGTTGATGTTGTTTTTCTTATTATGGTTTTCAGGTTTATGACTGTAAACTAGGGTCTGTCACAGTCTCACAGATCATGGAAACTCATGTCGATTTCTTGCAATGGCTTGAACCTGACATGGCACGCAAAATACTTCTGTGTTTAGATGATTCTGCTGACCTCATTCGCGCATCTGCTGTATCTCGATACTGGCAAAATATCGGTACGTATCATCATATATTATTTCACTATTGATTTAATAATTGAATCTTTGCATAACATGTGTCTTTTAGTCCTCATATCCTTCTTCTTGAATATATCTGGTGGTTGTAGTGGTCTCTAATGACCTTAGCAAGCATCTTTGCCTGACAAGATTTCCTCAGCTTGCTAGCATTACTCGTGTACTCAAACCAAATCTCAACTCAGAATCAGCTGTCGATAGTCCATCCAGTGATGCTATTGAACACCGAGCTTATGGTTCTCTTTTCCGAGCTTTTACATCATTTCCACAAGCTTATTGTATTGCTGATCCTGTGAGTGCCTCGAGCACAGATAACTATCCAGGAGAAAGTATCATGAATACTTTAGATCCAAGAGACAAAATTCTACATCGGGACTCTTATTGGTCAAGTAAAGGAAGCGATGATCCTGACAGGCCTGAGACATTGATATATAATTTAACAGCCAGTTTGTGTGTTATAACAGAAATTGACTTGCATCCATTCCAAGGTTTGTTTTTCTGTTAGTTTCTTGTATTTTTTTTAAAAACTTTAAGCACCTTCTAACTCTGGCATTCATTTACACAGCCTTGTTTCAGTTGGGTTTCCCGATATACTCATCGAGATCTGTGCGATTTCGAATGGGTCATCCGAAATCTTGGAAGGAAATAGATTATGATTTCATGGAGGCACAAGAGTGTGCAGATGACAAGTTTATTTGGACATACACATCACAAGTGTTCCCAGTGGCTCAGGTGAGTTTGTGGATCGTTTATTGTTACTTCCATAGTTCCATACAAATGAAATGCTACACGTAAATTGTTTTACAAATATTATCGCAATAATTTAGTTTAAAAATTTAATTAAAGCTTAAATTTTTAATTATTTATGAAGTTTAAAGAAACATATAAAAAGAATTTTTACAGGCTAACACAACCTAGAACATTCAGAACTGTTTTGATCGTTCTAGAATCACCCGTTTTGAGTTAACCATTAATGACAATAGTTTAATTTTTTTTTTTTGTTAATGCTATAAATTTGTATAATGCTATAAATCCTCGAAAACAACTTTGATCTTTGAAAAAGATCCCCAAATATATTAATGAAACAATAGATAAACAATTTTACTAACAAAAAATTTGATTATATAAATCTTTTTCTGAAACATGTTAAGTTTTACATCAAATTTGATTTTTAATCAATATTTAAATTTTTTTAGCCTGAGCCGCCCATCTTGCCACCTCTAACTTCATTTGTAACAGGAAAATCGCCTACAAAGGTTCAAGTTGCCGGAGCCTGTAGTCTGCATTGGTGGTTTTTTGCAGGTTGAGTTGTTGGGTCGGGTTCAGAAACAAGCAGCGGATGGCAAATATTATATATGGTCAGTAAAGATATTCCTATTCCTATTATTATTAATTAGTAATTCGAAGTATAAAAAACTTGTAAAGAAACTGATAAAGTTACTCCTCTTTACAGTGTGGCTCATGTCCAAGCGATAGGGCGCCAACTATCACCTGCATTTTGTTTAGAGTTTTCTGAACAATCCAACAACATCTCTCTCAAGTATGATGCCGAGGAATTTGAACTTATGATGCAGAGTGTTTCCAGTGGGAATACTGGTTCACTTAGTACCAGTTTACTTCCTGTACAACCTCCTAGACAACTAGCTTGGGGGAATTTACAAGACTTTATGCAGATGGTACAAGCACATGAAGAGGGCGTCGAGTATGAATGGGTCGATGATGATGATGAGTTTGAGATGGATCCCCATGATGAGAACGATGCAGTCTTCATAATCTAGGTAAATTAGCATGGTACAATGTGTTTTCTTGTGTGGTATAACTTCGTATATAGTTTCTGCTACTTACTACAACATTCTTCGGTCTTGATGTCGTGTTAAACTTAAGACCGTTGTTACTTCCCGAGCTGAAATCCAAGCAAAAACTCTGTTCTTCCTAGGCTTCTGCAAGTATATGTTCTTGAGAAATAATTTCAAGTTTTGGTCTTTGTAGATAGAGGATTTTTAAACTTTTGTGTTACTAAGATATTTATATAGAATTTGATGCGGTTTCACTTGAAGAAAGATTTTCAACTGACATGCAAGTATGCAACCTAAGGTAAAAGTTTTATCTTTCCATTTGTTAAAGGGTATTAAACAATGGATTATTAAGAGAATTTTGTTGAATTCAATTATATATTGAGAGAAATTTCATTCACTAGATTATTAGCACTGAATGATATTGAAGTCTAAATGATTTAGGTGTTATAACTTTGTTTGCATTTTCGTATTGCCGATCTGGGCATGGTTAGTTAGGACCAGTGATGCTGACGTGATAGTTACTACAATTATGTTCTAAAAATACATTTATATATTATAAACACATTTCGAGTTTTAAAATCAATTTAAGAATCTACAAATGAATAGGAATTTACTTGTAATATGAGGGGATACGACTGAGTAGAGAAGTAAAAGCACTTCGATATTTTGTCTTGATGATAATTATCTAAAAAACTTCATATTTCAATTAAGAAGTTAATTGTATGCATATACTTCTATAACGATATCATCATTATTATTGTTTCTTCACATGGCAATCGAAGATCTGGAGGGGTAATCTTGATTCTTTTCAAAATCATATGTGCATTTTTTGGAAGGTTTATTTTATGGACTAGTAATAAGTTTGAGTTTTGTTTCAATTAGGTCACTCGTGTTTTTAAGGCAATTGAAAAATTAAGTTTTAAAAAGTTTTATTTTTGTGAAATATATCTTATTTTACAGGTTAACACGTAAACATAGTTAGTTTAAAGGCTTTTTGCCGGTAATCTTTCTTTAAATATGGTTTTGCTGTGAAAGGCCTTTAGGGGATGTTTGATTTGTTAGAATGTTAGGGAATTAAATTATTTTCGTATTCGGTGGGATTAAATTACTAGGTAGAAGATGCAACCAAACAATATGATTGATGGAATTGAATTCTAATTATAATCTCTAACATTTGTTAGGAATCAAATGAACAGTAACATCTAAGATTTATATCTATAATTGATTTGTGAAGTTAGATTTGAGAACTTCTTTTGGCTTGATGGTTGGTCCCTCATTTTTTATACAACATATCTAGAGTTCCAGTTTGAGTTTTGGAACCTTGCGCTCATTTTCTACTTTTTTTCATCAGCTCATCCTCCATTTCACATTCAATACTTCTAATTATATATATATATACACAATAGAGAAGGCCTTAACCTACGCTGGATTCACTGTTCATAAATAGGTTCCTCTAACTTACGCTACTTTTTCGGTTATAGATTTCGTATACGGAAAATTCAACAAACGGTGCTGCAGGTCGGCTTGTTAAGGCGTAATATTATTATGTCCTCATGGGTGGGAGTTCGACTCCTGTTAGGTCCTATTTTTTGCTACTTTTTCATCCCTTCATTATTTGTTTTTTTTTTCTTGAAAGCCTCATTACTTATTATAATATACTGTTTGTAGTTAGACAATTTTATAATATATTTATTTATGGGAAAATCATCCGTAATGTTAACATTACGCAACTTAGGTGATGTTACACTCACAATCTACTTTAATGAAGGGTAGTTTAGTCATTTCAGTATTTACTCATTTAAGTGGTTTGTGAGTGTAACATCACCTGAGTTATGTGATGTTAACATTACGGATTATTTATATATATATTCTCTACGGAATTCCTTTTAAGTTTTTTTATTCCTGTAAACTATAAATTTTTCTTCAAATTCTCATATATCATATTTTATTTAGCAAATTCATTTTACATCATCTCTACTTTTATTTCCATCTTTGTATTTTCCTATTTTCTTCATTATTTGATAATAACTATAATCAGATTCTCTTATTCTTCTTTTTGTTTTCAATATTTTTTCTTCGTTTTATTAATGATATAATTTATTCCTATTTAAATATATTTTGACCAATAAAGACAAAAACCGCGAGAATAATAGCTGTTCATTTGGTTAGTGGAATTCATAGATGGAGAGCATGAGGAGATAAAGTGTGGCAAGGTGCAGGGGATGAATTCGTTCTCGTGGTTCTCGTAATAAAAATGATTCTCAAATAAACATTTCTATATTTATATAATAAATGATGAATTACAAACCTGCAGCGAAGCGCATGTATTACAACTTGTTCAATACGTGGCTTCATTTTTTCATCAGCCCTTCATCGCTACACAAGGATTCAAGTTTAAGTTTTTATTTATATTATTATTTTATTTAAACAATTAATTTTACATGTCGTTTTTTTAATAATTTTTTAATGTATAATGATTAGTGCAAATAATTTTTATATTGTTTTTGCATTTCAAATAAGATATGATAATATTTAATTTAAAGTATAACTTATATGTTTTTGAATGAAAAATTAAAATTTATAGTTTTTATATTCTTTTTCTACATCAATGATTACTTTTTTATCATCGAAAATAAGATTTTGATTGTCAGATGTTTAATTTTTATTTCACTTATTTTTAAATAGTTATGTTTATATCTATTCTATGTTTATTTGAATTTAACTTTTCCAACTTTTTATTACATTTTTATATAAAATTTATGTCTTATATTAATTTTATATATTATTTTAACACATTATATCGTATAGATATAAATATAATTATGATCATCTTATTTTTATCTAAATTTTAAAATTTTGATATAAAGTTCATTATAATATGATATTTGAATAAAACATGTACCTTCTAAAATCTTAATAATAACAAATACATTTTTGTCCGATAAACATTATATTATATCAAATTTATATAGCTTTTAACTCACAATGTTTAATGTATTTAGTGTAAATATGAATGTATATTTGTGATCATCTTATTTTAGCTACATTTCAATATGAATTTTATCGTGAATACGATGTATTATAAAAATATTTTCTAAAATTATAGAGATACATTTTGTTGGACAAACATTATATTCACATTAAAATATATATTCAGATGCAAATGTTAGCTTTTATAATTTGTTCATCCTTATTTTTTGTTTTCCACGGCAACGCGCGAAACTTGCTACCTCGTTCCATCACATTTTGTGGGATTTCAGCAAAACAAATACACCTTGTTTTTCAATGGAATTGGAATCTATAAAGGAATTGAAATGTGAAGCATTTAGATTTGGAATCAAAATTCCTAGCCCACTGTGTTTGGTAGTCCTAGTACATATGAAATTGGAATTCACTTTCCCACCACAACCTACCCTAGTTAGATCCGCCACCAGCATCCATAACCACCGCCACCATCTCACCAACATTGTCACCTCCGGTCCTCCACCACCGCCTTACTATCACCCATCATTGAAGCCTCACCGTTGCCCCGAAGCCTTGCCACCGGCCCTCTATTGCCAAGTCAGAGGGTGAAACAAAAGAAGCCTTGTTGTTGCCCCTCTGTCTCCATTGTCGTTGTCGCTCCTTTGTCGCCAAGCCAGCGGGTGAGACGGAAGAAGCCTCGCCGTCGCCCTTTTGTCGCCATCGTCGCCGCCACTCAAAACCATCGAAGCCTGTTGCTAGTCGGTCGCTGGTCGCCAGTCGCTGGGAAGCCATATGCCATCATTGCATCTTTTTTCTACCAATCATTTTTAGATGGTGAGCATGAAGGAAGGAACTTTAATATCTTAGGCAAGGAGAAGGATTCTACTTTTCCTTATTTGAAGAAAAGTTTTCCCTATCAAAGATTCTAATTCCATTGATCAAATGTGAAGCAAACATGAAAACTCTAGAAATTGAATTCCAATTCCTTTAAATTCCTGAGGATTCCTTCTAACCAAACACCCTAGTCTTTGTTGTGGTATCACTTTCCAAAGTAGCTTAAGGTGGATGGAATAAGGCAATCCAGAATTCACCAATGTAATTATGGTTCTCAACACACTTTGGTGGTGGTTTGTACTTCCATTTGGAACTTCAGAGAATCAGAGACCTTATTTGGTTGTTTTTCTTATCAAACCACAACCCAGTTGGTAAGACCAAAATCGAGATGGAATGACCAACGAAAACTAAACTTGAATGGATTAACCAAGAAAACGGAATGGAAGAAGTTTGCAATTTTCAAATCGAAGTTTTAGGTTTGATTTTCGGTACTTGTGGCGGGGTATCCTTCCTCGAGCTTATTGTGACAGTCATATCTTTTTGAATGGGGGAGAAATTTGAACCATAAAGGTGGCAAATGGAGGGCTTTTATGGGTGTGATTTGCATATATTCATGGATGGTTTGAAAGACTAGGAATAACAAGGTGTTATCAGTTGTATCACAGGATAAGGAAGAGTGGATGTTCAGTCAAATCCAAGTTGTCTCGTTCTTGTGGTTCAACAAACGTTCGGGAGATTCCGGGTTTAAAACAAATGGATAGATTCACCTTCTTCTTGTTTCTAGCTTCAGAGTTTTGTGCTAGCATCTTGCTAGTATTTATTAATAAAATATTTAGGCTTGTTAGCAAGGTGATGCTCATGTCGAAGTTCCGTCCAGTTCGCATTTGTTACCGTTTAAAAAAAAAGCATGACAACTTACGAATGTATTGTTAGATTTTTTTGAACGGCAGATAAACTGCAGATCTTCTTAAACAGCAGATGAATTAAGATGTAAATGTTTGTATCTGTAAATATTAAAGAATTATTAGATGTAAATGTTTGTGTCCGTAAATATAAAAGGTAAAAGGATTTTATGCAAAACCTAAAAAACACCCCAAATAACACTATAGTTTTTACTCATTATTAAGTAGATAAAAATGTCAAAAGAAACAAAAATAAAATAAAAAATAAAAAATATCGTAATGTTACCTGCCAACTCAGCAGGCATACCTACTAAACCGGTCGTATGGTTTGCTGGATGCCTAAAGAGGGCGGGGCCTTTGTGAGCATGTCACGCATTAATTATTAATTAAATAATATCATTTAGCAAAAAGGATTTTATCAACTAGAAGCATAACAATGCTAGTTACAATACTATTACATGCTACACCATAGATACAAGATTTGGATTATAACACTAGTTCGAAAAATGATATACTTCATACTTGATTTTAATTAACAATTTCTAGGCTTACATTTAATAAAAAAAATTAAACTTGGTGTCTTTTAAACTATAAAAAAGATTACTTACGAAGTTCTATATATAAAAGAATTACGGAAAACGACTAAGAAGTAAAAAGACTAGTCGATTGAATTGTTGCCATATTCAGTGGCTGATTTAGAAATTTATTTGAGAGTATGCACTTTATAAAAGATTAATTTAGAGGGTAAACACATCCACTGTTTTTACTTAAAAAAAATATAACACTAGGAATTTTGTTTGCATACCCACTCATGCACACAAGTCCCCCTGGCCATATTGTTGTTAACCTAATGAACAAGTTAGAGGTTACGAAATGAGCATAATAATATGATTTGGTAAACATTTATGAGTAAACATGTAAAAACTTCAAGTACTATAGTTGTAGCTTTCCTTAACTTACTATGCATACATAGTATTAATTATTGTCTTAACATGTTACTGAAGTATCAAATAAAGTATTGTAATTATACAAAGACAACATTAAAAAAATGAAGAAAAGTTAGATGGTGGAGAATCAACAAAAGGTTTATGCAGCAACTATATAATATGCTGCTTCTGTCACCTCTAAACAAGATGTCACCTGTCCATGAAGATCCCACTTTACCCTTACATTACATCAAAAGCCACTCTATATATATTTGCTTATAGTTTTTTTATAATCAATATAATTAATAATTCACTTTTTTATATTGTCTTTTAGTTTTAACAATTATTTTAATATAATAAATTGAACTATAAAAGATAAATACGAAGATTTATTATAAACACTTATTTTGAGTACATTAATTAAAAAGTTGTGAGTTCTAATTACAATAAAACTAATGTGTGAGTAGTTATGATATTAAAACGAAAATCTTTGTATTATGACATGTTATAATCATCAAAATCTTCTCGTGTTACCTTACTATGCCTCTCAATTTTTTTCATTTTCCCGCTCCTTCTTCCCCTAGGTTTTCCACCGTCATTCATTCTTCATTACTCTTGACCGACCTTTCTCTTCTCACGAAGCAATAGCCTTACATAACTTACCGGTGAAATTACTCAAATTAGGGTTTCTATAAATCGATTACTGAATCACTTGAAAGGAGAAGGGACCAGTCTTCAATCACAGATGATGTAAAAGATTTGATGATGGAAAATAGAGATGTAGAATTAGGTCTCGATGAACCATAATGGTTTCTGGTTATGTTATTCTAATACATCTCTTTGTCATTGTCATCAGTCATATTTTTTTTTTCATTTAAACCGTGCTTCTTGGGAAGTCAATGAGGGACATAATAGTTTCTTAGATTTTAATTCCAATCTCGAAGATTTTATGTTATTGAGTAATACTTTAATTGTGTTAAATGTTAAACTCTAAAACTACTCAAAGGGTTTATATGATTTCTTGAAAATGCATATACAAGACTTGAAGTTGAAAAAAACTTAGTAAGCGGTTAAACGCATGTAAATTGGTAAAAGAAAGTTTGACCCGAATCTTGATCATAACTTGAAACACGTAGGATCTGTAGGTTCAAGATCAACACATATATGTTTTTTTGTGACAAAAATTAAGAGTCAAAGACAGTTGTTATCAAAGATTGATTTGTATCTAAGACACCCATTTCACCTATGACTAGTTATATATTGCCTTATAGAGAGTTAAAACTAGAGAATGATTAAAATTATTAATTTTAGATAAAGATGATAGACTTAGCAATAAAACATCCAATAATGCATACAAAAAATCTATGAAACATAATGATTTATGAGTTATGACTCTCTAATATTGCTTTGCTACTTAGTAGACCTACTTATTCATCGTTTCATCAAGATCCTATTGGAAATATTGTTTTATAATCCTTAATGTTCATTCATTCCTATTTAATTTTATTAATCGGTTCGTATAATACATGTGTATCTAAGCTAGTCATAATAAATAAGAAATTAGAGAAAATAAGAATTGGTGTTTTGGAGAGAAATTATGTCATCATTAATGTATATTGTCAAAAGCACACATTCTTGAAAAATCCTTTTAGGAGGTGTTCGTTTTAAAAATTATATTATACCTATAAAAATAATCATAATTAAATCATTAATTCTAACAAAATATAATTTAAAATAAAAATATTTGAATTTAATTATTTTATTTGATATTGTGATGTTTATACAATTAGTTTAGTGTATGACTTAACTAATAAAAATGCCGTTATATAAATTTCATTAGATTTTTATCAGATTTGTTTCAATAGATATTTAATTACTATTGTAGCCTTTAGAATGTATTCGTTTTTCTTTAATTTTAAGATTTGCCCATTTCAAACTTTAATAATCAATTTTTAATTTTGTTATTAAACACTAATAATAAATTATGTAGAATTTTAAATCACAATGACCTACAAATTATTTTCTAAATGCAATTCCAAACTCTTTCTTAAACACTTTTAAACAAAATAATTTGTTATTAAATTAAAAACCAAGGATAATCTAGAGATTATTTTCGTCTAACAGATGATTATAAAATTGTAAAATCATGATAAATTAAGGATTGTACTTTGAATACAATCAAATAAGTCTTTGGGCTTTATTTTAGATATAATTTTTCCAAAAAATAAACAAGGAACATGAGCACCAACATAATTTGTGCAACTTTATATGTTGTCACTAGCATATGCTAAGGAAGATACTAAATATGCTTTCTTCCTACTTTTCTGCACATTCAAACCCAAACTACTATTTATACATGCAATCACTTCACCATTTTCATTGGTCACATCACCCCTAATAAGCATAATTCATTTTCCTAATTAGTTAGGTGAAGATGTAGATCCAATGTTAGAACATATGTTGCAACACTATTGTACTTACCCCTTGGCGGCAACAAGAAGCCGTAAGTACGTGGTGGTGGAACATGTGGCGGCATGGTGGTGTTCATCGTCATGAGAAGTTCATGAGACGGGAAAAGCCTTGATTTGCATCGAGGGCGGTTTAGTAACAGGGCAACCTCAATCCTTTGGCATAAATGTTGGATTTTCCTTATAAGTTCATTATTATAGAATTTCAGATAAAAATATGATTGTATCGCGTTATCTTATTGATGTATGATGATAAAGTAGTTAAAGTTGTTACAAGTTTTGTGTAACTATCGTCTTGATTCATATCAAGGGTGATTTCAACTTTCAATAACATGACAAACTCAGTCTTTTGTCATAGTATGAGAAATAAAATACAAGTATTGTATCAGCTGTAATAAGTTTTGATTTTATGTAATTGTTAAGCCAAACTATCTGTCCTTCAAATAGCATGTGTAATGAGTTGCATTAGTTTTAATAGAAATCTGACTTGGGTTATATCATTGGTTGTATAATGTCATAGTATTAAAGTACAGTCTTTTTTTGGATGACAGATGAAATGAGTGAACCTTTATTCTCATTTTCTTGCATGTAGTTGCTTTTGGGAGCCCCAATTTGACAATTTATATTAGTTAATATATGTTTAAGTTGGATAAAATGATAGCAATCTTAAAAAGATGGAGGGGCTATGATCAATTATAAAAAGTTCAAGGGTTAGAAAAGTAGGTTTTCTTATTTCCCTGTATTCTTCAAGTTCACCCAAACTATGAAAATCATTATCCAGTAACATATAACACATAAATTAAAAACAAATAATTTATAGAAGCAAGGCTTAACCAAACAACAAAATAATAATAATGTATTCTTAGGAGCAAGCTAGTAAAGATTTATGTACAACTTTTACAGTTAAATTAACCACAAGTGATTGAACGTTAAAAGAGCAAGACGGTTAAACCACAATAGGATCGAGGTTCGAGCTTTCAAAAACACAAACTCGCCGTGATTACACCTCAAAACTGTTAAAGAAGACTAATCAAATAGTCAAATTTTCTTGAATTCCAAGAAATGACCCAATGATTTGACCGCCTACATCCGGGAACTCTTCACTTCCCTCGAGAGAACGTACCCTGCCCATGCGATCAACATGTACAGGGTACTTCATGAGATGACCCTTCATCTCTGATATCTCATTCGAAGCAAACTGTACCCAGTTTGTTTCGGCCATTAGTCTAACTTTTCTTACACACTCAATAGACTCAGGATGTGTGAACGTCTCGTCAATAGTCCCAAGATGCTCAGCCCACAAAGACAATCGATATCCATATATCTAGGAAAAAGCCATTGGAAGTTAATGGGTCAAATGAGTTAGTTACTTGATCTTGGAATATATAGTTTAAGCTAAAAACAATATAAAAATATAAGAGAAACTCGCGAACTTGAGATGTAAAAGGTCGGAAGTACTAAAAGATTACCTGACCTCGAGGATCCATGTGTTTCCTTGCCCACGTATTATGAGGTTGGTAAGCTCCCATTGCGATCTCTGTGTCTCGAGTTCCCTCCATTGAGCGTTGATTAATGTTTGCAGATCCTATAATCACATACTCATCATCTACTATCATTCCTTTTGAATGTACATAGATCATAAATCGTCTGTTTTTACGAGCGAGTGCCTGAAATAAATTTAGAGAAATAAATAAAAAGATTTTATAGCTACATTTCTGCAGAAATCTTAACATGCACTACCCTCATCTCATTATAATGTAAATTTTGACAAAATATGTAGTTCTGGGAAAATCTTTTACTGTTCATATATTGTTTACTGATGACAAAATAAGGATGTAGATACAAATCACTATCATCAATTCTTAATGATAAATGGCAAATTGTTTAATATAAGAGAACAATTTTCAAAACTAGTTGTCTTCAAAGACCAACACACTGTTCTTCAATTTCAAAACATAAAAAATTATTTAAGGTATTAAGAAACGATCGCGTATCCCACTAAACTTGCAAGAAATGCAACAAATAGATAGATGCCGTAGTTACTTTACAAAAAATGTTGTCAAACTTATAAATACGAAAGAATTTGGTGGAACACTTTTCAAACTTGGTTACTATTTTATGAAATAAATCCAATTTAAAACTGATCAATTACCACTAGATCTTTAGACAAACACTTCAAGGGTGGTTTATGGGTTTGACCTTGACGAATTCTTTATCGAAAAAAATCAAGTAAAACATTAGAAAAAGACGACGGGTCATAACCTCAGGGGAATAATCAAAAGAAAATTCATCCTTGTGGCTCGTGTCTTCACGGTTCCCGAGACAGAAAAAGTTCAAATAATCTTGCGGCGACTGCGCATCCTCCATTCCAACATCAACCAAAGCCTTGTAGATAGTCTCATACATCATTTGCATTGTTTTGTTCTGTAATTTTTGAGGTCAAGTAAGCTAGTTTTCAGCATCCAAATCGAATAATTAATTTTCCTTTCTCGAGAAATATTTCAACTTATAAGATAACTTGGTGGTGTCTATATTTGCACCATAAACATTTAAAAATAGGCTATGGTCAATATGTGAAAACCTGCCAAAATAGAATTCGTTGTGTAGCGGAACCTGTGGGGACGCCCTCTGGCTACATAGGGATGACGATATACGCAGCAAATCTTTCGTGTTCTCTGATCTTAGTAGCAATTTTAAGGGCGATCTCCATTGGAATCAAATTGTTGGCACCTGAGAATGATAGCAGAAGTTGTTAAAAATAGTAAATCTTATATAAAAACTGTTATGTTAAAAGAATTTTTTTTACCTAAATCTTTATAAGAACTCCAGTTGTATGATGACCCAATAAAGTACTGGTTCTCGATATAAATGAAATGTTGTGCAGCACGAATAGCAGTTACATATGCAGCATGTATGCTCATATCAATAAGCACATTCTTTCCACAAACCAAATTCTGTTTATACATATTTATCAAACCCCAATTAGAGATTTTCAAGATTAGTTATTAGATTGTAGTCACATTATCTTTAATTTATCAATAAACACATTTTTGCCACAAAGGGTATGTCATTCATTGTTCATCAACTTAATACCATTCACGAGTCAATGTCATCACCTTGGCCGTAGCTTCTTTGGGATCCTTTGGGAAGCCTTTTACCGAGTTCGAATCAATTGAACGAAATATCTGCAAGAAAACAAAAAAGATCCTATCACACAAAGTTTTAATAGGAAAATTTCGCTGTTGAGATATAAAAGGGTTGGCATGATCAATGTTTCTTGTATTGAGGAGCCAAACATGTGATCTTTGGGTCACAAAGAAGTAACATTTACTACTTTGCTGCTATAAATTTATTTACCTGTACATGCCACCCTTCAGGGTCCTGGTCACTAAGGCAAGGTTCATCATTCTCAGTCAAAAATTCTGGCATTTTGCTTACTTTTAGTAAAGCATCGTTGTACGAAGCCTTAAGTTTTCTCAAGCCACTAACTTTTGAAGCCTTTAGCCACCGCTCCTCAAAGTTTTTCAAAACATCGTATGCAGCTGGTCCATCAATCTTACTATGCAAGTCGTGCCATGGTTCTCTCGGACAACCTGCAAGACTACCCTGTTAAAAAATAAAACATTAACGATGTTAAAATAAACTTACGATGAACGAAGTTAAAAGTTCAAGATTTAGCTAGAAAGGAGGAATAAGATAAGAAACTTCACTGTGAAACAAGGATTATGAAAGTCGGTTGCATGTATTGTTTCTAAAGTTTTAAAAACGGGATGCGTTGGATTATCATATCGACCATTGCATAGATCAAGTCCCCCAAGAAAAGATATGATTTTTCTTCTACCATTTCCAGCATCAGCATCTACAATCACAGTTTTCTGGTGGTGGGTGTAGATAGTTCCAACTTCCTAAAGCAAGAAATAAGAACTAATTGTAAAAAATAGAAACTTATCTACACATGAATTTATTATTGTTTATACTAAAATTATCTAGATTACTTATAGTATATTGTATACCTGCTTCTTGGCCCAACTATGTTTCTTCCCGGCCATTCGAGGACAAAGCAGCACTTGAACAGAAGAATTTTTAAAAAACCGCCGAGTTTCTTCATCATGGGTGTCCATGAAGCCATCCTAAGAACATTAAGCTTTAGGCTAATGCATAAAAGGTTATAATAATTCATATTAAATGACATTTATGTTGATAGCCTCATTAACTTTTTAAAAATTTACCATCTTGTAGCCCATGATGTTCCTTGAAGTAGGATCATCCCAAACAAGAAGCAACACTTTAACACCTTTCTCTGATTTTGTTTTAAGAAGATCTCCAAGTGTAAATTTTGGTGCATTTTCTGTCTCACGAACGAGTTTCACTTTGTGCCAAACCGACCATCCCGTGATATAAACAAGATGTCGAGCGTTTTCAATTGCATTAAATATGTCAATCCAACATGTACCATGAACATAGTGCATGCCACCATCAAGCTCAGTGTTTGGAAGGCTATTGCAATGCACATGTGCATCTTGATACAGAGTAACTTGCCCACCTTTCCTTAGTGGAAAATAAGTGTCTGGAATCCCAAAATATTGAGGACCAGCCCCAACTCCATTGTGATATAAACTCAATCGTTCAATTGCAACGTATTGCATTGCAAGTCCTAAACAAGCTCCATTCTTGAAAGGTCTCCCACTTGTATTCAATATCGGAAAGAATCCTTCAATTTTGGAGCCACTGTATATGAGTTCAACTGGGATTGCCACAACTCCTATGAGTTGAGATCCCACTCTATCACTGTCTTTCACTAAGAAAAGAATTTCAGAAGCATGATGTGCAACATGAACGTTAAATTGTTGATTCCAAACGGGGTTTTCAGTGTTCCTAATCACATATGTTTTTCCAATCACTGCACTTGTTATGGCAATTGATACATACGGATCACTAGTGTTCTTATCTCTGTATAAAACTTCACCCACTGTTTTCGGGAACATATCCATGTTTGGGAGGTCTTTTGCCTCGTATACCCAAATACTTAAATTCCCATGTAATAATAGAACTTTCAAGGACTTTTTATGAGACCCATATGGCATGGTCAGTATCTGAGTCTTTGGTGAACTAACAAGTGAGTCAGAGTCTTGAAGAGCAGAACATTGAGGGGAATCAAGTGAACCCGTTTGAGAACGGTATTCTGTGCTTCTTAAAAGAGTAGCACTAGGTTTTCCTGACCCAGTATTTGCATTGGAACTGTCAGAGAATTCAGTGGATGATGTTGAAACTGCTGCAGGTGCAGGTGCAGATGCCTCATTCTTAGACATATAGGCAGTGGTCAAGGATATTGAAGGTATGGAGCAGGATCAAAAGGGATTATATATGAAGATTTGTTGTAGATTATATGAACATGAAAGAATGTAATTACTGTACAATCAAAAAACACACATACATGTATATACAGTCATAGAGAACAAAGATATGCTTGTTCACTAATTGTTTCTGCTATTGTATCTATTCACAATGTTGGGTTTGTTTCAATCCATTTACATGTCTCGTCAAACCCAATTCTCGAAACCAGGTGAAAATTCAAGGAATAATATGCATTTCAGTGGGGATTTCTCGGACCCATGTAATAAAACCCTAATAAAGAGATCATATCATATGTAATGAACACAAAAGGCAGGCTTTGAACAACACAAAACGCAATTGGAACACACCTGAAAGGGAAGATGTCGATTAGCTGAAAGTAATTAGAGATTGGAGAAACGAAATGAGGGTTGCGATTCGAACGCATAAAATTTCACATTTTGTTACCGAATTTAATGCTATAAGCGACTAATAGATAGAAATAATCAGGAATCTTGGTTTTAGGTGGTCCGTTGGATTTTCGAACATCTAGCGAATGAGTTGATCAAGGATTCCACAAGTTTGAGATTTTTAAGAAGATTCTATTCTAATTAATAAATAAACCGCCTACACCATTTTAAAATCTCAACCCAATATTTTTTATTTAGAATCTGATATATTCGTTATCAAATCAATTTATAGGTGAAAAAATCGAATTTTTCATTCGGAATATGTAATCTAAAATCGTTTTGCATAGAAAGAATATTTATTTATGTTAAACACTGCGTACATTGTGAATATTTGAGATTATTCATTTGTTTGTGTGGTTTCCCTTTAAGAATAACATATGTGATCATATATTTTTTTTCTTCAGAATGTTACTAGTTTCTAATTATTGCATTAATTATTTGTGTTTTGCTCAACGATTTAATAGTATTCAACAAAATTTAATCTCAAAAAACCCTTTTTAACGTTTGTTGTAGTGATATCAACATTAATAGTAAAGGTCGTGAACGATGTCGTATTTCGAATATATTGGTATATTCCCTCCGTCATCTTAAAATGAAAGGTGACATGTCTCTTTACTTCATTCTTTTTAATGTAATTAAAGATCTTGAGAGATGAATCTTGTATGTATTTCTAAGAAAAGAAATTTGTCCATTTTTCGGGTTCTCAAAGGAGCGTGGAAAATAGATCTTTTATGGAGATAGAAACATAGTCTTTAAAAGGAGTTCTTTAAACATGAGAATGTCCTGAAATATACAATTGTAGATATTTAGAATCGCATATAATCTAGTTGAGATAATAGTAATAATAAATAATTATGATATTTTTATATGATCAATTTAGAAGCCTTATAGTTTTAGGCTTTGGAGTCTAAGTAAAACTAAATTAATTGAACTTGGGTCTCTTTATACAATAGTTACATATATGCAAACTTAACTATTGTCAATTTCCATACTACTTAGCATTACTATCATATGCTTCGGCATCAAACGATAGTTATACTTCATGTAAAGTAACATAGTCGTTTACATTTTACGATTGCTTGTATTGGATAACTGTTTTTCTTTAATATTATATTGTAGTTATAGGATGAAAATAAAATTAAAATAAGACAAAAAGATCTTAAAAGTTAAAATTACTAAAACACATGTTCTAGTTTTCATGGAAACTGATTGTTTTACATAAGGAATTTTGATTTATTCGTATAGAAAATATGTTTATTAACTTGTAACGGTAAAAAAATCATCTTTGCACTAGTCATACTTCTTGTAAGTGTATTTAATAATGTATTATCTTAATTGTATCAGTAATTTAATAACATTATTTTTGTGGTAGAAGCATAATATATTATATTATTTAGTATATTTATTTATATAAGTTGAATAAAAAAATAAAGTCAAAGTTCGAACTAAACCGAAACAAACACCTTATTGAAAGTTCAAATACAATCAAAACAAATATTGAATATTGAAGTTATAAGCTAAATGAAAATCATATTCAAACTTCATATCGAATATAAGAAATTAGAAAAATTGATAATGAAAATTGTTTACGAATCGCATAAAATTTCTCGAATATATTTTGATAAAGGGAGTTGATTCTTCCACTTATAAATTTGATACATCCACTAAAAGGTACAACACCTTTGAAGTTATGTTACAAGTTAGTAAAATATGAGTTTTTAGTGAATGAATCAACTATATAAGTGAAAATATCATCTCCCTTTGATAAAACGTAGTCGATACAAAACACGACACAAACCCCATATAAAAAAAAGACACGACCCTAACTTGACATGAAAATATACGTACCAAAAATGATCGACACGAACCCACTATGTATTTCTATCTATAATTATTAAAGAAAACAACACAAATCTGTGTGGATGATTCTTTATCTTTTTCCCTTTTCTGCATTATATCGTGTAATTGATCCACGATAAAAGACAGAATCAAAACAATCCTCGCTCGCCACATCAAAACTGTAATCCATAAATAACATTATAAACCCTTCTTAATTCAAGTGCCACTATTCATGATAGACACGCAATCCTATCTTTCATGGACTAGATTGCTTGGCCTTCAATTTAATTACAACGCACCCGATTATCTTTAATGCTCAAATCCATAATTTAGGTGTGCCTTTGTATAAATTCCGCAATAAAGTCGATTAATTTCTCGTTTTCACAACTATATTTGACTGCAAAACACGAACTTCTCACTTAAACAATGGCAGCAGCTAATGGTCTCAAAACCCCTTTACTCCCTTCCGGTAACGATGATCAGTCGGGTCCTCCTGTATCGTCAAATCAAGAAACACCCACAAATGAATTCTCAATTTCGATCGATTCCCAGTTAGATTTTGATGAAAACCCTTATGGGTTTATTGGGTCAAATGGGTTTGAAGTCCCGGGATCGACCACGCTGGATCCGTTTAGGAACAATACACCCAGAATTGAAGGGATTTATGAGTGGGTTAAGACGTTGGTGTGTGTGCCTATAGCAATCGTGCGGATTTTGCTGTTTGGATTGTGTTTGTCAATAGGTTACGTCGCTACAAAATTTGCTTTAAATGGCTGGAAAGATAAGCAAAATCCAATGCCCAAATGGAGGTGTAGGGTTATGTGGATCACTCGATTGTGTACTCGGGGCATCCTGTTTTCATTTGGGTAAGTTTTATTAACCTTTTCTGTGATTATTATGCATTTGTGAGTGACAATCTTATGACTACATCGTTGTCCGATAGTCTTAGATCATGTGTTTAACGTATGCTTTCTGCAATTATCATGAACTACTACTTAACTTCCATCTTTTGGTTTGTGGTGTTTAGTTTAGCTTGTTAAGTGCTTATATGCCTTAGTTAGCTCGTTATTATGACTTAAAATAAGAAAATAAGCTGCCAAAGAATAGTTTATGAAAAAGAATCCGATCTTATAAGTTCATAATAAGCTAAAACAAACACGGATGCATATAGTTTTATAGGATTCTTTACAATGCTTGTGATGCCACCTCTATTTGCATATGCAGTTACCATTGGATAAAGAGAAAGGGAAAACCAGCTCCAAGGGAGACTGCTCCTATCCTTGTATCTAATCATGTATCTTACATAGATCCTATATTCTTTTTCTATGAATTATTTCCAACAATTGTCGCATCCGAGTCCCATGATTCCATGCCCTTTGTTGGTACTATTATTAGAGCTATGCAGGTAAGATAAATTTTATCTATTTGTAGTTGTACCTTTATTAAAATCTTAATATCTTCATACAAATTTATTTGTTATTAATTATTTCTTTTAACATGTAGGTGATATACGTGAATCGATTTTCATATCAATCACGGAAGCATGCTGTAAATGAGATAAAGGTAACGAGTCCCTCGTTGGTCACTTGTTTGTTATCCTTTGTTTGTCTCAATGTTTTTAAAATTTGAATATTAAAAAAATATATTTCAAAGCCGCATGTTCTACAATGATGCGATTTTCCTTGTAGTGTTTCTTAATTTGTTTCTGTATTCGATATGTATAAGCAATTTGATACAGAAATGTTGTTTTAAGGATGTGAATACAGAGAAAGGCCTCTAGTGACAAATTTCCTCGACTACTTTTATTTCCCGAGGGAACTACAACAAATGGAAGGCTGCTTATTTCTTTTCAACTTGGTGCATTTATACCTGGTTATCCTATCCAACCAGTGGTTGTTCGCTATCCTCATGTACATTTTGATCAATCATGGTAATATAATTAATTGATTAAAATCAGAAAAATGTTCAATATAGTCCATACTTAATTCATAGTCCTGAGGGACTAATTTCAGCCTTTGGATTAATGGGATCAATGGTCCAGATTGCATTTTAAAATTTTAGGCGGAGTGGCATTTTCGTAATTACATGTGATCCTTTTACAAATCACATGTGATTGTATGCTGAATCACCTGTGATTGAATATTAAAATTTCAAGACTATGTTTTTTATATGGACTTTATTGAACACAACTCTTAAAATCAAAGTACCATTCTTTATATATATATATATATATATATAGGGGAGGGTTCCATTGAGAACCGATTTTAATGCGAGAACCGCTAGAACCAATCTTAGCCGTTGATTTGATAAATGAAATTCATGGATGGAGAGCGTGGGGGGATCAAGTGTGGCAGGGTGTATGTGAGGAATTCATGGGTGGGCAATAACATTGAACGAGGGGGAATTGGACGGCTCAGATTGGTTCTCGCAATAAAAATGGTTCTCAATGGAACTTCTTCCTATATATATATATATATGCAAAAGTTCAAACGAGAAGTGTTTTTCGTTCGAGAACTGCGAGAACCAATCTGAGCCGTCCAATTCCCCCTCCTTTAATGTCATTGCCCACCCATGAATTCCTCACATGCACCCTGCCACACTTGATCTCCTCCACGCTCTCCATCCATGAACTTCCCATATTCAAGGAACGGCTGAGATTGGTTCTCGCAGTTCTCGTACGAAAAATAGTTCTCGTTTGAACCCTCCCATATATATATATATATATATATATATATATATATATATAATTTATCTCATCCTTGACGGGGGCTTTCACATGCTTTTGTAGGGGTCATATTACATTGGCAAAGCTCATGTTTAGAATGTTCACACAGTTTCACAATTTCATGGAGGTTTGCTTCTTTAGTAGCCCATTTATGCTTTATTCAGGTTGATTGTTCATGCTTTTTTTGTGTACTGGTTTCATAAAGATCATAACATTGTTAGAATTCATCAGGTTGAATATCTTCCCATTGTTTCACCCTCTGAACATCATAATGAAAGTGCTGTTCGTTTCGCTGAGAAAGTGAGTTCATCTCTTTCGTTATTTGTTATATATTATTCATTCTTATGAAGTGGAGTGTCGTTTCTTTTTTAAATATTTGCAAGAACAGTAGTTTAAGAAGTTACTCGTTTGTCTCTATTTAGTAGTATTAAATGGTTTTTGTTATCATTAATGCAGACGGGTAGATCAATGGCTCGTTCTCTCAATGTTGTACAAACATCTCATTCCTTTGTTGATTATGTAATTCTTTCAAAGGCAGCTGATTCTGGACAGGTATAATTATATAGTATTTTTGTAAAATTCTCAAGTTATGTGCATTTTTGGGGGGTTTGTGTGGAATTAAACCTGAAAATTGAATTATTTTTCTATTCTTAATTCATGCTTTGAATATTCTTAGATCCAGTAATCACATCTTATAAATTTCATGCGACAAAAATAATCTATGTTTCTTCAAGGTTCATATGATCTCTTTAAACTACATGACTCTTTTAACTTGTATGTTTTTATGTTCATTATAATATTATAAAAAAAGATACAAACAACGCCAATAATTCCATCATGAGTAATGTTCATGTTCCGGTACTCCATTATGATATTCTAATTAAAACGTAAATTTTCTTTTATTATTTATAGGTATACTTAACTTTTTTCTAAATCTGACACTTCAAAATTTTCCAATTTTTGCAGGAAAACCCGTCGCTCTTTGTGGTTGAGATGGCTAAGATTCAACAAGTGAGTTTATATCTTTAATATGCTTTGTGTATCTTGAATTGTTATAACTAGTTGATGCTTAGTATTATCATTTGAGCTACCTGCTGGTTGTGAAGTACCATAAGTTCATGTTATTATTACAAATCTAATCTAATTTTTCAATCAAACTGCGAAATTTGAGCAAGACTGTCCATAATACGTTTGTTTAATTGGGATGGAATTATGTGTTTCTTGTGTGATCAGTTATATCATTTGAGCTCTTCGGACGCCTTAGACTTCTTGGATAAATTTCTTGCCATGAATCCAGATTCAAGGTATATATAATTAATCACTTAATTGCACAATTCTATTTCTAGATTCATAATCAAAATAGCAAAAAGGGGCTACTTTTTGATCGGGTTGGCTTGCGGGTTTGCGGGTCGACCCGTCAACCCGTATATATATTTGATATTTTTTATTATTTTTATTTATCCTTATATATTTCATGTGTGCTATTTGGTTATTGGGTTTTTATCTTATTCCTTAGTAAAGAAACATATCTATTATCTCCCTTTTGTTCATTCGTCGTTTTGAAATTACTAGGTAGGGTTGAACTATCCTAAACCTCATCACTTGTAGCTTAATTGTTCTTAAAATCATCAAGTTTTTGTATTTGGATTAAACTATCTAGGTAGGGTTGAACTTTATTTATTAATTTGCATTTAAATTTTGTATTTTGACAAACAAGGGACAAAATTAGTAAAACTAGACACGCTGATTCGCCAACCCGTTAATGACCCACAAACCCGTTTATGACCCGCCGACCCGTGAATGACCCGCGAACCCTCCAACCTGTATATTTAAACGGGTTACGCGGGTCGTGTCGTGTTTCACCATATACGGGTCGTGCCACACATCTTGACATGAATAATTATACGGGTCGTGTTCGTGTCATGACCCACCGACCCGCCAACCCATCAACCCGTGACCCGCCAACCCGACTTTCTGATAAAAGAACATGGGGTATTAAAGGAATTTCAACAACCTTTTTTCTGACTAGTACTTTATTGATTCGCAGTGGAAACGTTAAATTTCAAGATTTCTTGAGGGTTTTAAGATTAAAGCCTTGTGCTCTCACTGAGAAGGTCCGTAAGTAATTCTTATTATCGTTATGTCCTCCATCCCAAAATAACTGTTATATTTTAATATTTCCTTATTTGGCAATATTACAAGTTAAAATTACTTAATTGCCATTGTTATCTTGTTGATCTGATTGATCTTGCTATAAGGATTTGGTTGGCATCTATGTACAACTGCATACGGTCTTTTGTAGTTTTGTCTTCCTAGATGGCTTATTAGTCACATTGTCTTCTTTCACAGATATTTGGGTTCATTGATGTGGGCAAGAATGGAAAAATTAACTTTAAAGAGGTAATTGTGTGTATGCAAGTTAAAGGGAATTTTTTTTTAACTTACATCAAAACTCATTGTTTTTTGAAGGCTTATTGGTTTTGAATCTTGCAGTTCTTGGTGGGGTCGGGTCATATACTCATGCAGCCATTATTTCGGCGAGCTTCTGAAGTAGCCTTCTCTGAAATCGACATTGATCAAGATCATTACATCTCTGAGCAAGAAGTAATCTTTTTTCCTCATATAACCATATTTGACACACTAATTAATCTATAAAAGTAGTCTTAACTTTGGTTTCTTGAATATTTAACAGCTTGGTGCTTCATTGATGCCAACCATGGGAAACTTGAGTAATGATGAGGTGAGCTATTGGCCCGAATCAATTAATTAAACACCAAACTTAACAAGATTACAGAATTGAATATATGATATTGCAGGTACATGAACTGTTTATTCTTTTTGATGGAGATGGTGATGGTCGGATCAGCAAGGGCGATTTTGTAAATTGCTTAAGAAGGAACCCTTTGCTCATAGCACTTTTTTCTCCCCATTTCATGCACAAAGATTTGGACCCAAATGCAGGAGCTGGTTTTCTAGAGGAAATGGTGTGATATGTATATATAGATCAAAGGGTTTTGTCATGTGATGTTGCTTCTAACTTTGCCCTTATAGATGGGTAATTATGTAATTTTGTCGGTTTTGTGAGGGTTATGATGTTATATGCTTCTTATAACTTCATAAACTAGGGCATGACTTGCGTTATTGTGCAAGTGGCTTTAGATAATGATTAATATCGTATTGGAGAGTTTTGTTTAGATTATGTTAAACGCGCACTTTTTACTGTCGCAGTATTCACATTGAACCCCGTACAACTTAACACATAGGATAGTGTGATCATTTCTCATCATATTAAATTCAGGGTGCTACTGAACCAATCTCAATCACATATAGGTCGTATTTTTGCAGAAAAGATTCAAAGATGAAGTTTGTAGAGAAAACGAGTACGTAAAGAATCGAGGGGAGCAAATGAGTATGTGAAAACCGAAAAAGGAGAGGGGACAAAGGAAAGCGGAAAAACTAGCCGTTTCACAGTACTAAATAAGAAGCTAATTCCCTCTCCACACCCCTTACTAAATTCAAGCCCAACATACACCATCAAGCTTTGGTTGTGTGGTCTTCCCACCATATCATGATCGAGAACCATAAACATTTACCATCTCTCCCTTCGTATCTTATTAATTAGCATACTAGTATGAAATAAAGAAAGGGGTCAATAATGGTTTAACCATCAAAGTATTTGTTCAATATTGGTTATAAACGATTTTACCATAATGTTTTGAAATTTATTATGATTTAAACCTCAAACTTTTTTTTCAAATGATTTAAACCTTCAAGGTTTGTTACAAAAACGGAGTAATCACTTAAGTTTTGTATGGTTTTCGATTTCACCTTCTTTACTTGATTATGCATTTTAATTTTATTAAAAACTTAACAAAACTTAAGGGTTAAACCATTTTTTAATATAAGTTTAAGGTTAATCGTTTGGGAAAAAATTTAAGGTTTATAAAAAAAAGGTGTAACTTGAGAATTAAATAATAACAAATTCAAACTTGATAGTAAAACCGTTTAAAAAAATTTGATAATTAAACTGAAACTAAAGTAAAACTTTAATTGTTTAATCATTATTGACATTAATTTTTTTTTGTGTTATTGTGTATACTGTATACATGATTTCTTATTACTCTATGTTTTGGGCCATCTTAGCCCAACATAATTAAATGATATGTTGGTAGTAAGTTTAAGTGTTAGCCCAGTAACGTATTAAGTACAGTAACTTTAACCAATCACCTAATTGCATCGAGCCCAAGAAAAATTAGATTGTCAAATTTGTTATTTGACTTATTATTAATTAAGATATTCAAAACAAAAAAAATCAAATCTTTCCCAAAACAAAAGGGTTTTTTCCCCTTTTAACTAAAAATAAAAGTAAGAGAGGAACATGATAAAAAAATTATTGGATGAGTTTATTGGAATCGAATATCTAGAAAAATTGGGGGAATAAACGAACTAAAAAAATATTAAAAAAAACAAGATATTGAATTCAAAATTTCCACTCTATTCAATGATCCAAGGACCACATCTTAATCAAATTAAAAAGATCAAAACCCTAATTATTTATGGAATAACAGCATTGCACGCCTAATGGTCCCCCTTAGGCCCTTAATCCCTCTTTTCTTTTCTCTTTTAAAACTTCAAATTGTTTTTTTTCTATTTTCTTTTTGTAAAAAATCCGAGAGTTCTCCAATCTACTGTCTCACTTTTAGCATATGAGAGTAAACCACGTACATCATAGACAAAAAGCAAGCATTATAATTTGATTCATGAACCTCCACTTTACACCAGATTTCTATTTTATATAGAATACATACGATTATCAAAAGAAAATCATATTCCATACTCGAGATATTATGTTATTTTAAAAATAGATTAATCACATATATAACTCCAACTAGATGTTATTTATTTTGTAATAATCTTATGATGTATGTAATAACAGCTGGATTAAATGTACTTTATACCTAAAAGTAAGAATCAACTACAATTTGCAATTTTTAACTTTATGTATAACAGACCTATTTGTTGTTACCAATGTCGTAATAATCTTATGATTTATGTAATAATAGTACAATTAAATGTACTTTATACCTAAAAGTAAGCTACAACTTGCAACTTTGTGTATGTGTGACACAAAATGACCTGAAGACCAAACTAAAACTCAAATATCAATAAGTTTAATAATAACTAAATAATCCGATCATGTGTACAATAGGTTTTACTATAGTATATATGTACAAAAATGCTTTAGTTCTTGCTGTTCATATAATTGGTTTTGGTCATGGTAGACTTATTGTAAGATCTTGTATTAAGAATTGTAAAGTTAAAATATGCATTTGTTGCCTCGTGAGACACATCTAGTAGTTCAATGAGACAATTTCCAAGTTTGATTCGAACTCGAATATTTACTAGCATTGTACCCGCGCAATGCGGCGGCGGCAAACAGTTTGTGTTCAATAACATGTCAATTTCAAGAATTTAAAGGTATACTACTCACAGGATGTGGTGCAAGCAAATATTTTATAATCAACAACATCTCCATTTTCTTTTAACTTTTTCTATTATCTGTATTTCTTCTTTTCTCATAAACTCTTTTATTGATTTTTAAGATAATTTCTGAAGAACAATAAAATAAGAAAAATAATATAAAAATAGTTACATAGATAAATATTTTATTTTTGAAAATTTAGTTGGTGTCATGTTTGATGAGTTTTAATAGTAATTACCATTAATTATTTGAGAAAATTAAGGAGATAATTGATTGGGCTATTGTTTTAAGAGTTTGTACTATTTGTATAAAAATATGTACTACTTAAAATTAAGTTGTCTTAAAATTTTTAAGAGAGAGAATGTTAAATGATCTATAATATAGTATAAATAGGACATCAAAATATATACTTATTTAATAATCACCTATTATACATTACCTTAATTTTTTATACACACTAAAACAACTATACTCATTAAAACATGAAAAATTCAAATTCAGTTTTCATTGATTTATCTTTTATTCAACCAAAGGAAATTCTTTATTTTTCTCAATTTCAACATATTATATATTTTTATTTGATGGATGTATTTAATTATATTTGTTATAGTTTTTCTTTTATAACTTTTAATCTAAAATGATTGATATAAATATAATTATATATATGACCGTCTCATTGTTATAAAATTAAAAATTATATTATTTTAACTTTTTATTAGTAAAAATTAGTTTACTTCACAAGCATTGAATAAAGTAAATTACCATCCTTTATTTTGTGTTAATCGAAAAATAATAACACTTAATATTTCTCAAATAAGTATATTCTTATTTATCTTTTTTATAAAATCATAAACCAGTTAACATATTTATATTTTATTTTTATGTTTATGAATCACTAAATCAGTAATCATTTTCTATAAGATATTTTTCATCTAGGCTATATAAAAGAATATCTATCTACAACTGATGAGTTAATTGTACCAATGGTCCTTAAACTTGGCAAAAATTGTCATTTTAGTCATTTAGGTTTAAAAGTGGTACAAAAGGTCCTTAGTGAAGCATTTTGCTGCCAATTTGGTCCTTTCTAACGTTGACCGTTGGTCAACTCCGTCAAATCAGGGTAAAATGACATTTTTACCCCTCTGGTTTTATTTTATTCTTTTTATTTATTCTTTTTACTTATTTTATATATTAATTATGAATTATAAATTAAATATAAAATATATTTTATAGGATGCAGATGCCTCGCACTCACACTCTCTCTCTGTTTCTCTCTCTCTCTCTCTCTCTAATCTCTCACTACCACCACCACCACCACCACCACCACCACCACCGGAAACCACTACCAGACTGAGCCACCGCCACCGTACCACAACTACTAAAGAACTAGAACCACCACCACTGTTTCCCCTTATTTATCTGTCTCGCCTCATCTCTCTCTCTCTCTCTCTCTCTCTCCACACCTCCGGCCAACCAACTCCGGTGACTAACCAAGAAAAAAAACAAACCACGTTATCTACCATTTTCAACAAGATTCAGATCTAAAGAACAGAAGAAGCAAAAAAAAAAGTTCAGATCTGAAGAACAAAACGAACAGAAGAAGAATCATATGGGTGTTGATTTTTTTTACTCGATTAGGGTTTTCTAACCCTGTCTCGGAATTAGGGTTTTCAGAGACCCACCGACCACCATCCCCTTTAGTAACACAGATTAGGGTTTCTCACGGTTTGGCAATGGCGGTGGTGGTGGCAGATCTAGGAGTTTGAAGTTGTGGGTGTCGGCAGTCCTAAGGTAACGAGGAGAGAGAGGGAAAGCAGAGGAGAGAGAGTAGAGAAAAGAAGAGAGACGCGGGAGGTGGCGGCGGAGATGAAACCCTAATTCTCGAAGTTATGTTCTCGAAGATGAAGGAGCCGACGGTGGCTTGGGGTTTTTGTGGTGGTTGTTGGCTAGGGTTTACGGTGGCGGCTGGGTTTACAAGAGAGAGAGAGAGAGAGAGATGACGGTTGGCGTTTGGAGCTGCCTAGATGGCGGTGGAAGGCCGTGGAGGTGGTGGTCCTTGGAGACAGAGAGAGAGAGAGAGAGAGAGCAGGTGGTGGTGGTCCTTGGAGATAGAGAGAGAGAGAGCAGGTGGTGGCGGTAGATGGTGGTGGTGGCGGATGGTGGTGGTGATGGCTTGGAAGTGACCGGGAGTAGGAGAGATGAGAGAGAGAGAGAGGAAGAGTGATAGAGGGAGAGAGGGTGTGTTGTGTTTTAATATATATTTTCTATAGAAAAAGATATATATTATGTTTTAATATTTTAATTAACACTTTAATTAATAAAAAATTAGAAAAACTGTATAAAGACTAAATTACCCCTGATTTGACGGAGTTGACCAACGGTCAACGTTAGAAAGGACCAAATTGGCAGCAAAATGCTTCACTAAGGACCTTTTGTACCACTTTTAAACATAAAGGACTAAAATGACAGTTTTTGACAAGTTTAAGGACCATTTGTACAATTAACTCACAACTGATTAGTGAGGAATAATTCATTTTTATGAGTTAGTTTATGCTTAAATCTCTAAATCAGTTATTTCTTTCTATTGACATAATCATACACATTAAACTCTTGATCTGTTTTTGAATACCATTAATTTCATAATAAAATATTGATTAAACTGTGATGATTTCAATATTTAACACCCCAGAGCTTTGCATGTCATAATAAAAAGTTATGCGATATCCGAATTTTGAGACAATATTATTATGAGGTGAGGTGATTTATGTATTCGTTAAGATTTATAATTTGGTTTATAATAACTATTAGAAATTATGGTTGAATTATATTTTAAAAAATTTCTTAAGATTTTAAAACTAAGAAGCATTAATTATTTAAGAGTTAATTGTCCAAATGGTCCTTTAACTTAGGGGTTTCTGCCATTTTGATCCTTTAACTTTAAAAGTGTAAAGATTGTCCTTTAACTGTCATTTTCATGCCGTTTTAGTCCTTATTAACAGTTACCGTTAGTTATCTCTGTTAAGTTAGGGGTATTCTGGTCTTTTTACTATTTTTTAATATTTAATTGCTTTTTAATAATATATTTTCTTTTTTTAATAATAAAAAAACCATCTGATAACACTTATTTTTTGTCTTTTTCTTTTTACACATACTATCTCTCTTCTCTCTCTACGCCCTATCTCTCTCCCCCACTCTCTCTCTCTCTCTCGTTGATTCTCAGCCTCTCTCTCTAGACACCATCACCACCATCTCCGATGAACTCCACCACCACCACCTTATTCCTCCTCCTCCTCCTCCTCATCCTCCACCACCACCACCAAAAACACTGCACTCTCTCTCTCTCTCTGCCCCTCTCTCTCTAGACACCATCACCACCATCTCCGATGAACTCCACCACCACCATAAACATCATCTTCTACATCTTTTTTGAACATCAAGATAAACTTTTCATTCATCCAAACACAGTGTAAACTATTTGCTCAAAGAAAGGGATTGCTTTATTATTGAAGCTACGTGGGGCATTTATAGCCATACAAAACAGAAAGAAACAAACTAGCAGCTAAACAAGGAAGTCACCGGAAAAATAAGACTTCTAAATGACTCATTAAATCTAACGTAAACAAAGAAAATAACAAACTTTGACTAACATTCCCTCCCTTAAACTAATGCATCTGCATTTAGTTTACTTCAAGAAAAACTTCTGTCACCCGAAGCAAAGTACGCAGCTTCTCAAAGTGTTCCAACTTCAATGGTTTAGTCATGATGTCTGCTAGTTGATCTGCAGAACCACCGCCACAGATCTGTTCCGGTTAAGAGCTTCTGATGGCGCAATCGTGTGTTAGATGTTTAGTTTTAGTGGAAGAGAGAGAGAGAGGCAAAGACAGAGATATGAGAGAGGGGCGGTAGAATCTGTTGCCGACGTTAGACCGGTGAGAACGGTGTCGGAAGTCTGGGACGACCGGTGATGGTGTCTAGAGAGAGAGGCAGAGAATGAGAGAGAGAGAGAGAGAGTGGGTGAGAGAGATAGAGTGTAGAGAGAGAAGAGAGAGAGTGTGTAAAAAGAAAAAGACAAAAATAAGTGTCAGGTTATCAGATGGTTTCTTTATTATTAAAAAAAGAAAATATATTATTAAAAGAAAAAATAATATTAAAAGACAATTAAATATTAAAAATTGGTAAAAAGACCAGAATACCCTTGACTTAACAGAGATAACTAACGGTAACTGTTAATAAGGACCAAAACGGTATGAAAATGACAGTTAAAGGACAATCTTTACCACTTTTAAAGTTAAAGAACTAAAATGGCAGAAACTCCTAAGTTAAAGGACCATTTGAACAATTAACTCATTATTTAAATATAACTTAGTGCTTGAAATACAATAAATTGCTGAAGTATGCCAATGTGATTTTCTATGTTTACATTAACAGTGTGTTTCATCCTCATCAAATATTTAAAATATTCTACTTTATGATTCAACATAGCATATTGCTAAATATATTTGAATCACCCGATTTTAATATTTTAATTGTTATAATATTTAGAGATTGTTTCATAAAATTTTATTGATTAATTCAATTAATTAAACTTATTCTTATCAAAGAAATATTACATTCACTTTATAATAAACTTTTCTATGTCTTTTATGAACAAAAAAAATATACAGTAAATATATCTACAAGAAAAGATCTCATAAGTATGTTTTTGAAATCTTTAATTGTATTGCATTTTCCACTAATTTTAAACAAAGTGTGTATTACAAATTAAGTGTTTTGATAATAAAAAAGGAGCAATTTAATCCGTCTATAAAGATATGAGTAATTATAGTGTCTAGTTAGTTATTTCAAAATATACTATATAAATGTTTGATAAAATGCTTCATTGACATGACCTATATAACTATATATTTCGACCCATTTTTGACAAATGGTAAATAATAAATCAATAACTAAACTAAAACTTATGCATTCACAAACAATGAGTTATAAGTCAGATTTGAATGATATAAAAAGTTACCAACTTTACTTTATTATATATTATTTAGTGACCTAAATGCATATATACAAGGACTTACAATATTGGTTCCATAGTTAAAATTGTTTTCTTTATGTATCATCAAAGCTTAAAGTTACAAAATTATATCTTTTCAAACAATTTGAATCCTCTCAGCATCCTAATTCTCATATCCGAATGTTTGTAATGTAGTAACGTTTTGTTATCCGGAATGAATTCATTTTGATGCTTCTGCTAGGCGTAGTATATTGTACTTGCGTTGTATTTGTGGTCAAGTTGTCCAATATTTGTACTTCACTTTGATTAATTGTTAAACACTTATTTATTTATTATGTTGTGTTATGCTTAATTACACACTAAATTCTCTATTCACCTTAAAAACGAAACCTTTTACACGAAATTCTCTATTTATACTTGATGAAAATTAATGATTCTTGAGTCTATGGAAATGTAACCGAAATGTCTATAACATAATACAAAAAACCCGACTAAAAATGAGTCTAATATGAGTCAAATAATCACAATACTGTAAAGGTGCTTAATGGGTCATGCCCAACTTTAATTAACAATTTCTTGGTCTATACTTGATTAAAAATCATGAATTTAGTGTCCTTTGAAAGATAAAAAGATTATCTACAAGGTTCTGCAAAAAGAATTAGCCAAAACGATAAAGAATGGATCGAGAAATACGTTTTTTGTTATGCCCTGGTTTAGAATTGAAAATCGTATAAAAATTCAACACTTTAAACTAGATATTCTCCAGGAATACATAATAAATATTTATGATTCTTGATCCTATGAAAGGTAATTGAGTTATCTATAAATTAAAGCAAAAAGAAAGGCAAAAAACGATTTGAAATTGAGTCGAATCATTAAAAAATAGTAATAGGGTGTTCGATGAGACATAGCCAACTTTAATTAGCAATTTCTTGACATACACTTGATGAAAATTCATAAATTTAGTATCATTTGGAAGTAAAATGATTATCTACAAGGTTCTTAACAAAGAATTAGCCAAAACGATCAAGAATGGATCGAGAAACCTGCTGGATAGCAGGTCGAATTTTGGCATACTGACACGTTTTTAATGACTTGACTGACCACAAGTGTAAAAAAAAGTAGACGTGTCACAATGGAATATGGGAGAAAGATGACAGCTATTTAATGGCTTTACTTATTATTATTATTATTATTATTATTATTATTATTATTATTATTATTATTAGTAGTAGTAGTAGTAGTATTATTATTACTACTATTATTATTATTATTATTGTTATTTATATTATTATTCCGCCATTTATAGCTATTCGATGATCCTGTAACTACCGCAGCCGAAGGACTTCCCCTCTTTCGTCTATATCGAATTCTGCTATTAATATTATTTGCATTGTCAATTACTTTGAATAGTGGTTGCGCAAATATTTAAACATGGATACATAGATTTTGGTCTATAATATTCCCTAATTTTATCATATTAGTAATAACAATTACTTAACTAATAGAATAGTTGTGCCAAATCAAACCTTAAAGGTTCTTGAAGCATATTTATTGGTTAAAATTTTTATAAAGCCCATGACATAGTGCTCCAAGATAACTTTCCATAAAAGGAATGAATGAGTGGAATTGCACCAGCAAAGTGAACAATTAAGAAGGGTCTACGAAAACACCCCCTATGAGAATATTAATTTATTATTTTATTCCATACATACATTTTGTTGTGAATTAAAAATGTTTATTTATATGGTTGTAACTTACTATATTTGTTTTAATCCATATTTGTCTATCTTTCCTTAGTGTCAATAAGATATCCTTTTGATTAAGGAGATATATATATATATATATATGGGAAGGTTCAAACGAGAACTGTTTTGAACTGTTTTTCGTACGAAAACTGCGAGAACCAATCTTAGCCATTGATTTGATAATGTGGAATTCATGGATGTGGAGCGTGGGGGGGGGGGGGGGGGGGGATAAAGTGTGGCAGGGAGCATGTGAGGAATTCATGGGTAGACAATGACATAGAAGGAATGTGGAATTCATGGATGTGGAGCGTGGGGGGGGGGGGGGATAAAGTGTGGCAGGGAGCATGTGAGGAATTCATGGGTAGGCAATGACATAGAAGGAGGGGAATTAAACGACTCAGATTGGTTCTCACAGTTCTCGTACGAAAAGCAGTTCTCGTGTGAACTTTTGCCTATATATATATATATATATATATATATAACTATAAGGGGGAGTTTGATTAAGTCTATAACTTATGCTTGGACTTTTGGAGATAGAAATAAGTTTTGGAGAGAGGAGTCACTCAAAGATGGCGTGGAGACTGGGCACCTTGGCATGGTGAGAGGGAGATGATGTGAGGAGGTAGAGACAGTCCGAATAGTAGCATCCTTTAGATCATGAGCATATATTCTCTTTCTTCTCCTTGCCATATCAGCGCTATTTTATTTTCCCCTTTCATCCCTCTTCATCTCACTTTAGCACTCTAGCACCTACATCCATCCCCTTAAATCATCTCGTCTTTATATATATATATATATATATATATATATATAAGGGACGGTTCAAACGAGAACCGTTTTTCGTACGAGACTGCGAGAACCAATTACAGTCATTGATCAAAGAGATGGAGAGTTGAGATTAAAGAGTTGTTAATGGATAACCTTAAACTAATCAAACTTATCCTTAATTAATTAAGGGTAGTTTGGACATTTTTACATTACCCCCGCATTTTTTAAACTAAGTTATACATTAAACGAAAAAGTGTTAAATTACGAAAATTATACCAAATTAACGAGAAAATTATGCTCTTTAATTTGAGACCAGTCTTGATATATTTTTTCAAAAACTTTTTTTTTTGTGTTTGCTGAGTGTTTTTTCTGTACAGCTCGAAATTTGCACTAGTGCATATTTTGCACAAGTGCAAATTTTGCACATGTGCATATCTACACCTGTGTTGAAAAAACCAGGTAAATATTTGCACTTGTGCAAATATTTGCATATGTGCAAATTCACAGATTTGCACAAGTGCAAATATTTGCATATGTGCAAATTCACATATTTGCACAGTGCAAATAGTTGCGAACACAAGCGTAAATATTTGCACAGATTCACGTAGTTTTTTATACAGATGTAGATATATACATGTGCAAATGTCCCTACAACCCCGTTAATACTCTCCCGAACCATACGAACAGTGTAGATCTTATTTTGTTGTAATAAAAACTCACTTGTTATCGTACAAGGAATATATAATAATACAATTCACATACAAATTGGTAATTTAGTAAATAAAAAAAAGGAAAAAGATATAATTTATACCTAGTGGTGTAAGAAATCATTCCAAAAACACTACTGCTAACTTCTGATGTATTATTATCATCCCATTCATAATGGGGTTTTCATGGAAAACAGAAGCAATAAATATAAAATGAATTTTCCCAACAAGCTTTGAAACCCAAAATTCCAACTCCATCGTCCCCCTTAAGAAAATGCTAATTACGAAAACAAAGTAAATTACTCATACTCAGATCTGCTCGCTAGTATTCATGGCATTGAAGACGCAAGTCTCATGGTGACTATAGAGTTAAGTAGCTTAAGATATGTAGGCAAAGAATGGTGGTCGGAACCGTATTGCAGGTGGTGGTTGTTATGTGTCTCTAACATCCCCTAAGCATAATCCACAAGTTTACTTTGTTTAACATTGAGTTTGTTTGGTCTCTAGACTACATTTTCTTCTCAGCTTGGATAGATCCACGAACACAAACAACTGTAGATTGTTGCTTCACAAGACCATGTTATTTTGATTGATAATGTTTCTAAAATCATTTAGATGCCTTCTTGATTATTTAATTTGATTACCAACAGGATAGTCTGATGGTCTTTATTTGTTCTGAGTTTGGTCGATACCCACGAATACCACCAACAGTTGAAGAAAATCAATTTATATGAACACTAATCCATGTTATAAAAGCTGTTTGATGCTACTGTTGATGCATAGCAAGACCTCAAACCGAAGACACGATTTCACTAAAAAAAAGACAATCAAACAGTAGGTTCTTAAGCCCACCCCTGCTCTCAGTTTCGAATCACCAAGTAGGACCCAAACCCAAATATTATTCCCGAAATCAGCATATAGTCCATGGTGTCAAGTTTAGAATCGTCACTTATAGTCGTTGAGCTTGATTACAAAATTTTCGTGAAGGCTCCAGGTCTCGGTTGATTACAAAATCTTCTTCCGGTGACAACGACAAAAAAGAGAATAACCGACGACAAACGGCGGCGTTGGTCCGGCGACGAACAACAACGTTGGGGGTAGATGTTTTTTTCTCCAGATCTGGAAATGAAGATATGGAAAGTCACGCAACATATATAAAAGGACCTCTCTACCCTTTTAGTTTAAAATAAATTGAAAAAGACATAAAAATAAATGATTGGTTCACATTGGTTCTCGCAGTTCTCGTACGAAAAACGGTTCTCGTTTGAATCGCAGCCTATATATATATATATAATTTATCTCATCCTTGACGGGGGCTTTCACATGCTTTTGTAGGGGTCATATTACATTGGCAAAGCTCATGTTTAGAATGTTCACACAGTTTCACAATTTCATGGAGGTTTGCTTCTTTAGTAGCCCATTTATGATTTATTCAGGTTGATTGTTCATGCTTTTTTTGTGTACTGGTTTCATAAAGATCATAACATTGTTAGAATTCATCAGGTTGAATATCTTCCCATTGTTTCACCCTCTGAACATCATAATGAAAGTGCTGTTCGTTTCGCTGAGAAAGTGAGTTCATCTCTTTCGTTATTTGTTATATATTATTCATTCTTATGAAGTGGAGTGTCGTTTCTTTTTTAAATATTTGCAAGAACAGTAGTTTAAGAAGTTACTCGTTTGTCTCTATTTAGTAGTATTAAATGGTTTTTGTTATCATTAATGCAGACGGGTAGATCAATGGCTCGTTCTCTCAATGTTGTACAAACATCTCATTCCTTTGTTGATTATGTAATTCTTTCAAAGGCAGCTGATTCTGGACAGGTATAATTATATAGTATTTTTGTAAAATTCTCAAGTTATGTGCATTTTTGGGGGGTTTGTGTGGAATTAAACCTGAAAATTGAATTATTTTTCTATTCTTAATTCATGCTTTGAATATTCTTAGATCCAGTAATCACATCTTAAAAATTTCATGCGACAAAAATAATCTATGTTTCTTCTAGGTTCATATGATCTCTTTAAACTACACGACTCTTTTAATTTGTATGTTTTTATGTTCATTATAATATTATAAAAAAAGATACAAACAACGCCAATAATTCCATCATGAGTAATGTTCATGTTCCGGTACTCCATTATGATATTCTAATTAAAACGTAAATTTTCTTTTATTATTTATAGGTATACTTAACTTTTTTCTAAATCTGACACTTCAAAATTTTCCAATTTTTGCAGGAAAACCCGTCGCTCTTTGTGGTTGAGATGGCTAAGATTCAACAAGTGAGTTTATATCTTTAATATGATTTGTGTATCTTGAATTGTTATAACTAGTTGATGCTTAGTATTATCATTTGAGCTACCTGCTGGTTGTGAAGTACCATAAGTTCATGTTATTATTACAAATCTAATCTAATTTTTCAATCAAACTGCGAAATTTGAGCAAGACTGTCCATAATACGTTTGTTTAATTGGGATGGAATTATGTGTTTCTTGTGTGATCAGTTATATCATTTGAGCTCTTCGGACGCTTTAGACTTCTTGGATAAATTTCTTGCCATGAATCCAGATTCAAGGTATATATAATTAATCACTTAATTGCACAATTCTATTTCTAGATTCATAATCAAAATAGCAAAAAGGGGCTACTTTTTGATCGGGTTGGCTTGCGGGTTTGCGGGTCGACCCGTCAACCCGTATATATATTTGATATTTTTTATTATTTTTATTTATCCTTATATATTTCATGTGTGCTATTTGGTTATTGGGTTTTTATCTTATTCCTTAGTAAAGAAACATATCTATTATCTCCCTTTTGTTCATTCGTCGTTTTGAAATTACTAGGTAGGGTTGAACTATCCTAAACCTCATCACTTTTAGCTTAATTGTTCTTAAAATCATCAAGTTTTTGTATTTGGATTAAACTATCTAGGTAGGGTTGAACTTTATTTATTAATTTGCATTTAAATTTTGTATTTTGACAAACAAGGGACAAAATTAGTAAAACTAGACACGCTGATTCGCCAACCAATTAATGACCCGCCAACCTGTTAATGACCCACAAACCCGTTTATGACCCGCCGACCCGTGAATGACCCGCGAACCCTCCAACATGTATATTTAAACGGGTTACGCGGGTCGTGTCGTGTTTCACCATATACGGGTCGTGCCACACATCTTGACACGAATAATTATACGGGTCGTGTTCGTGTCATGACCCACCGACCCGCCAACCCGTCAACCCGTGACCCGCCAACCCGACTTTCTGATAACAGAACATGGGGTATTAAAGGAATTTCAACAACCTTTTTTCTGACTAGTACTTTATTGATTCGCAGTGGAAACGTTAAATTTCAAGATTTCTTGAGGGTTTTAAGATTAAAGCCTTGTGCTCTCACTGAGAAGGTCCGTAAGTAATTCTTATTATCGTTATGTCCTCCATCCCAAAATAACTGTTATATTTTAATATTTCCTTATTTGGCAATATTACAAGTTAAAATTACTTAATTGCCATTGTTATCTTGTTGATCTGATTGATCTTGCTATAAGGATTTGGTTGGCATCTATGTACAACTGCATACGGTCTTTTGTAGTTTTGTCTTCCTAGATGGCTTATTAGTCACATTGTCTTCTTTCACAGATATTTGGGTTCATTGATGTGGGCAAGAATGGAAAAATTAACTTTAAAGAGGTAATTGTGTGTATGCAAGTTAAAGGGAATTTTTTTTTAACTTACATCAAAACTCATTGTTTTTTGAAGGCTTATTGGTTTTGAATCTTGCAGTTCTTGGTGGGGTCGGGTCATATACTCATGCAGCCATTATTTCGGCGAGCTTCTGAAGTAGCCTTCTCTGAAATCGACATTGATCAAGATCATTACATCTCTGAGCAAGAAGTAATCTTTTTTCCTCATATAACCATATTTGACACACTAATTAATCTATAAAAGTAGTCTTAACTTTGGTTTCTTGAATATTTAACAGCTTGGTGCTTCATTGATGCCAACCATGGGAAACTTGAGTAATGATGAGGTGAGCTATTGGCCCGAATCAATTAATTAAACACCAAACTTAACAAGATTACAGAATTGAATATATGATATTGCAGGTACATGAACTGTTTATTCTTTTTGATGGAGATGGTGATGGTCGGATCAGCAAGGGCGATTTTGTAAATTGCTTAAGAAGGAACCCTTTGCTCATAGCACTTTTTTCTCCCCATTTCATGCACAAAGATTTGGACCCAAATGCAGGAGCTGGTTTTCTAGAGGAAATGGTGTGATATGTATATATAGATCAAAGGGTTTTGTCATGTGATGTTGCTTCTAACTTTGCCCCTATAGATGGGTAATTATGTAATTTTGTCGGTTTTGTGAGGGTTATGATGTTATATGCGTCTTATAACTTCATAAACTAGGGCATGACTTGCGTTATTGTGCAAGTGGCTTTAGATAATGATTAATATCGTATTGGAGAGTTTTGTTTAGATTATGTTAAACGCACACTTTTTACTTTGTCGCAGTATTCACATTGAACCCCGTACAACTTAACACATAGGACAGTGTGATCATTTCTCATCATATTAAATTCAGGGTGCTACTGAACCAATCTCAATCACATATAGGTCGTATTTTTGCAGAAAAGATTCAAAGATGAAGTTTGTAGAGAAAACGAGTACGTAAAGAATCGAGGGGAGCAAATGAGTATGTGAAAACCGAAAAAGGAGAGGGGACAAAGGAAAGCGGAAAAACTAGCCGTTTCACAGTACTAAATAAGAAGCTAATTCCCTCTCCACACCCCTTACTAAATCCAAGCCCAACATACACCATCAAGCTTTGGTTGGGTGGTCTTCCCACCATATCATGATCGAGAACCATAAACATTTACCATCTCTCCTTTTGTATCTTATTAATTAGCATACTAGTATGAAATAAAGAAAGGGGTCAATAATGGTTTAACCATCAAAGTATTTGTTCAATATTGGTTATAAACGATTTTACCATAAAGTTTTGAAATTTATTATGATTTAAACCTCAAACTTTTTTTTCAAATGATTTAAACCTTCAAGGTTTGTTACAAAAACGGAGTAATCACTTAAGTTTTGTATGGTTTTCGATTTCACCTTCTTTACTTGATTATGCATTTTAATTTTATTAAAAACTTAACAAAACTTAGAGGGTTAAACCATTTTTTAATATAAATTTAAGGTTAATCGTTTGGGAAAAAATTTAAGGTTTATAAAAAAAAGGTGTAACTTGAGAATTAAATAATAACAAATTCAAACTTGATAGTAAAACCGTTTAAAAATTTTTGATAATTAAACTGAAACTAAAGTAAAACTTTAATTGTTTAATCATTATTGACATTAATTTTTTTTTTTGTGTTATTGTGTATACTGTATACATGATTTCTTATTACTCTATGTTTTGGGCCATCTTAGCCCAACATACTTAAATGATATGTTGGTAGTAAGTTTAAGTGTTAGCCCAGTAAAGTATTAAGTATTATAACTTTAACCAATCACCAAATTGCATCGAGCCCAAGAAAAATTAGATTGTCAAATTTGTTATTTGACTTATTATTAATTAAGATATTCAAGACAAAAAAAATCAAATCTTTCCCAAAACAAAAGGGTTTTTTCCCCCTTTTAACTAAAAATAAAAGTAAGAGAGGAACATGATAAAAAAATTATTGGATGAGTTTATTGGAATCGAATATCTAGAAAAATTGGGGGAATAAACGAACTAAAAAAATATTTAAAAAAACAAGATATTGAATTCAAAATTTCCACTCTATTCAATGATCCAAGGACCACATCTTAATCAAATTAAAAAGATCAAAACCCTAATTATTTATGGAATAACAGCATTGCACGCCTAATGGTCCCCCTTAATCCGTCTTTTCTTTTCTCTTTTAAAACTTCAAATAGTTTTTTTTCTATTTTCTTTTTGTAAAATTTCCGAGAGTTCTCCAATCTACTGTCTCACGCTTAGCATATGAGAGTAAACCACGTACATCATAGACAAAAAGCAAGCATTATAATTTGATTCAGAGTAAATTACACCATTCGTCCCTGTGGTTTGCCACTAATTTCACCCATGATCTCTGTGGGTCATTAATTACACTGGACGTCCCTGTGGTTCATACTTTGTAACGTCTGTAGTCCCTGTGGTTCATACTTTGTAACGTCTGTAGTCCCTGGTCCACTTAAAATGACTAAAATGCCCCTAATCCCTTTTTTTAATTCTTTTTCTTGATTTTAAAGTAATTTTAAAATTAATATATTAATAATTAATTTTAAAAAAAACAAATACCCACCACCCCCATGGTCTCCCCCCGTCGATTCCATTTCCACTCCCCACCACCACCTGCACCACCGCAGGTCACCACCACCGCCTGCAACTCCACCGTTGTGGTTGCCTGCAACTCCGCCAGTGGTCACCGCCACCATCTGCACCAACATAGATCACCACCGCCATCATCCCAGATCTGGAAACCACGAAGGACCTCGCCGGAGAAGACAACCAGTATACCACCACCACCATCATCGTGAAGACCACCAGTATACCACCACCACCATCATCCTATATCTGGAAACAAGATCTGTAAACAATATCAACAAACAAAACCCTAAATCGCTAAATCGCTACTCCGATCTAAATCAAGAACAAGCACAACCCAAACCCTAATCGCTAATCAGCTCCAAATCAAGAACAAATCAGATCCAAAACCCTAATCGCTAATCAAGAAAAAACCCTAAAACCTTAATCGCAAATGAAATCTGTCGGCGGTGGCCAACCTAGGGTTTTCTGAGGCGGACATTGGTGGTTGCGACGTTGCTGTGTTATTCTTGTTGAAACACGGTGGTGGTGGTGGTCTTCACCGGCGTTGGTCCTTCATGCGAAATGGTGCCCGACATACGGTTTTCTTGTTCTTGTTGAAACACGGTGGTAGTGGTGGTGCCCGACATACAGTGTGTTACGGTGCTACATATGGTGGTGAAACATAGTGGTGGTGGTGGTGGTGGTCTTCTCCGGCATTGGTCCTCCAGGAAGAGATACAGTGGTAGTGGGGGAGAGATTACGGTGGTGGTGGGGAGAGATACGGTGGTGGTGGGGGAGATGAGTTCAGAGAGGAGGGAGAGAAGATCTGGTGGGGGATTAATAATAATAATAATATTAATAATTAATAATAATAATAATAATAATAATAATAATAATAATTAATGATTTAATAATAATGGTTTATTAATTAAAAAAGAATAAATATATAAAGAAAAGTCTAAATTTAAAAAGAAAGGGCATTTTAGTCATTTTAAGTGGACCAGGGACTATAGGCGTTACAAAGTATGAACCACAGGGACATCCAGTGTAATTAATGAACCACAGGGACTATGGGTGAAATTAGTGGCAAACCACATGGACCATTGGTGTAATTTACTCTTTGATTCATGAACCTCCACTTTACACCAGATTTCTATTTTATATAGAATACATACGATTATCAAAAGAAAATCATATTCTATACTCGAGATATTGTGTTATTTTAAAAATAGATTAATCACATATATAACTCCAACTAGATGTTATTTATTTTGTAATAATCTTATGATGTATGTAATAATAGCTGAATTAAATGTACTTTATACCTAAAAGTAATAATCAACTACAACTTGCAACTTTTAACTTTATGTATAACATACATATTTGTTGTTACCAATGTGGTAATAATATTATAATTTATGTAATAATAGTACAATTAAATGTACTTTATACCTAAAAGTAAGCTACAACTTGCAACTTTATGTATGTGTGACACAAAATGACCAAACTGAAACTCAAATATCAATAAGTTTAATAATAGCTAAATAATCCGATCATGTAATATATGTACAAAAATGCTTTAGTTCTTGCTGTTCATATAATTGGTTTTGGTCATGGTAGACTTATTGTAAGATCTTGTATTAAGAATTGTAAAGTTAAAATATGCGTATGTTGCCTCGTGAGACACATCTAGTAGGTCAATGAGACAATTTCCAAGTTTGATTCGAACTCGAATATTTACTAGCATTGTATCCGCGCAATGCGGCGGCGGCAAACAGTTTGTGTTCAATAACATGTCGATTTCAAGAATTTAAAGGTATACTACTCACAGGATATGGTGCAAGCAAATATTTTATAATCAACAACATCTCCATTTTCTTTTAACTTTTTCTATTATCTGTATTTCTTCTTTTCCCATAAACTCTTTTATTAATTTTTAAGATAATTTCTGAAGAACAATAAAATAAGAAAAATAATATAAAAATAGTTACATAGATAAATATTTTATTTTTGAAAATTTAGTTGGTGTCATGTTTGATGAGTTTTAATAGTAATTACCATTAATTAGTTGAGAAAATTAAGGAGATAACTGATTGGGCTATTGTTTTAAGAGTTTGTACTATTTGCATAAAAATTAGTACTAATTAAAATTAAGTAGTCTTAAAATTTTTAAGAGAGAGAATGTTAAATGATTTATAATATAATATAGATAGGACATCAAAATTTATACTTATTTAATAATCACCTATTATACATTACCTTAATTTTTTATACACACTAAAACAACTATACTCATTAAAACATGAAAAATTCAAATTCTGTTTTCATTGATTTATCTTTTATTCAACCAAAGGAAATTCTTTATTTTTCTCAATTTTAACATGTTATATATTTTTATTTGATGGATGTATTTAATTATATTTGTTATAGTTTTTCTTTTATAACTTTGTTGGGGAGATAGCAATATCAAACCTAAATCAAACCTGTCTATTAATTAAAATAGGATTTGATGTTAACAAAACCATTTATTCAGTTTAGAACTTAGATAAATAAAAAAATGTGTTGTTTTTCATGTTAGACTTAAAGAAAATTGTAAGTAAGAAGTGTCAGCAGAAGAAAACAAGTGTCAGCTGAACACTGAGTATCAGCTAAAGGACAAGCTTCAGGAAGATCAGCTGAGAGGAAAAGATCAGTCAAGAAGCATCAGCTGAGGATCTACAATGGATCAGCTGATGGTCCAAAACCATCAGCTGAGCTATCAAGGATCAGCTGACACAATCATATTGATCAGCTGATGCCTCCCATCTGTCAGATAAGGTATTTACTACTTATCCAATCTTTTCTTCATAAGCTGATCATACTCAAACGATTAGCTGAGCCCTTGGGATCAGCTGACAGTTTAGTTTGATCAGTTTATTAGTTACTTTGATTTGTATTGTTAGCTGAGCATTTCGATCAGCTGAGCAAATCTAGTCAACTGAGTCTTTCACATTTATCCTTAGCTGAGCAAAATTACATTTGCAGTTCAGTGTCTGTTAGCTGAGTTATTATTCTATATCTCAGTTAATAGTTTTTCTATGTAATATTTTCTTTAGTCAAAGGCAGAACATGTGTTGTTCTTATTATGCCTTAGATCTTTCTTTGTAAAAGTACTTAGCACTTTTTGTATCTGCAAAGAAACAAAAAGGATAGATCTTTATCACCTGGAAAAGGAGAAAGATACTTTTGAAGAGAAGATCTCGAAGATATGCTGCTTCAACTAAGTATGGCTGGCAACTCTATACTTGGTAAAGTCAAATATTCAGAAAGCATGGTGTTGATTAAAGCACAAGCATGAAAAGAAAAGTGTACTTTTCCAAGACATAAAGGTAGTACTTTAATAATATAATAATAGATAGTGGGTAAACTCATTACTGAAAAGTTTGGTTACTTTACACACTTTGCTTGTAAAGTTAACTTACCTCTCACCCACTAACGTTATCTATTATAATATTATTAAACCAAATACCTTTATGACCTTCTCTTTTCATCAACCCGGACACCACTTTGCTTATATATACTCATGCATGGAAACATGCTAAATAGAGGTGAATAGATAGTTGAATACTGAAATCTCATTTGTTGAGAATTAGAAGAGTTAGCATTTTATTTTCAGTATAACAAACTTGTTCATGTGTTGAACATCTTAGACATAAGTTGTTTAAGATTAGCTTAGTCTATGTGTTAGACAAATTTAGTTGCCACCTTTTATTGAACTTAGATTTTCCGCATCTAGTTCATGTAATTTCTTGATTCACATCAATAAGAATTATATAAAAGTAAACCGTGTGTCTCTTAAATTTTAATTTGCTAAAGTGTGTATTCAACCCCCCCTTCTACAAACATTTGTTGTTGTAGTATCCATTCGGGACCAACAAACTTTTAATCTAAAATGATTGATATAAATATAATTATATATATATATATATATATATATATATATATATATATATATATATATATATATATATATGACCGTCTCATTGTTACAATATTAAAAATTATATTATTTTAACTTTTTATTAGTAAAAATTAGTTTACTTCACAAGCATTGAATAAAGTAAATTACCATCCTTTATTTTGTGTTAATCGAAAAATAATAACACTTAATATTTCTCAAATAAGTATATTCTTATTTATCTTTTTTATAAAATCATAAACCAGTTAACATATTTATATTTTATTTTTATGTTTATGAATCACTAAATCAGTAATCATTTTCTATAAGATATTTTTCATCTAGGCTATATAAAAGAATATCTATCTACAACTGATTAGTGAGGAATAATTCATTTTTATGAGTTAGTTTATGCTTAAATCTCTAAATCAGTTATTTCTTTCTATTGACATAATCATACACATTAAACTCTTGATCTGTTTTTGAATACCATTAATTTCATAATAAAATATTGATTAAACTGTGATGATTTCAATATTTAACACCCCAGAGCTTTGCATGTCATAATAAAAAGTTATGAATGCGATATCCGAATTTTGAGACAATATTATTATAAGATGAGGTGATTTATGTATTCGTTAAGATTTACAATTTGGTTTATAATAACTATTAGAAATTATGGTTGAATTATATTTTAGAAAATTCCTTAAGATTTTAAAATTAAGAAGCATTAATTATTTAAATATAACTTAGTGCTTGAAATACAATAAATATGAAGTATGCCAATGTGATTTTCTATGTTTACATTAACAGTGTGTTTCATCCTCATCAAAATTTTAAAATATTCTACTTTATGATTCAACATAGCATATTGCTAAATATATTTGAATCACCCGATTTTAATATTTTAATTGTTATAATATTTAGAGATTGTTTCATAAAATTTTATTGATTAATTCAATTAATTAAACTTATTCTTATCAAAGAAATATTACATCCACTTTATAATAAACTTTTCTATGTCTTTTATGAACAAAAAAATATACAGTAAATATATATACAAGAAAGATCTCATAAGTAGGTTTTTGAAATCTTTAATTGTATTGCATTTTCCACTAATTTTAAACAAAGTGTGTATTACAAATTAAGTGTTTTGATAATAAAAAAGGAGCAATTTAATCCGTCTATAAAGATATGAGTAATTATAGTGTCTAGTTAGTTATTTCAAAATATACTATATAAATGTTTGATAAAATGCTTCATTGACATAACTAGCTAGGACCGTATGACCTATATAACTATATATTTCGACCCATTTTTGACAAATGGTAAATAATAAATCAATAACTAAACTAAAACTTATGCATTCACAAACAAATGAGTTATAACTCAGATTTGAATGATATAAAAAGTTACCAACTTTACTTTATTATATATTATTTAGTGACCTAAATGCATATATACAAGAATATATACAAGGACTTACAATATTGGTTCCATAGTTAAAATTGTTTTTTATGTATCATCAAAGCTTAAAGTTACAAAATTATTTTTTTTTTCAAACAATTTGAATCCTCTCAGCATCCTAATTCTCATATCCGAATGTTTGTAATGTAGTAACGTTTTGTTATCCGGAATGAATTCATTTTGATGCTTCTACTAGGCGTAGTATATTGTACTTGCGTTGTATTTGTGGTCAAGTTATCCAATATTTGTACTTCACTTTGATTAATTGTTAAACGCTTATTTATTTATTATGTTGTGTTATGCTTAATTACACACTAAATTCTCTATTCACCTTAAAAACGAAACCTTTTACACGAAATTCTCTATTTATACTTGATGAAAATTAATGATTCTTGAGTATATGGAAAGGTAATCGAGATGTCTATAACATAATATAAAAAACCCTACTAAAAATGAGTCTAATATGAGTCAAATAATCACAATACCGTAAAAGTGCTTAATGGGTCATGCCCAACTTTAATTAACAATTTCTTGGTCTATACTTGATTAAAAATCATGAATTCAGTGTCCTTTGAAAGGTAAAAAGATTATCTACAAGGTTCTGCAAAAAGAATTAGCCAAAACGATAAAGAATGGATTGAGAAATACGTTTTTTGTTATGCCCTGGTTTAGAATTGAAAATCGTATAAAAATTCAACACTTTAAACTAGATATTCTCCAGGAATACATAATAAATATTTATGATTCTTGATCCTATGAAAGGTAATTGAGTTATCTATAAATTAAAGCAAAAAGAAAGGCAAAAAACGAGTTGAAATTGAGTCAAATCATTAAAAAATAGTAAGAGGGTGTTTGATGAGACATAACCAACTTTAATTAGCAATTTCTTGACATACACTTGATGAAAATTCATAAATTTAGTATCATTTGGAGGTAAAATGATTATCTACAAGGTTCTTAACAAAGAATTAGCTAAAACGATCAAGAATGGATCGATAAACCTGCTGGATAGCAGGTCGAATTTTGGCATACTGACACGTTTTTAATGACTACACTGACCACATGTGTAAAAAAAGTAGACTTGTCACAATGGAATATGGGAGAAAGATGACAGCTATTTAATGGCTTTACTTATTATTATTATTATTATTATTATTATTATTATTATTATTATTATTATTATTATTATTGTTATTGTTATTATTATTATTATTCCGCCTTTCATAGCTATCCGATGATCCTGTAACTACCGCAGCCGAATGACTTCCCCTTTTTCGTCTATACTACTATTAATATTATTTGCAATGTCAATTACTTTGAATAGTGGTTGCGCAAATATTTAAACATGGATACATAGATTTTGGTCTATAACATTCCCTAATTTTATCATATTAGTAATAACAATTACTTAACTAATAGAATAGTTGTGACAAATCAAACCTTAAAGGTTCTTGAAGCATGTTTATTGGTTAAAACTTTATATAGCCCATGACATAGTGCTCCAAGATAACTTTCCATAAAAGGAATGAATGAGTGGAATTGCACCAGCAAAGGGAACAATTAAGAAGGGTCTACTAAACACCCCCTATGAGAATATTAATTTATTATTTTATTCCATACGTGCATTTTGTTATATATATATATATATATACTACATTATAAACCATTAACTTTTTTTCATTTAAATTTTTTAAGATTACTTAATTTTAAATAATACAAATTTAATGTTTAAGATACAAACACTTAAAGCAATTGCCTAATCAATCTCTCTTAATTATCTCAACTAATTTAGACAACTATTACTTTAATAAATCACACATCATAACAACTATTTAGTTTATTTAATTTTGGCAAAATTATTTTTATGTTTATTGTGAATTAAAAATAAAAATAGTTTTTCTCAATTTTCAATTTTTTGTATTATACTTCGTATACCCCACAAGAAAAATGTTACTCGGGAAACCTTATGTATTTTGTGTGTGTCTGTGTGTATATATATATATATATATACATATAAAGTATTCTCAGTTTGTAATAATAAATATTAAAGAGAGTAAAGGTTTGTTTTAAATATAATATAACGAATGAGACAATGGGCATAAAAGCTTGTATTAAATTATAATTCCAAAATACGTTTACTTACAAAAATAAAATAATATGACTTTTCTTGTCTAATATCGTTTGCCGTATGTAGCTCATAGTTTTGTTTGTTGACTTTACAAGCCACAAATAGCGAATCCCACTTTTGATGGTTGCTATTAATGTCCGTTTGAAATCAAAGAATATTTAGGAAGAATGTTGTCATGTCTATGCTTATCATTAGATTGTAAATCTAATTCTAACTTATATGGTTGTAACTTACTATATTTGTTTTAATCCATATTTGTCTATCTTTCCTTAGTGTCAATAAGATATCCTTTTGATTAAGATATATATATATATATATATATATATATATATATATATATATATATATATATATATAGTGTTAGGATCAAGGGAGAACGCTCTTAAATAGAGAACAGAGAGAACACTTTTGAAACTTTGATTTCATTGATCAGATGGTTCAAAAATTATCACAATTTATTTAGGCATTTGATTCCATTGATCATCGGATTTAAAATATGTCACGTTTTTTTGATAATATGTTCGAATATAATCTTGATGCATCGATGCATACAAAAGTGTTATTTGATGCATCAATGCATCCAAATTTTTAAATTGTTAATAATTATAGAAATAATTTTGATTTTAAGATTTAGGATGTAAAGTTGACTTTTGGATAGCTATGGGTGAACATGAACGTAAAGAAGAAATAATAAATTACAAGTTTACATGTGTTCCCTCTGTTCTCTATTTAAAAGGTTTCTCCCTTAAACCTCACCCTATATATATATATATATATATATATATATATATATATATATATATATATATATATATATAGGGTTGAGTTCTATTGCGAACGCATGTACAATGCAAACGCTGCGAACACCGTGGAAATGAAGATTTTAGGCGGTGGACCACGTGGTTTATGAAATCGTATTTAATAAAGTCAGGATGCAACAAAATGAGAGGCGCTAATGCATAGGCTTTGTCACTGACTAACCAAATTTGTGTATATCCAAATATAAATTGTTTTATTTATTTTATCATTAGCTTTTTTGTTTCAACACTTAATCTACTAATAAATTATTATAATGAATCTGGTATTTTTTACAAACTATTTAAATAGAGTAATTAGCTATGAAATCTATTACAACATTATTATTAATAGATGAGAATGAGATGTAATGTTTTAAAACAAAATACAGTAGTTTTAGACTAATTGTAGTATTTTTTTAGACTAATTGAAGTGATTTTTAAACAAGAAACTATTGAACCCTATAAACACGATGCTTATCTTGGGTTGAAGAATTTAATAGTTACTCATATAAAATCAATGATCCAAAGTTTCTCACTTTAAAACCCGTTGCATCTAATATAAAAAGACAATATAATTTTGTCTACAAAGTCATTGCACCCAACTTAAAATCATTGCATCTCGACTAAAAAGCATAAGGTGCCGTCAAAATTACTGCATCTTTATTGAAGAATTTAATAAAGTCCGGTTAAAAACAACTGCATCTTATTTAAAAATACTGCATCCGGCTTAAAATCATTGCATCTAAATACTTAAAAAATTTAAAAACTATTTGTATGTATATCAAATTTAGTGATCCTAAATTTAAAAGAAAAAAAATCCAATATACATTAATAAACATATTCCAGCCGCAACTATTGACTAAAAGTAAAAAAAAAAAACATATGATTCACCCGTTCGCAAAAGCGTTTGCAATTTAGGCGTTCGCATTTGATCTTTAATCTATATATATATATATATATATATATGGGAGAATTCAAACGAGAACTGTTTTTCGTACGAGAACTGTGAGAACCAATCTCGGCCGTTCCTTGGATATAGGAACTTCATGGATGGAGAGCGTGGAGGGGATCAAGTGTGGCAGGGTGCATGTGAGGAATTCATGGGTGGGCAATGACATTAAAGGAGTGGGAATTGGACGGCTCAGATTGGTTCTCGCAGTTCTCGTACGAAAAACAGTTCTCGTTTGAACCTTCTCATATATATATATATATATATATATATATATATATATATATATATATATATATATATATAAAAGTTCAAACGAGAACTGTTTTTCGTACGAGAACTGCGAGAACCAATCTTAGCCGTTGATTTGATAATGTGAAATTCATGGATGTGGAGCGTGGGGGGGATGAAGTGTGCCATGGTGCATGTGAGGAATTCATGGGTAGACAATGACATTGAAGGAGGGGAAGTAAACGGCTCAGATTGGTTCTCGCAGTTCTCGTACGAAAAGCAGTTCTCGTTTGAACTTTTGCCTATATATATATATATAGGGGAAGGTTCATGCGAGAACCGTTGTTAGTGCGAGAACTGCGAGAACCAATCTCAGCCGTTCCTTGGATATGGGAAGTTAAACGGATGGAGAGCGTGGAGGGATAGAGTGTGGCAGGGTGCATGTGAGGAATTTATGGGTGGGCAATGACATTGAAGGAGGGGGAATTAAACGGCTCAGATTGGTTCTCGCGGTTCTCGCACTAAGAGTTCTCGCATGAACTTTTTCCTATATATATATATATATATATATATATATATATATATATATATATATATATATATATTGAATGGATCAACATAGAACCATGTCTTATATATAGAACATAAAGAACTAATTTTAACCATTAGATCATTAATTTAAATGGCTGAGATTAAAAGATAATTTTTATATTAAAAAACAAAACTGACACACTTTATTAATATAGAAAAAGGTAGTTTGGGAATCTTCAAAGAAAATAAATGCATCATCACTGTCATCGTTCACACCCATCCATCATCTTTCAATTTCTAATATTCTCTCCTGCACCCATTTTTTTCTTGTCTTCACACTCTATTATTTTCTCAACTGATATCGCGATTTTTATATATATATTTAATGCGATATGTAATTATTTTTGGATAAAAATCATGAGAATATGTTAAATATATGTTTAATATCATTATATATTCTTTTTCAGGATCAAATTCGGATATTTGATGATATATATGGATAAAAAAGGCTAAAATTCGAAGATAAGCATCAAAGTTTGAAGTTTCCGAAATTCTGTCACTAAATAGTCACTAGCGTCGCTAAAAGCCACCACTTAGCGTCGCTAAAGGTGACTTAGCGTCGCTAAAGGGCCCTTTGACAGCTTTATATATTGATTTGATCTCCATTCGGTTGGGCAACTTTTCCATCCGACTTTTCACCATCTTCAACCTCTGGAAACTCCTTAAAAACACCATGAAGCATATGGGAGCATAGCTTGGAGTATTGGGGCTTGGATTGAAGATAAAATCGAAGATCAAGTCCCGGAACATTCGGCTTTTACGGTTTTATTCATTCTAGTTCTTCATGTTTCTTTGTTTGAATAATTTCCAGAGCTTTGGCATGTTTGTTCTAGACTAGACTTCTGATTTTCCTCCCTAGAGGAGATGAACTTTAATTATGGTTGATTTAATTCATGGTTTTGTTGCTTATGAATCTGTTTTGATTGCTTAGAATCTGATTTTTATGTTTTGAGAGGCCACTTGAATCATAAAGTTTGAATCTTGATTGTCTAGGACCAATCGGTGATTAAGGAATAGTGATTGACCAAATCCTATGTTTTGAGCAATTAGAGTTAGAATCTTTTGAATGTGATGTCCATATAATGAAATTTATATGTTAGTTTAATGTTTTGTTGACCATACAAGCATTAAGATTAGGGCTTAACTTGTTAAATCGAATTAATTGGCTAATTATATTTCTTAATCGCGCTTTTGTCCATAAAGGTTATTAAGTAGTATAAATAGACGGTTATAACCGGACCAAGGTTTTAACTATTATAGAATCGATGCATGAATGTTTAAGTATCTTTAGTTCTTTTTACCATGAATCTAATTGCCATGAGAAAAGTGTAATCGAATCTAGAGAGGGAAAGCTAGCTTTATATTATCTGATTTCCATGTTCCTTGCTCATTCGCTCTCTATGTTTCTTTGGTTGTTTGAGGTGCTTTCCAGGGTTGTTGGTAGTGTTAGTTGGTTGATTGCTCATTTATCCTAAATGTCCCCCTTTATTTTATCGTTAGTTTAATATTTCAATTAATATAATTTTATCAAATCATACCCGTTCCCCTTGAGTTCGACACCCGTACTTATTTTCTATACTACTATACGATTAGGTTCTCTTGCCTATTTGTGTTGTAGTCGTACTAAATAAAGACGGGTTTTATAAATAAAAAACTGGTACGCTTTACGCACATCATCAACCAAGTAAACTTTTGGCAATCTCCTCACCGACTTACCCATCTCCGACCGAACTGCATGATGCAAGCAATCATCCCTCTCCATGGATTTGAAGTCGTTTGGTCTTTTGAAGTCGACGTTTAACTCATTGTAGACTGCAACCACGCACCACCGACTCCGACGACATTTGTATGGACGGCTTCGTCAATATATGCAAAATGTATCACCGTGCTCTATACTCGCCATGTTTGTTTTCTTTGTTTCAGATTTATAAAGTGTAGGTTCGATCATGGTTATCAAGTTGACCACCACACTATGCATCCTCGAGTCAAGAGATCCTATTTATTTAGATCTGATAAGATTTCGCATGGTTATCATGGAGGTGCAGTTAGATGAGGGAAAAAAAGTGGGATATGTGAAAATGCAAATGTAAATCGGGAGGTCATTTTCATCTGGGTTTTATTTCCAGGTAGTTCTTGTTTGCATTTTCATTTTTACTAAGCTGTATATTCATTTAATAAGAACAGAATAATGTATCATCTTTGGTTTTTGCATTTTCAGTGATGTATTTGGTATTTGCATTTTGATTATGTATCATATTGGTTTAAACATATAAATGATGCAAATTTAAAAACACGAAATGAATTTTCATGTGGGTTTCATTTCAGATTGTACTTAAGTTGCTTTTGCATTTTCATATTATAGTTTGTTTGCATTTAATCTGGGTTTCATTTCCAGTTAGTTATTTAGTTTGTTTGCATTTCATCTGGGTTTCATTTAATATTATACAGATAAATGAACATGCAAATTTCATTGAAAAGTGCATTTTGATTATTGTGTTCAACTGTTTCATATGATATTGGAAAGTGTTGTGAATGGAATTTGCATTTTTGGGTTTAAATATGTAAATTTACATCTTGGGCTGTATTTTGCCTTAAATCAGATTGTGAAATGTAGATAAGAGTTGTTGGTTTGCATTTTCATTTGCTAATTTAGTGACGTACTGTAATTCATTTGCATTTTGAATTTTTGGTTTTTGCATTTTGCATTTTGAAAGCATCCGCATGACCAACATCTTCAATATTTTCATTTTTGGTTTTTTGCATTTTCAAAACAAAAAAAATCAGAAAGCATGGCAAGCCTGATCTTGAATTAAAGAGGATTTCAAAACGAGTTGAATGGTATAATTTTCTTACTTAAATTCTTAAAAACAAAGGAATTACAGCCGATTTAAGAATTGATGGGTGGGTTTAAAAAAAAAAAATGAATGGCTAGAGAATTGGTGGAGGTGGCGCGTGGGTTTTGTATGCAAAAGTTGATTTCCAGTTCTGCCCTTATATGAAAGTGCCATGTGTCAAAAGCTAAGATGGTTCTTTAGGTTCTATATTTAAGAATGGTTCTATGTGTATCCTAACCTTATATATATATATATATATATATATATATATTAGGGGGCGTTTGATTAAGTCTATAACTTATGCTTGGACTTTTGGAGCAAGAAATAAGTTTTGGAGAGAGGAGTCACTCAAAGATGGCGTGGAGACTGGGCACCTTGGCATGGTGAGAGGGAGATGATGTGAGGAGGTAGAGACGGTCCGAATAGTAGCATCCTTTAGATCATGAGCATATATTCTCTTTCTTCTCCTTGCCATATCCGCGCTATTTTATTTTCCCCTTTCATCCCTCTTCATCTCACTTTAGCACTCTAGCACTTACATCCATCCCCTTAAATCATCTCGTCTTTATATATATATATATATATATATATATATATATATATATAGGGGACGGTTCAAACGAGAACTGTTTTTCGTACGAGAACTGCGAGAACCAATCTTAGTCGTTGATTTGATAAAGTGGAACTCATGGATGTGGAGCGTGGGGGGATTAAGTGTGGCAGGGTGAATGTGATTGATTCATGGGTGGGCAATGACACTGAAGGAGGGGGAATTGGACGACTCAGATTGGTTCTCGCAGTTCTCGTACGAAAAACAGTTTTCGTTTGAACTTTGCCTATATATATATATATATTCCAATCTTCAAAAGGTTAAGAGGGAGTTGTTGACCTGTAATGGTCGTATTTGGGTTTCAAGCTATGGTGATGTCAGACAGATGTTTCTTGATGCAGCTCATAAGTCTAAGTTTTCTATACATCCTGGTACTGCAAAAATGTATAGAGAGTTGAAACAAGATTATTGATGGCTAGGAATAAAAAGAGATGTAACCCGATATGTTGAAAAGTGTTTAACCTGTTTACAGATCAAGACAAGGCTCCAGTGGGTTAATTTGCAAGGATGGTTTCCGTGTTTATTAAATGAGATTAAGACTTTTGAAACAATACTTATTTAAGTTTAAGCTTATCAAGTATGAATTTGCTTTTGAAATTAAAGTTTCAATATCATTTTGTGAATCATGTTTGGACAAGTTCCTTTTATTTATATGTAATGAATGAAATATTATTAATACAGAATTGTTTAATGAATGAAATATTATTAAAACCAACAGAAACCAAATGTGAGAGGTCTTAAAGAATAGAGGCGATCGTAGCACCCTAGTAGAGAATGCCAAGATGATATTGATAGGTGGAGGGACCCAGGGGCAGCAGTGACTTTTTGTTGTGAAAATCAGAAGTTCCAAATGTGTTTTCGGTCTGTGATTGGTTGTTTCCTTTTTCCAGATTCTCCCATTTATTTTCCTGGTACGGATCACACCATTTTTTAACACCTCAACTATCCCCCTAGTTTCCTTTATTGCCCCTTTGCTTAAAAAAAAGAAAATAAAAAAGAAATATCCTTTTTTTCCTAAAATAAATACCTTTTTCAATTCTTACGAAGGATTACAAATATATAGGATATAATTCACACTAAGAATAATTAGTTTCTCCTTGATCCGTCCGCACGTTACAGCGGATTTCTAATAAACGTATAAAGTGGTTTTAAATTTGAATGTTATAATAGAAACTGAACACAATAATAAAATTTACTTTTAGTAGAAATACTAAATAGAATAAAATAAAGCTATAGCATAAATAAACTTGTAAAAACATAAATAAATAACTTTAAAATGTTGGAAAAGTAAAAAAATAATTTATAATACTAAATAAAAGGAAAAAAAGCTATAAAATAAATAAACTTGTAAAAACATAAATAAATAACTCTAAAAGATTGGAAAAGTAAAAATAATAATTTATATCTATGGAGAATAGAATTACTAATTAAATAGAAAAAATCTTAAAAGCTTAAAAAAATTAAGATAATAAAAATCATGTGTACAACCGTGATTTAATGTAAACAAAATTACAAATTACATGTAATAGAATCGAACTCAACACCTCCTGTATATTTCACATTACACCTTACCACTCCGCCTAGCACGCTACCTTTTGTTTATATGCAGATAAGTAAATATATAAAATGAATTATGCACAAAAAGACAATACTACTGTTCATTATTCCTGCAATTTGTTATATATATAATAATAATAATAATAATAATAATAATAATAATAATAATACATAAATTACATTGTTGTGTTGTATTATAATTATACAATTGTTATTTGGTATATGTATATATTAATTTCCTATACAAGATAGTAAAGGTATAGTCAGCGCTATAAGATATATTATGTGTAACATGATCTTTATACTTATAAGTTCAAGTTTCATAGTAAAATTAGAGGATATGTTCTACCATTTAAAAACTCATATACAAAGTTAAAACCTATACATTTATATTTAGGGTCGTATTAAATATTTGAATTAATAATTAATGTGAATATTATTTTAAGTAAACAATGCATTCTGTTGACTTAGAATACATTTAAGTTGAGATTGAAACATCCAGTTGATATAATTTCTAAGTTTCACATTATTATTTATTTTTTCTTAAAAGCAACCAAAACTCAAAGTATAAAAAACTACAATACAAGGAAATCTCGTTTCTAGACTTTGCAAGTTACGAAGTCATAAAAGGAGATAACTTGAAACTTCTTATGTCTTACACTCTACAAAACCTAAAAAACTACAATAGACAAGTCTAAGTCCATAACGATTATAGCTCGACACTCCTGATTCCGACTCTTTTACGTGTCACCACCTTCGACAACAACTTTTTCACATGATCCACTGGCTTGACCGTCTCTTCACACCTTGGAATGCAAAATAGTCTCAATCTTATCTAAGACTTTTATACTGGTATTTTTCCCATCGATCCTTAATCTCCATACACACATATTTACTTTTTTTTGGGACTAATGTGTTTCACCAAGTGTTCTTTTGAATTTATAACAACCCGGGAAACACACACATCCTCTATCTTATAGCCTTTTCACAGTGAACACACCATCCTCCACTATCCATCATTTTACTTTGTCCACTCGGTTACGTGTCAAAACATTATTATTATTAATAAGTTCGGTGAAATCATCAACAAATATACAATTAAAGAAGTAACCACATTTGAAAGAGTGAATCCTTAAGTATAAATCACAAAGTAATAACTTTGATGTTTATCCTCTCTATAGAAATAAATTTATATAATTAAAAACAAATTTAAAAAAAGTGATGTAAAATCTTAAATTTATTAATGGAAAATTATATACCTTCTATTAATTGTTTTACTTTACCTTTATACTTACTAAATGACATGTGAAATACATTAGTGTTCATCTAATTTTGATACTTAATGTTGATATTTTAAATAGAAGAATGAGTAGAAATTTAAATTGACAGTATGTAAAACCTCTCTTTATCAATATATATAACTTTCTCTTCTTTCTTAATTTTCTATAAAATTTCTATAAATGTCCATTTTTATTAATTTAGGTAAAACCTTTTCTCAATAAAAGTTTCTATTTATTAACGTAGAAACTAGAATGAAGTATAATAGGTTTTATGGTCACTTTTAAAGACTTAAAATTATTTTAACAAATTTTAAAAATTATATTCTTGAATATGACGAAAGCGAATATATAATATAATGCAAGAATATAAATGTGGAAAGCATGTAAAAAGTTAAGAGATGAGAAATGATAAAATACAGTAGGTAGTTGTTTAGTTGGATGTTAATAACAATCCAAACTACGTCAACTCATTGGTATTTAATCTAAGAGTTTTCTTCACTTTAGGATGATTATTTGTGCATACCAACTTTTGTCATACACAACAAAAAGTGATTGTTTGGATCATTATATATCTTTGAATTTGTGTAAGAACAATAAATATTGTGTTGTAAGCGTATTAATGCCTTAATTGTTATGTATGACAAAAAGTTGTTGTATACAAATCATCAACTTTCACCTTAAGCACCTAATCACTAATTTCCCAATGTAGTCATCACCTTAAGTACTTGTCACTAATTCTTAAGATAGATAACCTAAGCGGACCTCATAGCTAAGTCCTTCAACAAGAACTATACAACAAAAACTCTCAACGCCAAGAAAGTACAATGACTAATATTTTCGTCCTTCACAAATAAATAACAAAAAGACAAATAGATTTGTAATGAAACTTTCTTCTCTTGTCTTCTCAACGACTTGGTCTTCAATATATGAATCTTTTATAACTCAAGAAGCACACTTAGAATATGTATTTAATTAACTGATCACGAGTGGTTTAAAAACAGAGAAAACTTTCTGCGCAAGATAATTAGTATCAAACGAACACAAATGCCTTTTATAGTACAAGACAGTGGCGGACCCAGGATTTCTGGGAACCGGTAATACCATATAATGCGAAAATAAAATTAAATAAGTTTGAAGATCTGGTTCGGGTTTTTTTTTCGGGTTTCCGGTTAATCGGGTCGGGTTAACGAGGTTTCGGCTGTTTTTCTGGTATTTTAAGGCCAAATTTTAAAACAAAACACAATTTATATGAAGACCTGTTAACTAAAATGCTATTTTAAAGGTAATTAAAGTATTTTAAAGGTATAAACTGAAAGATTAAACTATTTCTTATCATTTTTTTTATAAAAAGTTTCTTTTTTCTTTTGATTTTGGTGGCATCACCGGTGCAACCCGAAAATTTACCGGTAGCATCGTCTCAAAAAGTCAAAAATTAACACTGCGAACCGTCAAATGACCGGTGGCGCTTGACCCCCCCCCCCCCCTCCCCCCCCCCCCACAAAGGGCAGGTCCGCCCCTGGTACAAGATACAAGAGGATAAAAGTTGGCTTTCTGGGCCATTGGTTTCAACCTACAGTCTACCCTGAGCATTGACTGTGAAGACCCGACTCAACTAACTTTTGACTTTTAAAATTTGAGCATTTTGTTTTATCTTTTCCTTTCTTTTATCAGTATTTTTAGCAAAAAAAAAAACCATTAAAATAATGACTCTAGATGTATTCTACAACTAGGTAGTATTAGATGAGTTTTTAAATTTAAATCTTCAGATGTATTAAAATAATAAGCGGCAAGACACAATAGCAGATTGTGTGAGATTATTTTCACTTCTAGGAAAATTTGTCTAGATCCACAACAATATCCTCAGGTTCTACAAATATTCATCTTTTCTTTTATAAATCTTGTTTGTCAGCTAGAAGTTTTATCACAAGATATATATATATATATATTGCATCTTTTAACTTATTTGACATACTTGGACAAAACTTAAAAAGGCTTTACATCATTTAGGCTAGACTGTAATACACGTACAATAATGTATTTTCAAGAATAAATTAAAAGAATTTTTGACCATTACATCATTTAGGCTAGTTTCAATTTAGAATTGTTCTAGGTGTATAATGCAAATTAAATTTTATGACTAGAAAAGGCAATTGTGTGCAATGGACAAAACTTAAAAAGGCATACAAGTCGTTCCTTCCACATTATTAAGTGTGTGTTTTTCCGGCTAAGGAGCAGGAAACTCAAGTTTTCAAGTTCTTTTGCAAAAATTAAAATATGATTGGTGTAAATTGATTCTTGGTATGTATTTGAATATCCTTATTATCAATTTCTTAATCTTTTGAAAATTTGAAGATGTCTAGGGGTGTGTTGGCCATGGTAGACCGATCGAACTATAGAAGCCACTTGAAATCTCCATTTGTTGCAACTAATCCAAGATGAGTAACTTAAAAGTGGTTTAGATTGGATTTCTAGTGACCTCACAACGTTTGATTGGAGTTTTACTGTTTTAATCAATCTTGTGGGTGTTATACTGCCAAGGACCGAAGGTCCTGATGAAAACCACCATGAAATCATTTGTATTCTTTAAATTAAATAACCATCAAGGAGTTGTTTATGTTGTGGTCAGAATGAAGTCCCATGTTTACTAAGGTTTTTAACTTCTTATTATTAAAATGGTGAGCTAGGAAGTCAATGGGTCGGCTAGGCATATGAACTTAACCACAAGCAGAGTGTTTCCATTTTTCTTTAAGCATGTGATAACCACATTCGCGGTATTCCGTGAAAACCATGCCCAATGAGCTACTGACAACCACCTAACCTAAAAATATCTAAGTGTAGTATCCGACAACCAGGAGGAGGTGTGTGTGTGAGATCATGTGCGCCAACCAAGGTGATGTGTGTACTTTATGTGTTGATACATAAATGCCTTCAAAGTCAACAGCCATTCTTGTCATGTGTGCCAAACATAAACTAATTGAAGTGTGTGTATATATATATATATATATATATATATATATATATATATATATATATATATATATAGGATAAGGATCAACAAAGACCCCCCTTAAACAAAGACACAAAAGTCTCAATCTCAACCACTCATCTAAAAGGGCAAGATGACAAATGAAGAATTTGATAAAAAAAAAGCCACGCCCATCCTCCAGCCTTCTAAAAATCCTTTTTTTACCCCTTAAATTTTTAAATGACCATAAATATTTCAATTTTTTTAATTTGAGCAAAAAATTATATCAATCTACTCGTTTTTTAATCCTTTTTCAAACGAGACCACTCTTCCTATATTTCTGAATTTTTTTATGAAATTGACGAAAATGATAAATTTGTCAGTATCATCATTTTCGTGTCCCCTTATATATCACTTAAACAACAGGTCCCGAAAATGATGAAAATGACGAAATTTATCATTTTCGTCACCTGCTGTGATGTTACGTGATATACAAGGCACGAAAATGATGAAAATGAAGAAATTTATCATTTTCGGTTGTCCTTTTATATCACACAACAACAGGTGACGAAAATGATAAATTTTCGTCATTTTTCATCATTTTCGTGTCCCCTTATATATCACTTAAACAACAAGTCCCGAAAATGATGAAAAATGACGAAATTTATCATTTTCGTACCCCTTATATATCATGTAACAGCAGGTGACGAAAATGATAAATTTCGTAATTTTCATCATTTTCATGTCCCCCTTATATATCACTTAAACAGCAGGTCCCGAAAATGATGAAAATGACTAAATTTATCATTTTCGTGCCTCTTGTATATCATCTAACAGCAGGTGACGAAAATGATAAAATTTCGTTATTTTCATCATTTTCGTGTCCCCCCTTATGTATCACTTAAACAGCAGGTCCCGAAAATGATGAAAATGACGAAATTTATCATTTTCGGCTGCCCCTTCTATATAACTTAACAGCAGGTGACGAAAATGATAAATTTAGTCATTTTCATCATTTTCGTGTCCCCTTATATATCATGTAACAGTAGGTGACGAAAATGATGAAAATGACAAAGTTTATCATTTTCGGGACCTGCTATTACGTGATATAACAGCAGGTGACGAAAATAATTAATTTCGTCATTTTTATCATTTTCGACATTTTCGTCGAATTTTTTTTTCAAAAATATAGGAAGAGTGGTCTCGTTTGAAAGAGGATTAAAAAAATAAGAAGATTGGTATAATTTTTTTGCTCAAATTCAAAAAATTGGAATAGTTATGGTCATTTAAAGATCTAAGGGGTAAAAAAATTAAAAAAAAAGGGGGACTTTGACCATAATACCCTTCCTTCTTTAATTAAATCTTATAATTGTTTACTTAATTACAATAATACCATTATAGATCTTTACCATTGATTTGATTGATCTAATGGCTAAGATTGGGACTTTGAAGACTTTGTTTAAGGGGGTCTTTGTTGATCCAATTTATATATATATATATATATATATATATATATATATATATATATATATATATATATATATATATATATATATATATATATGGTAAGGATCCGGTAAAAAAAAGGTTACGGTACTAAATCTAAGGAGAAATCCTGACCATAGGATCTAGAACAAAGTCAACAAAAAAAAGTCAAAAAACAATTAAAATTCGAAAATTAAAATTTTTAGAAAAGGTTAAAATGGTAAATTAATAACAACAAAAAAAGGGGCAGAGATTATCGCCGACCATCCAGTGCATCCCGATCGGCGACTTCCTCCTCCCATCGGCGACCATCCAGTGCATCCAATCGCCTCCGGTGGACTGATCATCATCGCAGATGTGCATCCATCCTTCTCCCCCGACGTGCATCCATTCGCCGGCATGCATCCATCCTTTCAGTCCCTTTCCGACGACGTGCATCTTCTCTGCCGATGTGCATCTTAACGGCCGACATGCATCTTTTCCGCCAACGTACATCCATCTCCGGCTTGCATCCAGTGGACGAAGCATCGATCAACGCCATCAACGGCGGTTACGAGGTGAAACTGTATTTCAGAGCATCGATCGGCGGCAGTGGTATATGATATTTACAGGGCGGGAGGGACACGACTCACAGCGCGCAACACAGAAACGGCGGAGGTTGCCGGTGACGATGGTGAACACACGATCGGCGGATGCTGGTTTGGAGACGTAATACGGTTGTCCTAGGGTTTTCAGACGTAATTAAAATGGTGAGACGTGGGTTGGGACGTGGGTAGGGTTAATAAATGGAGAGATATTATTTTTATTAGTTACCTATTATACCCCTTAATTAAAAATGTCAAGTGTCATCCACGCATTCCATCATACATTTAATACTTTAAGGTTTTTTTTACTTGAACCCAATTATATATATATATATATATATATATATATATATATATATATATATATATATATATATATATATAGGGTAAGGTTAAACAAAGAGTCTCCCTTAAACAAAGAACCTAAAGAACCTCTCTGGTGATGACATTTGGCACATAGTCTAGGGGCAAAAAAGGAAATTAAAAAAAAAAGAAAGAAAATCGGCGCCTACAGCACCAAGCAAATCTTCTCCCAACAAACTTAAAAAAAAAAACCCTCAATTACTTTAAATAATCATAACTTGTTCGTTTTTAACAATTTTAACAAAAAAATTATACCATTAGATTCAGTTTTTCGTCATCTTTCGAACAAGACCGGACTTGATATATTTCTGAAACTTTTTTTTTTTTTGAAATGCAAAGTTTGCATTTTGAGCTGGGTTCATTCAAACTCAAAATGCAAAATCCGTAGTTTGCATTTTGAGCTGGGTTCATAATCCGTAGTTTGCATTTTGAGCTGAGTAATTCAAGCCTAAATGCAAAATCCGTAGTTTGCATTTTGAGCTGGGTAATTCAAGCCTAAATGCAAAATCCGTAGTTTGCATTTTGAGCTGGGTAATTCAAGCCTAAATGCAAAATCCGTAGTTTGCATTTTGAGCTGAGTTCATTCAAGCCTAAATGCAAAATCCGTAGTTTGCATTTTGAGCTGGGTAATTCAAGCCTAAATGCAAAATTCGTAGTTTGCATTTTGAGCTGGGTAATCCAAAATGCCAAAAAAAATCATTTTCAAATTTTTTTTAGAAAAGTATAGGAAGAGTGATCTTGTTTGAAAGAGGATTAAAAAACTAAAAGAATGGTATAATTTTTTTGATTAAATTCACAAAACTTAAAAAGTTATGGCAATTTAAAATTTTTGGAGGTTTTTTTTTTTTTAAATCGTGGGTGTGGGAGAGGGATAATTACATTTTTGCCCTATTCATCCTAAATTAATATATAATAATTACAGTTTTGCCATCGATCAATCCTATCCATTGATATTGATGATCCGAAGGTCCAGATTGGTTCTTTAGGTTCTTTGTTTAACACATGGTTCTTTATTGATCCAATTTCTATATATATATATATATATATATATATATATATATATATATATATATATATACTATTATATAAAGCATTTAGACCATTGTCTTAATCTCTTAATTTTTAAGTCATTTAAAATTACTAATTTACCCCTTACTTAAAACCTATAAGAAAACCATTATATGAAGTTAATTATGTTATTAAAAATCATTTCTATAACTAAACCTTCCATAATATACAATGTTTAAAAAAGTCAAGCTAATGTAAAATAATTTTCAACATATATGATATTAAATACAAAATAAAAATGATCTTTATATAAATAATAGTTTGAATATTCTATCAAATAACACATATTCTAATTTAAGTATTAAAAAATACATATAGCTAAAAATAAATAAACCTTATAACATGTAACCTAAATTTATGAACATTTCTGGATTTTTTGAATGACTCGTGTAATTAAAACAAAGCGTTTACTTTACAGTATATTTAATATTCTTTTTTTTGCTTATTATTAATTTTAAAAAACTGTAACAAATAGAGTTATAAAGAAAAGAAAATAAAAGATATAAAAAAGGGGAAGAAAGAAAATGCATATATTCTAAATGAAAATTATTCGATTTATCATAATGCATGAATAAAATAGGTTTACGTTTTTAAAAACGGACATATTATCGAGTACATTATTTCTAGCCTCCGCATTGCGTGGGTACTATGCTAGTATATATATATATATATATATATATATATATATATATATATATATATATATATATATATAGACCATATACATTTATTATTTGACATGTGTCCCTTAAATAATAACAAACTATTCCCTTATTTTCTCATTTTTTTTACTTCTTTTCCATATCACACTAGCACATCATTTCTCATTATTTTTTTACTTTTTATCATTGTTTATTTTTTAACATATATAATGTGTATTCTTGATCACATATGGAAGAATTATAGGGAGTTTCGAGATTGAGTTTTTGTGTTTTTGAGATTTGGTTGAAGAGAAATGGGGGTTAATTCGGGAATTTAGATTTAGGCTTTGGAAAAGTGAAACTCAAATTGTCTTCTTTATAAACAATTAGATGAGACTTTGGGAGATTTAATGTGTGTGCTTAATTTGTGTTAGCCTTCGGTTTCCCCAAGCCGACCTTACCCCTCGCTTTTTTTTTTGGTTGTGTATTGGGGTTATGCTATACTTTGGTTTCGGGTAAGAGAGAAAAAGAAAAAAAAATGTTGTGACGCTAATGAGACATTTGGGTAAGAGAAAGGAGATATGTGTGTTTCTCATAGCCTTATATTAGTACAATATTGACATGAATTTTAATAGGAATACGTATGTAGTCAATTTATAGAAACATTTTCTTTTTTCTTAATTTTGCTAAGTTTTCATTTATCTCATAAATTTATATAATCCTATTGCTATTTTTAGTAAGTTTTTTTATTTCAGTAATAGTTTCATTTGTTGACATTTAAGTTAACTACATGTTAATTTATTGTTTAAGTCTTATTATGAAGATATTGACTTATTTAAAATCTAAGTTCCTACATGTTTGCAACAAAAGTAAAGGCTTGTGATATATCACATGAAGAATTTATTCATATATTTACATAAAAGCAAAAAAGGTTATCGTATAAACTGGTTGTTATATAAAGTGTTGCATTATTTCCAATTTGCTTATCACTTCATTAATTAGTAGTTAATACTTATAGCGAATAATTGGATTGGTAATTTTATAAAATTAGTATCAAACATTTATCATTGTTTTTACAGAATTATACATCCATAATAAAGAAATCACATTAAACATCTTGGGCTGTGCATAGCACAGCCTAAAGACTTACCTAATATATATATATATATATATATATATATATATATATATATATATATATATATATATATATATATATATATATATATATATATATATATATATATATATATATATCAATTGAGGTGTACGTATCAAGACGAGCACAAAAATTAAAGTCTTTATAATTCTTTTCTTTTTCCTCGCATACGACATAAACAAATAACAAATATTAGGGTTTGATTTTTTATCACCATTCACCATTAAAACATTGTAATTTATTCTCCTTTCAAGATTGTAAAGACTGTAATATTATAGTGGAGTGATTTCTGACCTTCTCTGCCCGTGGTTATTCCCGTTTTGGGTTTTCCATGTAAATCTCCGTGTCTCTCGTTTTTACTTATCTTATTACTTATTCTTCGTGGTTGATTAGTTTAATATTGGTTGATTGGTCCTATTCCACTAAAGCTAATATTAGTTAGATAACTTGGATCCTTGGAAAATTTGATATTATCCTAATTTTGACTCTTGACATACAAAATAGATTAGTGGAGAAATTAATGGCGTCAATTCACATCTCTAGTTTTTACTACAAATGGTATCAGAGACATGTTCATCTTGATATTGGTTTATTGGGTTGATTTTTCTATCAAGTTAATTAGTCATGTCTTTAATGAAGTATGATATTCGGTTGCTAGACGGGAACACTAGGTTTCCTTTATGGCAAGATAAGATGATAGATATTCTGATTCAAATGGATTTATATGAGGCACTTTTAGGATTTGAGAAATTTCCAGTGTTATGGACCCATGTAGAAAAGGAGATAAGAGATTTAAAAGTTTCGTCCTAAATTTGTGTACATTTATCTAATGATGTTTCACAAGATGTGTTGAAGGAAACTTTTGTGGATGCTTTATGGTTAAAGTTGGAGAAATTATTGATGACAAAGAGCTTACCCAACAAGTTGTGTTTAAAGCAACGATTGTTTAATCTAAAAATGACCAAAGGGAGTTCTTTAGCTAATTATATATCTGCATTTAAGAGTTAGTCAGTAACTTAAAAAATATGGTTGTTAAGTATGATGATGAAGATTTGGTCGATTCTTACGCTCACTTTCGTGATACTATTATTTACAATCGTGACACTCTTGTCCTGAATGAGGTTTTAACTGCTTTAGATTCACCCGAACCCCACCCCCTATGATATTACTTTTCCACATTTATTTCGAGTCCCGATGATAACTAACAACATCTTAAGATTCGAGTTTTTGACCAAATGGGTGTAGTTTCAAAACTTATTTATCAAATAAGTGTAGTTTCAAACATAATTACCAAATAAGTGTTGTTTCTTTTTATTATTATTTTCTACTGTTTTGACTACTTTTTAAAACTTTTTTTTACTGTTTTTTTAACTTTTTTTTCGCTGCTCTTTGTAAATGTGTTTTACTACTATTTTAAATTATTTTTTACCGTTTTTGTAACTTTTTTACTGTTTTTTTACTGCATTTTTTTTGTCTTATAACACAATCATAAAAAATTTAAACAATGCTATTAATCATAAATGTTTTTTAACTGTTTTTTGCTACATTTTTAACTGCTTTTTTAAAAATGTTTTTACTGCTTTTTTTAACTGCTTTTATTGTTATTTTAAACTGTTTTTACATCCTTTTTACTGCTATTTTTAACTGCTTTTATTGTTATTTTAAACTGTTTTTACATCCTTTTTACTGCTATTTTTTATTTTTTACTGCTTTTGTAACTCTTTTACTGTTTTTTCTATTTTTCACTGTTTTTATATCTTCAATCACAATCACAACAAATTTTTAAACAATGCTAACAATCATAAATTAAAAGCAACATCATCACAAATATAATTTTTCTGGTTTAATAGTATGACTATATATCTCATTTCTTTGTGTTTTTTTTCAGATAAATATTAGTTATTGGCTCAATATATTCGAAAAAAATTTGTGAATGTTTTTTTGTCTTTTCGTTTTTGTAAGAAACTATAGTTGGTCTAGTAGCAAAATAAACATTAAGTATGTGATGATGTTAGTTTTAGTTTATGCTTGTTAGCATTGTTTAACTTTTTTGTGATTTGATATAAGACAAAAAAAACAGTTAAAAATGCAGCAAAAAACAGTAAAAAGGTTACAAAACCAGTAAAAAATAATTTAAAATAGTAGTAAAACACATTTAAAAAGAGCAGTGAAAAGAAAGTTTAAAAACAGTATAAAAAAGTTTAAAAAAGTACTCAAAACAGTAAAAAAAATAATAATAAAAAGAAACAACACTTATTTAATAATTATGTTTGAAACTACACCCATTTGATAAATAAGTTTTGAAACTACACCCATTTGATCAAAAACTCCTTTAAGATTCTAATTAAACTAGCAATACAGATAGGAGCTTCCAAAAATTCAACTTATATTAAAAGATAATCTAAGACCGTTGACTTTAGTTCATTTAAAGAGATAGGAGATTTCGAAAATTCAGTTTGCTCAATAGATAATCTCCTGAACTTTTTGCTAGCAAAAGAATTGACAATAAAAAAAAAACTAAAAGCAGACTTCTTGATTTCTCCCGGATCTATAATCCACATCACGTTAACAGAGTCCAGGAATGAAATTTCCTTTAAGATTTTGATTTATTTGTATGTGTGTGTTTGTCTTATATTTATATTTGTATTTGTTTGTGTGTATAAAGTAAGGTTTTAGATATAACACTCCTCTAAAGAAGAATACGTAGAAGACTAGCAAAAACAGTCATTTTGTAAATTTTATATAAATTAGAACAATTAAATTTTATAAAAATTTATATTTATAATAGATAAAAAAACCAGCACCACAGGACATGTGTCATATTAAATCAAACAAGTAGCATATGCATCTAGTTTTTGTACTTGTTCAACGCGTTTTTCAAAAACTTAGATTTAAAACACGCATACCTTTTATACAATACAATTCTAAACGTAAATGTTGTACAACACCGTATATGTGTGTGAATGTATGTATTCAACACACACACACATCTTATTTCCCCCTCTATGACAAGGCTATAAAATCAATATCTTATTCAAGATTTTTTTTTTTAAAAGCATGTACCAACAAAATTACCAAAACAACAAAGTACATTCTAAAGCAGCAAAACCTTTCCATTTTGCGAGACACAAAATGAAACAAAGCTCCACAAAAACTATAGAAGCGATTCCAATTGTACTCACACACACCATAAACACTAATATGTGAATATCAATTAGCCGCTACAAAATGAAATGACCAACTAAGCCAAAGCCATGTCTATTAAAGAAACGAACCGTACGCCAACAAGAGTTAAGGAATTATTGATCTAGAATAAATCAATATGTAAGCTTGGAAAGTCTGCCACATCCAATTTCCTTTTGTGTCCATACCATGTAAATGAAGGACCATGTTGTAGCTTGTCATTTCATTATGATATCTAGACTATTTTACACAGACTCCTTTAAATTAATTAATCCTAAAACCAAAGAAGGATTAGCATGCTTTAACCACCACCAATTGAATACCTTTTTCCACAATTTTCGAGCTTTAACACAAGTTAAAAAAAGTATGATCCAATGATCCAAGTCTAGTTCACATATGGGGCAAAGAAGAGTGTGGTCATTGTCTTCTATCGGCTTGATATTCCCCACTATGTTGATTGAAAACTTAGCTACCACGCTTTAATTTCCATAACGTTACTGCTATATTTTCTTTTGTTTCCGAGCGACCATTTCCCTTTGTCGTCCTTGTCTTCTATCGGCTTGATATGCACCAATCTGTTGATTAATTGTAAAATTCGTCCAAATCTCTACCTCTAATTTCTCTTCTCCACTCCCATTTTCATGTCCAATTATTGTTCTCCAAGCAATTTTGACTTCTTTATTTATTTTAAAGAGGAAAGGATTGTATGGAGTATGAACATTTTTACATTACCCTCACTTTTTTTCCTAATTTGCCCTTAAGCATTGTTCTAATTTACTTACTTATAATTAATTTTGACCAAATCTATCTGACATTGATGAAGATCGAACGGCCTGGGATCCATCTTACATCTCTTACACAAATTTACCTCTTACAATAACCTTACTATATATATATATATATGGGAGAGTTCATGCGAGAACCGTTGTTAGTGCGAGAACCGCGAGAACCAATCTCGACCGTTCCTTGGATATGGAAAGTTTCATGGATGGTGAGCGTGGAGGGATAGAGTGTGGCAGGGTGCATGTGAGAAATTCATGGGAGGGCAATAACATTGAAGGAGGGAGAATTGGACGACTCAGATTGGTTCTCGCGGTTCTCGCACTAAGAATGGTTCTCGCAAGAACTTTTTCCTATATATATATATATATATATATATATATATATAGGGTAAGGATCAACAAAATTCCCTTAATAAATAAAGCTCTCAAAAGCCTATTTTCAGTCACTCATTTAAAATGGCAAAATAGCAAATACAGAATTTGATTAGAACTCACACGCCGCCTTCTTCTAGCCATCTCAGAGTTTGTTTTTTTTAATTTTTTTACCCCTTAAATCTTTAAATAACCATAACTATTTCAATTTCTAGAATTTAAGCAAAAAAATTATACCAATCTACTTATTTTTTAATACTCTTTCAAACGAGACCACTCTTCCTATATTTCTAAAAATTTTATTTTGACGAAAATGATGAAAACTGACTGACTGTTATAGATATAAAAGTGATTACGAAAATGATAAAAAACTGGTAGCTGTTATAGATATGAAAGTGACGACGAAAATGATGAAACCGACTAACTGTTATAGATATGAAACTGATGACGAAAATATTGAAAATTGGTAGCTGTTTTGAAAATTATCATTTTCGGCTGCTGGAAGAAAGTAACAGCTACCAGCTTTATCATATTCGTCATCACACTCATATCTATAACAACTACCGGTTTCATCATTTTCGTCATCACTCTCATATCTACAACAGTTAGACGGTTTCATCATGTTCGTCGTCACTTTCATATCTATAACAGTAGTTTTCATCATTTTCGTCATCACTTTCATATTATGACAGTCAGCCAGTTTTCATCATTTTCGTCATCACTTTCATATCTATAACAGCTACCAGTTTCATCATTTTCGTCATCACTTTCATATCTGTAATAGCTACAAGTTTTTATCATTTTTATCATCACTTTCATATCTATAACAGTTAGTCGGTTTCATCATTTTCGTCATCACTTTCATATCTATAACAGCTACCAATTTTCATCATCTTCGTCATCACTTTCATATCTATAACAGTCAGTCAGTTTTCATCATTTTCGTCTATAACAGCTATCAGTTTCATCATTTTCGTCATCACTTTTGTATCTATAACAGTTAGTTGGTCTCATCATTTTCGTCATCACTTTCATATCTATAACAACTACCAGGTTTCATCATTTTCGTCAAAATAAAATTTTCAGAAATATATGAAAAGTGATCTCGTTCTAAAGAGTATTAAAAATGAGTAGATTGGTATGATTTTTTTGCTCAAATTCTAAAAATTGAATTAGTTATAGTCATTAAAATATCTAGGGGTAAACATATTAAAAGAACAAACAAACTTTGAGATGGCTGGAAGAAGTCGTGGGTTATAATCAATTTTTCAATTCCTATTGATTCACATAATACCTTTCATTCTATAATTAAATATTATAATTATTTACTTAATTACAAAAATGCTATTATTAGATCTTGACCATTGATTTGATAAATCTAATGGTATGATAATGCTATTATTTATATATATATATATATATATATATACAGAGAGAGAGAGAGAGTTAGGATCTAAAGAAAACATTTTTAAAATGAAAATGGAGAGAACACTTTCTATCCCTCGATTAATTTAATCTGATGGTTAATAATAAGCCACGTTTGTTAGTATTTTCTGTGAGTACAGGGGCATAATAGGAATGAAAATGGCTCTCTCTTTCCCACGTTCTGCTGCACCAAATATCTTCATAAAGACCACAATTTCTCCTTCATCAATCAATAGATTCTCAGCAAGCATACCACTATCCTTTTACCCATCGCCTACCAGATTCATCATCTTCAACCTCATCGGTCTCCCGATCAAAATTAAGTTTGTGCTTATCGATCTCATTTCAAGATCGATCTTCATCTCCATCTCCTTCTCTTTTGTCGAACAACGGCAAACACTTATCTCTCCTTATGTTCTGATTGTCAACCACCAACGCCCACTGTCGACACCCACATCAAGATGGTTTATTTGTTTCTTCTAATATTTCACTGATTCATGTCGTACGACAAATTAGGGTTTCCCCCCTAATTCGAGTGAGGAATCAAAAACCTCAACCATCTGTTTTCTCCTTCAACCGATTACACTTTCCCATATTTGATTTTTTGTTCAGATACTTCATCCAATTGAAAGTTGCTTCTGTGTGTGGATTTGAAAGAGGAACGCGATTGCCAGAATGAAATTACATGTAAAAGCATCTTGTGTGCCGATTTTCAAAGAATGCGATTAGGTTTCTTCAATCGGCATTTTTGCAGGTACGATTTTCAAACCAGAGCCATCTTCAGATGTAATTCACCCTTCTATAGTAACAAATTATTGCATTTACGGTAATTATTACAGTTTTTTCAGTTTTGTTGATTCTTAAGTTGGACAAATTGAATTATTAAGTATAAAGTTTGATTTTTAGTTTCTGCTCATGTTAGTGATCATAATTTATTCACTGTTAGTTTCTGCTCATGTTAGTCGATTTTTAGTTTCTGCTCATGTTAGTCGATTTTTAGTTATCAGAATTTATTATATGGTGATCCCTTTACAAGTTTATTCAGTGTTTGTATCATAGCTTTGCTTATGATTAATCGACTGATTAGGTGCTAATGTTTATGAAGACCTGTAATAGGTTTATGTTAATTGGTTCTTCTAATGCTCATCTTCTATTGTTAATCAGTTTTGTAGGTAAGTAGCTTTAATTGATTATAAGTTTATTCTTTAATTAAAATTGGAAGTAATGTCGTATGAATTATATTAGCAATCTGTAATAAGTGTTATTTTTTCTACAAAATCTTGAACCTCCTGGTCTTGAATAACAAAAACTGAAACAGAGCATACTCTTGAGGATGGAGTTCTACAAGTACTATAAATATTTAAAGTAAACCTTCTTTGCATAATAATTGTTGATGATAAACAAGCGGTAGATTGAAGGATTGCAATATGTAACTATGATAGGTTGAGAGAGAATCTCATTTCACCTTAAAACACACATAGTTTATTTCAAGAGTTGTGTGCAATCCTTACATTTCCTTGTGTATCACAAGGGTTATATACCTATAAGGTATATTTACAATAAGCACCCTCAACTATTGTTTGAACTCCTATTCTATTACAATAATACAGTTCTAACAATCTCCCCCTTTGGAATGGAATAGGAGTTGTAGAATAAAATGAACAGGAGTCTTGATCTCTTCAGCATCTTGAGGGTCTTGTGCTTATTGTCTTGTAGCGCTCCAGTAACCTAAGGCATTGATCGCCTTCGGTTATATAATCAATTTAGCATATAGAGGTTTTCAGCATTTGGATCCTTGAGCATTGGTAGCATCAGCGGAAGCATATAAGGATTCATCAACAGGAGAGAATATGTTGCTTACTCCCCCTAGAATCACGTACGTGGAAACCCTCCCCCTACAATGTTGCTCTCGATCCTTGAAGATAAAATTGGGGCGAGAATAAATTTTTACTTTCATCAAAGTATACTTTCATCTAAGTATACTTTCATCTAAGTACTTCTCCCCTATACTGAATACCTCGTACAATATGTCTCATGCAGTAACCAACTGAATAAATCTTTATATCTCCCTCTCACGATGTCCAAAGTCGTTACTGGTCATCATGAAAAATGTTCAGTTGTGAAGTATCAGTCTATTAACTTCTACCACTTGTGAGCCAAAATGGATCGTTGAGGAGTGAATGTAGATCAGAAGTTAATACATCAACGAAATCGAAAATCTGAGAATTCTCGCACAAGAGTATCAACCTAGTCCGGATCACATCAAGTGACAAAGAGAACGAAAGACAAGTAGATGCAAACGAACTTGGGACGGATAAGGATTCTATAAAATGATATGAGCATTAAGGAACACAGGGAGCTTGAACTAATATTCAAGGGAATTCAACCTGTACAGCTATAGAAGGGTGACACTGAACGCATAACGTGAACAGGGAGTCGGATACATCCTTATTTGAAAGCACACACAAATCTATCAAACTCTTCGAAAACATGTAGTAAACGGATGTTGGTTAAGACAATCAAGTAACGATACACGAATTCTTAAAGATAAGAATGACAATTGAGAATTCAGAACTGACTGATAAAAGACTACCAAGATTCTAAAGAAACAAGGAATGGATGGCCAAAATCTGGTTTTGAGACCAGATATTGGTGACACTAAGAAAGAAGAACCAAAAATCAGTTAGGAAAGGGCAGGATGACTAGACATAGGGTATTAGGAATTAAGTACATGGTAGTAATGACCCAAATCTAACCCAAATCTAGAAACATCAGAATAATAACTGAAACTTTGAGAACTCCTGACTCAGTCAAAAACTCCAAACACTTGACTTAGGAATCAAGGTGTCAAGATAAATCAGTCAAAATGACGACGGGGGTTCGGGGGCAGCGCCCCGGATAGCGGGGTCCAAGGGGTGGCAACCCCTGGCGGGGTCCAAGGGGCAGAGCCCCTGGCTGGGGTCGAGCTGCCAGGTCAGTGCGAAATTTTTTGAAAATGAAGAATATCGCTATATCAGAAAATGCATTTCGGATGAAAATTTTGAAATTTTGAGTGAAAATTGCAAGTCTGAAAAACCTGTTAGACCAAGTGGATTGAATCGCGTGCGATTGAATTATTGCATGCTATTGTATCTGGTTGAATCGCGTGCGATTGGTTTGTAGCATGCGACTATATCAGGTTAAATCGCGTGCGAATGGTTTATAGCATGAATCGCATGCGATTGGTTTATAGCATGCGATTGGAATTCAGTGCGGCTGATAGAACCTAGGCCAAGTTCAACTCGATCGCATGCGATAGCCCTATAGTGTGGCTGATAGCTCATGGATGCGGCTGATAGCTCATGGATGCGGCTGATAGAGAATGGATGCGGCTGATAGGGTCTTAGAAGTCACTATCAGATCTGTTGACCTTACTCTGAATAGTGTCTACCCACTTGTACCTGATTTGATCTTGACTTGTGCAAGTTCCACACTCAAACTCAAACACCCATACCAGCACTTGATTTCACACACAAACACCAAATTTTTGGTGTTTTTATCCTTTTTGAAATCAAAATCCCAAATCTGAAGTGTTCTTCAATTTTCCAACTGTTCTTGACAAAATTTCAGAAATCTTCAAACTCGAGCAGATTAAAATCGATTTTCTTGTGGTTGATTCAAGTAATATTTTCAACCATTTCTCTTTTAATCCGAACCAAACCCACGTAAAAATAATGCCTTTGAAGATGAAACAATAAATTTGAGGCATGAACAATATACCAGAGAAAACTTCGATTTTTCTGCTTTTTCGTGTATAGAACAGTTGAGTTTACCTTTTTTGATCAAAGAACAGTAGATGTTGCTCGATTCTCCAACGATAACCCCTATTTTCAGATCATAAATAGCAACTTTAGTTGAAAACCCGTATGATCAGCCCCTTTTTTTTTCGATGAACAGCCCCTTTGATCTTCAAAACTCGATTTGTTGATGATAACACCGATATATCTTCACTCCTTTGGCTCTGATACCACTTGTTAGTGATAAACAAGCGGTAGATTGAAGGATTGCAATATGTAACTATGATAGGTTGAGAGAGAATCTCATTTCACCTTAAAACACACATAGTTTATTTCAAGAGTTGTGTGCAATCCTTACATTTCCTTATGTATCACAAGGGTTATATACCTATAAGGTATATTTACAATAAGCACCCTCAACTATTGTTTGAACTCCTATTCTATTACAATAATACAGTTCTAACAATAATAGTGATTATTACAGTTGAATTGTGAAGTGTAAAGTTGTTTGATTTTTAGTTTATGCTAATATCAATTATCATAATATGTTATATGGTGATCAATTACGCAATGTTTATTTAGATATCAGTTGGTCTTTGCCTTGGTTATCCACAAAAAAAAAAGTTGTTAATGTGTGAATTTCATTGGCAATTAGTGTATGGGAATCAATTCAACTAAAGGATAGCACTATAGACAATACCTTCATATTTGTTCATTATATAGTGTATTGCAAATTAGTTAGCTGAAGCAATCTCGTAGCCATTACAAGGATCAAAAGCAAATTATAAGCAAATCATTAATCTATTTGCAATTTATTAGGCTTGGGTTCATGTGTTTTCTTCCTACCTTGTTTCGTTTTTGTAGCTCGTTTTTTCGTTTGGGTTACTAGTAACTAATTAACCACTTGTCCTTTTTTGTTTTTTTTGTTTGAATCCTTGCTACATTGTTTTTAAAATTCTGTTTTTTATTTTAGTTATTGAATTTGTAGGACAAGAGCTACTTTGAGAATTAAAAATATTTAACAATATGATGGTGAAACAATGATGAAGTTATGAGAACAAATAGAAGGTTGCATTTTTGTTAGGTTTTTGGTGGTCAATTTGATTTTTAAGTAGTTTCTTTTTTTGGTGCACAATATCTGAATTTGATTGCATTCTATTTTAGTGCTGAAGTCTAGTTTTTGTTGTGTTTACCTTTTAATGTAATTACTTGTTTTGGTGCAAATTATCTAAATTTGAAGACTGTAATGATTTGTAATTCGCTTCAGTAGATAGCCAAGAACGATTGTAAATTTATGAGTTTTTGACATCTTATCAAAAATAATTATTACACTCTTATATTCAGATACATTATCCGTTATAAGTTATTGATGATTTTTATCAAAACGGAACAATACAATTGTTCAATTGATCCTCTTTTGGGCATTTCTTGCACCTTTAAGTTGGGTTAAAGTTATACTTTCGGACGCATGTTATTAGTGTATAATTTTCAAGTTTGTTGATTATTTGATGATCCTAAATGTATACCTTTCAAATAGATACATTACATATAAATGTCTATAATACATTATCAAATTCTACTAATATATACAATTAAATGCAGGAATTACTCTAGAATGTATGCATTCAACTTAATTTATTTTGCAGGTACACTACCTTCAAGTTTATGCATTACATATGAATGTATGTATTACATTTTTTGTATGCAATATTCTAACTTGTATGCAAACAGCGCAATTCACCAGGAGCGTAATTCACCAGGAGTTGATCACAAAGAGCTAGATCCCTTTATGGTTATTTATGATGGTAGTGACTTACTTAATGAAAGAGCCAAGGAGTACATGCAAAAATCAATAATTGGGGAATTGGGGAAGGAGGTGAAGTATGCAGATTGTGAAGGTTAATAATTGGCTTCTTCAGCATTGACTTGTGTGTAGTTGATCCAAAATATATGTAGTTTGATGAATACATGTTCATCACTTTTCGTTTTATGCATTATCTTTGAATGTATGCATTCAACTTAATTCATTTGAATAAGTTTGTTTCTTTTGAATGTGTGTAGTTGATCCAAAAAGTAAGCATTAATTTCATCTGTATACAACAATTTCGTATGCATGCATTAGTTTGTGATTTGTTGGGTGTATGAAGTAGCTTCCAATGTGTTGCATAAGTACAGGTAATCTTATGTGATTCGAAGAAATCAATAATGCGTATTAGTAACAAAAGAGGAAGAAATTCAAGATCATTGGTATGAAGAACCAGGTATGTAATACATATATCTATCTCTTCTTGTTTCTAATCAGTCTGCTTCTTCAAATTTCTTCTTTTACTTTTTTTTCTTCCGTATACAGACTCCATAACCCACAAAACAAGAACGATGCATTGACGCATCATTTTTTTGATGCATTGATGCATCATTTAAAAAAAATAAGTAATCGGGATATCAAATAAAAGAGGATTTAAACTCGGTTATATTGAATTAATTTTGGTGATTAAAACTCTAATAAATTTTAGATTTGATCGTGTTGAACATTATGGGTAGAGTCTGGGTCGTTACACGCGTGGAAACTAAAATCTGTATTTTTTTCAGTTTTGCCCATCGTTCTCTCCGTTCTCTCCAAATAGGCGTTCTCCCTAGAAACCTACCCTATATATATATATATATATATATATATATATATATATATATATATATATATATATATATATCTTAGTTTAGAACCAGGGTCGTCTCGTGATTTTAAGGCTCTGCGCGAATAAGAAAAGTGAGCCCTTTTTACACACACATATATAAGAAAATATTTAGTGAAACTACGATATCTTTTTTTATCATCAATCAAAACAAAAGAAACGTAGTATAAATATATAATACTATATAATTATATGACCCGTTAAGTTCTTTTAGCATTATTGGAAACAAAAATTTGAATCAACTCTTTATAACTAATACCTGGAAAATACCGTTTAATAGTTATCATTCAACTTATTAAATTTTTTTATTGTGACATTATAAAGAGTATGTTAAACTTTCAACCACTTAAGTTTTGAAAACTTTGTTTATGCACATATCAACATTATTGGAATAGTTAATAAAGTTTATATGCAATAATTGCATTAAGAAAACAACCGACTTGAGTAAAATATCTAACACGTCATTAGGTTTGACAGTAGTTTCACCAAGTAAAACGTATCTAACATCTTAAACTCCATATAAAGTTAATTTTGCATCAAAATCTGATCGTCCATCATAATTAAATGCAACTTCAACACGACTACAACATGACGTTAGTCTTTGTCATCAAATCCCTGATATTTTTTTGGGGCTTGTGGACTAATTATTTAAATATAAGCTTCCTGATATTTTTATCTTATTAACCAAGTTTTGAAAAATTATAACATTATGAGTTGCGTTCAATATAGTTCATATAAAAAACATAGTCCTATATTTTAATATTTAATCACATGTGATTCAATATAAAATCACATGTGATTCACTATACAATCACATGTGATGGTAAAATCATTACATGTTAATTACGAAAATGCCATTCCGCCTAAATTTTTAAAATTCAATCTAGACCATTGATGGGGCTGATCCAAGGGCTAAGGTTAATCCCTCAAGACTATGCAATAAGTATGGACTATATTGAACATTTTTCATAACATTATATCTATATATAATATATGTATACAAAACTTTGGACCCTCTATGAAACATAGGCTCTATGTGATCGCAACTACTACACCCCTAAAAAACACCCATGTTGAGAAGTATCTCTCTCTCTCTCTCTCTCTCTATATATATATATATATATATATATATATAGACAAAAGTTCATGCGAGAACCGTTGTTAGCGCGAGAACCGCGAGAACCAATCTAAGACGTCCAATTCCCCCTCCTTCAATGTCATTGCCTACCCATGAATTCCTCACATGCACCCTGCCACACTCTATCCCTCCACGTTCTCCATCCATGATACTTCCCATATCCAAGGAACGGCTGAGATTGGTTCTCGCGGTTCTCGCACTAACAACGGTTCTCGCATGAACCCTCCCATATATATATATATATATATATATATATATATATATATATATAATGTATGTATATCTGTTTATGTCTTTAATTGCTTAAATATAAAAGAAGGGAATATGACGCATTTTTTTCTGTGGGCTGAGTTTAAGTCTTATGAAATTACCAAATTAAGCAAAAGGAATATATGGGTTAGGTTCTCCTCACCGAATTTAATTAATATAAGTAGTAATATCATTATCTTTATATTTTCTTGGGTGGGGTTCAATGCATCATGATAATAGATTTTGAGAATAAGTACATACAAGTTACTTTAGTCTGATATCAATGGTTTTTATGACTTCTTTTGTTATAAGTTTGGTATTTTTAATGATAAATATTACTTATGTCAGTTAAATTAAAACATTTTAGTCTTTTTACCCTTTTATAAATTTTAAAATATCATTTAATCTTTTTAAATAGAAATATGCTCCCTCCCTATCTATTGATACTCTCTCACACATACACACACTCTCACCGTGTTTCCTTGTTATTAACTTATCGTATTGTTTATCTATACTCACTTTTCTCACTAGCTTTGAAAAGTGACAAATCTGCTTGTCTTTTGAATTTAGATGTAGAGCTTCTTATATTCATTATATACACGATTTTCTTTTCTTAGAGCTGTGAGCGGTACAATATTCATGTAATGGCATTATATGGTGCCTTTTTTTAATGATCTAATATGATCTAAAAATCATTACTTTGATTATTTTGCTTTTAAATACGTATACACCATATCCTTCATTGGATGCTAAAGAATTATCACGAAATGTGATCTTTGATACAACTTATAATTAAAGCCTCTAAGTTATTGAGTATCGTCTTACATTTAGTCATACTTTATCTCTTAAATAAAGATTCTTAGTTGATTTAATTCATGTAATTTACTATACGAACCCTTAGTTAATTATCCTAGTGTGTTTATTTTGATTATTTGTATAAATATTCATCCTCTAATAAGGATTTATATTTTCTCATACTATCCTATGTTAAAAATAATGTATATTAGGTAGTCTTAAAGCTCATCTTTCACCTCAACATTAAATATAAATCTAATTTATTTGGCATCATGAATATATTAACTTACTTTGATGAGCTCTCACATTCATTGAGTTAATATTCATTGTATAGTTTGTCTCAAAAAGAATGTGCCAATGTCAATGTTTCATTGTTATTACCTTATCGTATTGCCTTTCACATCATTGTTATTCCCTTATCACTATTGCTTCACTGTTTGGTATTGTAAACATTTTACTTTGGATATGCGAACTATTAACCACACATACAAGACTACCATATATATGCACGTCATTGTAGCAGTGGTGACATGACACTCATGTAAGGTTGTGATTAGGCTTTGACGATTCCACATACTCACATAGTAATAGTGTGATAAAGGATTTTAGATTTTTAGGGGACATATTGATTAGTCATAATTATTATACTGTGGATGAAGGCGTAATGCTCAATACGTCATTCACAATTGTTTGGTAATTTGGATCTGCAAGTCTACTTACCCATTAAACATTGGCTAATGCTTGTCATATGCACGAGTTTGAGCTTGTAGTGTCATATCACATTACATTAGACAAATAGTTATTGTTCTTCATTCCTATTCGTCGCTTATCTAATGTTCGGTCTCATTATTTGATAAGCCTTTCATATTATATTTTCTTTCATTTGTATCATAGTATTATGTATTTGGCTTAGTCGTATTTTCTTTTGAAAAATATTTATTCAAAATTATCAAGAGACTTTATAACTTATTTTAATAGATATTAACTTGGATATTGCTCTATGTATACATTGTATGAGTGTTGTGATTTTTATTTAATATATATAGGTTTATTACGTCATGTAATGAAAGTTGTAACTAATGCATTGACATGTGTACATTGATCTAAAAAGGTGTTTGGCCTTTAATTGGGTGAGTTTAGTTTGTAATTCACTTTCTATTTAATGATTGCACAGAGTAACCAATCAACGAATTCCACCAAACCTTTGTATATAGCCATAATAAGGCCTAGTGCTCTTCCCCAATCAGACTTTACTCTCTCTACAAGTTCATTCCTCTCTCTCTCTCTCTTAATCTCTCTCTTTAAAGAAAGAAAGAAGGAAGGAAGGAACACCAATCTGGGGTTTTGCTTCTCTTGTAAGTTCTTTTTTCTTTCCAGACATATCTCCTTATGGGAATGCCCGTATTTAGCAACAAAGTATTTTTATGCACCTCTTTTTCTTCTTCTCTTTCTTTCTCTTTCATCTTTTAATTAATAGTTTAACTTGTATTTTGCTTCAAGAACTAATTAAGCTTCTAGGGTTTGTGTTATTGATTGATCTTCATATGGTTTAACAGGTTCTTTGTCGTAAAATATTAATTAGGTCATTAATTAATCTCAGTAAACCTATATAGCTTATAAGATGGTGAGAGGAAAGACTCAGATGAGGAGGATTGAAAATGCTACAAGTAGACAAGTGACTTTCTCCAAAAGGAGAAATGGTTTATTGAAGAAAGCTTTTGAGCTTTCTGTGCTTTGTGATGCTGAAGTTGCCTTGATTATCTTCTCACCAAGAGGCAAGCTCTGTGAATTTGCAAGCTCAAGGTTTCATCTTTTTCACTCTTTTCTGATCATTCTTGATTGACTTAAATTTTGTGGGTTCTAAAGCTTTTCCATTCAATTCAATTCCTTCAAATACATATGCATACATACATACATATATATACATAAAAACATATATATATATATGGCAGCTAGATACATGTTTTCTTATGTTTAAGGTGTGTTCTAGTTCTAGTTTATTGAGTCAGTGTTCCTTTCTCCCTTGACTAGCTAGCTCCCTCTCTTACCCACAGAAACATACCAAGAAACCACAGACACTCACATATTTAATTAGATCTGAAACTTGTGTTTTACTTTTAGGTTAAAAATAAGAATCTTTATGGATATTAAGTTGCATCATTGAGATCAAGCTAGCTAGCTAGGGTGAGGATCAAACAGTCCGAAAGTCATTCTCTCTCTCTCTCTCAAACTTATTTTATGATCACAGAAACTTAATTATATAGAGATTCTTGTGTTTGAACTCTTTATATAGATCGAAATCTTAAGATATATCGAAATGAGTTAATAATTTATATAAACGTACTTCTGATAAAATAATAATCAGTTATCGGTAATTGTAGTATTTTGATATATATGATGAACTTTTGCGATGACCCATAAAAGATCTACAATTAAACACAAAACACTCTTTGCCAGACATATGTATATGTTTCAATCAGATTGTAACATGAAGTGGTTTGTTTCATATATTCCAACTTCTTTTGTACATATGCAGAAAGTGATGATCAGCTTTTGCTTTTCTTCTGATTTTTGCCATAAAAAGAAGCAATTTCTAAATATATTTATCATCATCGGACGACATATACATTATACTATTACCTACGTACAATTCTAGTATTATAAAAATACATGATTAATGTTTATCGAAGATCTTTAATACTGATCTCTTCTAATTCTTAGAAATGCCTTGCACCTAAACCAATATATATCTTCTATAGTTCTATCCATTATTATGGCAAATATATAAATTTAATTTAAAATTCTACCGATCGATGATTAATAGCTATTCTTTATACATACATATATATATATATATACAGAAAAAGCTATTGATTATCGACACTATACATAAAATATTTAAATGTATTTATTTATATGTATATATATGTGGACCTTTCATATATTTTAACTGATTTTAGTACTTTATTTTGTTACAAATATAAACTGATATATCTGCACTCGAACAAATTGAACATGTTGCATTTACATACTTTCTACTTTAATCATCATATATAATCTTTATATCAATAATATATATAGTAATATATTATATCATGAAATTTATATAATCTTCAAACAGGTTGTGATATATACTGTATTCTCACTTTATATGATTGTATTTAGATCAAAACTAATGGTATTACAAATTATATAATTATGTGAAAATTTATTAAGTCATTATCTGTTTATTGAAAAAATATATAGATCGATATTATATGTGAGTGGGTACTTATACATGTAATTTGCTTTGATGATGCTAGCTAAACCATTTAATTTCTATATATTTCTTGAAGTACTTTATCAATTTTTACAAGCTAGGGTTGAGAACAAAACTCAATATTACGATTTTACCACTTTTCTGAAGAATTTATGCTAGCTAGCTTAATTAAAGAAACTACACATGCACCAAGATATAAATATACGAGTGATAGAGAAATAGGTTAACATATATATACCACTAATGTTATATATAGTTTATGCATGTTAATTTGTAAAAGCATGAACCGAATGAATCAATACGAATAGGACTTGTTCAGTTCGTGTTCGTTTAAATAACTTTTGTCAAACACAAACTGATATACGAAAAAAATCACTTGTTTGTTCATTTAAATGCATAAATTGTTTGTGAAATGGGATGAGAATTGAGTAGATACATTTTCGATCACTAAAATTCCTAGGATGATTGATCTATTGCGAAAGCTTGAGGCCATTACAACAGAAGTGAGCGTTACTAATTAAGAAGCATTGTTTGTGTGCTACTATTGTGTTGGTCTTGTTTTCATTTGTCTTCCTAATTATGTTAACATATGTAATACATGCATTATTTTATAAATTCCTGATATCTAAAGGTTTGAGTTGAATATTTATTTTCCTATAAAAACAAGTGAATTTTAATGAAACTTTTGTGTTTTTTTTCTAATTTATGTTTCACATATATGTATTCTAAGGTCACAAAACCACAAATGTTTGATTGTTTTTGTTTTACATCAATTAAGAGGAATCATCATTGTTATTTAATATGTGAGAGTGTATTAATTTTTTATTTAGACAACTTTATCTGACTGATTGTGTCAACGTACACTTTTGTAATATAATCTACTTATTGATTATATTGTTGTGAAATAAAGTAAATATGTTGTATTAGTGCGCGGTCATTTGTGAATATAAAAGTTATATATAGTTATATATATTTAGTAGAAAAGGACCTAGAAGATGATGAATATGCATATATTTTTTTGCATGAAAACTTAAATTCTCAATCAGCAGACTACAACAAGTTAATCTACAGGAATGTACGTACTGCATCTTTGATTGTTTGTCATTTTACAAAAATGTCACTACAGTGTTATATACAAAACAAGTTCTAATCAAAATCTTTGACATCAGAGTAGTGGTCTGTCCATATTCTCAGTATTCATCAACCAGAAACTCACCACGAAGGATCTGCAAAACAATCTAGTGGGGAATTATTAGCACAAATCTAAGTGAGGAAATAAATATCTAAACATATACAAGACAAACATGCCCAAACACATAGCTCAAAAATCCCAGGAGAACCGGCGGTGTTGCAACCACCTACAACCAAGGTCGGCCAAAACCAAGGTTTACCGATGACCCAGTTACATGGACAACAATATTAGCACTCTTGAATACAACAAATGCATGTCAAACAATGTGCTAATACTATATATCCCTAAACCAGACCCAGCCGAAAACCCGTCACGCTGATCTCCAAAACAACATGTATACATATTAAACAAGAGCATAGCAACAATTAGGATATCATATCCTGTATATCCGAAGATATAAATCCACTCACCACAGTCTGCACAGATGCGGTACACTCAGTTGCCTAATTCACTGAGTCTTGTCAGTTCCTGAGAAAATATAAACATAAGTCAGTATAGAATTCCCAATACTGATTCATAATAAGTAATACACTTATTCATACTTCACATGTATATACACATATCACATATATCACTGATATATAAAAATCAGTATATCATAATCCGGATTGTTAAAGAAATTATATAAATTCCAAACTCCGGATAAACATGCGGAATTATCATAATTCCGAATACAATACCTCCATTTCGAATAAGCAAAGGCAATTCGTACGGTTTTACTTCAATTCCGGTTATATAGCAAATTCCGCATAAATCCACTACCGGGTGTAGTCCAATTCCGAATCCAAGTCTAATTCCGAATAGCATTTGATTTACTCCTCAAATCCGATCAAGTCATAATTCCGAATAGGTTCATTTCCGGATAAGATTTAATTCCGAGCAAGGGCCCATTCCGGTTAAACGAAATTCCGAATATCAATTCCGAACATTTATAATTCCGAGTGATACTTGGGTTAAATTCTGAGCAAAGGCTAATTCCGAACCAATGGTCCAATTCCGAATACAAGTCAAATCCGATCAATTGAAATTCCGAGTATAGGCACATGTTTAATTCCGGATAATCATTAATTCCGATCGACCCAATTCCGTATAATATATTCCATATAAAGTAAAGGCATTAGTATTCGGAAATCAATATATGCGGATTTCATCAATTCCGAGCATATCATTTGGATTTCATCAAATTCCGAATGTAATTCATTCGGAATTCATCACAAGTTAGTTTATTCGGAATCAATCCCAAATCCGATCATATTATTCGGAATTCTCTCAAATTCGTATGCTTCATACTCAATTCCGAATAATTCATATGTTCAAGTACATTTTCGATTTCTAACTTCAATTCTGGCATAATGTAATCATGCATAGTAATCTAAGTTTCCAGAAATCATTATAAGCATAAGATGAACATAATTTATCAATTAATTCATGCAATCAACCTATAATCATCGATCCATACCAAGAAGCATTTGGAATTCATATAACATTTATAAATCCGAATAAAAATTAACAATTAACAACAATTATGCTAACCTTCTTGTTGAGTTTAAGCAGAATTCAACTCAATTCAATATGGCAATAGATTTTTCTTGATCTTCTCTCTTCCTCTTTCTTTCAGCCGAGAGCAATACACACACTCACTCTCTTAGCCAAATTAATCAAAATGCATGTAATGTGAATTGATAATGACATGTTGATGGTTATGTGTCCCAATTCGGACACCTCACAACCCACTAACATTATGTTTATTTTAGTTAACAATTTTCTAAATTAAATCAATTCACATTTAAACATTGCATATTAATAATCAATAATAACAATTAATTTTACATAATCAAATATAATATCAAAATTAATAAACTAATTACCTTATTATCCTAGGCCAGTTGAGAGGGTGTTACAAATATACCCCCCTTAAGAAGATTCCGTCCTCGGAATCTCATTGCTCTCAAACAAGGAAGGATATCGGCTCCTCATATCTGTTTCGGTCTCCCAAGTCAAGTTTGAACCCAAACTGTGCTTCCACTTGACCAAAACCATTTGTATCTGTTTCTTTCTCAGCTTTGTGACTTTTCGATCAAGTAGTTCAACTGGTTCCTCGATAAGCCTCTGATTAATATCTACTCGAAGATCCTGTATCGGAAGAATCTGAGTCTGATATTCTACATTACACTTTCGCAGATAACACACGTTGAAAGTGTCATGAATACCCGCCAACTCATCAGGAAGATCCAAAGCAACCATCTGATCATTAACCACTCGTCTGATTCTGAAAGGTCCAATATAACGGGGAGCCAACTTCCCGCGTTTACCAAAACGAATAACACCTTTCCATGTAGATACTTTTAAATAAACTTTTTCTCCCTCAACAAATAATACTGGTCGATGACGTGGATCTGCATACATTTTCTGTCTATCTCTAGCAGCTTTTAACTTTTCTCGGGCAACTGCTACCTTGTCAGTTGTTATCTGAACTATATCAGGCCCTGCAAATTTCTTTTCCCCAGCCTCTAACCAACAAGTCGGAGTTCTACAAGGACGACCATATAACATTTCATACGGTGGCATACCAATGCTGGAGTGATAGGAATTGTTGTAAGCGAACTCAACCAATGGCAGATGTGAATCCCATGAACCCCCAAACTCTAACACACATGCTCGAAGCATATCCTCTAAAGTCTGAATGGTTCTCCCTGACTAACCATCTGTCTGTGAGTGATAAGATGTACTCAAATTTACCCTGGACCCCAATTCCTGTTGTAATATGTTCCAGAAGTTAGACACGAATCTTGAATCTCTATCAGAAACAATAGACAGTGGAACTCCATGCCTAGATACTATTTCATCAATATACAGTTGTGCTAACTTACTCAACAAAGCAGTTTCAGTGGTAGTAAGAAAATGAGCACTCTTGGTTAACCTGTCGACTATAACCTAAATCATGGCGTGCCCTCTCTGAGTTCGTGGAAGTTTAGTTACAAAATCCATCGTAATATGATCCCACTTCCACTCAGGTATTTCTAACTGTTTCAAGGATCCGTACGGTTTCTGGTGTTCTGCTTTAACTTGTGCACAGATATGACATGTTTCCACAAATCGAGAAATATCCATTTTCATTGTCGGCCACCAATAACGAGTCTTCAAATCATGGTACATCTTTGTACTGCCCGGATGTATTGACAACCTAGACTTATGAGCTTCGTTCAATATTAACTCTCTCAAATTACCAAACTTCGGTACCCAAACACGTGTATGATAAACCCTCAAACCACGCGAGTCAGTAGTTAACTCATGCTGTCGTTTAGTCATTAGTTCATCCTTCAGATTCTCATCTTTCAAAGCTTCAAGTTGAGCAGCCAAAAGTTGATCCACTAAATCAGACTTGATTTCCAAACGCATAAATTTAACAGTTTCCGAGGATTCCTTCCGACTGAGTGCATCAGCAACTACATTTGCTTTACCAGGATGATATTGTATTTCGCAGTCATAGTCTTTGATCAATTCAACCCAACGACGTTGTCTCATATTCAATTCTTTCTGAGTAAACACATACTGAAGACTGTTGTGATCAGTGCAAATCGTGCACTTGGTTCCGTACAGATAGTGTCTCCATAATTTTAAAGCAAATACCACAGCAGCTAATTCTAAATCATGAGTCGGGTAATTTCATACATTAGGTTTCAACTATCTCGAAGCATAAGCAATTACTTTACCCCTTTGCATCAAAACACAGCCCAACCCGGCATGAGAAGCATTACAGTATACAACAAAATCCTCTGAACCCTCAGGCAACGAAAGTACAGGAGCTTGACACAACAACTGCTTCAGAGTTTGAAAAGCACTCTCCTGAGCTGAACCCCACTGAAACGGAACATCTTTTCGCGTTAACTTGTTCAACGGACCAGCAAGTTTAGAGAAATCCTTGATAAACCTGCGATAATAACCTGCCAATCCCAGAAAACTCTTAATCTCTGTCGGCGTTTTCGGAACATTCCAATTCATCACAGTTTCGATCTTGGAAGAATCTACCTTAATACCATCTTGACAAATTACATGCCCCAGAAATTGAAATTCACGTAACCAAAATTCACATTTCGAGAACTTGGCATATAATTTGTGTTGCTTAAGAATCTCCAAAACCTGTCTCAAATGTTGATCATACTCATCCTCTGTTTTAGAATACACTAAGATGTCGTCAATAAACACAATGACAAATTTGTCTAAGAACAGTCGGCAGACGCGGTTCATCAGATCCATAAATACTGCAGGTGCATTTGTCAATCCAAACGGCATCACCAGAAATTCGTAATGACCGTACCTAGTACGAAAAGCAGTTTTAGGTAAATCTTCTTCTGCTACCCTGACTTGATGATACCCTGATCTTAGATCAATCTTTGAAAAGTATGAAGCCCCTTGCAACTGATCAAACAAATCATCGATTCTGGGCAACGGATACTTGTTCTTGATAGTTCTCTTGTTCAGATCTCGATAATCAATGCACATACGAAGAGTTCCATCTTTCTTTTTAACAAACAATACAGGTGCACCCCACGGCGACGAGCTTGGACGAATAAACCCCTTATCTAGCAGTGTCATCATCTCCCGGATTTCTGAAGGAGCTAAACGATACGGAGCTTTCGCGATAGGTGTAGTACCCGGTATCAAATCGATCTTGTACTCAACATCCCGTACAGGTGGTAATCCAGGCAGATCATCAGGGAATACTTCCGGATACTCAGAAACCACACGAACATCGGTGACATGACTCTTCTCCTTCTTCACATAAATGGCATAAGCCAGAAATGACGCACACCCTTTGGCTAGGGATTTTCTAGCCTTCATAAACGAGTTAATCGGAAAAGAAGATTGAGATATATCCCCACGAGCCACGACATGCGACCCGTCAGCCAAAGGAATAGTAATCAGTTTCTTGTGACACTAGATATTAGCTCCATGGTGACTTAACCAATCAATGCCTAATACTAAGTCAAACCCCGGTATAGGCATCAACAAACAGTCTACAGGAAAACTAGTACCATCTATATCTATTAGCACCCCAGTTACAAAAGTAGTTACATGCACTAATTTATCATCTCCTATTTCTACCTCTAATGGAGAAGCAATCACAGTAGCAGGTAGTTTCAATTTATCACATAAGGATACAGATATAAAGATCTATTTGCACCAGAGTCAAATAACACACGGGCAGGTACAGAGTTTATCAAAAACATACCCGTGATAACATCACTATTTTCAGCAGTCTCAGTGACAGTCATTTTGAAAGCTCTCCCTTCCGCAGAAGGTGCATTCTTACGTTTCTGACCTGCAGAATACGATCCTCCGACAGTGGCTACCCCTTGCCCCATCCCCGTTGATATCTGCTTGGTGCAGGCTCCAGATCTGTGACCTTACTCGTGACAGTTCCAACAAACATTCATTTTAAATCGACAAGCAGAAGGCTCATGACCAAAATCTCCACATCTTACACACCGTCTAGTCTGTGGTGTGCATGGACCTGTGTGCAGAGACTTGCAAGTTCCACACCAAGGCCTATTCTGATTCGATCCTGAACCTTTTGATTTCTGATCTCTACGGTTCTGCTGCCATTTACTCTTGTTTCCACTTTGGTTACCTCCAGACTTATGTGATATCCCTCTCTCAAGGTTCATCTTTTCCCTGGCTTTCACATCTCCCTCTGCAGCTCTAGCTAGTGTGAATGCTTGAACTAGGGATGTTGCCATGCGGGTGTTACCCCGATATTCAGGTAACAGGGCTTGAACAAAGTGATCAATCTGAGATGGCTCATCTAGTACCCACTGTTTTGCATACCTCAACTTTTCATTGAATTTAGTAATCAGCTCATCAATTGACATCCTATCGTCTTGTGCCAGATCCAAGAAATCCCGCTTCACCCTGGCTAAATCAAAAGTATTATAGAAATGCTCACAAAACTTGGTTTGAAATTGATCCCAAGTTACTGAGTTCACAACCTCCCTGGATAAATGAGCAGTCAAAGAATCCCACCATGTTGCAGCTTGACCTTTCAACCTCCGAGTCGCAAACTTAACCCTATCAACCTCTTCACAGTTACAGGCATCCAATGCCTTGACAGTCTCTCTTAGCCAATTCAAAGTAACAGTAGGATCTGAGCTCCCAGAGTACTCAGGTGGTTGACAATCCATAAAATCCTTGTACTGGCACTTAGGTCTGGAACCTCCTTGAGTTGGATACCACAGTATAAAGAAGTTTTGTTGTTGGGGTTTTTGTTGGGGTTGTGATACTGGTGGTAGAGTAACAAACGGTAAAGATCCAAACGAAGTAGACATAGTACTGAATGGTACTGAAGTAAAGACAGGTGGTGGTATGAGTTGAGTAAATACAGGGGTCTCCCTAGGCATCTGATTGGTTTGAGTTTGCTGGGAGGACTGAGTCTGTCGTTGCTGCTGTTCTAACTCCTGAAATCTATGCCTCAGAGTTTGCAAAGTATCCTCCAACTGTAACACATAGTCTTGCTGTTCAGACTCACCATTGTGAGATGTACCAACTACGTTATGTTGTTCATTGGCTGCAGTAGAAGACTGGTTGTTGTTCCTTCTTGGGGATGTAGGGGTAGTTGTCTGGTTCACGTTATCAGCCATTTCTATTCTATACACAACATCTCACCAGTTGTTAAATTTAATCCGTTAGTATAAACACACTAACCACCCTCAAAGCTACACTACCAATTACCCACCCTGGGAATATTGGACTAATCAGAGCCTCGGTTCGTGTATTGCACAAATCATTTATGCAAATCCTCAAACCAGGGCTCTAATACCAATTTGTAACACTATACTTTTTAATTAACATAAAACTGCGTGCGGAAGCTAATTACATATGATTAGATTAAAAGCAGAAGATAATTACAACTTTGATTGTTTGTCATTTTACAAAAATGCCACTACAGTGTTATATACAAAACAGGCTCTAATCAAAATCTTTGACATCAGAGTAATGGTCTGTCCATATTCTAAGTATTCGTCAACTAGAAACTCACCATGAAGGATCTGTAAAACAGTCTAGTGGGGAATTAGCACAAAGCAAAGTGAGGAAATAAATATCTAAACATATACAAGGCAAACATGCCCAAACACATAGCTCAAAAATCCCAGGAGAACCGGCGGTGTTGCAACCACCTACAACCAAGGTCGGCCAAAACCAAGGTTTACCGATGACCCAGTTACATGGACAACAATATTAGCACTCTTGAATACAACAAATGCATGTCAAGCAATGTGCTAATACTATATATCCCTAAACCAGACCCAGCCGAAAATCCGCCACGCTGATCTCCAAAACAACATGTATACATATTAAACAAGAGCATAGCAACAATTAGGATATCATATTCTGTATATCCGAAGATATAAATCCACTCACCACAGTCTGCACAGATGCGGTACACTCAGTTGTCTAATTCACTGAGTCTTCTCAGTTCCTGAGAAGATATAAACATAAGTCAGTATAGAATTCCCAATACTGATTCATAATAAGTAATACACTTATTCATACTTCACGTGTATATACACATATCACATATATCACTGATATATAAAAATCAGTATATCATAATCCGGATTGTTAAAGAAATTATATAAATTCCAAACTCCGGATAAACATGCGGAATTATCATAATTCCGAATACAATACCTCCATTTCGAATAAGCAAAGGCAATTCGTACGGTTTTACTTCAATTCCGGTTATATAGCAAATTCCGCATAAATCCACTACCGGGTGTAGTCCAATTCCGAATCCAAGTCTAATTCCGAATAGCATTTGATTTACTCCTCAAATCCGATCAAGTCATAATTCCGAATAGGTTCATTTCCGGATAAGATTTAATTCCGAGCAAGGGCCCATTCCGGTTAAACGAAATTCCGAATATCAATTCCGAACATTTATAATTCCGAGTGATACTTGGGTTAAATTCTGAGCAAAGGCTAATTCCGAACCAATGGTCCAATTCCGAATACAAGTCAAATCCGATCAATTGAAATTCCGAGTATAGGCACATGTTTAATTCCGGATAATCATTAATTCCGATCGACCCAATTCCGTATAATATATTCCATATAAAGTAAAGGCATTAGTATTCGGAAATCAATATATGCGGATTTCATCAATTCCGAGCATATCATTTGGATTTCATCAAATTCCGAATGTAATTCATTCGGAATTCATCACAAGTTAGTTTATTCGGAATCAATCCCAAATCCGATCATATTATTCGGAATTCTCTCAAATTCGTATGCTTCATACTCAATTCCGAATAATTCATATGTTCAAGTACATTTTCGATTTCTAACTTCAATTCTGGCATAATGTAATCATGCATAGTAATCTAAGTTTCCAGAAATCATTATAAGCATAAGATGAACATAATTTATCAATTAATTCATGCAATCAACCTATAATCATCGATCCATACCAAGAAGCATTTGGAATTCATATAACATTTATAAATCCGAATAAAAATTAACAATTAACAACAATTATGCTAACCTTCTTGTTGAGTTTAAGCAGAATTCTACTCAATTAATTCAATATGGCAATAGATTGTTCTTGATCTTCTCTCTTCCTCTTTCTTTCGGCCGAGAGCAACACACACACTCACTCTCTTAGCCAAATTAATCAAAATGCATGTAATGTGAATTGATAATGACATGTTGATGGTTATGTGTCCCAATTCGGACACCTCACAACCCACTAACATTATGTTTATTTTAATTAACAATTTTCTAAATTAAATTAATTCACATTTAAACATAGCATATTAATAATCAATAATAACAATTAATTTCATTACATAAGTGGAATTCATGGATGTAGAGCGTGGAGGGGATCAAGTGTGGCAGGGTGCATGTGAGGAATTCATAGGTAGGTGGTGACATTAAAAGAGAGGGAATTGGACGTCTTAGATTGGTTCTCGCAGTTCTCGTACGAAAAGCAGTTATCATTGTAGTAAAATTCTTAGTCCCCTCAATTTGAGTGATTAAATGATATGTAAATATCTAATTTTTTCTAATACATATATAATATATCATAGAAAACATAGCATATATTAATTATATACACAATATTAAACTTGAACACATATTGTTAACCATAAAGTATTTTGTTAACATAGTTTCAAAAGTCATGTTTTCAAGTAAATAAAAGCTGAAGCTATCTTTAACTACACCGCATAAGCCTTTCCTTTATCTTTCCCGGAAGTACTAGTAAAATATGAATAAAACAGCTTGTAAACGAAAGCTTAGTGAGCATACTCAATTACCACATTTTACAAGCAAGTATGTATGACCCAACACATAGTTATACCATGATTAGTAACAAATACTGATCCCTTAGTCATACACCTGGCGCCAAGTAAACATAGCATACTCAAAGAGCATATAAACACCATGTGATCATAATATAAGCACATAGCATACATGCTACATCACATACACAATAAGGCCTTAAATATACTCACATTGCTTATATTGTCTCAAAATCAGTACCTTACTTCTGCTAACTTTCACCTCGTATTCCTAAACCGTAATCACATAACAGAACACAAACATAAGTTTTATTCTGCTGCTGGAAATGGTCATACACGGCCGTGTAGTCTCCTACACGGGCCGTGCATCATCACTCCACATGACGGATGTTAGTACATGGCATGTGCAGGTTAGGGCCCTTCATGTGCCGTGTATGGCCTGCACGGCGTCCTTTTCCTTACACGGGTTGTGGCCCTCATACATAGCCAGTGTACTGTGACGAACAACATTATTCTTGACAAAATTGGCCTTTAATTCGACATAGATGCATCTAATAGTGTATCCCAACACTAGTAATAACTTATGTAGTTGTCTTTATGCATCATTTCATCATTTAACACACTAATCTCATCATAGACACATGTTTTTTTCGAACGGCAAACACAACCACCTACCTAATTTACACCTTATATCCTTAATAGGACTTGAACCCTTAACCTCAAAGAGGGAAAAACACCTTAGTCACACCTTGGTACCGCTAGGCTAAAGGCCATTTGATATCATAAACACATGTTAAGCTATGAAATTGAACTAAGACAGGTTGCCCCAAACCCTACCAGCTTTCCGGGCCATTCAATCCCCGTAATTCGATTTTAGCTCACCTCCAACCAGAAAGTTGTCGCCCTAATGTTTTCCGAGAATATATCCTTAAAAAATGGGATTTGGTTGGATGGAGTCTCGCAAAAAAATATCATTTTTATAGAGGGGGTACAACTAGTAGCCACTTTCTTATTAGTAAAGATAAGCTGCTTGAGCCAATTCATAAATCATGGGAGGAAAAGGCAGAAAAGGGAGCCCAACCAGGCAAATCCACTTCTCGTTATCTTGTTCCTGGTCAAGCTCCCGTATCCGCTCCTTACCCCCATCCTACCCATCGAGTTAAAGTAACATAGGAAGGGGTCACTATCAACTGAATAAGTGTCTCAAAGAGATCATTAAAGCTAATACATGTGCTATAGCTAAGCATACCTCAATTAGGACTGTAATTACTTGTTATTCTGCTGATTGAAGATGAAATTCAATTAGAGGATGTATAATACCTTTTGCTCCAGACTTCTTACCTTTAATTGTTTGCTAAAATGACTAAGTTATATATTAATATAGTATATATATATATATATATATATATATATATATATATATATATATATATATATAACAATCACTTATTGACATTCCAGCCCCTATACTTAATTCTTGTAGCATTTTTGGCAAGCTAGGTCCCTCAAGTTTAATTCATATATTTATAAAAAATTCTATAAAATCAAATAAATTATTTAAATGATATTTCTAAGCTCGGGGTGTTACATGATATGTTTTAAGATATGATTCAACCACATCAACAAAAAAAGAAAAATAGCCAATAGGTGCAAGAATGTACTTGACAAATTAGCTTAGTTTGTTTAGTTACGATTATAAACTAATATTTTGCTATGCTTATAGTTTAAACCTTAACAACAGTTTTGATAGCAAGTTAGTAATACAATTTACGAATAATGATAAAGTAAACTGTAGAGAGATCTTGAGGAACTAAAAAAATACATCTTGGATAATTGCTTGGATCGTGTACAAACACTTTCCAAAAGTAATTATTTGTCCCTATTGATTTGGGTTTCACGAAATTACTTTGGATAATCCCAAGATTTCCCTCTAAAGTTTTGTGTAAAAGAAGAACAGAGGAAACAAACCAGATATATATTGTTCTTCGGTTAGGACCAACACCGAAAATAACTACCAACCAATGGGTATGTTACATTGGCGTGAAAAATGTGGGTCGCGTCTTCTTTCCTTTAATTGTTTGCTAAAATGACTAAGTTTTCAATTAAAAGAGTATATATGCATATAACTATCACTTATTGACATTCCAGCTCCTATACTTAATTCTTGCAGCATTTTTAACAAGCTTGGTCCCTCAAGTTTAATTCTAGTATATGCAATTATACTTATAAAAAATTCTGTAAAATCAAATAAATTATTTAAATGATATTTTTAACCTCGGGGTGTTACATGATATGTTTTAAGATATGATTCAACCACATCAACAGAAAAAGGAAAAAAAGTCAATAGGAGCAAGAATATTTTTCTATGCTTATAGTCTAAACCTTAACAAAAGTTTTGATAGCAAGTTAGTAATACGTTTTACGAATAATGATAAAGTAAACTGTAGAGAGATCTTGAGGAACTAAAAAAATACATCTTGGATAATTGCTTGGATCGTGTACAAACACTTTCCAAAAGTAATTATTTGTCCCTATTGATTTGGGTTTCACGAAATTACTTTGGATAATCCCAAGATTTCCCTCTAAAGTTTTGTGTAAAAGAAGAACAGAGGAAACAAACCAGATATATATTGTTCTTCGGTTAGGACCAACACCGAAAATAACTACCAACCAATGGGTATGTTACATTGGCGTGAAAAATGTGGGTCGCGTCTTCTTTCCTTTAATTGTTTGCTAAAATGACTAAGTTTTCAATTAAAAGAGTATATATGCATATAACTATCACTTATTGACATTCCAGCTCCTATACTTAATTCTTGCAGCATTTTTAACAAGCTTGGTCCCTCAAGTTTAATTCTAGTATATGCAATTATACTTATAAAAAATTCTGTAAAATCAAATAAATTATTTAAATGATATTTTTAACCTCGGGGTGTTACATGATATGTTTTAAGATATGATTCAACCACATCAACAGAAAAAGGAAAAAAAGTCAATAGGAGCAAGAATATTTTTCTATGCTTATAGTCTAAACCTTAACAAAAGTTTTGATAGCAAGTTAGTAATACGTTTTACGAATAATGATAAAGTAAACTGTAGAGAGATCTTGAGGAATTAAAAAAATAAATCTTTGATAATTGCTTGGATCGTGTACAAACACTTTTAAAAAGTAATTATTCGTCCTTAATCATTTGGGTTTCACGAAATTACTTTGGGATAATCCAAAGATGCCCCTCTAATGTTTTGTGTAGAAGAAGAACAGAGGAAGCAAACGAGATATATATTGTTCTCCGGTTAGGACCAAAACCGAAAATAACTACCAACCAATGGGTATGTTATATTGGCGTGAAAAATGTGGGTTGCGTCTTCTTCCTTTAATTGTTTGCTAAAATGACTAAGTTTTCGATTAAAAGAATATATATGCATATAACTATCACTTATTGACATTCTAGCCCCTATACTTAATTCTTACAGCATTTTTGACAAGCTAGGTCCCTCAAGTTTAATTCTAGTATATGCAATTATATACTAAAATAAATTAAATGGTATTTCTACCTCGGGGTGTTACATGATATGTTTTAAGATATGATTCAACCACATCAACAGAAAAAGGAAAAAAAGTCAATAGGAGCAAGAATGTACTTGACAGATTAGCTAGTAGTAATACAATTTATGGATAATGATAAAGTGAACTGTAGAGAGATCTTGAGGAATTAAAAAATAAATCTTGGATAATTGCTTGGATCGTGTACAAACACTTTCCAAAAGTAATTATTTGTCCCCATTGATTTGGGTTTCACGAAATTACTTTGGGATAATCCAAAGATTTTCCTCTAGTGTTCTGTGTAGAAGAACAGAGGAAACGAACCAGATATATATTGTTCTTCAATTGAGACTAAAACCAAAAATAACTACCAACCAATGGGTATGTTATTTTCGCACGAAAAATGTGGTTCGCCCCCTAGACCGCCGCTTAGTATTCAATTAACTAAAATGAGTGTGCACTCCGCACCTCCTAAACTTGTATTAGCGTATCTTGAAAACTCATTTTGGTCTCTAGTAAACCACAATTAACTTAAATATAGTTGATGACACTAAAATCACCAACATGGCCTAATTGGGTCAAGATTGATATTAGCATGCATGGCTTTACTTAATAATAGCAAAGTTGGGAACATCCTCATAATAAATTGGGTTAGGAAGGATTTCTCATTAATGTTATCACTTTATATTCTTAATTGGCATTAAAGAATCCAAATATAAGAAGTTAATCAAGCTTTCATTCATTCTCTTGAGGTAAGGATTGCTATTTGGAAGGAGTCAGTTGTTAATAAGCTTAGCGAGTAAGAAGGTAATGGTTTCCTAGCCATCTCGATCAGGCAATTCATAGATCATTGACATGCTCCAGATGATCTAAAGAGGAAAGGCTCCTTTGATAAGACTTACTTAACCTATTCGCGACATCGATCAAACACTTTTTTTGTTATGCTAGTAACTTGATAGATTCGTTTCAAAATTTGGGCTGATTCTCAAGGGTGGTAAACAATTTACATAGTTGAACAAAGATGAATTGAATTTGTTCAAATTATATAATATCCTAGTCTCTAGTCACTTCGTCAAGTAGGCTAATGCTCAACTTATAGCTCTCCTAAGGAATTCGATCGTTGCTCCTTCGTGTTTAAAACATGGAGTATGGGCTAACACAGTTCAGATTCTTTTCCCTTCAATTGTTTCTAAGACAGAGTCTTGTCCTACTTACGAGTATTCTCGTCGAGCTATTGTTGTTAACAACAATCCAATGACTTGGAATTTGGATAACAACAAAATGAATATATGAGACTCTTGGTTTTTTATTGTGTCTAAGTCACTACTCAGAAGTCCAAAACTTCTTCTTGTGTCGGAAGCGCAATGGCCATATGATCATAGTAAAAACACTTTATAGGTTTTTTTGTCTCCTGGTTTTTTATTGTTGTTCCCGATGTCTGGCTAACCATTTAACCCACCACGACCACCTCTTCCACGTTCTCTACCTCGTCCACCCTTCATTTTGGAATCAACTTTGATTGCAAATCTTCTATTAAAACATCATCAATATAAATATGAATGTTGCATGAACACAGAAAATGATTATTATATTATTATCCCTAATTTGCATCTAATTGTGCTTTAAATTTGCTCAGCATGGAAGAAACTATCGAACGTTACAGGAATCATGTCAAAGAAGTTCAAACCGACAATTCGTCGAGTGTAGAGGATGCTCAGGTTAAAATGATTCGAAAGATCTCTAAATTTTTGTCGAATAAAACTAACAGAAATTATAGAAACCATAAAAAAGTAACTTAATTTGAACATGTTAAATAGAGTTTAAAAAAACTGAGAGAAAACTCGGCTTCTTGATCAGATTATGAATTCTTCAATATATTGGTTGCAAGCAATTAATTAATTCATCACGTTCTGATCACTTATGGTATTAATAATTTGCATCATCCTGATCGATCAGTGTCAGTATTTGAAGCATGAAACAGAACGCATGGCAAAGAAGATTGAGGCCCTAGAACTTGCAAAAAGGTTTGAATGTTTTTGTTTTCTAATTAATTAAATCCTTACAAAAATATGCATGACACACACACACACACACACATATATATATATATATATATATATATACATACATACATACATACATACATACATACAGGGAAGGTTCAAATGAGAATGATAAATTAAGTGACAATGGAAGACTCAATCTCAACCGTTTATTTTGTAAGTGGAATTCATAGATGGAGAGCGTGTAAGGATAGAGTGTGGCAGGGTGCATGTGAGGAATTCATGGGTGGACAATGACATTAAAAGAGGGGGAATTGGACGGCTAAGATTGAGTCTCTCATTCTCATAAATATTTAGGTTCTCATTTGAACCTTTATATACACACATGTAGTATACGTGAAACTATATATAAGATTGCTGATTCTAAATAAAGCTGCGTGCAAGATCAAAACTGTGCTGATATTGTAAAATTCATATATATAGGAAATTTCTTGGAGAAGGTCTGGGATCAAGCACTATTGAGGAACTGCAACAGATTGAACTGCAACTCGAGAGGAGCGTACGCATAGTTCGAGCTCAAAAGGTTAAATTAATTGACTTTTTATTTATTTATTAATATATTTGATTCTCAAGAACTAATTAAGCCTTTGATCTAGCTGCTATTTGATCTCAATTCTCACCTTATAATTATAAATTGTTGTTTCAGATGCAAGTCTATAACGAACAGATTGAGGAGCTTAAAGCAAAGGTGCGTGTAGCATTACTTTTTTTAAGTTCTACAACATTAAAATTAATTAAAACTAGAGTTGTATATCTGCGCGTTGCTGCAAATTTATAACCAACTTTTTTATCCACTAATAACATACAATCAATAAAACAATAAGAGATGTAATATATCCTTCTACTTCATCCTCTTACTCATAAGATCAATATAAGTGTCAAAATAAATGGATAAAGTAAGGAAAGATAATTAGTGGACTACACATATCATCTTGTAGTGAATATGAGGATGAATTGGGTGAAAAAAGTAGGATATTATATCATTTTTCAAACAATAAAGTCATATATGAAGCATGATATAAAAGCATGTAACGATTTTATTCACAAAAGACATAAAAAATAACCGTGAATTGCGTCTAGATGAACCGTTATTAATTTGCGAGACATTGATTAATTTTAACCAAAAGTTAAAATTAGTTCTTACAGTTCTCGTATGAAAATTAATTTTTTAATATAATTTTTAAAACTAAGGTTAAAAAAGAAAAGAAAGATGGAAAGTGTAACTGTTAAAAAATACACTCGCATGAGATGGAAAGTGTAACCGTTAAAAAATACACTTGCATGAGTAGAATATTAAGGAGTTGTAGGAGTTATTTTATAAAGCAAGAAATCCCACATTACAAAAGAAGTTCGTATAATCACAGCTTTTATGGTTTGAGTTAAAGGAGAAGAAAACAAAAGAAATAAAAGGAGATATTTCCTTGCAAAGCCTATAATTTTTGGGAGGGTAATAACTGATTCAAAATAAGCATATACTCTCCCTTCAAACTCTCCGTTTCCTCCGTTATCTTTTATTGAATGAAACTCCATAACATAACTTTTTTTGGTTTACATCCAAATCATTTGCCTTCTTCACTAAAAAAAACTCGAGAACACGACGTTAAAGTTATGAATAAGAATAAACATAGTATAAGCTTATTTTTGTACCATTAATTATCATGTTGTCTTTTTAAAAGTTATATTAATATCATTTTTACTCTTATCTATAACGCTATCATTCTCCTAATAAAAAATATGTTATTTTTTTATGAGTATGGTATAAAGGTAAAAAAGATAAAGTTAAAAAAAATGTTTATATCAACTTGAAAAGAAAAATAACATATATTATACAATAATTTTATTTTAAAGAATAAGTTTAAAAAATAAAAGATCTATATAGTTAATATATCCGGTTGAAAAGAAGAATAACATAATAAAATGAAATAAAAAAGGAGAGGAGAGGATTACTAAATTTTGATAGTTAAAAAAAATGTAAAATGGTATACAAATAATAAACTATAAAAAATAAAATTAATAACCATGAAGAAAGTGGAAAGAAGGAAATGCTTCCATGCGCTAAAAAAATAAAACAAAAGAAAAGTATGGATGGATTCGAAATCCCGACCAAAGGAAAAATTACGCTGGAATGCGCTAGCCACCGGGCAAGCCTAGGAATTTGAATATAGCTCGAATTCATTATATATATATATAGGATGAGGATCAAGTAAAAGGTATATTAACGTAAAAATGGTAAGAGGCAATAAAAAATCTTTTTTATTGATTAAAACTAGTTCTTCATCGATTTCTTTTTTATGAATCCAACATATTCATCACTTTTTACACACCAAAAGAGATTTTCAAATACAGATTTTGAAACCAAATTTTTGGAATAATTTGGTGATGAACAAAATGCTTTCATCTAAAAAGTGATGTATATGTTGGATTCATAAAAAAGAAATCGATGAAGAACTAGTTTTAATCAATAAAGATGATAAACTAACAATTATCAGTTGATGTATATACTGAAAAACTATCACTAATCATCCCTCTTACACTTTGTACTTTAATTTACCTTTTATTTGATCTCATCCCTATATATATATATATATATTGTTTTTTAAACTGGCGCATTTTAGTAAACCCTAGTAATAAACAGTGATTTCTGCGCACTATTACCCTTGACATTTATATCTTATTATAATTATTATTCGTTTAGTCTACATTAATAATTAAATGCACCATATATAATCTTTCTTAAATATTTCAGGAGAAAATGCTAGCTTCTCAAAATGCAATGCTAAATGTAAAGGTCAGTTTATCCCTTTATATCATTTACATTTTCCATTACGGTTCCCGGACGCCTTGTGGATTTTTGAGACCCGTACGAAGAGGGAAAATGTGTCTCTTATAAAAGCAAAAAGTCCATATATAGAGATAGAGAAAAGTTTATGCGAGAACTGTTGTTACTGATAGAACAATATTTCAGTAACTAAAATAAAAAAATTGTAATATTATAGTTTATTTGAATCATGAAGTTCTAATATAATTGGAAGCAAAGTATGAATCAAATCTCAACTATTAATACTTTATAACATACTAGTTTAAAAACATAATAGAGACTTTCTCGAAAACTAAAAGAATTTTATATTAAAGTTAGTTATCATATAAAAGTAATTGAGGATGTTTACTTTTCATTGTTTATAACATAATTATTATATTTTGTGTTATATTTAAAATATTTTAATATATTATGTTAATTTTAAAAATGATAATTATTTAATATTATAATATATAATATTCCGGTTTATATCAATTATTATGTTAAGTTATATTTTGACACTATCTATCTATTAAATTAATTAATATATAAACATAGGTATCGATTTATTTCACTCGTGTGTTTGATTTAGTTTAATGATAATTAAATATTTATATAAGAAGATTTTATTTGACCATTTAAAGTCAAAACTGATAATCTTTATCTAATTAATATTAGTTTGACTCTAAACAATCAAAATCAAAATTTTAAAATTAAAAAATTAACGGCTAAGATTAAATATTTTATTAAATAAAGGTCCAATATTATCTAATATTTTTTTTCAATTTAGTCTTTTATATATATTAAAAGATGAAGAGAATGCATCAATAAGAACCCTTGTTACACAAAGAAAACCTACAGAACCAATTTGGACCATTGAATCATCAAAATCAATGAATTAGATTAAAAATGACATAATTGTAATTATCATATATTAATTATTAAGTAAAAGGACAAACATGGAAAATTTCCCTCCCCCCCCCCCTCAACAACCCAAGTTTTTTAAAAAAAATGCCCCACAAAACTATAAATTGTTATAACTTTTTAAGTTTTGTTAATTTAAACAAAAAAATTATCAATCTTTTAGTTTTTTAATCCTCTTTCAAACAAGACAACTCTTTCCATATTTTTCTAATTTTTTTTTAAAATGCAAATTTTGTTTGCATTTTGGACTGCATTGTAGTGTTTGTGTACGGATTTTGCATTTTGGCTTTAAATATGTAATTTTGCATTTTGGGCTGCATTTTGGAAGCATTTGAATGACCTGCATGTTTATATTTTACATTTTTCGATTTTTTGCATTTTGCATTTAGAATGAAACCCAGCTCAAAATGCAAAATTTGCATTTTCAAAAAAAAAAGTTTCAGAAATATATCAAGTCTGTTCTTGTTTGAAAGAGAACGAAAAACTGAATCTAATGGTATAATTTTTTATTAAAATTCTTAAAAACGAACGAGTTATAATCATTTAAAATAAGTGAGAGTTTTTTTTAAATGTGTTTGGTCGCTGGGAGAGGGTGCTGGGCGCCGATTTTTTTTTTTTTTATTTTACATTTTTGCACCTAAACAATATGTCACATGTCATCTCCAAAATAGGTCTTTAGTTGTTATGTTTAAGGGAGGTTCTATATAGTTACTTAAGATGAATATCAATAACTATCATTGTTATGTGCTCTTTGTTATTATTAATATTTTCAGTCTCTAGGCCAAACCGAAGAAAATGCTGAAAAATTAATGAAGATGATTACAATTAATCTCTATTTATTTCATTTCAGTCTCTACTCCAAACCGAAGAAATTACAAGACGCTCACAAAGTGCTGAATGCGGAGAGAATTCTGATGTGGAAACAGAATTATTCATTGGATTACCTGAAAAACGGGTCAAGCAATTTAGACTAAATTAATAGCTATTATATTAATTATGATCAATGATTGATCGATCTCTAAATAAAACCCACACACAGATCAATATATATATATATATATATATATATATATATATTATATGTGTGTGTGTGTACGTTGAGATCTTGATTATTTCTTGTACCAGCCAAAAATGTTCATGCTAAACAAACGCTAGCTAACTAATTTTTGTTCAAGCATGTACATATATATGATCGATCACTCGATCGATCAAACGATAGCATACGATGATGATCTGAGTCGACCAGTCATGGATGAATCCATACTTAAATTGGTTGGTTGTATTTTATTTTAATTTATGTGGATCGAGTTCAACAAACGTACACTCGATCTCGATTTGATGTCGATCATTCTTTCTTCTTATTTTTTGTTTCATATATTTCGTTCGATCTGTTTGATAATTGTTCTTTAAGAATTTTTATTATATTTGTTAGTTGGCGGCAAGATACAATATTGTTAGAGATTAAAAGAAAAGAAAACCAGGGTAGTTACCAAAATAATAATCACAATAAGGATAGGTTTCAGTACTAATGATTTTCATAAAAAATATTATAAACTTAACATATATTAATAATGTGTGTAACCAACTAGATCGAATGAATACATTAAAATTGACAAAATGGTAGTCTGTTTGTGCGTAAGAATATCGGAATACCAAAACTAAAGAGGTGGTTTTAGTCTCGAGTTTAACAAGAAGATGAAAGGAAAGAAAAGGAAATGGTTGGAAATCCTTTTATTTACAAATCTTCTCATTTTGAAAGGAAACAAGGTTTATATAACCCGCGCTTCGCGGAGGGGTTATTTTCTTGTATCTAAATATTATTCATTTTGATCTAGATGTTAGAAGAATATTAAATATACGAAATACACTTATATTGGAGTAAGTTAGAGATTCTTAAGATTGCAAAATCGATTAATTCTAAATTAGAACTTCAACGACAAAGCACTGGTATTATTTTCTTTTGAATGGACATTGACTATTTTTTTACGCATACATACATATATAGACATTGATGTATGTACGCATTAGTATTAGATAAATTACGATATAGCAGTATAATATACAACTTACTTGTAATCATATAATGAAATTTATAATTTTAATTATTTGTTATATGATATTCAAGTAGCAAAAAACTTGAATGCAAAATAAAATAAAGTTAAATGTTGTTCTCGTAGGTTAAAGAAATCATTATAAGAAAAAATGAATAATTGGGTATTAGGAAGATCACAAAAGTCTACATGAATAATGCCTTTTAGTTTTAAAGAAATAATTAAAAAAAATTCATGTGTCAAGTGAATATTGTAAAATATTTAGATTCGTAGAAAGTAGAAACTAAATTCCTAAAGTCTTCAAAAAGACATCTTGTAAAATATAAAATAATAAAAATAATGGATTTCAATTGTCACTTGTAAAATGTAAAATAATAAAAATAATGGATTTCAATTTTCACTTATTTCAATATTTCATGAGATTTTAATATCTCATGCTTTAATGGTAAAATGACTAAAGTAACCCCAACCATCTCATGATATTTTGCCAAACCACTTTGTAAATTGATATAAATATATATATATATATATATATATATATATATATATATATATATATATATATATATATATGGTGTGGTTAAACAAAGAATCTCTCTTAAACATAGAACCTAAAGAATCTTCCTTGTGATGACACGTGGCACAATCTTTAAGGGCAAAAAAGGAAAAAAATATCGGCGCCTACAGCACCCAAAAACCCCAACAAACTTAAAAAAAAAACCAAAATTACTTTAAATGATCGTAACTCGTTCGTTTTTAAGAATTTTAACAAAAAAATTATACCGTTAGATTCAGTTTTTCGTCCTCTTTCAAACAAGACCGGGCTTGATATATTTCAAAAACTTTTTTTTTTAAATGCAAAATTTGCATTTAGAGTTGTGTTAATATTAAATGCAAAATGCAAAAAATCATGCAGAATGAAGAATGCAGAATGCAAAATGCAAAAAACATGCAGAATGAAGAATTAAGAATGTAAAATGCAAAAAATCATGCAGAATGAAGAATGCAGAATGCAAAAACATGCAGAATGAAGAATGCAGAATGCAAAAAACATGCAAAATGGAAGAATGCAAAATGCAAAAAACATGCAGAATGCAGAAATGCAAAAAACATGAAGAATACAAAATGCAAAAAACATGCAGAATGCAAAAAACATGCAGAATGCAGAATGCAAAAAACATGCAGAATGTAGAACATAAATCCGTATAAACATACAAAATGCAAAAACGAAAAACGCAAAAAAAAACTTGATCGTCGCTAATTTCTGATCTGAGACGAACATTTTGCGACGACATTCAGCTCATTAGCGACGAGCTGCCAAAATGCAAAAAAAAAGATGTTTTTCCTGCGCAGCTACCAAAATGCAAAAAAAAATATTCATTTTCAAAAAAATTTAAAAAAAGTATAGGAAGAGTGATCTTGTTTGAAAGAGGATTAAAAAACTAAAAGAATGGTATAATTTTTTTGATTAAATTCACAAAACTTAAAAAGTTATGGCAATTTAAAGTTTTTGGTGGTTTTTTTTTTTAAATCGTGGGTTTGGGTGTGGATAATTACATTTTTGCCATATCCTTCCTAAATTAATACATAATAATTACAGTTTTGACACCGATCAATCTCATCCATTGATTTTGATGATCCAAAGGTTCAGATTGGTTCTTTAGGTTAACACATGGTTCTTTATTGATCCAATTTATATATATATATATATATATATATATATATATATATATATATATATATATATATATATATATATATATATATATATATATATATATATATAGTAATAACATGTAAAAGTAGCCTAAACTCCCCATAAAAATCCTTCCATTTCCTCGATGAAATTCGAGAACACAACTTTTTTTGTTCTATTTCAAATCTTTTATTTTTCTTTCTAAAAAAACTCGAGAACACAATTTACAATTAGATAGGAACCTTATAACCCCTGAAGGCGACTTTGTCATAATTAAAATTACAAAAATCTCGATATATTTTGTCCGTTCGATGTTTAACCATATATGTTTGTAGCTAGACAATTAGATACAATCAAATTATCATAGTAGACTTCCATCATAAATGATTTTAGAGCCAACAAGTTTCAGTGACAACTAGCATCAACAATGACTTGATTCTTGCATATGACGTTTTTATCTCCAAAAAATGTGTTAGAATATTGAGCATACAACACCCAAAACATGTGAATTTCAAGCAAAGAAATATAATTTCCTGACAGAGTTGAGAAAATAACAAAAACATATAGAGTTGAATATACAAGTTAACAGTTACATACAAAAAAATAACAATATTGACAAAAGAATTTTCAGTATTGTGTTCATCTTCTCTATCATCAATTTTCTACATATATAGAAAACTGTTTGTTAGCATTCCCTTCGATTTTAAACAACAAAAACAGTGCAACTTATTCAGGTTTCAGCCTCCTCCAACTTCTTAAGAACAGCTTCTCTTGTTGGCAACGATGGAATTGCTCCTCTCTCCATCACTGTGAGTGCACCACAAACATTTGCAAACTTCAGCGCATCTTTCAGCTTCTTCTCATCCTGAAAAATGGGGTGAATTAAAAAATAATCAAGAAATGAGATGCATTTTCTATGAGTTTAATCATTTCTTCTTCTTCTTCTTCTTTTTTGTTTGTAAAACAGTCTTTGAACTAAGATTACATCATGGAAAAATACTTCAGAGATAGTATGAACAACGCTAATTATATTCCAGCTGATCGAGATAATAAATCATGATCTGCTATCATTTGTGTTTTGATGTGTATCCACAACAAGTATTCATATTTTAATCTCATTTTGGAGAAATGACAACAAAACAAGAACACACAGATTAAATGATTGATGGATCCAACTTTTTAAATTTTACCTTGAACAGTTGAGAATCTGAAGCAAAACTACAAAGGAAGCCTCCAACAAAAGCATCTCCTGCACCTGTTGTATCAACACACTTCACCTTAACACCACCAACTCTGCCATGAAAATCCTGCAAAAAATATTAATGCTAATACAAATTAAATAAACCAACTCCTAAAGACTGGAAAAAATTGCATTAAAATATGAATCTTTTGAGAAATTAAAGGTAACCTTGGTGTAGTATCTGCAACCATTAGAACCTTCTGTGACTATCAAAAGCTTAAGATTCGGGTGATAAAGTTTGTTAAGGACAACTTTGTCATCATAGGGATCATCACCTCCAGTCAAGAATCCAATTTCATCCTCACTAATCTGCATTTCCCACAAAATTATTTATATATTTCAGTCAACTAAAGTCCGCTATGAAAGGTTGTACCTTGATTATATCGGCTTGATCCCAGATGCTCATTATGCCTGATCGAGCAGCCTCAGCTGATGGCCAAAGAGGAAGTCTAAGATTAGGATCATAAGAAAGAATACAGCCAGCCTTTTTGGCAACTTGCATTGCAGCTAGGTGAGCTGATCTGCATGGATCTTCAATCAAACTGATTGATCCATAGTGGAAGATTGAAGACTGGTCAAATAACACAAACTCAAAATTATCCTTTGATTTACACGAAAAGATATTATCTAATACTGAATAATCATCAGTTAAAATATGTTATTTTTCGGCCATTTTGACCAAAAGGAAGTAAGAAATACCTTCTTGATCAATTCATTATCAAGTTCTGCTTCGGTAAGAAGCATATCAGCACTAGGATGGCGGAAGAACATAAATTCACGCTCTCCATCGGATCTTAGTGTAACAAATGCCAGTGCTGTTCTTGCTTCTTTATCAAACCTCATTCCCGAGTTATCGACATTATTTTCTTTAAGAATGTTAGCCAACATGTGACCGAATTCATCATCACCAACCTGGTGTTAATCAATATCTGAAGTAAATACCAAGATTCACACAAAAGACAAAGGGGAATGCAGAAAGAAGATCCTCTAATCCACCATGAAACCAAGAAAGGAAATATGGCATTGCTGTAATTGCTCTCATAAACAATGTTAAACACGCCGTTAAAGATTATGTACCTTGCCATGAAAAGCTGCAGATCCTCCCAATCTTGAGACGCCAACCGCCACATTAGCCGGAGCACCACCTGGAGCTTTCTTGAATCCGGGAGCCTCCGCCAGTGAAACTCCGGCAACCGTAGGCACAAAGTCGATCAAAAGCTCCCCAAAACAGAGCACCATCGGACTCTCGTCTCTTTCTCTTCCGTCATCCAATGTCGAATCTACATTACAAAGATTCAATAACTTAATCAAATTGGGATTTTCAAATTGATCATTCGGTTTACAAAATCCAAGAAACAAATAGATTAACAAATTGGGAATGACTCACTTGATGTTAGGGATAACGGGCCGGCACTCTTATTACGCTTCAAGGGACCCCTCGTGGATCGATTGGAGATTGTTGGAATTACATACGCCATTTTTTGCAGATGAATTTGAATGGTAATAATCGAGAGAGAAATGGGTTAATCTGATTTGTTTTGATTTTGATTATTTACTTGTGATTTCGATTTGGGAATTGTCGAAAACCCCATGAATTGGTACCGCCGATTTTCTTTAAGAAAATTGGTGGGGTTTGTTGCTTCTTCGGTCCCCTGTTATGGCGGATAGGTATAGAATTTATTGATTTGTTCTTGAAAAAAGCACAATTTGTGTTCACAATCAAAGGTTGGTCTCTGATTCACTACTAAATATAGATCAATCTCACCTATTTTAATCATATCGTGTAACTTACGATCAACTTCCAGAGACATCCGTCACTACTAAATATAGATCAATCTCTCCCATTTTAATCAAATTGCTTAACTTGCGAATTGCGATCGACTTCCAGAGACACCATCGCTACCATGGGGTGTTTGTTTTACGCTTATTTTCAGGCTTAATTATCATAAGTTAATTTTTTACTAGTTTATTGCCCCGTGTACGTACGGGTATTTTGAAAGTGTATTTGAGATATTAAAATTTTCAAATAAAAATAATGCAATAAATGAAATAACATCGTAAACTTACATATGTCATCATGCTTAACAGAAAAATAACTAAATTTTTTGAAGCACTTTTTTGTAGACCACATTTGTTTTTTGTTTTAGACATTACCACTGTTATCACAAATTAAAACTTTTAATCTTTTTCACTTTTAACACGTGAAACGAAAACATACAATTGACCATATATAAACATAAGTTTCCGGAGCAATAAACCAACTTTTGAAAGTGACTATCCTTAATTTTTGTTAATCGTCATAGCAAAACACATTAGAAGAAGAAATTGTCTTCTTTAACTAACTACCTACACTAATAATATAGTTTTATGACTATCAAGAACACATATTTTTACATCTCTGAATTTAAATTTTTAAATATATAATATATAATCTTTTAATGATACATCTTATTTTGAATCATATTTATAAAAAATTTCATACATCTTTCTAATAAGATTGAAAATACTTCAAAATCAATAACTAAACACTTTAAATAGCATATTTAAGTTGACCACTCATGACTCAACTCATCACTATAATCCCAACAAATCCACTCAACTCACTACTATTAATGGATAACAAAAAATTAAGAATATACTAATTTAAAAAAAGTGTCATATTACAATAAAATTTATACCAAAACGTAGATAAAAATGAGACGGTCGTAAATATATAATTATTTTTTCTCTAAACAAAATATATGAAAAGTTACTAACAATAGTTTAAAAAAAGCTTATAATTAATTACATTAATATATAATTTTTATATAACCCCCTCATATTTTCTTAAAAACCTCTCACATGTTTTATAAAAGTCTCTCATAATTTTCATGCAGCCCCCTCCTAATTGATTTCAAAATCGAGATCGACATTAATCTTTCTAAAATTGTTTTGAGAATTGATTAATTTTGAAATTGAAAGTTGTGATTGGTTGATTGAGACTCAATTTATGGTTATTTTTAGAAAATTTGCATGTCTTATATATAGATATATATAGATGAATATATTTTATAAACAATAAACTCGAAAAATAAGTTTTTAACAAGGTAAAACAAATATTTGGTACTTTTATATTTCTTATAACTTTTTAATATCTTCTTTATATATGCTTTTATATTATTTCCAAAACAAAAATAAGATAACAATAATTTTGATAAATAATTATGTGACACAAATTGTTGATATGTAATCTTCGTGTATCCTTTTTTTTTTTGCCACGTACTTAAGGGGGTTAAATCGTTTTCTAACAAAATTTTAAGGGTTAAATCATTTAAAAAGAACTTTAAGGTTTAAACTACAAAGGATCTATAATTTTGAGAAGTAAATCATAACAAATTTAAACTTTGCTGTAAAACTGTTTAGAAACTTAACAGTTAACATAAATATTATACCAATCAAAGTTAGCATATTGAAGTAAAATCATTGATAAAATATCAAAATGAATCATATCATGTTATTTTGATAATGAGTATAGTAAACAAGCATATACATGGATCATGAATGTGTTATCTTTCAATGGAGAAACAAAATTTTATACACTTAACATGTAAAGTAGATCTCGAAAAGTGTAAGACTTGTTAGTTTGTTTGTGTTTAGTATTTAGATTTTGGGTTTATGATTCCCGGGTTAATGGATTTAGAGCTCTGATGTTCGAGATATTAAAGTTAAATTGTTATTTAAAGTGTTTGGTAAATTGTGGAAGGACCTAAAATAGGTGATGATAGAAGCATATGTTCAATTTCCAATAATTAATATTAGGGTTTTAAAAACGATCATGGGCACTTCCACTAGGAGCGTCATCCGCATCCACAAATCCTATACACCAGAAAAGGTTAAAATAAACTGATATGTGCTATAAATCTTAGTTAGCAACACTATTCAAAGCTTGTTAAATATTCATTAGTAGAAATATGTATGTGTTAATTTACTTTATCTTATTCTTATATTCTATGAAAGACACCAATCACATGGATACATAAGATTACTATAACAATACTATTAACCGGAATAGAATATACTAGAATCTAATATTGCTGAGTATAATGGGTGATGCATGAGGTATGGGTATTTTCTTCATTAGTGGGATCAGAAAACAAAAGTGATATCATGCTTACATGTAGGGATGAGCGCGGTTTCAAACCCGGACCGAACCCGAAAAGAACCGAACCCAAAAATGACCAAAACCTAGAATCGAGAACCGTCCCATTTAGGTGTAACTGGTTCTAGTTCCGATTCCGGTTCCGGTTCGGTTCCGGTTCTTCGGTTTCAAAACCTGCAAAATCCGAAATATATGAAACTTCTATTAAAGTGTTAACTATCTAAGGTTCCATGCTATATATTACATATCAAAATATATAACCAAGTTTGTCTAACTTATGTTGATTACTAAAATATTATTTTTACTTGTATACATTCACAAAAATCATCATTCGTAAACCATAAAACAAAAAGAATTTATCACTATCATCAAAAAGTTATTTTCTACTCGTAAGAAATCAATAATATTAATGTATTTCTTTCCCTTTAAAAAAAGCATTGAAATAGACGGTAAATATGAAGATCACTTACTAACTTGAGTGCTTCTATGGAAGAGGATCCCCACCTATCAATCATTGACATTTAATAGGTTGAAGAAAACTTGAGATTGTGTTTTGCACAAATTACTTATGGAATATGGAGAACATGAAAACTTTTTAGGGTTTGGACACACTATCGACATGAAAGCGGGGCACTACTGTCGATGTGGTGGAGATGATGAAGGTTCACGATGACTATGTATCAAATTATGGAATAGCAAAAGACGTGAGATTATGTTTTTGACTTTTTGGTTTTTGTTTGTTACATATTAATTAAGGATAAGATAATTTGAAGTTTTATTTTAAAAAGTGTTTTCATTTGATATTCTGGTTTGGTTCCGGGTAAAAACCGAACCCGTTGGAACCGGAACCGAAAGAACCAAACCCGAAAAAAGAGAAAAAGTGGAACCGAGAACCGTCCCGCTTATGTGTAATTCGGTCAGGTCCGGTTCAGGTTCTGGTTCCGGTCCGGTCCATACGGTTATTTTGACAAGTGAGATGAAAAGAGGCGTGGTGAGTACTTCAAATACCTTAAGATAAATTCATGCACAACTCTCATAGAAAAACCATACACAAGGGTAAGACTAGAGATTAGCATGGTTTCGGACCAATACTGATACCGAGTACCGAATTTGGTTCAAAGACCGTACCGAATACTATATCGAGTATTCATATACGGCACCGATACCGGTACTGTGTACATGTTTTACCTAGTCAGTTTGATGATGTCCCGGATATCAAATCCTGAATACCAATTTATTAATATTTCAAGTAACGAGTACCAACCCAGAAGTCTAACTCAATATTGTTCCGGTTCGATAATTTTAATATAGAGGCTCGGCCCCGGGCAAGACCAACAAATTGAAAACTTAAGGGGTGCAAATGAAAATATCTGAACAGTGCCGTGACGTAAATTGTGATGTGGAAGATAAACAGGAAATTAGTACGAATCACAGTCAATAAATCTTCCAAAACTTGTTGAAAATTTTTAATTAGGTTTGGGTTCTCAAAACCTAAGTCCGCGATTGCAGATCTTTGCAGTTTGATCGTATCCCCTTCATCCCATTCACCGATAGGAGTGCATTGGTAGCCTAGGGCTAGAAAATTCTTACTCTACTCATGCTTATGTTCAATCTCTCAATGTAATGTGACAAACTGCTATTACATACTAGGCAACAAGTTCCATTTCGAGATCTCTGTTCCTCCCTCGGACTCCAGTAAGACATCTTTTTCTATGTGTTTGATTATGTGTAGACACCCGAAGATGGTGCTAACTATTTATTTGTGGGTATTTGTGATTAGGGTTCTTTCTTAATTTAAGATGGCGATCAAAAAGGGGGGATCAGGTTTGGGCATCCATAGAAACAGAGGCGGTGGTGGATCTCGGTTTCCAGTTTTGACCGTTGTAATGATCTTAGTTCTTGCTCCCATGGTGTTCTTCCTTGGGCGTGGGATATATTCGACTGGTTCAATTGGTTAGTAATGGTGTCTAGTTAACTAATCATTTGACAGATAACGTGATTTTGTTAAGATATATTGCTAGGGTTTCTGCTAGCTCCCATTGTAATAATTTTAGCTTTATTGAGTTGAGTGTTTGCCTTGTTGACTTGTTTTCTTTGTTGAAAATTGAAATACATATTTGTTGTAGTTATGCAATTGGACAATTGGTTAAGTTGTATGTAATCTAGACTTTATGATGTATAAAGATTCAAACTTGATTATATGATTACAAGTGGCTCTGATACTGTGATTCTAATGCTATGCATATTAGTCAATATTGCATTTTCATTTAATGTGGTTTATATGGATGGAGTTAAAGTGTATAAATTATAAACAAATTTTATAAAATCTAAGAGATTTTAGCTGGCCTAAGTAGAGTCTATGAACTATGTGCAATTTGATTTTAGCATAGGATTTTCGATGTGAAAACACAATGCATGTAGCTAAAATTGATTGGTTGTTAGTGGTTCTCCCTGCCAAGTATTTTAACTGATTATGAGAGCCTTGTATCTTGTTCTACACTGTCTTTTTCTAATCTTTTGATTTTAAAATTCACATTCAGTATTGTATATGTGAATAGAAACGAAGATGTTATTCAAATTTGTTATAAGGAGTCCAAATCATAAATCTTTGACAGTTATTTTGGTTTTGGTAACCTTTATTTGTAAAAAGAGAGATGTCCAATTCTTTTTTTTTCCCTTGCAGATCAAAATTATTCCTCAATTAGTATTAGCACACATCAAGAATTACAGGATGTTGATTGGAGAACAAAGCTTGCTTTACAACACATCAAATCTCTTTTCTCAAAGGAGGCACACTATTGAACATTTTTGTCCAATGCCATTATCTTTAGTTATTTTTTTGGTTTAATAACCTTTAATTATATCCTTCAGGTTATCAATGCTATCAAGGCCAACACAGATGATATGGGACCCTTGAGTCTTGATTCTTTCCGGAAAAACAACTTTTCAGTTTCTTGGAAGTTTGATGGGCAAGAAAATGTGATCGATACTGTTAACATACAAGACACTATAAAAGGCAAAAGAGATATATCTTTAGACGGTAATTGTGTACTTTTGGCTGATATTTATATAAAACATTCAACTAATGTGAATCTAAATGACTTATGTTTATTTTTTCAATGCAGCCAATCATACTGTTACTCCATATGTTGATTCTCCCACAAACCTTGCGAGAAGGGTATTTCAACTTATGAACATATAGGCTAGTGAGTCGGGTGGTTGTGTAATGGGTCAAAATGGGTATTTTTTTAGTCACAATGGAACATGTGGGGTTGGGTTGACCCACATGCCCTTTTTCTTGCATCTTTTGAAAAAGTTATCGATAATAAATACGTTAAATATGATTGTAAAAACTAAATTATTGTAATAATCTATTTTTTGAACAAAATGAGATAGGTGGTTCGTGGTTGTGTGCATCAAACCTTACACTTTGGGTGACATTTGAGCCCTGCAACTCGTTTGGCCCCAAATTAATCATATTTATAAGTATATATGTCAAAGCTTCCACCTCTAAAATAAACACAGTTCTTCCCTTTTCCATGCTTTCTTTTAAATGACTAATGAAATAGTAATTTTTCATGTAGCAATTGAGAGACAAAAGACGTGATAAACGCGCAGCTGATTTATTAAAACAAGATGATGATGTTGTTACTTTAAAACTTGAAAATGCTGCCATTGAACGTTCAAAATCAGTTGATTCTGCTGTTCTTGGGAAGTACAGTATATGGAGGAAGGAGACTGATAATGAAAATGTAGACACAACCGTACGGTTGATGCGGGATCAAATCATTATGGCTAGGGTTTATATTAGCATTGCAACTTTGAAGAATAACACAAACATGGCTCATGAACTAAGAACCCGAATTAAAGAAAGTCAGCGTGCTTTAGGAGATGCGACAACAGATAATGATCTTAATCACAGGTAGTGTGCTACTTTGGTTTTTATGCAAGTTCTTAAGGGGTTGTTTGGATTTGTGTTTTGGAATCGGTTATCTGAATATTTTCAACTTGAATCAGTAATAATGAGTTTTAGTATTTGAATAAACATATCCTGCTTATGGTTAAGGGTCAAATAATCAGTTTGAAGAATCAGTTTCATACCAGCTACAACAAAACTCATTATCTAAGCGTAAAATAAACTTACCATAAATTAAGAGTTTTTTTTTTCCTATGACACAAATTGGCTTTTATTTTTCACAAATTTGGTCATTTCTATCTGTTATTTTCTCAAATAAACAGAACTACCAACACTCAAACATCTAGTGATATGAATATTACAACTTCAAATACTATTTTCTGCAGCACAATATATTATAGTTGGTTATATAATTCTGATTTTTTAATATCACATCATCACTTTCAAAAGAACACATCCTACGCACCCTAAATTATTTCTTTTAGTGTTTTGATTTCTGGTCTTACTTGTTTTTGACTCTAGTGCCCCCGAAAAAATTAAAGCCATGGGGCAGTTACTGTCAAAGGCTAGAGATCAACTTTATGACTGCAAATTGGTTACGGGGAAACTGAGAGCCATGCTTCAATCGGCTGATGAACAAGTTCGTAGCTTGAAAAAACAGAGCACGTTTTTAAGCCAGTTAGCTGCTAAAACGATTCCAAATGGGATTCATTGCTTATCAATGCGCCTAACAATCGAGTATTATCTTCTTCCACCAGAGAAAAGAAAGTTCCCTAAGCGCGAGAATCTTGAGAATCCAAATCTGTATCATTACGCTCTCTTCTCTGATAATGTATTGGCTGCATCCGTTGTTGTCAATTCTACAATCATGAATGCCAAGGTAAATGTTTATATGGTTTCATAGTTTCTTGGGAGTTTATTTTGTCATTGTAGAATTGGCAAGATGGGAAATATGGGCTGGTTGGGTTATGGATCAAAACAGGATGGGTGGGCTTTGGTTGAACCTCTAAACGCTTTTTCTTCTCTTTTTTAAAGCCCTAGTTTAATAACTAATTCATAAATGATGATTACAGCTACAATTGATATCTTTTAAGTTTGAATCAAACAACTTAGAAGGATCAAGGATGTATAAGAATAGACATTTGACAATCTTCGCTAGTTTGACCGTTTTGCTTTTAAGCTAAATTTAATCGTTTGATCCATTTATGATAAGACACACCCAGATTGACCATTAATAAGTTAAACTTAACAATTGGGGAGGTAAGATACGGGCAATATACCTTTATTCATGGGTAAATAGAATACATCCAGAAAGACCTCTGGCATAAAAAGAGTGAAATCAAAAGCTGAGGTTTTAGAAAAAGTTATATTGTGGGAACTACATAAATATTACTAAACTAAGTATTAAACCTAAATTTGCTTTCAAGATATAATTCTATTGATATTAAATTACTATAGTATATCAGGATATATGTATGCTTGTATGTTTGAGATCTCCTAGGAATCTAACTTGCATCTGAAAGGCTGTGCTGCTAAAATAGTGGAAGTTACCGATTATTATTATATTAAGTGTTAAACTAAAGGGGATAGGATATATGCTTCTAGCAGTACCCACCACACTCACAAACATTTTAAGTGAGAGGTATGTTAGTCATTTCAACACTTACTCGTTTAAGTGTTTGTGAGTGTGACAACACCTACCATGGGCGATGCTAGTTGCACCACATCCTTTTCCCTAAACCTTAATTTGTTTTTAGGATGTTAAAAATTGCATCTGTCTTAGGCTAAAATATAGTATTAAAATAATTACATTCACTGCCTAAAAACACAAACCATTCTATAGGAGGTGATGACCATGAACAAGTTTTTTTTTTTTTTTTTTTTTTTTTTTTATTTAAAGGAGTTTTCCCGGTTGTGGCTTCTCTCGGGGCGCCGAGCCTTTTTGATTCAGTTGTACGCGGTCTAACCGCTTTTACCCGTGGCCGTTTCCGAAGCATCCCCGTGGCCATCCCTAATTGAAACCTAGTGGGACTTGAACCCTTGACCTCCCCTATGGGGAGCAAGTGTCTTACCCACTAGGCCATTAGGAGATGGTTAATGACCATGAACAAGTAAATGAGTAAATTGCCACCTAAATAAAGAGATTGGGATTTTGAACCATATTTCAAAGTTACCATTTTTTAATGAGAGAATGTAAAAAGATATATGCAACACCCTGCTAGAATGAATAATTTTGGACAAGACTTTTAAGTCTGGAAATCTCTTTTTGCATTTTTTGTCTCCATGTGTTTTAAAATCTTTTATTTGGTCATTTTTGCATCTTTTTCAATTCGTAAGAATATCAGTTTGCTTTCAGAACATCAGTTACTTTTAGTGGAGGTCTATACCAGCATGAATGTTTTCAATATTTTGCAATAATTACAAATGGGCAAAGAAGTTATTTTGAATTATATTTGGCCTAAAAGAGAAATGTCAGTAGCGTAAAGGTAAGTTAGTGATTACCTCAAATTAAAGTTAAAATGCTAACGGATTGATAATTGGCTGGTTTGTGCAATTTAATCATAAAAAAATAATCATTATTTCTAAAATGGGATTTTTGGCAAGTTAGCAGTTGTTTTCATGGATTAATTAGGTTTTCTTTGCTGAAAATACAGGAACCTGAGAAACATGTTTTCCATCTTGTTTCTGATAAATTGAACTTTGGAGCAATGAATATGTGGTTTTTACTAAACCCTCCTGGTAACGCCACAATCCATGTGGAAAATGTTGATGAATTTAAGTGGCTGAATTCATCCTACTGTCCAGTTCTTCGGCAATTGGAATCTGCTGCAATGAAGGAATTTTACTTTAAAGCGGATCATCACACAACTCTGTCAGCTGGATCTTCAAATTTGAAATACAGGAATCCGAAGTATCTTTCCATGCTAAATCATCTCAGGTTTTATCTTCCACAGGTGTATCCCAAATTAAATAAAATCCTTTTTCTTGATGACGACATTGTTGTCCAGAAAGATTTGACCGGGTTGTGGAAGGTTGACCTTCATGGGAAAGTCAACGGTGCTGTTGAAACATGCGGTGAAAGCTTCCACCGTTTTGACAAGTATTTAAATTTCTCAAATCCGCATATTGCCCGAAACTTTGACCCAAATGCTTGTGGATGGGCTTACGGGATGAACGTGTTTGACCTCAAGCAGTGGAAAAAGTGGGATATAACCGGTATCTACCACAGGTGGCAAAATATGGTAAGGTTTTCATCTTTGCAATTATTATATTCTAAATAGAATAGAGTTGTGTTCAATAAAATCCATAGTCCTGAAATTTAATATTCAATCACATGTGATTCAGTACACAATCACATGTGATTTATAAAAGCATCACATGTGAATTACGAATATGCCACCCGCCCAAATTTTTATAATTCAAGCTATACCATTGATGGGGCTGATCCAATAGCTAAAATTAGTCCCTCGGGACTATGCATTAGGTATGAACTATATTGAACATTTCTCTAATAAAATATTATTCAGTTCTTATCATAGATCCTTTTTTTCATTTATTTTTTTGGTTGAATATCAGAATGAGGACCGGGTTCTATGGAAGCTTGGGACTTTACCTCCGGGATTAATGACATTCTATGGGCTTACATATCCGCTTGACAAATCTTGGCATGTACTTGGTTTGGGGTATAATCCTAGCATTGATAAGAGTGACATTGAAAATGCAGCCGTTATTCACTACAACGGTAACATGAAACCGTGGCTTGAATTGGCTATGACGAGATATCGTTCATATTGGGTCAAATACATCAAGTTTGACCATCCATACGTCCGCGGTTGCAAACTAAATGAGTGATTCCATACCAACAATGCTTTCCCACATTGTTTATTCTTGTGATTTCAATTGTATTCTTTGTTATCTAATTTTCTTTAGTTCTAATTCTTCACCCCATGTTAGCCCCTAATTTGTACGTGCGACTTAATCCCCCAAAATTGGGCATGAGTAGCAAAGATTAGTCGAGTTTTCTGGTATATTTATGATATATAGAGCGAAATTTGGATAGTCTTCGGGTTGTAAACAAGTTAGGGATTTAAATGTTTACTTAAACCTTTATAATATTTTCAAACTATTTAGGACAAAAGATTTCTCTTGGTCTCTTCTATCTGGAAATGATGCATGTGCAACATGAAAGAGGTATTTAAAGTTAAATTGTTTATTAAACAACCCAATGAGTAATGTATTTTAGGTGAAATTCTTTGAATAATGATGTGGTCATGTTTGGTAGTTTGTTTACTTTAGGCAATTTATTTGGAGGTTTGTTAGGGTAAAGTTACTGGTTTCTTTCCTTTATAGGGCTAGACCAAAGTTCAACATGGTTGAAATTTGGGTACAATAAGTCCACAATTGGTTGGAAAATAGTCATACCTTGTTAAACAAAACAAACCAAACTTCTTGATGTCCCTTTGCATTTTGACCAAAGTAACACAACTCTTTTAGAGTTTAGGTTAACTACAAATAATAAATTATAGTGTGATGTTACTATATATTTTTGTCATATTCGTCGCACGTGAATACGTGATCTCGTGAGTCCGGATGGTTTTTCTCTAAGTTTTAACCTCTTCTCGTACGGTGAAAATAAAGAGAATGTTAACACGTTAAGAGGAGGCTTATGTTGTCACTATAGAAAGCAAGTCACTCGATCGCTTTAACTTGAGAGTTCCTGTTATAATGGTCTATTTTCTTGCAAAGTTTCATTTTCCGAATGTTTTTTCCTTTCAATATTCTCACCCATGCTCTTGTTCCTTTTTTCGGTTTCGAATGTGCATAATATGATGGTCCCTTATCTATTTCTTGTCCAGTGTTCTTCACATATCTACTATCTAGAGTTCACAACATAGAGAAAGTATAATCTCTTTTTCTCAGAAAACCTATTTGATTCCTCCACTATCCAAATCATATACCTTTGTCATTGAATCAAATGTTCTGGAGGTGAGTATGACAAGAAGTCATATCTGCTCCCCAATATTTAAAAGGAGCAATAGTTTTCACCATTCATTAATCAAGTACTACAACTTGTTTTAGGAATGATATTCATCAAAAATTTTGGGATAATGTTCGATCTATGAATAGGGTTTATAGCTAGTGGACATGTTCTATCAAAATTCGGTATTTTTTAAACATCAGACGCACTCACCCACCAAAAATACCCCTAAATCTACTTTATTGTTTATAACGGGACTTGAACCACAAACTCTTGGGAGGGGATATCACTCTATAACACTGGGTACTACCACATTTTAAAAAGTAGTATGGTGGGTTGATGATAGATCCAAATCAAGTTTATTACCTTTTCTTCTTTCTTTTTTTTAAATTTTTGATTGGTTGGTAAGTATCTAAGTGAGTCCCAAAACTTGAGACAGAGAGTAACAACTATGAAGCTGAGTGGTGAACTAAAGGATATGAGAAAAAACTATCCTGAAGAAGTAATGGATGTAATGAAATATTACCACCTCTACCACTCTAATAATATCCACTCTAATAATATGATTGGAATACGCCATGTAATCATGCCCCATATCACTACTAACGAAGTCCTACACCACATAATTTGGAAGCATAAAAAATAGAATGATTGAAATGCTAGTCGATTATATCTATTAAATAATTCTAGCTATTAATTTTAAATAAAATTTTTAATTATTAAATCCTATTTTGATAAAAATTAAAATCCAATTTTGACTATTTTGGTCAAAATTGAATTCAATTTTGACTTTAATTTAAATAAAAATTATTAAAGATAATTTCATATATGCCCCTTTTAACCCCAAAATATCATATTTTACCCATCTTAATTTATAAAATATCACATTTACCCTTTATAATATTCCAAATGGCAAAATGCGCGAAAATACAACAAACTATGCCTAAATTGTCATTGTATACAACTAACTTTATTTTTTTATCAAACAATACGACAAACTTTAAATTTTTGTTCATTGTATGCAAGATGACCTGCTATTGGAGGTCACCCTATACCAACCGGTTTCCGGTAACTATTTCCAGATTCGGGCGACTAATTTTTAAATTTTTTTTTAATTTGTGGGTTATGATCAAGGTTTATATGCTACAAAAGAATTAAAGTTTTAAAAGGTTTTTTCTCTCTACAACTTCTGTCTCTCACGTTGCTCCTCCTTTCCATATTTCCCGGAACCTCACCGCCTCCAGACCACCACCCACCGTTGACGGCGAGATCTGGGTTTCTCTCACGTTGCTCTCTCTCGCCACATTGTAGCATCGTAGCCGGCACCGCGAGATCTGGGTTTCGGTTATGCAGGTCGGTGACGTCAAGATCTGGATTAGGGTTTCCTCTTGTTGAAGGTGAGAATTTAGGGTTTCTCTTGTTGATTTGTGGTGGTTGTTCGAATTTAGGGTTTTCGAATTTAAGGTTTTGAATGGAGATGCAGTGGTGGTGGGTTGAAGGTGACAACGGTGGTGGCGTTTGAAGGATTGAGAGGGCGATGGTGGTCGGTTGAAGGTGACGGCGGTTGTGGCGTTTGAAGGATTGAGAGGGCGGTGGTGGTGGGTTGAAGGTGACGACGGTGGTGGTGGTGTGTTCCAGATTTGTTGCTTCATCGTTTTCATCTTGTTCAGGGTTTGCGATTCTATGTAGTTCTTGTTCAAGATTTGTTGCTTCAACATTTGTAATTGGTTGCTTTAGTTATCAACTGATTTTGTTTTGATAGTTCTTTATCAACAACTATTGAATGAAAGTTTGAAGAATACCTTGAAGAACATCAAGAACATATGAATATCTTAATTCAAAAAATTCAAAAAAAAAAAAAAAAAGAAATTACCGGTAACCTGATAATCAGGTTACCAGTTGCATACAATGACTTAAAAATGAAACTTGTTTGTATTTTTTGATAAAAAATAAAGTTGGTTGTATACAATGGCAATTTAGGCATAGTTTGTTGTATTTTCGCGTAATTTGCCATATTCCAAATATCATATTTAAACAAAATCTTAGTTTTATTATTCTAATATATTTTATAATTGTCCAATAAACGCTTAACCTTATTGCCCCTAATTATAACAATAATGGTAAATGACTATTACACGAAATACAACTACGTCTATTCATATCATGGTACCCCCTTGTGTCATTTTCCACCTTGGTCTAAGCGTTGACACTGTTTGTCGTCATTTTTAAAGAAATATCATTTCATTTATGTTTTATAATTACATAATATCTTTTTATTAATGTTTTATATTTATTATTTTTAAACCAACCCGTGTATCACATGCACATTTGATCTAGTAAATATAATATAAGGCAAAATGTATGACAATATAACGAACATTGTTGTGCTACCATTATACATAACGAAAAATGTCAAAAGTATAGCATTATATGTAAATGGTTACCTAAAGTGTATCTAAAGGGTAAAATTTTAATTTTTTAATTTTTGATTTTTTATTATGATATTCATGTCTTCTTCCTATGTTCTTACACCATTTTCAGTAAACCGACTCAAACCCTAATCATGATCATGAAAATAATCATAATTTTTAAAATAACTAGGGGTGACAATCGTGTCGTGTTCGGGTTGGCGGGTCACGGGTCGGTGGATTGTGACACGAACACGACCCTTATAATTATTCATGTCAAGGTGCGTGACACGAACCCGTATAAGTTGAAACACGATACGAACCATTTAACCTGTTTAAATATACTGGTTCACGGGTCGGCGGGTCATAAAAGGGATGGCGGGTTATTAACGGGTTGGCGAATCAACGGATCTAGGTTTTACTAATTACGTATCTTGTTTGTCAACATACATAATTCAAATGTAGATTGTAGAATACTAAATAAAGTTCAACCCTACCTATATAATTTAATCAAAATACAAAAACTTGATGATTATAAGAATAATTAAGCTACAGGTGATGATGTCTACTATAAGTAGCTTTAAAAATGGTGAAAGAAGAAAAGGGAGGCAGTTGATTTGTTTCTGATTAGCTTTACGATGACTAATAAATAACATAAAAGTCCAATAACTATTAAGATACATGAAAAATAGAAAAATAAAAATATCAAAAATATATACGGGTTGGCTGGTCGACCCGTGAACCTGCAAGCAACCCGAACACGAACTGTTTATTTATACGGGTTGGATGTCAATCCGAAAGTGACCTGAATCCATTTATTATTAACCCAAACCCGTTTATTTGCTTTTCGTGTTGATAATTGTCACAACTACATATAACTAGAGAACGTGAAATTGATTAGTGGTGGTTTGAAGGAACCAACTCTAATATGGGCTCCATCTTTGAAATTGATCAGAAAATTTGGGATCGGTGATGGTAAACTTGAACCAAACTTGAAATAAGATCTGTAAATGAAGATGACCATGAGACAATGTGAAAACCCTAAACTCGGAAACAAAATATGAAACCAACACATTGATGAACCCTAATTTAATGAACACTTAAACCCAAATTTGAACAGATGCGAAAATAACAATCGGAAACCAAAATTGAACAAGATTAAATCTTGATTTAAACATATAAACCAAGATAAAGAAGAGGGACACACAAATTCATATTTCAATCTCTGGGTTTAATTTCCATTTCGATCTTATGGGTTTGCCTTTCTTGTACGACTTCTGGGCTTTTCTATTCGATTTTTATGAGGTTTTTTCTGGTTTGAACCATGAAAAAGAAATGGAACGCTTATGTTCGTTAATGATTTATGGATTTTCCCGCTCTTTTATGATTTCTGTGTTTTCCAGTTCTTTGTGAGGATATAAAAAAGATAAAGAAGAGGAACACACACGTTCTTTTACGATTTCTTGGTTTTCACATTCTTTTATGATTTATCCAGATTATCAAAAAAGTAATAAATTTTTTTAAAGATCAACCGGTTGTTTACTGGTTTTAAATATAAATCTTGTGTAGAATGAAATGGATAAGAAAGTTAATTATATTGCTTTTAAGAAAAAAGAAATGATTGTATATGATGACAAATTGTATGTTCAAATACTTTGCCTTCTAATATAACCTTTTTCATTTCTTAATAATGATATTGTATTTTCAATAATTATTATGGAGGTGTCGGTTTCAATATCTCTTACATGCTTATTGATGGATATGATCTGAACTTAGTCAAGTGGTTACTTTATAAATTGGATTAATACTCTAATTTATATTAGGCTTAGTTTTTATTTTATATATATGTTAGGCATGTCACCATGGGACAACAGAAATTTTATATATAGATAGAGATGAATATACTTTAATTTTATTTTTACTTATGTTAGAAACCAATAATTTAGTTTGTAGTTTTTTATTATTATTCGCAGGTTTATATTACGTTTTGATTACCAATATTCTGGTGGCCTCCTAAATTTCTTATAGTGATATCATCAATTGTGTCATTGGTTTTTTCCTGCGGTTTTTTTCGTAAGGGGTTTTTTTACGTTAAATCTTGGTGTTCTAATTTTCCATTATTTATTCGTATTTCATTTCTATGTGGTGTGATATGGGCTTATTTTACATTAAGTGGTATAAGAGCCACGTTGTATACTACCGATATGGTAACTTTGAAATACGATCTTCCGCTGTTAGACCGAGATACAAGATTTTCTTTATTACAAGTGAAGATGCGAGCGATATTGGTTCAAATTGGTATTGATGATGTGCTATTAGGCTCTGAAAAGATGCCCGCAGCTTGGTTAAACGAGGAGAAAGAAAAAAAAGATCGCAAGACTCTCTCTCATATTAATCTCCATTTATCTAATAATATTTTTACAAGAAATTTTAAAAGAATGCTCCATGTTATTGTTAGATAATTAACCGTATAAAATTGCTAGAGTTAGTTTAATTCAGATTTGATGTATGACGATATGTTATTAGACCTTTCACAGATGTTCGACATGTTCCATGTTTAAAAAGAAATCTTATTTTATTAAGTACTCTTAATCTCAAAGGGTACAAGTATTCTGGTAAATGTGGAGTTCTAAATATTTCAAAAGGTGCTCTAATTGAGTTGAACGCTTCTTGTTTGGTCAAAGAAGACTTTGATGGAGAGGTTTTGATTGGTTTTAATGTTCCAACAACTAAGTTTGAGCTTTGCTCAGGCTTGGTTGATATGCAATCCGATTTCAAAAGATTGTCGGCACACAACGATTTATATGATGACAAGCTTGATGAAGGTTTATCTTCTTATTAGCTACACGTGTAAATCCGTCTTAAGGTGAAGATTAGTGGATATGATCTAAATCTGGCAAAGTGTGCCATTAATCTTATTTACTTCACAAATTAAATTAGGAGTCTAATAAATATTAGGGTTAGTTTCTATTTTATATATATATAGGAAAAAATTCATGCGAGAACCATTCTTAGTACGAGAACCGCGAGCACCAATCTGACCGTCCAATTCCCCCTCTTTCAATGTCATTGCCCATCCATGAATTCCTCACATGCACCCTGCCACACTCTATCCCTCCACGCTCACCATCCATGAAACTTCCCATATCCAAGGAACGGCCGAGATTGGTTCTCGCGGTTCTCGCACTAACAACGGTTCTCACACACATATATATATATATATATACATATATATATATATATATATATATATATATATATGTGTGTGTGTGTGTGTGTGTGTGTGTGTGTGTGTGTGTGTGTGTGTGTGTGTGTTGGGCATGCTGCGGTGAGACAACAAGAACTTTAGATAGAGATTAGTATTCTTTGGTTTCATTCCTACTCAAGTTCGAAACCAAGAATTTAGTTTGTAGTTTTTATGTTTTTGTAGCTTTTTGTTACATTTTAATTTGATTATATACATTCTTGTAACCTTTTTGTATTTTTCTTATATAATGATATTATCCGTTTTATCCGTGATTTTTTCCGTAAAGGTTTATCCACATTAAATTATGTTCTCATTTTCTATTATTTATTCGTATTTTATTCTCTCTATATTATAACACTTATTTTCTGATTTAAAAATTAATTGATGAATAGAATTGTAGTTGTTTATACGAACTAATACAACTTTTAATTGGATTTGTAAATTAAGTATATAGTATGATATTCTTTTGAGCCAAGAAAAATCAACATCACTAAATTGATGGTGAGGGTAAGTAGACTGTACTTTGAAATTTTGTACAAAGATAGAATATTATTATCTCATTGGTCTATTAAAAGGTCTGTACTTAGAGAAGTTTTGCAAACTAAAGAAGTGTATTTTATTTTTATTGAATAAATAATTTGTCTTTTCATTATTACTGCTGCAAGTAAATTGTTGATGTCAATTTGAAAACATAAGAAGCTGAGAACTATCTACTTCATCTCATATTAATTAATAACATATTTGGGTACTAACATGAAATAAGCTTTCTGACTTCAAACTCTTTTAATTTAATATTTTTTAAACAACTAAATACATATGTTTGTTAATTCTATTTTTAAATCCACGTGTGTGTTCACTATAGGACTAGAATTCATATTCATAACTTTTCAATACACATGTACTTCTATGCTACAAACTCTTTTAAAAATCATATTATTTTGAGTGTTTTTTCTAAAGATGTAATGGACCAATTTATTTTCTAAATGAGAAATTTATATTTACTTAGTTTTCAACTAAAAATTTACCAAAAAATTAAATAAGATTGATTTTTGAAGTTTACAAATTTTGAGTTGTCTTCTTGAGGGGCGTTTATGCATTTTATTATTGGTACAAAAGATCTTAAATCAAACATCAAGCTAAATGCTACTTTTTGAAAGAAAAGAAAATGAAATAATAAATAAATGAGAAAAAGTAAACGATTTTAAGGTATCTTCGTATTTTAAGGGTAGTCCTTGTTTCTTCTCCTTTTGTGACTTGATTTCTTGATTCTCATACCGGCAACTATTTTATAGGTATCATTAGCTGTTCGGAAAAAGCTAGATTGCAATACTTGAAATAAATCTCTTTTATTTATAATACTACAATATCAGTACTTTATTATGTCTGTTTAAGATATGGTTTATGCTAAAGTACTTGAGGATATTAAATATGCTTTTTTAAAGGCTAAATAGAAGAAGTTTATTTGAGAACCGTTGTTACTGTGAGATCTGCGAGATCCGCGAGAACTAATCTGAACTGTCTAATTTTCTCTTATTCAATGTCATTGTCCACACATGAATTCCTTACATGCACCATGCCACACTCTATCCCTCCACGCTCTTCATCCATGAACTTCCCATAGTAATGACTAAGATTGGTTCTCGCGGTTCTCGCACTTACAACGGTTCTTGAATGAACCCTCCCCTACACCTCATAACCTAATCTTAAATCTACACCGTTTTTGTGTACAACAAAACTTGAACCTACAATTATATGAGATATATAAACTCCAGATACCGCTTTTTTAATGGCTATAATCCCTTTAAAATGGTACAAATTAAGTATAATTAATGGGGATAGAATATATATATATATATACTTCTAGTAGTACGAAAGATAGATGTTTCTACACTCACAAGCATATTAAATGAGGGGTGTTTTAGTCATTTTATCATTTACTCATTTAAATGTTTGTGGGTATAAAAACATCTATGATATATGCTTCTAGTTATACAGTATTATCAACAAATTTATCATGTTGCGTTTTAAAGAAGGGGTTACATAATAACAAAACTTCCACGAATTTATACCTTTTAACAATTCCATAGATAGAGAATTTACCATGATCTTGGTATGTATGTATGTATGTATACATGTATGTATGTGTATGTTTGACAAAGACGTCAATGTTTTATAATTGGTAGACTGGTAATATTTTCTCATTATGGATCATATAGTTGTCTTTATATAATATAATCTTTGTTTAGCCAACAAAAGTACAAAATTTAGGAAGAATGGTATAATAAACATCATTAATTTTATATATTTTTGAATATTTATTTTTCAAGATTTGGATACTTGGACTCATGTATTGTAAGATTTTGAAGACTATAAACTTCTGCAAGTTTGTCCACATGCCAAAATCAATACTAAAGACAAGACAACCTTTTAAAACCCTCTACTAGCCATAATAAACAACACAACTTCATAAATCAGAAATAAAACATTCATAATTGCAAACTTTTGAACTTAAGAAACGACAAATTAATGTCAGTGCATGTATTTGATGTTAATTCCTTAATTAATCTCTTTTTTTATATATATTCTAAAGATTTTGTATATACATATATGTTGTATAAAGTGAAAAGGTGAGTAAAATATTGCTAGAGTTGTCTATTTATATTCCTAATTTTGTTGAATGATTTCTCCAATGAACGGTCTTTGGCTTTTGTTTTTATACCATTCTCTCAAATTGATTCAAATCCTCTTTCATTCTTTTTCTTAACATCTCTCTCACTCCCTCTCTCTCTCTCTCTCCTTCAAACACATATGATACACACTTGTGTATATATATATTGATTGGGAATGAACCCTCTTAAGGTCATACTAGCAATTTGAGCAAAATCTTGATTGAGTATTACACTTCTCACACAAAAAGTCCAACAATGCCTTCTTTGCTTCTTCCATGCCCATCACTTTCACCAAAAGAAGAAACACAATTTGGACAAAACCCTTTAATCTTTGATGCATCTTTTCTTCAAAATGAAACTAGCATACCCCAACAATTTGTGTGGCCGGAGGATGAAAAGCCCCGCCATGAGCCACCACCACCACAACTTCATGTTCCTCCCATTGATCTAAAGGGTTTCCTCGCCGGTGAACCACTTGAAGCGTCCAATGCAGCTCGACTAGTAGACTCTGCTTGTAGGAAACACGGGTTCTTTCAAGTTGTTAACCATGGTATCGATTCGAAGTTAATTAATGAAGCTCACAAGATCATGGACCTCTTCTTTAGAATGCCACTTCTAGAGAAGCACAAGGCACAAAGAAAAGTTGGAGAATATTGTGGGTATGCTAGTAGCTTCACAAATAGATTCTCTTCCAAGCTTCCATGGAAAGAAACACTTTCTTTTCGGTATTCCGCGGATCCAAAATGCTCAAACTTGGTTCAAGATTACTTCTTGAATTTGATGGGAGAAGATTTTAGCTATTTCGGGTACCAAAACTTTCATTAACTTGTATTTGTTTTCCGTAAGACTAGACTACTGGTTTTCTTGTTTTAGACGTGATATTACTAAAACAAGAAAACCAGCAATCTCGCACACTTGAGTGTTACACCCTAACTAACAAGTGAATCTTCACATTGTTATACAGGAGAGTTTGTCAAGAGTATTGTGAAGCTATGAACAAGCTTTCTCTTTGTATCATGGAGCTACTAGGAATGAGCCTAGGTCTTTCTCAATCACACTTTAGGGATTTCTATGAAGATAATGATTCAATAATGAGATTAAACTACTACCCACCTTGTCGAAAACCGGATCAAACACTTGGAACTGGTCCTCATTGTGATCCAACATCTCTAACGATTCTTCATCAAGATAACGTTGGTGGACTCGAAGTTTTAGTGGATGAAAAATGGCACTCAATCGCTCCATGTTCCGAAGCTTTTGTTATCAATATTGGAGATACATTCATGGTAAGTTCTCAAATTATCAAACTACACATCTTTAAGAAACATACCGAACTAAATCCATGAGATAATTTCATATGGATAATTGGATATTGAGCTTTGCATAAATTTCGATTGTATGTATCGAACTTTAAGTCCTTGTACTGTATGTACCATACTTATAATTTGTTGCTATCATATGAAATTAATTCGTTAAGTTTATCATTTCGACCTTTTCCACAGGCACTATCTAACGGAGTATACAAGAGTTGCTTACATAGAGCGGTCGTTAATAGCCACACACCAAGAAAGTCTCTCGCGTTCTTTTTGTCTCCTAAAATGGACAAAGTCGTATGCCCGCCTAATGTGTTGGTCGAGGACATAGATAACCCGAGAATATATCCGGATTTTACATGGTCGACTTTCCTCGAGTTCACTCAGAAATACTACAGAGCAGACATGAATACCCTTGAAGCCTTCTCATATTGGCTTCGGAATGAAAGAAAATGAGGACTGCTTTTTGAGAACTAGAATCATGAATACCTAAATAATAAATAAATTAAAAACCAATTCCAGTTTTGTTAAAAGTTGGTAATCCTTAAGATGATTCATATTCCATTTAAATGTATACCGTAAAATCATATATGTTGATTAGTTAGTGAACCTAAGATTCGAGTCTTGACTCGGTTTGTACAGCTTTTGGTTTTACAGGTTCATATGAGCCTGCCTTGATTTATTAGACTTGTGTAGTTCTGATTCCTATTGGATATTTGGATTGCTACTTGTATGATCAGCCTTAGACTTGTATAATCGCCTTTCTGGCAAGACAAGTATCAAAATTAAGAAAACAGTAAAAATTTACTTTAGCTGATGCTACGTAAAGCGAGCCATCCCACTTTTTAGAAGTTATGTTAATTATACAAAACATACATTTATCAGGAAGAAATTTTGTCATTTTATGCTTTGTCTTTTTATGGAGACATCATCTTATTAAGGGTTTACATTTTTAGATGGTAATACATTAACTATTAATAATTACCAGGCTCTTTAACTCACATATTTAAAATCTCACACTCTAAGGGTTTGTTTAACAAGAAGGCATCCAAATTCTTACATATTAGATTGTAAAGATTCCTACACGCCTCTTCGGTCACGGCACCGTGATGAGGTGTGAGCACGACGTTATCCATAGTGAAAAGCTCATTAGGGACGTTTGGCTCGTGTTCAAAAACATCCAAACCAGCGCCACTAATCTCGCCTTTGACCAAACACTCGACTAGTTCTTTCTCGTTGATGATTGCTCCTCTTGCGATGTTTACAAGAACTCCTTTCTTTCCTAGAATCAACATCACTTCTCGATCAATCATGTGATGTGTTTGCTCAGTTAATGAACAAGAAACTATCAAGATTTCACAGTTTGCAACCAGTTGATGAATTGTAGGATAGAAAGGGAATTTGACATGTGGTTTCATGGTTCTTGAAGTGTATGAGATTATGCAACCCATAGCTTTTAGTCTTGTGGCGATATGAAGGCCAATGTTTCCTAGTCCAACAATCCCGACTCTCTTGCTACCTAACTGAAAATCATAAAAAAGGCGTAACATATTTGTTAGAATCTGAGAACACACGTACTGGAGCTCATCTCGTCCACCATGATCGACGAGCTCAATCATCACCATTTCAATTTCGTCATCGACTACGGGTTGTGCGCTAAAAGCTCGTCGTTGTGAGGCTCGTCACCATGGTGACGAGCTCCATAGTTCGTCTCTTTTTTTTTTCTTTTTTTTTTCAACCAATCTTATTAATCTAAATGAATATTATCCGCGTTCAATAATAATAGTGATGTGACATCGAGGTTAGTCTGAATGTTAATGTTTAATTTAGTTATGAGATAGTCATTAGTTGAAAAACTAATGTAACAGTCAGTTATGAATATCATGACTACGAGTAGCCAATATGCACATTGAGTAGTGCCCGTTACGGGACTCCATGATGCTCGTTATCCGACAACGATTGCTCTGCCTTCCATGTCAACTACTAGTGATTCTTCTTCTCGTCACCCCCATCAGGATGAAGACGATATATTGACCCCCCTCTCTAAAGACACGTCTTTATTTAATTTTAAAAGAGAAAAAGTTAGGCCCAATATTAATAATAATGTCCAAATTAAACTATTAATATGATGAAAAATTATATTTCTTCCTACTAATTCTTCCTATTTTTATAATTTTACATTAGTGACTAAATTAGCTTAATAATTTTTTATAAAAATAAGGATAATATTGTAATATAACTTGTTTTTTTCTTTTATTTTCAAATCAAAAACATAAAATAAAAACAATATTTTTTTTCTTTTCTCTTCAAATCATAAACATAAAATTAAAACAATATTTTTTTATTTTCTTTCGAAAACAAGACGTAAGAATTCCTAAATCGCAAGTAATTTATGGTTATTAGTACAAACCTTACAAGTAAGAGGGTAATCTCCTTCTCGTGGCCAAACCCTAGCCTTTACTAATCGGTCACCAGCGCTGATTCTTTTCACCACATCAATCAGCAACCCTACCGCCATGTCAGCAACATCCTCCGAGAAAGTCGATCCAGCGTTAGCCACAACAATTCCACGCCGTTTGCATTCTTGGAGGTCAATATGGTTGACTCCGGTGGAACTGGCCAACACATACCGGAGCTCCGGCAGGCTTTGGATGATCTCCGCCGTGACCGGACTGACAGCAGAGCAGAAAATGGCTTTCACATTATGTGAATGATCTGAAATGAATTGGTGCAGAGGAATAATGGGGTTTTGCCATGGTTTAAGGAAATTGAATTTCTCTGAGAATTCGGTCTCATGGGCTTTGAAAACGAGTGGTGGGCCGAGTACGAGAATCGCAGGGGCAGACGGCGCCATTAATTCATTCAACCACTGCGGGAGCTCAAGTTGGTGTGATTTCTGTAAATCATGGCATCGGGTAATCTATATATCCAGATTCCAGAGGGCTTAAATTCTTCAAGTTGAAGCTTAAAAAATATTACAAAACATGCTTGATTTTGTATAAAGTATAAGAATATATAGAGGTAAAGGAACATGATCCGGTTTATTTGTAGTATAATAATCATATTATTACTTCTTAGATCCCACAAAAGGCTCGTAATACCAAGGATTTTGTTAGATATAAAAGTATACTACTTTAGATTATAAATAGGGTAAAATATATTTTAATCCCTAAACTTTAGATTTGAAAATGGTTTAACCCCTAAACTTTATAAATGAATGATTTAATCCCTCAACTTTTTTCATAAATGTTTTAACCCCTAAACTTGTTATAATTCATTATTTTAGCCACCTGACCTTCTACAGCAAGTTACCAAACTTCTAAAGAGCATTTTAATCACTAAGCTTGGGGGTATAATCGAATCAATCTGAACCAAACCTAGTCAAACTCTAACTCTACACTGCCTCTAAAACTTAAGCCGGTGAAGATTGAAGAACCGATTGGTTAGTGATAATTAACCGCTGTTCGACAATCTACAAAGCCACAAATCACCATCTCATGGATAGCCAAAGAAACTAGAAAACAAAAATAGAGATAGAGGAAGTCGAAGATGTGCAATCATCAAACTAGTGCAACTATAAGAGTTAGAGTTTGACTAGGTTTGGTTCAGCTTAATTCGATTACACCCCAAGCTTAGTGATTAAAATGCTCTTTAAAAGCTTGGTAACTTGCTGTAGAAGGTCAAGTGGCTAAAACGATGAATTGTAACAAGTTTAAGGGTTAAAACATTCATTAAAAAAGTTTAGGGATTAAATCGTTCATTTAAAAAGTTTAGGGGTTAAACCATTTTTAAACCTAAACTTTAAGGGTTAAAATATATTTTACCCTTATAAATACCCTTTCATATCTATATTTATACTATTTTATAAATAATATAATATTTTCTCTCGACATCAATTTTAAGACTTTTTAATTTTAATCAATATTACATCCAAATCATTTATTTTATAGCGAATTACACATATCGTCTATGTGCACCGTTCCTCCCTAAACTTCATTTATTACACGAGAGGTTAACGTTTAATTTTGTCACGTCTATGGTCCCTAACCCACATGAAATGACTAAAATACCCTCACCCTTTTTTTAATCATTTTTTAAATTTTAAAACAGTTTTAAATATTTTTGGAACAATATATATATTACTAGCATTGTACCCGCGCAATGCGGCGACGATGACAATAGTTTGTGCTCAATAACATGTTTTTAAAAAGTAGGGCATGATATGTGTAAAATGCGGTGCTAGTCAACCTATCAATGTTTTTTTCTCCTTTTTCTGATTTCTTTACCTTTTTACAATCTACCATTTATTAGTTGTTAAAATAGTTTTTAAAAAATAATTTAAAAATATTATTATTAAATAATTAGAGAAAAAGATACTATAGCTTTAAAATTATAATGATCTAACAGATAGCCAAAATTAGATAAATATATTGTTGTTCTGATATTTAATGATTTATTAAAGTAATAGTTTTCTTAAATTAGTTGAGATAATTAAAGGGATAATTGGTTAGACTATTGTTTTAAGTGTTTGTATCTTAAGTATAAAAACGTGTACTACTTAAAATTAAGTAGTCTTAAATAATTTAAGGGAGAGAAAGTTAAATGTTTTATAATGTAGTGTAGATACACATTATATATATATATATAGGGAAGTTCCATCGAGAACCAAAAAAAATGCGAGAACTGCGAGAACGGATCTAAACCGTAAAATATCTACCAAACGACAATATATTAAATTATGAAAATTATACAAAATATGCTCTTTTAATATGACATCCATATTGCTATATTTTTTTCAACAAAAAAAATTCGTTTTTGCCAAGTTTTTTCTAGCACTATAAGGTATGTTACATATATGTAATCAGTACTAACATATATGTGATCAGTACTATAAGGTATGTTACATATATGTAACGAATTTTTTTTGTTGAAAAAAATATAGCAATATGGATGCCATATTAAAGAGCATATTTTTGTCGTTAATATGGTATAATTTTCATAATTTAATATCTTGTCGTTTGGTAGATATTTTAGTTTTAAAAAGATGGGGATCAGTTCTCGCAATTTTCTCACATTTTTTTTGGTTCTTGATGGAACCCTCCCCTATATATATATATATATATATATATATATATATATATATATATTATACACACACAAACACCACCCATCCGCTCTTTCTATAAGAGCACCACCGGCGACATTTCACCGGCCACCACAGTCGGGGGGAGAATCGCCACGATCATGCCAGTTAAATGCTTTATTATATTTTTTCTATGTTATAAAGACCAAAATATATTTTATAGACTTAGTTTTGAGTTTCATAATCATTGGAGTCGAGTTAGATGAGAAAATTGCAATTTTGGTCAAGAAACTCGAATATATGTTGTTCGGATATTTGTTGCACATTCTGGGCTTTTTTATAAAATTCGTTAAAATCAATCATTTATCGGATTTTTCTGTATGATATATAGTAGGAAATCTAGGATTGTCTAGTGTAATTCATTTTTTGATCACATAATCAAATGCCAACGGTAGGGTGGTCTACATGTCGAAATATAGAAGATGTGTCAGTTTTGGTTTGATATTTTGGCACATGTAAAACAAGGTTTTTAAAGTAATTTACCTACAACTCTTTTAAGATGATTTAGGATTCATAAGTAGCTCATATTAAAGTGTGTTTAAGGACTCATAAGTCATCTAGTATTGAGATAAATTATGTCACTCGGTTTGAGTTTGTGGTTAAGTATTGACAAGCTTAAGTTTGATCTTTTTAGGAGCTTGCATTGTTGAAGTTTTACTCAAGTATATTTGGTTTTGGGTTGTGATCCTCATCACACTATCAGGTGATTACACCCTACGGATACCTAGTTTTCATTAAAGATTGTAAGTCATCATGAAAATGTTTGTTTATGTTTGGCAAATGAAATATATGGGATTTTAAGGATGTGGAATTTTATGGATGTTTTTATGATACTCGTCATCTATGGATATCAAAGTGAGGCCAATGGTTCACTTAGGAGAGGCCTATGATAGGCCAGCGTTCTTGATATGTTTTGTAACATCCTGAAAATGGGCCTAGTAGTACCTAGTTGTACCTTGTGCTTGTGTAGTTGTACTAGGAATATAAGTGACTTAAATTAGTGTGTTTCAAGTTGCTAACGCGTGTTATGCGTTAATTAGGGTGATTATGTGAAAAGTGTCAAATGTGTTTAAAAGTGATAAAGTGTTAAACGGTTTCACGTTATGATTCCGTAGATATCCCCGTTAGTTGAAACGGGATAGCGTGTGTTGTGTTGTAAGTTAAAAAGGGGAACAAAATATCCTCTGTTTAATCAAATGTAACCAAAGGCGGTTCTAAAGGATCTTATCCCCTGCCTTCACCCAAACACATACTTGTTAGAAATATGCCCACTAATGCACGTACGCCATATCGACCGCTGCTGATGATGTATGGGCCTATTGGGTCATACACCGGGGTCTAACCTGACAGCAACTAAAGTTAAGGGACCAAATATGACAAAAGACAAAAGTTGACATCGCAGGTCAAGTTAGCGCCACTAACTTTAAGGGTTAGCGCCGCTAAACCCTAAAGGTTAGCGCCGCTACCGCTGCATGTACTTTGTGTCATTTCATTGACAAATCGCGATAGCGCCGCTATCTATAAGAGGTTAGCGCCGCTAACTCTTATGGGTTAGCGCCGCTAACCCTGCATGAGCTTTTTGTCAAATCACCTCCCAAACTAGCCAATGCATGTGTGACAACACTAAATGCATTTGGCCGGTTTTAGAGGTAATATTTGGGGTCTGGAGACAGAAGTGAGATAGATATAAAGGGATTATGCTCTCTTTTTCTCTCTAGGCAAAAGATACACAAAATTGATATGCTCTCTTAAGTGTGGATGCTTGAAGAGATCAATAGCTTGTGTGGTTCCAGAAATCCTTTTTGTTGTTGTTCCTAAGGTGATATTCAAGTTGAAGTATCACTAAAGGCTTGCTAGCACTTGAGGTTGGCGTGTTACCGGGGTATACTTCAATAGTTGATCCGTGTTTCATTCTTGGAGCATCACCATCACGTTGATAGAAGATTTCTGGAGCAAAGGAGGCAGGTATAACCTCTTTCTTCTTTGCATGTTGCATTTCTTTACATAGAGTTTGATCCTCTTTTGGGATTTCTTGTTTTTGTGCTTTGATGGCTTGTACATTGGGCTTTATTTCTTGTACTTTTCTTCCGCTGCTAGCCCACGAAATCCCAACAGTTGTATTAGAGCCACCTCTATGTTAGATTTGCACATGGTAGCCTGAAAAATCCCGAAATCGAAATGTTTGTTTTCTGTTCGAACAGGGTTAGCGGCGCTAACCTTGAGTTAGTGGCGCTAACTCTTAAACTTAGCGGCGCTAACACGCTGTTACAGATTTTGGTTTCAAGTTAAAAACAGTTTTGGTCTCGGGAATTTTTTGGCATTTTGAGATTCTGGAAATTTGTTCCAAATTATTATTTGGTAATTTTGTTACCATTTTGTTATGTTTGGTTGTATGTGGTTGATTTGAAATTGGTAAACCTTGCCTTTGACCTTGTGGTTGACTATGTGCTGTAATATTTATTAATTTAGATTTGTTTGTAATAATATTGTGGCTTAGATGCCATTTCATTCATCCGTGTAATTGTAATAGATAAATAGGAAATTATTGTGGCTTGTACGCCATTTCAATTTCTATTGTATATATTGTACAATTTGGATGAAGACACACAAAAGGAGTCAAAAGGAGATGGAGCGTGACCATAGAAGCCGGTGAAGTCTATTGGAGATGGCGGTTCTAGTGGGAGCTCGCATCGGAAGCCTTTTGTCCTTAGATTGACCACGTTTTTCCCGTTTTGGCTCACGGGAATAACGCATAGGATTTTGGCAAGGGTTACCAATTTATTTCGTTTATATGCGTGTGATGTGATTTTAATTCTTGCATGGTTTGCTTAGGATTCGCATGCTAGAAAATTTTTCGAAAATTAATAAAATCACAAGAGATTTGGTAAAAATGGTTTGCAACTCTCGCGCGCACTCACATACAAGATTAACTCACCTAGTGGAAATAGGTTTTGTCACTAAACAAGTTAATCTATAACCAAGCCGGAAACAAAAGCCCGTTTTCATAAAACGTAAATCTTGCACCATCCAAAAGATGACACCACCCGAATCTAGTGAAGCATGGAGTGATTGTCGAGCTTAGCACGAGTTATTCCATGTGGATTTGTGTGGAAGGTGAGTGTGGGATCTTTAAATTATCGGTTGTCGAGCTTAGCACGAGCCGGTAGTTGTCGAGGTGTCACTGTGTATCTTGTTGGACGATTTACAATTGCAAATTAAAATCCTTGAGTGATTGTCGAGCATAGCACGAGTCAACCAAGAATTTTAATTTGGAATTGGTGCAAGTAGGGATCAAACATGCCAAACGACCGATGGTTGTCATAGGATCCCGCAAGTGTCTAAGAGTTGCAATAGAGATTGCAATCGGTAAAATAGTTATCGGCCTAAATAGCTCCATGAAGTGATCCGCGGCAACCACGTCATGAATTGGAGTGAAATATGGTTCTTAGCCCTTGTTAAAATATTTTTCGAGATGATATGGGTAATTATTTTAACGAGGATAAAATCAAACTAACTAATTCGCGTACTCTCTATAATATAGGATGTCGAATCATAACAACACCACGTCGAACTTTTCACTTCGTATGTTCTTACAAAGGGAGAAACTCACGGGAGTGAACTTTGTTGACTGGCTTAGGCAATTGAGGATTGTCCTACGTGCCGAGTCTAAGTTGCACATCCTTGAGGAACCCCTTCCTGAACCACCTGCTATCGATGCGGCATGGATCATCCGATACGCGTATGAAAAGCGTGTTCGGGATACGCACGATGTTGCTTATCTCATGTTGCTTGTCTCGTGTTCGGGATACGCACGATGTTGCTTGTCTCATACATGGACCAAATGGAGAGGCTAGGATTTCCTATAGGGAGGGAGCTTGGTGTGAATTTCATACTTCAGTCTCTGCCCGCATCATATGAAAAGTTTGTTATGGACTATCATATGCATGGAAAGGAAATATCTATAGATGAATTGCATGGAATGTTGAAGGATGAAGAATCTAACATGTCCAAGCATGCATCATCCTCATCCACTCCCGTTCTTGGTTCTAAGGAACAACATAATATGAGGAAGAAGAAATCGATCCCATCAGAAGAAGTTGGAATTTCCAAGCTTGCTTCAAGTTTTGAGTCTATGGACATTGATGATGTGCCTAATGAGATTCAACAAGGGGTGGTTTGCTACTTCTGTGGAAGATTTGGGGATTGGGGCCGTCATGCCTGCCCTTCGTGCCGAGAGGATATAAAACTTCTCAGAAAAGAGAGAGTTAATTTTCCTACTTGAGGTACATTCATGATTATACTTCATTGCTATTCCTTAATAAGCTGGGTTGTTTACCCGAGCTATAAGACTCACGTTTGTCACAAATTTATTTTTGTTGCAAAGTGTAGGTCTGTTCGTTGTAAGAAGGAAGAGCTTGAAGAACCGGATCTCTAAAGAAGAAATTTTGTTGATTGTCTTCTACAAGAGAATGGGGAGTGTTGATCTCGCCATTATTTCCGAATTAATTATTACTTTTGTATTTATGCCCTGCGTGGCAAAACTTGCTTTATTGTATGTTCTTTTGGAGATGATGGACGTTTTTTTGTATCTTGTATTTTATGAAAATATTTTTCATTTAGATGGTTTCATTTCAAATTTGATCCATGTCTATGCTTATGTGTTATTTTTTACCATTCATGGTGCTCAAATACACATTTGATGACGATGGATATGACTTAGAATTGAAACATTTTGAAAAATTGTTTTTGTGATGATTTTTTTCCAAAACTAATCCATATCATAGCATACATAAAGACTCGTTATAAGTAATAATGCAATCATGAATAATTGATTCTTGGATCCAAAAGTGGTTTGGTTATATGAGCTCTATGGCATAATCAAACTTGACCAAGTAAACAAAATTTACATTGCTTAGATCCATGTGGTTAGGATCTTTGTAAAAGTTTAGCCTCGGGCTAAATGAAAGATATAAATATTGTTTATTGGACTAGGGTGATTAAGAAATCCTTCACCAGTGTTGGTAGGAAGGATTATAACTTGTTGGATTTTGATCACACTTGTGTGGATAATCCTTTCAAGTATGCCACAAAGAGTGACACTAGTGAAATTCTCCATCACCATCTTTATGATAGTTGTTGGGAGAATGTTTAACTAGACAAAAGATTTGTGTCTGAAACCTGAAGGTGTTCGGAACTAACCTGAGGAAAATTAAGAATCAGTAAGGCATATAGATATCAATTCTTAGATCCAGAATAGATGCTAAGTTTTCTTATCTATATTGGTTTAAACATAAAATGGATCATGGGTTTAACCCATAATTCGTTTTCTATAAGAGACACATTTGTACATGGTGTCACATTAAAGAAAACCGGATATCTTTGTTGATGATCTGGTGAAAGGCAGACCAAACATGTATTCAATGTAATTGGTATACATTAATTTTATGAACCTAGTCCTCAATCTAAAGCCCAACATGATGGTCACCTAAGCATCTAATGAGATTTTGACTAGAAAAGAGTCATTTGCTTATCAATCTCATAACTTAAAATTATCCAGTCTACATTCAGTGGGAGATGGATGAATTATAAATTGATGCTTATATATTTAAGTAGTTCATCTAAGTTTTGGATAGTTGTTTCTTGAACTTATGGGAACCATGTTTGGTTGCTCAAAAGGAGAAGACAATATCCAAAAGCTTTCCAGTGGAAGAACGTAAAACTTAAATAAGAGACCTAATGTTGACACTAGCATTTAATCAACATAGAGATGCTGGTAAAACCTGACAATATCCATTGCTTCTTTAAAACCGATGAAAGTCAAGAAGGCTGTTTAGATATGATGTTGTCATATTTTAGTAACAGCAGCTTGATGGTGAATCATTATGAGGTCACCATTCATCGAAAACATAGTGAGACCCAGAGTTCACTAGTGAATACAAGAAGGGAATGACATACATAGATGTAATCCATTTGATGCATCCAAGTACTTGACTTGGGTTAATCCCACACCTAAGGTGTTATCCAAGAAGGGTGAAGGGACTAACATATATGTAATAATAGACAACTTCAAATACCAACTAGAGACAAAGAATTTCATATTGATTATATGGAAACATGTTCTAGTGGCTATGTTGAAGATGACTTGGATAAAGTGAAATATTGTTGTCACCTTGCGGAAACAAGTAAATTCACATGGAAATGAGAAGACCTAGATCCTTCACAGGATTAAGTTGAGGAAATGTTTTGAAGCATGTTCCGAGGTCTTATATATCCATTATATCCAAGTTGTGTCCTTGACTATAGTCGGCAAAACTTGCATCTTATGGCTGTAATCTTGCTTTACGAGAAAGTCAAAGGAATGAGTTTTCTTGAAAGTATATATTAAGCCAGATACTCTTGTCAGGGCTAGTGGGAGCTTTATGTGTTCCTAATAAAATATACTCAAATGAAAATAATGTCCTAATTTAGGATTGTTTTCAACCTATTGATGGAATTATTGTTCTACGAGTACAAATAGAGAATTTGGAGTAAAAGTGGATTCTAAAATTCAAGAAATACTGAAGTATGTTCTTGATGTTCGACGAAAATAGAGTTATCTTGAGTAAGTTTTACTGCAAGTCAATCTATACTAATAAGACTGTCGATTTAATCGAAGTCTTGGATGAACTAATATGTGGTGTAGATACGAAATTTAAATTCCAATGAGTGTCATTGACCCTATTGTGTACTTCGGTAACATTAAGGGTATGTCGACTCTGATAAACATGAGTGTCAGTGACTCTATTGTGAACTTTGGTTACATTGAGGATATGTCGACTCTAATAATCATAAGTGTCATTAATCCTATTGTAGACTTCGGTAACATTGAGGATATGACGACTATGATAACCTTGTGTATGATCTCTTTGATAAACACTATGCAAGTGGTTTAATAAGAGAATACAAAAGAGTACAAAGGGATATTGTGTTGATAATCCCATCATTAAGCCGTTGTCAAATACTAGTGATGAATTTCATACTAGGTATAATAGCATTGTTTATGCTACTGACTAGGCTTTAACATCGTTTTAGTAAGTGTTTGATTACTTTTAAGCTTTGGGAACTGTAAGCAGTACTTCTAACCGATGATTGTATTGATATATAGTGGAGACTATATATACGCATGATGCGGTTACCTTCATTGGTGTTTACTATGTTCCATCTTAGCATGTTTAACCACTTCCCAGAATATTTATACATTCTAAATTTCCACAGCCAGTCATTCTTCAAGGGTAGGAAGCTTGAGTTAAGGCTGAGGTTAGGTGTTGGTTATGCATTGATCAAGGATTGAATGCATGAAACGCAATAGTAACCTGTGCTTGAAAGGATTTTCAAGTGACTGGAAGACCCGCACCTGAGTTCACTTCATGGATCATGGTCACAAGTGACTCAGAAGGATAATATCATTACGTCCTTCGACCTGAGATGTATGAATTACTATAGCATGAAACTTTCTTACTTTAGCTATTTCAAAACGTAGTTTGTAACTGGCTATTATAAAGGGAATAGTTAAGTAAGATAAGGTTCAAGCTATGGGATTGTACAGTCAACGGAATTTGTTCCTCTGATATGAGAGATATCCCTGGGCCCCTCGATGATTGGGAGCTGACACCAAAACTAGTATGGCCATGCGCAAAGGAATATTGATTGAAAATCATATATGTCCTTAAATTTTGGTCACCACCAATCAAGATCGAGAAACATAATCGTGAACGATCTGGAGATTGACATATTAATCCATGTCTCGTGTTCACAAGGATATCGCGAACAAAAGGATGTTTGATGACTTATCAATAGGACATCTACGTTCTTTTGTAGGTTATGGTTTTCTGCAAAGAAGCGGAACCCATACTGACTTGAGTGCATTGATGCTTTGCTAGAGGCCAATCTTTGTCTGTGGTTACATGTGTACGGTGCATTATGTGCAAGTGGGAGTTGTTAGAAATATGCCCACTAATGCACGTACGCCATATCGACCGCTGCTGATGATGTATGGGCCTACTGGGTCATACACCGGGGTCTAACCTGACAGCAACTAAAGTTAAGGGACCAAATATGACAAAAGACAAAAGTTTACATCGCAGGTCGCTTTAGCGCCGCTAACTTTAAAGGGTTTAGCGGCGCTACGGCTGCATGTACTTTGTGTCATTTCACTGACAAATCGCGATAACGCCGCTATCTATAAGAGGTTAGCGCCGCTAACTCTTATGGGTTAGCGCCGCTAACCCTGCATGAGCTTTTTGTCAAATCACCTCCCAAGCTAGCCAATGCATGTGTGACAACACTAAATGCATTTGGCCGGTTTTAGAGGTAATATTTGGGGTATGGAGACAGAAGTGAGATAGATATAAAGGGATTATGCTCTCTTTTTCTCTCTAGGCCAAAGACACACAAAATTGATATGCTCTCTTAAGTGTGGATGCTTAAAGAGATCAATAGCTTGTGTGGTTCCAGAAATCCTTTTTGTTGCTGTTCCTAAGGTGATATTCAAGTTGAAGTATCACTAAAGGCTTGCTAGCACTTGAGGTTGGCGTGTTACCGGGGTATACTTCAATAGTTGATCCGTGTTTCATTCTTGGAGCATCACCATCACGTTGATAGAAGATTTCTGGAGCAAAGGAGGCAGGTATAACCTTCTTTCTTCTTTGCATGTTACATTTCTTTACATAGAGTTTGGTCCTCTTTTGGGATTTCTTGTTTTTGTGCTTTGATGGCTTGTACATTAGGCTTTATTTCTTGTACTTTGCTTCCGCTGCTAGCCCACGAAATCCCAACAATACTAACACACACAAACATACGGTTTTACACACACACTCATATCCTCTCAACTTTGATTGATGAAATCTGTTGCAAGGAAGATTAGAAGCTGAAGTCAAGTTGTCAATCTGTTCTAGAATCAATTCCAGCCTTGTTTGTAAGTAATTTTGCTAAGTAACCTAGTTTTGTGTTCTTGAAGGAGAAACACCCATTTTGTGGTGTTTTATGAGTTCTAAGTGTTAATATGTGAGTCAAATGTGTTTGTAAGCTCAAAGGGATGTTAGACAACTTGTATAAGTAAGTAAAACCGAGCTTTGAATTGAATTGGTGTTAAAAATTGTGATTTACAGCGGCTGTCGTGGAACAGGGACGAAGACTTGCTGTGTGGGTACTTCCTACGGGCGTAGGGGATAAACTCGGCGGCCGTAGGAGGCCTAGTGTGTCTACTACGGCCGTAGGCAGGGTTTTCGCGGCCGTAGGATGTGTTTTTGTGTGGTTTACCGTCTATGGACGGTGGAACAAGGTCTACGATCGTAGGTACATAACTTACGGTCGTAGGTCACCAAAGAATAGCTACTACGGGTGTAGGAATAGGTACCTACGGCCGTGGTGCTTGATTCGTTGGAAAGAACCTCTGCGGACGTAGAAAATTGTTCCTACGGCCATAATAGGGGTTTGACAAGTGTCCTGCGGCCGTAGGACTTGTCCTCTACGGCCGTAGTAACCTGTCCAGTGCTGACAGCTTGTGTAACTTTTGTTTTAACCTATGTGTGCTACGTGTAAGTGATAACCAAGCCTGAACCTAATGTGTTAGGTGATTCGGACGACTCAGTGTGTTCTTGTGATTCCCGGATCCGTATCTGCCTCCTGTGATATCGAGGTGAGTACCGGTTTCCCATGAGACTAAATAAGTAGGGCTATCTGTTGTGTGTTGAAACGTGCTATTGTGATAGTGACGTGTGCACGTGCGAGGTAAGTGGCGAAGTGACGTGTTGTGTTATAACACGTGTAATGTGATTATGGTAGTGACAATAGATAAGTGAAGTGATACGAGATAGACCCAAGTAGCGTTATGACTTATGTGACAACTGTATACTATGTTTAAAGTGTAATTTGTATTCTGCTCATCAAGTATGAGCAGAAGCTAATGTGATAATGTATATGCGCATGTAATTGGATCCTGATTGGATCAGCCATGTGTGTGTGTATATATATATATATATATATATATATATATATATATATATATGTGTGTGTGTGTGTGTGTGTGTGTGAACGCGTGAGGTGTGACGTGATATAGTGTTATATGTGGTACCATGTGATATAAATTGTGATATGTGATACGCATGCGAACTGTTGACTCTATGGGTCAAACATGTTTATGATTCCTGTCCGGACAGACGCAGGGGTTGAGGTCACTTTGCTAACGCGGCTGGATCTTTGAGTGTTTTTCGGGATCAACGGTACTCGACGGTAAATTCCGGGTATATGGGATTCGATGGTAAATTCCGGATCCCAGAGGGTTCTGCTGGCCGCCGTTCCTCGACATACAGTGAGGATCTTGGTCTATGATCAGATCCAAACGGAGTCCTAGTGGCTCAAACGTGATGGTGGGATGCTCTTCGCTCCCCCACCGATACGGATGGTTGTGACTGATTCCTCAGGTTGGATCGTTGAGCTAGGCTAGCTACCTCGCAAGATATGATCCCGCTGACATGTAGGCACACCGCTATGTGATAGCTTAGCTCCGTGTACCATACTGTGATGTGATAGCATGCTTATTGATGCTTATGTGTAAATTGGTGCTCACTAGCTAGTTAAAGCTAACGGTGCAAGATTTCCCTTTTTCACAGGTTAGTGACTGATGGCCTGGCGAGCTGGGGTTACTCGTGGGTAATTGTAGTATTTTTATTGTGGAACACTAACTGTTATTAGTATGCATGTGATCCGATGGTCGGTTGTTAATTACAGTAACACCTGTTGTTTGATATGTTAACTAATCAGATAACCATCTGCTAATTTATAAGTGGTGATTTATATCCGCTGCAAGCTTTTGATAAATAAGATGTAAAAGTTTAAATTGACGCTAATTTTAAGCTCGTGAAACACGGTGTTACAATTAGGTATCAGAGCCTAAGTTTGAGGGAATTGGATACTTGGAAGAGTATTCGATCTCAAACTCGGGCCCGACCATCGTTAAGTGTTCCTATTGGGGTAATTAGGGCTGAGTTTGAGTGTTATGTGATTGTGATATGTTGTATACTAACGCCCCGTGTTAGTAGATGCCTGATAAGTGACGTGTTAAGTGTGGTTCTCGTGTGTATAGTGAGTAAGTGAGAATGTCAGAGCAACGAGCTAATAGTGAGAATGCTCGTAAGCAAGTGGAGGACGAGGCATCTCGTACTCATGTTGAGACTGAGAAGGAATCTTCTCTACGTGGTACTCAAGGCCCTAGGCCGATTCCAGAGTGGCAGGCGTATGTTTTGCACCTTGAAGAAGAACTTCGAGTGACGAGGGAGATATTGTTAGAATCCGTCAAAAGCAAGAATCCGGAGCACTGTTTCTACAAGAAGTTCCTTTCTTGTGGACCCAAAGAGTTCGAGGGTAGTGATAATCCTTCGAATACTATACGACGGATTCGAGAGAAGGATCAAGCTTTCGAGTCTTGTGATTATGAACCAGAGTACCGTGTCAAGTATGCGGTACGCTTATTGAAGGGTGATGCCTTGTTTTGGTGGGACTCAGTGAAAGATTTAGTGAACAGAGAAGTGATTGTTGCAATGACGTGGGAGCAGTTTTCTGAACGTGTGACAAAGAAATACTGCACCGACTATGATTTAGAAAAGATGGAACGGGAGTTCAATGATCTCCAGAAAGTAGATAAGCTAGTGGGAGATCGCCTCTAGTGTAAGGGAGACAAGACGGTTAAGGGTCAGAAGAGGAAATTGCTGAAATCCTCTAAATCTGGTCCTACGAAAGAGCATCCTTGTGTAGGCGGAAAGTCGAAATCGTGTAAGAAGCCCAAATTTGATAGTTCCTGGTGTTCTCAGTGTCGTGCGTATCACACTGGTTCTTGCTCTAATGCTACTACCAGGTGTTTGAGGTGCGGACAGATTGGCCATATAACTGCAGAATGTGAGTTAAAAGGAAATGTGTGTTTTAGGTGCCACAAGTTGGGGCACCGAATTAGTGATTGTCCGATGAGATAGAATGCAGAAACTGGAGGATCAGCGTCAGGGCAAAAGATAGAGGGATCTTCCCGTGTAAAAAGGGGTGAGCGTTGTAGGTGATGACAAGTGAAGCTAAAGCGACCAGATGTATAGTTTTTGTTATTTTGTGTTTTGTAGATTTTGGTGAACTGTAAGCGTTTGTACTGGTGTTGACTAAACTCGTTTAAGAGTGTAAGTTGTTGATGTTCAAGTAGTTGTAACTGTGGTTAGTGTCTTATGAGTTGTTGGTGGCTGTAGTGAGATTGTTTCTTACTTTTGTTGTAATTGTGTTTCTTATGAGGTTTCAATGTTGGAACTTGAGTGGGTTAATTCAGCAATGATGTTGTCGAGGGAAATCCAATTCAGTAGATGTGATAGAGATTTTGTTGTTTCTTAAGGGAAGTGTTTTAGCTTGATGTAAATAGCGGAAGTGTAGTGTTTGTGTTGATTAACTGTAAGAAATTGATTTGAGAGAGTTAGTTAAGGATAAATGACAATTGTGTTAAATAAACGCGAACGCGATAAGAGAAATAAAGTGATATTATTAATAGTGTAAAAGAATATTGTTAATGGTGATAAAACAAGACTTAGTTGGCGTACTAAGAAAAGATGTGTGTTAATGCGGACAGTCGAGAATGTCCAAGTGTGATTAGATTGAATTGGTGAATAGTAGAAAGATTTTTATGATGTTTTGTGTTTGTACTAACTAAGAGTTCTTTGATTGCAGTAAGATGGATAGAGACGCGGATAGACAAGATAGAAATGAGAACCGTGAAGAGACTTTGGATTTAACTACTATAGGAGAGGTCCAGGACTATATCTCCGTTTACGGAAGTAAATGGAGCGGTACCTGTCCGAGAGGTGATGTCTGACCAGTTTGATAAGTGTTTTCGTAGAAACATGCCGTCAGTTATGGCGGAAGTGAGAAGAGAGGTAAAAAGCGCGGTTCGAGAAGAATTTTGTAAGTTAAAAGAAGATGACGAGGAAGCTAGGAAAGCGAGAACTCAGACTGAAACTGGAGGATCTAGAAGTAGAGTTTCATGCGAAATTTGTGGCAAGAATCACACTGGAGAATGCAGGTATAGAGAGAAAGTTTGTTACAACTGTGGACTTCCGGGACACTTTGCTAAAGAATGTTTAGGTAAGTATTGTTACGAATGTAGTCAGTATGGGCATCACTCCTCGGAGTGCCCTAACTAGTTGAAAGTGTTGTGTAGACTTTGAGATAATAGTAGAGTGATCTAATGTAGTTAAGTGAAGTGTGTGTAAATGTAGTGTGTACTTTTTGTGCGAAGTGTAGTGTTTCAGTTAGTCGAAATAAATAGTGTTTTGTGTTAGTTGTTTTTCGTGTTAAATTGTGGTGGTGGCCTAACGCAGGATGATTGTGGTAATGAGTGATTGTATGAGTGATCGTGATTAGTTTTCGAGGATGGAATCCTCTTTAAGAGGGGTAGATTTGTAACATCCTGAAAATGGGCCTAGTAGTACCTAGTTGTACCTTGTGCTTGTGTAGTTGTACAGCGAATATAAGTGACTTAAATTAGTGTGTTTTAAGTTGCTAACACGTGTTATGCGTTAATTAGGGTGATTATGTGAAAAGTGTAAAATGTGTTTAAAAGTGATAAAGTGTTAAACGGTTTCGCGTTATGATTCCGTAGATATCCCCGTTAGTTGAAACGGGATAGCGTGTGTTGTGTTGTAAGTTAAAAAGGGGAAAAAATATCCTGTGTTTAATTAAATGTAACCAAAGGCGGTTCTAAGGGATCTTATCCCCTGCCTTCACCCAAACACATACTAACACACACACACAAACATACGGTTTTACACACACACTCATATCCTCCCAACTTTGATTGAGGAAATCTGTTGCAAGGAAGATTAGAAGCTGAAGTCAAGTTGTCAATATGTTCTAGAATCAATTCTAGCCTTGTTTGTAAGTAATTTTGCTAAGAAACCTAGTTTTGTGTTCTTGAAGGAGAAACACCCATTTAGTGGTTATTCCTTACGACCAGAGGGTCTTTACGGCCGTAGGGGTTATTCCTTACGACCGTAAGCGTGTCGTTTGGTCCTTACGGCCGTAGGGGTTATTCCTTACGACCGTAAGCAATTGTGAAGGTCTCTACGGCCGTAGGACATAGGCTTTACGGCCGTAAGCCTTATTTTAGTCTGTTGCGATCGTAAAGCTTGGTCCTTGAGACCGTAAGCCTTGTGTTTGTGTTATGCGATCGTATGGTAGGTCCATGCGATTGTATGGGTCCGTGTTGTGGTGTTTACCGCTTACGAGCGAAGGAAATGAGGTTTGCGACCGTAGGTACGTAACTTACGATCGTAACCAACCCTAGAATCATGTTTGCGATCAAAAGGGGTGTCTCTTGAGATCGGAAGCGTGAAGTGGGGTGAAATGAACCTTTGTGATCGCATGGGTTATCTTTGCAATCGTATGGCTGTTCTGGAAGGTCCCTTGCGACCGCATGGGTATTGCATGCGATCGCAAGAAAGGGGTCCAGTCTAGACAGCTTGTGTAACTTGTGTTCTAACCTATGTGTATATGTGTTAACCAAGCCTGAACCTAATGTGTTAGGTGAATCGGACGACTCTGAGGATTCGTGGGATCCCCGATTTCATTTCTGCCTTATGTGACATCGAGGTGAGTACCGGTTTCCCATGAGACTCAGTAAGTAGGGTTATTGTGTGCCTGTGTTATGTGCCATGTGTATGTATAGTGATATAGTGATATAGTGACATAGTGATATAGTAACATAGTGTTATAAGTGATACCAGTGATATAAATTGTGAAATGTGATACGCATGTGTAGTGTGGACCCTATGGGTCAAACGTGTTTATGATTCCTGTCCGGACAGACGCAGTGGTTGAGGTCAGTTTGCTAACGCGGCTGGATCCTTGAGTGTTTTTCGGGATCAACGGTACTCGACGGTAAATTCCGGGTCTATGGGATTCGATGGCCAATTCCGGATCCCAGAGGGTTCTGCAGGCCGCCGTTCCTCGACATACAGTGAGGATCTTGGTCTATGATCAGATCCAAAAGGAGTCGTAGTGACTCAAACGTGATGGTTGGCTGCTCTTCGCTCTCCCACCGATACAGTTGGTTGTGACTGATTCCCCAGCTCGGATCGTTGAGCCAGGCTAGCTACCTCGCAAGATATGATCCCGCTGACATGTTGGCGCACCGCTATGTGATAGCTTAGCTTTGTGTGCCATATTGTGACGTGATAGCATGCTTATTGGTGCTTATGTGATATCTGTACTCACTAGCTAGTGTAGCTAATGTTTCGTGATATTTCCCTTTTCGCAGGTTAGTGATCAGATGGCCTGGCGAGACGAGTTGCTAGGGGTAGTGATATTGTATATATATATATATATATATATCTTTTGGAACACTTGTTGTTAACTCTGATACTTATAACGATGGTCGGTGCGTAGTGGTAACACTGACTTAATTTTGGGACTTGGCTTGATTCGTTGTTCTTGATCACCAAGTCGATAAACAATACTTAATATGTAATCAGTGGTTTGTTCAACTTTTTGTGTAAATAAAGTTTTAATTTACGCTAATTTTAATCTTGTGAAACCTGGTGTTACAATTAGGTATCAGAGCCTAAGTTTGAGGGAATTGAGTACTTGTGCGAGTATTCGATCTCAAACTCGGGCTTGACCATCGTTAAGTGTTCCTAGTGGGGTAGTTGTGTTGGTCCCTTGGTGAGAATAACAACAAGCAACAATGTGCAGAAGGGGGGGGGGGGGTTGAATACACTTTCTGCGGAAATTGAACAAATCAAATAAAAGTGTTACACACAGTAAATCAAACCACAATCAGTCGAATGCTTTTATTAATATGAAGATGATTACAATACTTTGAATAAGAAGATGATTACAGTAATTATCAAGTAAGCAACTCTTGATATATAATCACCTAATATAAATCTCTCAATCTCTCAAACTTAGCTATCTATAATCAACTTATGATTATAGATACTGACGACTCTCTAAACAGGATTTTTCATATATTGAATCAACTAATGATTACTTACCAATATCACAACTAATGTGACAATTCGAACACACGAATGATCTGACAATCTGTGAGTTTCTTGATCACGTTGAACTGACAAACAATGATTCAAGAATCGTAACACATACGGTGAGGTGAGGTTTGGCTCTGCAACACTTAGTTGTTTTCTTGAGTCGTAGTCGTACCTCTAAACTTATTTAGAGATAAGTATTAATAATACTGTTCCTACGGTTCCTAACAAACTGGACTAATCCTAATTTGCTAACTAACTATCGGATAACTTGGAATCTTGAATCTTGAATCTTCTTATCTTGAGTCTTCAATCTTCAATCTTGATTCTGGAGTCTTCTTATCCGCGCCGTAGATATAGAGAGAGATAAAGATGAATTTAAAACATATTTAAATTATCTTTAAACTGACTTCTTACTTCGGACTGAGTTACTCAGCTTGAAACTCATCAAGCTGAGTTCTTCGAGAACAAACCTGAATTCAAACATGAACTAACATGTATAATTATTAACTCATCCTTAGAAGTCCAAAGAGTTAAATAAAACATATTTATTAACTCTGTCGAGCTAACTCTGCTTCTGAGCTGAGTCACTCAGCTTGAAACGCATCAAGCTAAATACTCGATATATACCTTATGTAACATACACAGATTATCAAACACATTAATAATTTAACTAAGGTATAATATAAACTGGTCGAACATATGCTCAGTTTATATTCAGCTTATACTCAGTCTGAATCACTATAAGTGTTCAGTCTGACTAAGCTTCATAATTCTGTTTAAGTTATATGTAGAACTCATCTTACAAACTTAACTTTGTCTCATCAAATCTTAACTGATGAGATCATTTTCCCAACAAATTGGGGCTGAGTGTGAGCGTTATGTGTTTACTGCTCAATGTGAACTAACTTGTGTGTTAGTAAGTTATGAATAAGTGTATACTAAACGTGTTTGCCCTTGTGTATAGAAAGTGAGTAAAAATGTCTGAGCGACGTGCTACCACAGAGGAAGCGTTAAAACATATGGAGGACGAGGCTTCTCGTACTCACGCGGAGACCGAGGAGGAATCTTCGTGGCATGATACTCAAGGCTCAAGGCCCGAAAGAGACTCTGAGGCTTATATTCAGTTGCTTGAGGAGGAGCTTCGCTTGACTAGGGAGCTACTGAGGGAAGCGATTAAGGGCAAGCCATGTGAGCAATGCTCTTATAAGAAGTTTAAGTCTTGCGGGCCGAAGGTGTATGAGGGTAGTGATAATCCCTCAGAGACTATCCGCTGGTTGCGCGAGACGGATCAAGTGTTTGAGTCCTGTGATTGTGAAGATGAGACCGTGTCAAGTATGCGGTTCGTATGTTGAAAGGCAAAGCGCTGGATTGGTGGGATTCTGTGAAAGATACGCTGAGCAAGGAGGTAATCACTACTCTGACTTGGGAACAGTTTTCTGAGAAAGTTAAGAGCAAGTACTGTACCGATTATGATCTTGAAAGGATGGAAAATGAGTTTAATAGTCTCCGCAAGGGGGACAAACCAGTGGAGGACCTTATCCATGCCTTTACTGATAAGGTAAGGTTTATACCACATCTTGTGACCGATGAGAGCGAAGATGCGTAAGTTCGTGAATATGTTGCCGCTGGAGTATCGAGCTCATGTGAGAGCTGCTGGTTCTTTGGATCGGGCGTTTGAGATAGCCCGACAGATTGATGGTGATCGCCGCCAGTGTAAGGGTGATCAAACTGTGGAGGGCCAGAAGAGGAAATTTCAACAGTATTCAAAGTCTGGTACTTCAAAGGGGAAATCTACTGCTGGTGGGAAAGTGGATTTGAGCAAGAAACCAAGGTTTGATAATCCTTGGTGTTCTATGTGCCGTACTTACCATTCGGGTAACTGCTCGAAGGCTACTGCCAGATGCATGAGGTATGGTGAGAAGGGGCACGCAGCTACAGAGTGCTCGTTTAAAGAAAATGTTTGTTTTAAATGTCAAAAGCCTGGGCACAGGATTACAGAGTGCCCGATGAGACAGGGTGGTGATCCGGGAGCTGGAGGGTCTTCTGCCAGACCAAAAAAAGATGGCGCTCCTCGCGCCAAGGGTCGGGCTTTTCAGATGACAACTGAAGAAGCCAAAGCTGCGGGAGACGTGATTACTGGTACTTTTCTTATAAATTCTGTTCCAGCTTGTGTGTTATTTGATTCTGGAGCTATCCATTCTTTTATATCTGTGGCTTTTCGTGATAAACTACAATTGCCTATATCTGTGTTAACTGAGCCGATTAAAGTCGAAATTGCTAACGGTAAGGTAGTTTCGGTTACGGATAGTGTTCTTTGTGTTAACATTGACGTGGACGGGAATAGTTTCCCTATCTCTTTTCTTCTCATGCCAATTGCGGGCTTTGATGCGGTGGTTGGTATGGATTGGCTTAGTGGTCTGAACGCAAAGATTATGTGTTCGAAAAAGATGGTAAAGATTCCTCTACCCGATGGGTCGTGTGCTGTTGCTCGAGGTGAACGTCGAGGATTTGATATTCCTCTTATTTCTGTGATGAAAGCTAAGAAATCGATTTCTAAAGGCTGCGAGTTTTATGTAGCTCACGTGATTGCAAAGCTGGAAAAGCAAGTGGTCAAAGATATTCCGGTAGTGTCAGACTATCCGGAGGTGTTTCTAGACTAATTTCCGGGTTTGCCGCCGGTAAGAGATGTAGAGTACAAGATTAATCTTGTTCCAGGGGCTACGCCTGTAGCTAAAGCTCCATACCGTGTTGCTCTTTCCGATGTGCGAGAGATGATGACTCAAATACAGGAGTTGCTTGACAAGGGCTTTATTCGTACAAGTTCATCCCCGTGGGGAGCTCCTGTGTTATTCGTGAAGAAGAAGGATGGAACCATGCGCATGTGTATTGATTACCGGGAGCTGAATAAGCGAATGGTAAAGAATAAATATCCTCTTCCGCGTGTTGATGACTTATTCGATCAATTGCAGGGAGCAACGTGTTTCTCTAAGATTGATCTTCGTTCTGGCTAACATCAGGTGCGGGTTAATGAAAATGATATTCCTAAAACTTCTTTCCGCACTCGATATGGCCACTATGAGTTTTTGGTTATGCCGTTCGGCTTAACCAACGCGCCTGCTGTGTTTATGGATATGATGAATCGGATTTGTCGTCCTTTCTTGGATAAATCCGTAATTGTGTTTATTGATGATATTCTTGTGTATTCTCGAAGTGAAGCCGAGCACGAGTTGCATTTGCGGCAAGTTCTTGAGACTCTCAAGCGAGAAAAGCTTTATGCAAAGTTTTCAAAGTGCGAGTTCTGTCTTCGTGAAGTGCATTTTCTTGGTCATGTGATCTGCAGGGGTGGTGTTAAAGTGGATCCAGCGAAAGTCGATGCAGTGATGAACTGGGGAGTTCCCCGAATTCCTTCTGAAGTTCGTATTTTTCTTGGCTTAGCTGGATATTATCGGCGGTTTATCCGTGATTTTTCTAAACTTGCAGGTCCCTTGACTAAGCTTACTCGGAAATACGTTGCTTTTGTGTGGTCTGAGGCGCAAGAACAAGCGTTTCAATCTTTGAAACGGCTATTGTGTGAAGCTCCGATCCTTTCTTTACCCGACGGGTCTGATGACTTCGTCGTATATTGTGATGCTTCTTATTCGGGGCTTGGCTACGTGTTAATGCAACGTGATAGAGTGATAGCATATGCGTCTCGGCAGTTAAAGCCACATGAAGGTAACTATCCGACCCATGATCTTGAGCTAGCTGCTGTTGTGTTTGCTCTGAAGCTGTGGCGGCATTATCTGTACGGTACCAAGTGTGTTATAAAACTGTACTTTTTAATTAACAATAAACTGCGTGCGGAAGCTAATTACATATATTTATATTAGAACCCAAGATAAATACAATATTTGACTGGTTATCATTTACAAAATATCCACTACAGTGTTAGTTACAAAACAGACTCTAACAAAAAATCTTTGACATCAGAGTAATGGTCGGTCCAAAATCCCAGTCTTCGTTATCTACAAACTCACCGCGGAGTATCTGCAAAACAATCTAGTGGGGAATTAGCACAAAGCTAAGTGAGAGAACAAATATCACAACCAAGTACAAGGCTAACAGCCCAACAAGTAATCAAGCTCAAACTCAAGAGGACCGGCGATGTTGCAACCACATACAACCAAATGCCGGCCAAAGCATAGGTTTACCGATAGCTCTGCTAACATGGATAACAGTAAAAGCACCCTTGAGTGCAACAGATGCACCTCAAGATCAGATACTGTAAATCCCCAAGCAACAAGCCCAGCCTACAAAACTGTCACGGCTGACCTCCACAATAACATGTATACATATCCAAAGAGCACATATTCAATCAAGATGTTACATCCTGTACAATCAGGATATAAATCCACTCACCACAGTCAGCACTGTTGAATCACACTCAGTAGACTAATTCACTGAGCCTTCTCAGTTCCTGAGAATAAGTAACCACAAGTCAGTATTTAATTCACAATACTGCTTCATAATAAATAATACATGTATTCATACATCACATGTTAAATATTCATGTATAACTATCATGTATACCAAGTCATAGTTTGATGGTTAGGAATAACTCCTAAATCTCAAATTCCGATAGAACCCGTTTCTGATCGATGTCGGATTCCGAGTGAATGGCTAAATCCGATAAAAGGCACAATCCGGTAAAATACACAATCCGAAAACATGCACAATCCGATAGATCTCAATTCCGATAAAATGTCCAATTCCGATAAAAGTGTTAGGGCATAGATTATATACCGAGAGAATGTCCAAATCCGAGAAAATATCCAATCCCGATAAAATCAATTCCGAGAAAATGTTAAGGCCAACAGTTCATCTTTTATCGGTATTCAATACAATCCTATCAATTTGCTCGGATTCATCACCATTCTGAGAATATTTTATCGGATTTCATCAATACCGATACATTCATACTTAAATCCGACAGATTCATGTGTTCTTGTCAAACTTCGATTTCTAACTTCAATTCCTTACTGATTTTCAACATGCAAGTGTTCTAAGTTTTCAGAAATCATTCTAAACATATCTAGAACATATATCAACCATAAAATCTAACATGCATTCAACCTAAATCATCAAATCATCAAGTTTATTCATCATGCATTTATCGGAATTATATATATATATATATATATATATATATATATATATATAATCAAAACCGAATATAATTCAACATTAACAACTATAAATCAGTGATCTAACCTTATAGATCAATTCTTCAGTGAATTAATTAAACATGCAAGAAGAAATACAATTTGTTCTTCTTTCTTTCTTTCTCCTTCTCGACCGAGAGCACACAAGAACACACACACACACACACACACACACACACTTTGTTCACTTTTACAAGAAATGAGGTATGGGTGTTGTTGACTAACATACTCCACCATACTACCTTATATAACATATCATTTCTAAATAAAATAAAATAAAACAAAATAATTCAATCAATTATTTAAATAACAATTCATGGCAAGTAATCCCTATACTTAAATATAAATCTCAAGGTCAATTAACTTAATTACCTTAATTAATCTAGGCCGGTAAAGAGGGTGTCACATGTGTGGTCTGTACGGATCATAAGAGTCTGCAATACGTGTTTACGCAGAAAGAGCTCAATATGAGGCAGCGGCGTTGGCTCGAGTTGATCAAAGATTATGACTGTGAGATCCGTTATCATCCTGGTAAGGCCAACGTGGTGGTGGATGCTCTTAGTCGCAAAATCTCGTCGGCTGAGGCGAAATTCATGAAACTTGTGGTGGTTCCTGATATTCTTGCGAGATTGAAGGAAGCACAATATAGGGCCTTGCGTGACGAGAATATGAAAGAAGAAGTGATGCGGAAATCGTGTGCTTGCAGATGATAGCCGTGGGTTAAAGACTTTTCAGTCTCGTGTTTGGGTGCCTCTGTACAGGGGAAATCGTGAGTTGATTTTGCAAGAGGCTCACCAGTCTCGACTGTCTGTTCATCCGGGCAGCACCAAAATGTACCATGACCTGAAAGCTTTATACTGGTGGCCTACTTTAAAGCGAGACATTGCTTCCTACGTGGAAGAGTGTCAGATCTGCGCGCAAGTGAAGACTGAGCACCAGAAACCGTATGGTAATCTTCAGCAACTCGAAATTCCTGAGTGGAAATGGGATAATATTACAATGGATTTCATGACAAAGTTACCGAAAACCCTTAGAGGGCACGATGCAGTTTGGGTCATAGTTGACCGTTTGACCAAAAGTGCTCATTTTCTGCCTATCAGTGAGTCTACTCCTTTGGATAAGCTAGGAAAGTTGTATATTGCTGAAGTGGTGTCGCGCTATGGAGTACCGTGTTCTATTGTGTCAGATCGCGATCCACGGTTTACTTCAAATTTCTGGCAGAGTTTACAGCGTGATTTTGGCACTCGTGTTTATTTGAGCACGGCATACCATCCTTAGACAGACGGCCAGTCAGAGAGAACTATCCAAACCCTGGAGGACATGCTTCGCGCATGTGTACTTGAATTTGGTGGAGCGTGGGATTCACATCTGCCGTTGATTGAGTTTGCTTATAATAATTCGTACCATTCCAGTATTGGGATGCCTCCATTCGATATGCTATACGGGAGACGTTGTCGCACTCCCACGTGTTGGTTAGAGCCTGGCGAGAAGCAGTTCGCCGGACCAGAGATAGTGCAAATTACAGCAGATAAAGTGAGGGTGGCGCGTGAAAAGCTGAAAGCCGCTCGTGATCGACAGAAAGTGTACACTGACCCGAGACGTCGGCCAGTTGTGTTTAACGAGGGCGATCGGGTTTTCCTGAAAGTCTCTCTGTGGAAGGGTGTTATCCGCTTTGGCCGTTAAGGCAAGTTGAGTCCGCGTTTTATAGGACCGTTCAAGATCCTACGCAGAGTCAATGATCAAACTGTGTCTCTAGAGTTGCCTCCAGAACTTGCGGGTATTCATAATACCTTCAACGCGTGTTACTTACGCAAGTGCAAAGTTGACGAGAGTTAGATTCTGCCGTTGCAAGAGCTGAGAGTTGATGCTTCAAAACGCCCGTTGAGGAACCTGTTGAGATTCTCGGCTCAAAGACTAAAAAGTTGTGTAAGAAAGTGATCAAGCTCGTTCTCGTGAAGTGGAAGTATAACCTAGGTTCGAATATGACCTGGGAGACTGAAGATGATATGCGAGCTCGATATCCCCACCTGTTCGTGAGTGATCAGATTCCGAGGACGGAATCTTCTTAAGGGGGGTAGATTTGTAACACGCTGTAAATGGGCCTAGCAGTGTAGGGTTGTACGTTGTGCTTTAGTGTTTGTACAGTGACATTAAGTGAATTAGATTAAGTGTTTTGTGTGACTAATGTGTCTCGTGTTAATTAATGTGATTGTGTGAAAAGTGTCAAACGTGTGTAAAAGGGAAGTCCTGTTTTACGGTTTCGTGTAATGATTCCGTAGATATCCCCGTTGGTTAAAACGGGATGGCGTGTATTAAATTGTAAGTTGAAAAGGGGAACAAAATACCCCGTGTTTAATTTAGACACCCCAGGGTCGGTTTATACTTCCTTATCCCCTGGGAGTTCTCAAACACACACTACACACACACTCTTTCACGATTTTAAACATACACACACTCAATCTTGGTTTTTTGTTGAAACAATCAAGGATCAAGCTTTAACCAGAGATTTCAGTAGCAATTCGTGGTCTAGATTAGCTGTTCTTTCTCATCTTTGTAAGTAATTTTGATCAAGAAACCTAATTTTGTGTTCATGGAGATGAAACACCATTTTGATGGTGTAAATCATGTATGGTGGTGGGTTTTGATGTTTAATGTGTTTGTAAGTGTCTAAGAATGTTGAATAATGTATACAAACGATTGAATCTGGTTTCAATCGAGTTTTTAGTGTTAAAAATGGTGTTTTCGGGCCTGTGCAGAAAACAGAGTCGAAGAACACTGTCCAGAGGGTCTTTACGGCCGTAGGGGTTATTCCTTACGACCGTAAGCGTGTCGTTTGGTCCTTACGGCCGTAGGGGTTATTCCTTACGACCGTAAGCAATTGTGAAGGTCTCTACGGCCGTAGGACATAGGCTTTACGGCCGTAAGCCTTATTTTAGTCTGTTGCGATCGTAAAGCTTGGTCCTTGAGACCGTAAGCCTTGTGTTTGTGTTATGCGATCGTATGGTAGGTCCATGCGATTGTATGGGTCCGTGTTGTGGTGTTTACCGCTTACGAGCGAAGGAAATGAGGTTTGCGACCGTAGGTACGTAACTTACGATCGTAACCAACCCTAGAATCATGTTTGCGATCAAAAGGGGTGTCTCTTGCGATCGGAAGCGTGAAGTGGGGTGAAATGAACCTTTGTGATCGCATGGGTTATCTTTGCAATCGTATGGCTGTTCTGGAAGGTCCCTTGCGACCGCATGGGTATTGCATGCGATCGCAAGAAAGGGGTCCAGTCTAGACAGCTTGTGTAACTTGTGTTCTAACCTATGTGTATATGTGTTAACCAAGCCTGAACCTAATGTGTTAGGTGAATCGGACGACTCTGAGTATTCGTGGGATCCCCGATTTCATTTCTGCCTTATGTGACATCGAGGTGAGTACCGGTTTCCCATGAGACTCAGTAAGTAGGGCTATTGTGTGCCTGTGTTATGTGCCATGTGTATGTATAGTGATATAGTGATATAGTGACATAGTGATACAGTAACATAGTGTTATAAGTGATACCAGTGATATAAATTGTGAAATGTGATACGCATGCGTACTGTGGACCCTATGGGTCAAACGTGTTTATGATTCCTGTCCGGACAGACGCAGTGGTTGAGGTCAGTTTGCTAACGCGGCTGGATCCTTGAGTGTTTTTCGGGATCAACGGTACTCGACGGTAAATTCCGGGTCTATGGGATTCGATGGCCAATTCCGGATCCCAGAGGGTTCTGCAGGCCGCCGTTCCTCGACATACAGTGAGGATCTTGGTCTATGATCAGATCCAAAAGGAGTCTTAGTGACTCAAACGTGATGGTTGGCTGCTCTTCGCTCTCCCACCGATACAGTTGGTTGTGACTGATTCCCCAGCTCGGATCGTTGAGCCAAGCTAGCTACCTCGCAAGATATGATCCCGCTGACATGTTGGCGCACCGCTATGTGATAGCTTAGCTTTGTGTGCCATATTGTGACGTGATAGCATGCTTATTGGTGCTTATGTGATATCTGTACTCACTAGCTAGTGTAGCTAATGTTTCGTGATATTTCCCTTTTCGCAGGTTAGTGATCAGATGGCCTGGCGAGACGGGTTGCTAGGGGTAGTGATATTGTATATATATATATATTTATATATATATATATATATATATATATATATATATATATATATATATATATATATATATATATATATATATCTTTTGGAACACTTGTTGTTAACTCTGATACTTATAACGATGGTCGGTGCGTAGTGGTAACACTGGCTTAATTTTGGGACTTGGCTTGATTCGTTGTTCTTGATCGTCAAGTCGATAAACAATACTTAATATGTAATCAGTGATTTGTTCCGCTGCAAACCTTTTGTGTAAATAAAGTTTTAATTTACGCTAATTTTAAGCTTGTGAAACCTGGTGTTACACTAGTAGCCTATGTGAGACGGGTAGCTGCTACGGCCTTGGCTTTGGCGTTGAGTTTAGTTATATGTAATTCTTGGATTTTCTATTTATTTGATCAATGATTGTGAGATTGACTTTGTAACACCAAAAGTTTGGGTTACAATGATAAATGTTTAACAAGTTCAATGTTTGATTATTGTATTCAAGTTTGCTAAGATATTTAAGAGAAGTTTAAATATTTGATGCTTCCGTTTTAATTAAAACATTTTATATAAACCATATTTTAAACAAACACCCCCTAAGTCTTAAAATCCCGTGATCAACACAACCTTAGTTCCACATCACACAATTATTATTATTATTATTATTATTATTATTATTAATTATATATCTGAAAGTTTTGCATACACCCGGCTGACACCATTTCGAAAACAATCGATCTTTCTGCATCTCTCTCTCCTCGTCGATCTGAATTTTCAAGCTTACATGCAAATTATAAGGTATCTTAATTCCTGATTTCTGCACCTTAATGCATTATATGTTATCTGCATTGATAGAATAGGTCATTTTAACACAAGGTTTATGTTTTGGACACCTAGTTTGAATATTTGAAAGCAATCAAGCATCATGAAATGTCCACATAGTTAACAAAATATTATACTGAAGGATCAATATGATTTACAGTCGATCTAATTATGAATCCTAAGCACAGAAAAAACCAACAAAAACAAGAGAATTTCTTTCACAAAACAAATAATTCACAGTTGAATAACAACATATATAATAACCACCGGTCAGCGTGGTTTTGCACCACCATTTTCTTCCACAGAGTTCACTGGAGTTGATGCACCACTCCGTCTTGAACCACTGGTTCCAGTGATGGTTCGACCCATGAACTTTCCAGCCTTGCTTAGTCCACTACCAACGGCTCCAAGCCCAGATCCAACAAGCCCAACCCCAGCACCGACTCCACTCCCAACAAGCCCAACCCCAGCACCTACCCCGCTTCCCACGAGCCCCACTCCTGTGCCTATACCCGTGCCCACTAATCCTGCTGCCCCATCAATGGCATCCATGGTGCTTCCTATTAGACCTGCTTCTTTAAGTCTCTTTTTCTCTTCTAGTATCTTCTTCTCTTGTTCTATAGCAGCATCTTGTTCTTCTTTGGTAAAGTGATGATACTTCACCTAAATGTTCAAAGATTTTCACACCAAAGTTTCCATTTTAGAATTAGTAAATTATAAAGATATGCCAACTTATAATCCTTATAAAAAATTGTTTAAATTATAGAAAAATCCTTACAAACAATGGGTATGTTTGGTAACGAGCTTAAGGGGGCTTATAGGGGCTTGGGATTCTAGTTTTCATAATCTCATGCCTTCTAGCCTCGTTTGGGTGTCAAAATCTTGAGGGATTATTAAAAACATAGTCCCCCATAAGCCTCCAAAATAAAAGCTTTTTCAAGTAGCTTATGGTTTGGGCTTGTGATTATCAATTAATCAGTCCCAGCCTCAGCTCCAACCCAGCTAGTTTCGCCAAACACACCGAATATATCATACCTTGATTGTAAGAGTTCCTCTATCTTTCTTATCTTTAATCTTGAGCATGTCAAGTGAAGGTTGCAGTCTCAATTCTATCTCCTTTTCGACTTCGGGTTCAAGATCAATTAGAGGTAGTTTTGCTATCCCCAATCGCTTATCTTGTCCAATGTCTTGATCCAAAACCTGTTTGGGCATATAATCATTATTATTCCACTAAATAACTTGGTTTAAAATACCAGTCAGAAGAAAAGCTTTGAACCTCAAGTACTGCATACTGGGTCTCCTTGTCTTCTACGATTAACTGAAGCGCGTGATTCCAAACAGGGTTCAGATTGTTATCGACGACTTTTGTCTTGAACTTTTCAAGTGGCCGAATAAAAGCAGTCACATAAGGATCAGACTTTCCAATCATTTCCATATTTTTCAGATTATTTGCCTTTACAATTGTTAATATGACCTGCCCTTGTGGCTTAAGTTCCAGATCACTGCATAGCATAGAAACAATTAATCACCTAGTTTGCATATAAACACAAATATTGAGTCATGGAACGTATAACATTTATATACGATTAAAAGAAAAATGAAAAAAAGACGATACTTTCAAATATTATTACCTTGTATCTACAGGTACACCACCAATGGGAACAACAATCCTATGAGGCCATTGAAGCATGTCTGTAACTATTGTACTGACAGTATCCTACAGAAATCAACAAGTTTCGCATAATTCATACAGAACTATATAACGATCCGATCACATCTAAACAAACTTACATCAATCATATCCGAAAGACCAGGAATGGCTGTTAAGCTTCCACCAACAGCCTTCAACGTATAATCAATTCTTGGCTTTGGCTGATAAAATAGGGATTATTAGAATAGAAATAAAAGCATCAAGTTTCACATGTTTTGGAAACTGATCGGATTCATAGATTGTTAACCTCAGAAAGTAAAGCAACAACAACAGCAGAGATGCAAGGAATTTCCTCACAGAGTTGGAAAATAACACGAACAACTGTAAAAACTTGTAGATCCTTAAGCTGTCAGGAGTACAAGAACAGACAATTATTAGCACTATGATTCATAAAACATAAAAAGAGGTAATTAACTGAATAAAAAACATAGCCACCTGAATAGGTAGACTAGCAACAAGTGCAGCTTCAACTCCTAAAATGATGCTCGGATCTCCGCCCCAACGAAAATCTATGTCCATTGTTATTTGACCTTTCTTTAGGCTCTGAACACGGATTCCTGCACATGTTAAACAATTATATGAGAAAGAAAACTCAAATTTTAAAGTCATATCTGATGTTTTCCTTTCATTCCCTGAATGTGGGTAGCATTATATAGAATTCCTAGCACAATGCGAAACTATGATAAGTTAAAGCATAAGATTGTACCTTCAATCTTTGGTGCTACGGTTCCAAGAGAGAGTTTATTAAACTTTAATGATGTAATTCCAGGTGGACGATACTCTTCCAATAGTGGCTCAACAGATTCCTTGATTATAATTGTAGCTGCCTGAACGTATAGAATTTACAATATTAGATTTGACCAGGAATGTGGTAAACCTAAGAACCCAGAAAACACAGAATATAATTGTACAATTACAATAACATAAGTGAAGTGTGGTACACAAGGTTAGAATGTGGCTTCAAGAGTTTGCTCCAACCCAAGACACATTGGATAAATGATAATTTGACCATGGTCGAATGTTGTTATTGTAGTATTTTGGGAACTGAATTTTGGGAACTGATAGTATTTTGGGAACTGATAGTGTTTGCTCGTTCTTTTATTCTGATATGGGTTTGTGAATTCATAGCTATTATTGCATAATTTTGCTTCCATTGTACTTGTTTGTGAAAGTCTTCCCTTATTTGTTGGTTCTTAATTTGTGGCTTTATGGTAAATCACCCATTTCATTCCTTTTTCCTTGTCAATTTGAAGATTTCCAGAAGTTGAAAAGAAAGTACCTTGGAGGGACAAGTCCGATGTTAAGACAATTTGAAGATTTCCAGAAGTTGGAAAGAAAGTACCTTGGAGGAACAAGGCTGATGTTAAGCTGGGAAAACACCGGTTGTTTATGGGTAAGTAATGTTAGAAATTTAGTCTCCTGCTTTTAGTGGCACTACAGATGATTTTGGAGGAGGATGGGGTAAGACAACTAGAACAATGATTCGTAGCTCCCACGTTAAATATATATTCAATTAGTTACCTATCTTGAGTTCTAGACCCATTTTTATTTTACTTTTTTGCTTTTCATAACCTATTTCAAGTTCTAAATCATTTATGTGTGGTATTTCATTCATCTTGGATATAAATATGAGTTATGGAAGCCCTAATGCTTACAGAGGTTGGTGAATAAATACTATAGTAGGACATTATCAAACTAGAAATGTTTTCTAATGAGCTAAACTTGGTTCTATTGTATGATCATTAATATCCAAAAAGAATTTTGATTTGATACATTTTTTTCTTCACGTGATTTCGACTGACGACACAGAAGATTCAGCTGTATTGGTATTTTTCTAAGACCAAGGCATACAGATTGAATGAAAGTATGAGTTATACTGACTATGAACGAAAGAGAAAACATGATGTTTCTTGTTCTGTGCAGATTACTTCCTTTTTCCAATTAAACAATCCGACTGTATGTTGAAGGTGGAAATTATATTATGCCAATATACATCATCCTAAGAGTGACAGCAGACTTGATAGATGGGCCTCACCAGCTGGTGAAAGTGGTGAGTATTCAATTTATATGTGAAAATATTATGTGTTTTTGAGTAGCTGGTTTGTGTCAAACTGCGTCGATCAGGTTTTGTTCAACCCCCCTTCTAGATTTCTTAATCTTCAATTAATAATTTGTGTGCCAAAAAATATTTACAGAAACTATTCGATAATAATATAACTTTGTTCATAAATCACTTAAGAGGTTGCATGGATTAAAAATGCACTTTTATGGCAACTTTATGATATTTTTTTAATTTCAAGTTAGCCGACTCAACTTATCATAAGTATATGGTCAAAATTATCACCTTTATATGCAGGAACAACTACTAATACTTCTATGACGACTTTGGCTGATCCAAGGACTTTACAGAACTAACCACATGTTTGTCATGTTTTTGGTGCAATTTAAGCCATGAGGTTTTTGAGGAGGGTGGTGCCCCTAACTAGTAAGAACAACACAAGCAACATATTATTTATCGAGTTGTTAGACACACACCTGTCAATGTTAGATATGTGTTTAAGGTATGTTGGGTTCTTTGAATGAAATTTACTCCATATTAGAACTACTGTAACATTGCGATAATCGTTGGTATCAGAGAATTCTTGAAACGAAACCCAAGAAAGAACAAGTTGTTTCTAAAACATTTTCTAGTAGGAAAAGAAACAATCATGATGGTCCAAAGAAAAAGAAAAAGAAAAATTGAGATCCAAATGCACCCGAGAGAGCTATGAGTGACTCAGAAATTGTTTATATTTTATAAAAAGGACCTCTTAGTGTCTCCTAACTCCCATCCAGTAGTTTAAAAAGATAGACATTTTTTATTTTTACTTTTACATGCAGATCTAAAAAACCTCTTAATGCCTCTAAATAGAGTAGGAATATAAACATCTTAAACATCATAAACACGTTCCCACCTTAGACCAACCTTTCAGTTCTCTCATAAATGTTCGACTAACCTCCTGTTCTCCAAAACCTTCCACTGCCCGTGTTGCCATAGTTCTGCTGATGTCAGCGACTGTCACCACACATCGGAAAACTCTTGCGGACCATCACTGCCCTAATGTTGTTGCTTCCCTAGTTGTTATGTTCCAGATGGTATGGTTCTCTTATAGAATTTCGTTGGTGTTTGATAGGGCTCGAATGTTGGTGCACTAGTTAATATGTTTTTTGAATTTAATGTTTAGAAAACTACGTATGTGTGGTTTGCATGTTATGGTACTTTGATAAAATGTTGTGGTGATTGTTATGGTCGGAATGTTATGTTTACAAATAATAGGATCCTTTAAAAAAGCAACTAGCACCTTCTTTTTGTTCTTACATCTTGAAGAAGAGGTTCGTTAGATAAAGTTTTAATAAGCTATTCTTACTATTAAAATTATACATTACGCGTCTCATGAAGTCATTATCACATTGATTACATGTTTATTTTTACAACTTATTCACATACCGGATACTTATTTGCTTCTGGTTTGGACATCATTGTGTTAGGGCCTAAGGTATTCATTAGTCAATTAATTATGAAACCAGCTGCATAACTATAAACCATGGTATTTTTTCATTCTTAAAACATGTATCAATGATTTAAAAGTTGATATCGACCTAGCAAAAAGATTTAACAAGGCTGACAACTTTTGACATGACATGAACAAAACATGAAGTGGTGAACACGAAACTAAATTGGTTCAATAATGGGTCAACACAAAAACGATATAAAGTATACTTGATACCCCGAAGTTGATTGGTTTAACCAGATTTTATTTGATGACAATTGAAAATCAACTTTATTGAAGAATGAAAATAAAAGGTGCCAATTGAACAATGGTTAAGCCGTTAAGGTGGTAAAATTGTAATGGATAAATGACTAAATGCTAATTTTAAGTTTTAGTCGAAAAAATTAAAATTTAAAAAATTGGTATCAAATCAATTAATCTTACAATCTTCTCTTAGACTTTTTGACTATATGACGGAGCCAAAAAGCACAAAATGAAAAAACCTAATTCACCATCCGGCATTCTAGTCAAGTTGTCGACCACTACAGCTTTCAGACTACAATCTGGAGTATATATTATGTTTCCTGTCATAGGTCATAAGCTTACAAGTTTTGGCATCCAAGCTTATTACACTTGAAGCATTATGTATTGTATTGATAAATGAACCAAGTTTTCTCATTGGTTGAGGTGTTTATTTAATCTTCAATGGGAATAAACAGTTTATGATCAGATTTGGTTAAAATGTATAACATATAATCTAATAAAGAAGTTTATCCTAATCAGTTATTCAAAGATAGCCAAATATGATTTTTCAAAAGATACCTGAACTGATTAAACTTTGGGTTACCAAACTAAACCTCAAAGTGAAAAATGAAAGAACCCGGTCTGATTCCGGTCCGGTTATTCGGGTACATATATTTTTTACAGTCCTGCCTAAAATTGAAGATGTATTAATATTATTTGTACAAAAAATACAAAACACGAGCTGAACCTAACATGAATAAAACAACACGACTCATTCTAAACACCAAGTTAAATTGGGTAGACACAAAAAGGCATGACCCATGAACCCGAACAGGACCCGATTGTCAGCTTGTAATTTAGTATTTAATTAAACAAGATAATACAATTTTCTTGGTAAGTTTGAAGCGCCAATAAGCCCTAAGAAATCATCTTCATAGCATATCAGGTATCACTGCTTTATAATACTTTCTGGTTCATTTTTTTGGTTATTTCCTATAGGATAATGTTATTTTCGGCTACCTAGCTGAATGGAAAGTTATATCAAGTGCACAAGCTCGACCAGCTGACTATATATCATTCAAGCATGGAAGTCCAAAAACAGATGAGAAAGAAGTAAAGAAATCATGTTGCATATATAGTTGAAAGTAGTGAATGCTCAAGGTAGAGAGCTTACTTCAGCAACATATGGCCAGAGTTTGTTTAATTGTTTATTCAACCATTTCACCTGAAACATCAAGCTATGAAGATGAGATACATAATACAATTTTGTGAATAAAAAAAATTAAAAAATCTGCTTGGAACGAAAAAAAAAGGGTATATCTAAAGTGCTAACCTGTTCAAAAACAGGGAAAGATATCCATTCTGGGAAGTTGTCACCACAAATTTTCTTCAAATCATCTCTGTTGAGACATCCAAGGAGTTTTATATCGACCGCCTGAGGAAGAAACAACACTTTTAGCATGCTTACCTAGTGTATCTATCTTACAAATTAAAAGAAAAAATAATGATGATGATGATGATAATAATAATAATAATAATAAAGAGAAACAAAACTCCAGATTCAGCTGCCACATGCCTCAATCTCACTTCAAAATATTGTGGAAACTCCCTTTCGAAACAAGAACAACTGCGGTCAAACATCTACTTATCTTTAACAAAAATCCGTCCAATAAGTTTCGAAGATAAAATTCATACATAAATTGAACCTCTTAACGTATAGTAGAAAAACATAGTTGGTATAAGTTCAGGGCTAACTCAGAAATATGTTATCATGTCAGATTCCGTTCAAGTTGCTTAGCAACTTGATAACCCTAATAATCACCATCTGTTCTCAGCTCAGCTGCTATCTTTAAACTTACTTACATTTCCACCCATTATCAGATCCTATTACTAGAGCAATAAAATCAAAAGGTGAAATTAAAACCCCTGGAAAACTATTCCTGTTCACAATCTATAATCCCTGCCACTTCTAATTGCAGTCATACAGCTCTTCTGATAGTGAATTCAATTATACTTTGAGAATATATTGAACCCGAACATCTATAACATTAACGAAATCAATAGTGAAAGTATAACCCTAACTATCAAATTGATATATAAATCATCAGTATCAGAGCAAGATGTTAAGGAAGCCTAACAATTGATTACCTTGGCGATTCGTTTACTGCTTCGATATCTCATCATCTGACGCCAACCAGCCATAATCGCAATCCCAAAGATGGTCCCCATGAAAATTCCAGAAATCAACCCCATTTTGCATCAACTTCAACTCCCTGAAAACAAAAACTACAATCAGTAAACATCAAATCAACTCCAGTTTGAGCTTCACAAGAGAAAGAGAAAGTGAAACCGATGAGGGAAAAGATGAGTGATTACCGTTTGATATTGAAAGTAGATCAAAACTCCTCCAGTGTTTTGGGATATAGAGCAGGTTTCTCTCTCTCTCTCTCTCTCTCTAAAAGTCGCAATCGGCTTCGTTGTTTCTACTGAAGGGATTGCTTTTAACAGTTGAATAATAATGGGGAAATGGGGTCGGTGTAGTAAAATGGCTTGAGTTGCAGAATTTGTGATAAGAGAGAGAGAGAGAGAGAGAGAGAGAGAGAGATGAATGTAACGTTCAATTCTTGCCTTGTTGTGTCCGTTACCGCTAGTGCTACCCCCGGTTGAAAGTACTCCAACTCCGAGATATTTTTATTTTCTAAATTATCTATTTTTTTAATTTTAATGATATTATATATTTTTTTGTTTTAAAAAAATAAATACTGTTAAAAGTATTTTTGATACATTTAAGTATAATTTGATAAAAAATGTATCATGATTATAGGTTTAAAAGAAAAATAAGTATCGCTGAGTAAGAAAAAAAATTCAATTACTTATAAAGACATAATCAGTATAGAGAACAAGCTGAAGATATGAATAATGATGTAGAAAATCATATTATGGCAACAACATTATTATTCGTTTCTACTATTCGATTATTGTGTGATCACTTTTTTTATCAGAACATATTATAATTTCCACCAAATTTAATAATTTTACATTTAATATTTAATATTACATGATATATAAGTAATTCATAAAACTACATATAAAATTCATTATATATAAAAATAGATAAAAATAAAATAAAAGTTACGTAGATTGAAAAAAACTACATTGAGAATATAAATTTAAAAAATACATATATTTGGCAACTAATTTTTTTTTTATTTTTCTTTTCAATAATTTACCCGTCAATGGTGTTCATTTTGGAAAAGTCCAACTATAGAAATTGTTGTGGTTAAAACTTAAGAGGATCTCGCTTTCTTTGACCAACTATTTATGTTACAAATTTATTGTTTTTTTTATAGGTGAGAAATGTTGGTTGAGTTTGCTCTTATTATGGCTCGTATTTGTAGTGTTGTTGAAATTGTAGAAATTGTTGATATTGTTGTTAATTATTAAAGTAATTTTGCTCTGGTTAATAAAAATGGAGTGGTTGGAATTTTGTGACATTTGTGATTAGTAACAACAACCAAAATTTGAAAATATTTTATGAGGTTGAGATGGTTACTGTTAGTGAGTTTGAAGTGTTGTTTAGGGTATCAAAATTCAAGGTTTACCGTAACTCCAAGATTCGAGTCAGTTTGACTTCTTTTGAAATCCGAGTCGATGAAGAACATAGTGTAAGTTTGTTCTTTTTGGGTATCAAATTCCAAGGTTTCTTATTACTTTGACGTGTTAAAAGATTTATTTAACCACCTCATGATGGGATATATATGGATTTTTCTAAAAATGTACACTTCAAAACAGTATATATATATATATATATATATATATCGGGTTTACTTCTTGTTAGATAAAACAAGCTTTCATTCAAACCATTATATTTGGTATTACTAAATACTTCACTATTTTCATCATATGATAAATTACAAGTAGTAACCATATGTGTATGTATAGGTTGTATTTTTTTTAGAAAAGCAAACATATATTAGATAAGGAAAGGATTTCTCTCTATGAGGCATAGAGAAAAATCATTACAGTGCACATTCTGTGTCTACATAATACAACCATGAACCTATCTCAATTGCATGACTTCATGAGAACTAAACGTTGTATGAAGCAAAAAGACAGTTACAACAAATCTGCAATTGACTCTGGACTCATTAACCAACTCATCCAGCTCACCTTATTCTTTTTCTTAACTTTGTTCTTGACCCTATTAAATATGAACACTTGTAGACCAAATAGAACTTCATCCGGATTCCTCTTTTTTTCCTTAAAAATAGCTTCATTGCGCCATCTCCACAACTCATATGTTGTTGCTGATACCATACCTTCCCACAATATTTTCTGACCCTCTGACCACGACTTATTACCCATTTTGCGAATATCTTCCAGCTTGTTCATGACTTTAGACTCAAATCCCCACCACTTTAAGACTTCTTTCCATATACCAGCTACTTTGTTGCACTTTACTAACGCGTGTTCAAACTCTTCCTTTTCTAACATGCATCTGGGACACAATATTGAAGGGACATCCAGACCTTTATCGCTGATTTTCACCAAAACCGGCAGCCTATCTCTATCTACTCTCCAAATGAAAATGTTGACTTTTCTTGGTAACCAACGGATCCATCTTGTTTCTTTGCTATTCCGATTGTCGCACCTCTTTCCTTCCACCATGTTGCGCATCTCTTTGACCGAATACTCCGATTTGCTGTTCGAGTTCCAAGACCATTTATCCTCTGAAAACTGGTTCAATTGAATATTTTCCAACAGACCTTTGACTTGAAGACATTCCCACCCCACCCGACCACGACAAGTACCCAATAAATCATAATCCCATACCCGCTTTGACTCAACCCAATGACCCAATTCCCCTACTTTAATATTTTTGGCTCTATCTTTACTATACAACCTAGGAAACGACTCATACAATTTACCCAAACCCGACCAATTATCTATCCAAAACCGAGTATTCATCCCATTACCCAGTTTGACACTCAGACACGACCACACATTTATCCCCATTGTTGGGGAGATAGCAATATCAAACCTAAATCAAACATGTCTATTAATTAAAATAGGATTTGATGTTAACAAAATCACTTATTCAGTTTAGACTTAGATAAATGGAAAACATGTTTTGTTTTTCATGTTAGACTTAAAGAAAATTGTAAGTAAGAAGTGTCAGCTGAAGTAAACAAGTGTCAGCTGAACACTGAGTATCAGCTAAAGGACAAGCTTCAGAAAGATCAGCTGAGAGGAAAAGATCAGTCAAAAAGTGTCAGCTGAGGATCTACAATGGATCAGCTGATGGTTCAAAACCATCAGCTGAGGAAAGTTTCAAGATCAGCTGAGCTATCAAAGATCAGCTGACACAATCATATTGATCAGCTGATGCCTCCCATCTGTCAGATAAGGTATTTACTACTTATCCAATCTTTTCTTCATAAGCTGATCATACTCAAACGATTAGCTGAGCCCTTGGGATCAGCTGGCAGTTTAGTTTGATCAGTTTATTAGTTACTTTGATTTGTATTGTTAGCTGAGCATTTCGATCAGCTGAGCAAATCTAGTCAGCTGAGTCTTTCACATTTATCCTTAGCTGAGCAAAATTACATTTGCAGTTCAGTGTCTGTTAGCTGAGTTATTATTCTATATCTCAGTTAATAGCTTTTCTATGTAATATTTTCTTTAGTCAAAGGCAGAACATGTGTTGTTCTTATTATGTCTTAGATCTCTCATTGTAAAAGTACATAGCACTTTTTGGATCTGCAAAGAAACAAAAAGGATAGATCTTTATCCCCTGGAAAAGGAGAAAGATACTTTTGAAGAGAAGATCTCAAAGATATGCTGCTTCAACTAAGTATGGTTGGCAACTCTATACTTGGTAAAGTCAAATCTTCAGAAAAGCATGGTGTTGATTAAAGCACAAGCATGGAAAGAAAAGTGTACTTTTCCAAGACATAAATGTAGTACTTTAATAATATAATAATAGATAGTGGATAAACTCATTACTAAAAAGTATGGTTACTTTACACACTTTGATTGTAAAGTTAACTTACCTCTCACTCACTAACTTTATCTATTATAATATTATTAAACCAAATACCTTTATGTCCTTCTCTCTTCATCAACCCGGACACCACTTTGCTTATATATACTCATGCATGGAAACATGCTAAGTATGCGAATAGATAGTTGAATACTGAAATCTCATTTGTTGAGAATTAGAAGAGTTAGCATTTTATTTTCAGTATAACAAACTTGTTCATGTGTTGAACATCTCATAAGTTGTTTAAGATTAGCTTAGTCTATGTGTTAGACAAATTTAGTTGCCACCTTTTATTGAACTTAGATTTTCCGCATCTAGTTCATGTAATTCTTGATTCACATCAATAAGAATTATATAAAAGTAAACCGTGTGTCTCTTAAATTTTAATTTGCTAAAGTTTGTATTCAACCCCCCCTCTACAAACATTTGTTGTTGTAGTATCCATTCGGGACCAACAACTGGTATCAGAGCAGGCTAGATAACTCATATCTAAGATCTGTTTTGCTTACTCTTCAACTGCTTCTACCCCACACTACAAAATGGCCACTCCTGGTGCTGCTTCTAACAGTTCTTCCAACAATGGCTCACTCACAAGGTGTCCAATGTTTGATGGATAAAACTTCTCTCTCTGGAAGAGTAGAGTTCTTCTCTATATGTCAAGCCTTGATGATGTTATGCTTAAAACTGTTACTGAAGGTCCTTATGTTCCTTCCTCAACAATTCAAGTGACTGAAGCATCTGATGAAGTTCCTACTGTTGAAAGACTGATTATAAAGCCTATAAATCAGTGGTCTGATGAAGACAAAAGGCTTGTTAATCTTGATGTTAAAGGAAGAACAACTTTAGTCTCTGTACTACCAAATGATGTCTATCATCAAGTTCTTAACTGCAAATCTGCAAAAGAGATGCTAGACACTTTGACTGTTGCATATGAAGGCACTGAAGAAGTGCAGGAGAACAAGAAACTCCTTCTGGTTAGAGAATGTGAGTTCTTCTTTGCTCATAAAGGTGAAAGTCTTACTCAGACCTACACTAGGTTCAACTGCCTTATTAATGACTTAAGAAGGGCAGATGTTCCCAAGAGCAATAAGGAACTTGTAAACAAGTTTCTAGACTCTCTCCCAGAATTTTGGGATCATTTTATCACTGTGCTTAAACATGGTGAGAAAATCAAGGGTCTTACACTGGTTGGTTTATATGGAATCCTTATGAATCATGAACAATCAGTGAAACAAAGGAAACTCTCTACCAAGGATATGAAGGAGGCTGCAAAAGCTCCAACTACTGCCCTTGTGTCTAAGGATACAAGATCTAGGAGTTTTGCTGCAGTTGTGGATGAGTCCAGTGATAAGGAGGAAGAGGAGGAGTCTTCTGATGAAGAGCAAGTGGCTGATGGGGATGAAGTTCTGGAGAACATGGACAACATTGAAGCTGCTGTTGAGCAGGCTGCCATGTTGGTTAAAAGGTTCAAACCTTTCTTGAAAAGAAAGGGTATCAAGAGGTTTGAGAAGAAACTCTTCAAAGGAGAAAGAGCCATGTCAAAACCAAAGGCTTCTGAAGGTTGTCTCTCTTGTGGCAAGACTGGTCACTACGCCAGTGAGTGTAAGTCCAGAGGAAACACAGGCTTCAAGGGTTCCTCAAGCTCAGACAGCAAGATTGATTATGAAGCTAAGTATAAAAAGCTTCTTGCTGCAGTCCTTGACAAGAAAAAGAAGAAAGCTCAGAACAGGGTGTTGGTAGCTGAAGAAGAAGATTGGGCTGAGGAAGATCTCTCAAGTGATGAAGATGAGGTCCTCACAGCTCAGCTCAGTTTGATGGCAAACACGGCAATTACAAGTTCCTTTGATGAGGACATGAAGAAAGCTGCTAAAGCTTGTACTTCTCCTGACTGGGATCCTTCTTCTATGTATCAGGTTGGAAAATTTATTTACTATGAAGATAATGAAAAGAACACTATGTTTGATTATCTGTGTGTTGAGTTTCAGTCAAATATTCAAAGAGAAAAGAAGCTAAAATTAGAAATAGAATCACTAAAAGAGAGATTAAGTCTTAAAGATAAGAAACTGAAACAAATGACAAAACTGGAAGATAATTTAGCTAATCAAAAGATACTTAATCAGATCTTGGTAAAAGAAACCAATGAAGCAACAATAAAGTTTAATGACCTTCAAAAAGTAGTTAGATCTTGGTGTGTATCTGGTGAGAAGACCACTTCGTGTGTCAATGAGCAGATTCAAAAACAAGTTCAAGCTATTATTGGTGGAAATTACTTTCAAGCTGCTAATTGTGTTGATTTTAGCAAGAACATAAATATCTTAGAAGAAGCTGACATTTTACCTCTTACTTTTCAAAAGATTGTAAAGGGAAAAAGTATTATCACTAACAGATTTGTCAAAAGTAAAAGTTCTCAGCTGAAAGACTCAACCACTTCAAAAGTTGGTTTAAGTTCTATTATTTGGACAGAAAGCAAAAGTACTGAAAATTTAATTGTAAAGGAAGTAAGTAAAGAAATGGAATCATTTGTTGATACCAAAGAGACATTCTGTTGTCAAACCTTGAAAGCTGATACATTAAATTTAGGAACTCAGCTGACTGAAAATTCTTTAGCTAATGATATTACATCAGCTGATCAAAAAGTAGATGATAACTGCTCAGCTGATATCCTGTCAGCTGATCATGGATCCTCTTCTGTTTGTTTAGCTGATCAAACATCACTTCAAACTCTTTTAATAGGAGAAACCAAGGGAAAATGACCTTTTGTTTACAAAAAGTCTAACTCTGTCACACCTAAAGTTGATCAAAAACTCATTTTAACTAAGGGTCAACCTAAGGTGACTGTAAACAAAGACCTTATCAGTTTACAGAATCACTTGCAACAACTGAATGGTGAAATCTGCCAGCTGATGACCCATAGTCATCAAAAAACAGTTAAGACATCTCTTAGGCAATTACCAAAATATGTTAAAGGCTCCAAAAATAAAAAATGTTATAAATGTGGGAGCAAAGAACATAAGGCAAGTAATTGTTCTCTTGAAGGTAACTCAAGACAGCGGACTGATTATGATAACACAGTTGTTTCTCTCATTCATAAACAACCTAATATAAAGTGGATGGCTAGGTGCAATCCACAGGGGTCCATTTAAATGTGGATGCCCAAGTGTCACTAACCTTCTTTCAATCACATCTATGCAGGGTCTGAACACATGGTATCTTGACAGTGGATGTTCAAGGACCATGACAGGTTGTAAAGCTTTGCTTAGTAACTACAAGAAGAAAAAAGGTCCAAGAGTGACATTTGGTGATAACAATTATGGGCAAACAAAAGGCTACGGAGAACTTCATAATGGGAACTTAACCTTGTCCAAGGTATCATATGTTAAAGGGCTTAAGTACAATTTTATCAGCATAAGTCAGTTATGTGATGGTGATCATAAAGTCCTCTTTACAAAGACATGTGGTTCCATTTTAGATCAAGAAGGTAAAACAATTTTTTGTGCAAAGAGAACCAAGGATGTATATACTCTTGATATGTCCTCTGGTGATCCATCCAAGTTAACCTGTTTATATACAAAGTCTGTAACTGACACAAACTGGTTATGGCACAAAAGGCTTTCTCACTTAAACTTCAAAAATATAAATAAGCTGAGCAAGGGTGAACTAGTGTCAGGACTACCTTCACTGACGTTTGTTAAGCCTAAACCTTGTTCTGCTTGTGAGAAGGGAACACAAGACTTCTTTTCCATCTAAGCAAGCATTCTCCATTACTGAACCTTTCTACATGTTGCACATGGATCTATTTGGTCCTGTTGCTACTGCTGGTTTTGGTGGAAGTAAGTATGCATTGGTGATGGTTGATGAATTCTCAAGATACACTTGGGTCATCTTCCTAAAAGCAAAGAGTGAGGCTGCTGAAGAAATAATAAGCTTCATAAAGAAGATGGAAGTGCTAAATGGAAATCCGGTAAGGATGCTCAGAAGTGATTATGGAACTGAGTTTAGAAATCAAACTCTAGAAGGGTTCTGTGATGATAAAGGCATATCTCAAAACTTCTCTGCACCAAGGACTCCACAACAAAATGGTGTAGCTGAAAGAAGAAACAGAACATTAATAGAAGCTGCAAGAACCATGTTGTGTGAGAGTGGGTTAGGATTCTATTTTTGGGCTGAAGCTGTCAGCTGTGCATGTTTCACTCAGAACAGATCCCTAGTCATCAAGAGACACAATAAGACTCCTTATGAAGTGCTCAAGGGAAGGAAGCCCAACATCAGTTTTCTGCATATCTTTGGGTGTCAGTGTTTTATTCTGAACCAGAAAGATCAATTGCAGAAGTTTGCACCAAAAGCTGATGAAGGTGTTTTTGTTGGATATTCTGTGATCTCCAAAGCTTACAGAATCTACAACCTCAGAACGAAGGTCATAGAAGAATCAATCAATGTAAGTTTTAATGAAAATGACTTTGTTGCTTCCTGTTCTACTAATCCATCTACAGGTGAGGAAATTTAATGATCTGCTACATACTGAAGACAACATTCCAGTATCAGCTGATCCACTCCCATCAGCTGATGTAGAGGATTTAGATGAAACTGTTTCAATTTTACATCAAACCAATGCAAGTCCAATCCTAAACCAATCCACACTTTTACTGAATGATGAGAATCATGATTCAATATCAATGGACTCTAATTCCATATCAAACATTCCCTCATCAGTAGAAGTTTCATCAGATAACGTTCCTGAAATTCTGTCAGCTGATCAACCAGAAGTCTCATCAGCTGATCCAAACCAAAGAATTTTCACTCCAACAATCCAAAATAATCCAAACTCTCCCAGAATCCAAAATGCCTATAAGGACCACAAGGATCATCCTAAAGATCAGGTCATAGGTAACATAGAAGCACCTGTACTAACTAGATCAAAAGCTTGTATTTTCTGTTTATACACATGTTTTGTTTCTATGATTGAACCAAAGAAGGTTGATGAAGCTCTAAATTATCCTCACTGGATTAATGTCATGCAAGAAGAATTGGCAGAATTCACAAGAAACAATGTATGGACTTTGGTGCCAAGACCAAAGGAAAAATCCATCATTGGTACTAAGTGGGTGTTCAGAAACAAAATGGATGAAAAGGGCTAATCATCATAAACAAAGCAAGGTTAGTTGCACAGGGGTATTGCCAAGAAGAAGGTATTGATTATGATGAAACCTTTGCCCCTGTTGCAAGACTTGAAGCTATAAGACTGTTTCTAGCTTATGCTGCCTTCAAAGACTTTAAAGTTTTCCAAATGGATGTTAAGAGTGCTTTCCTCAATGTAGAATTGAAGGAAGAGGTATATGTCAAACAACCTCCAGGTTTTGAGGATGCAAGCAAGCCAGACCATGTATACTTCCTAAACAAAGCTATGTATGGTCTAAAGCAAGCTCCAAGAGCCTGGTATGATACCCTCTCTTCTTTTCTAACCACCAAAGGCTTTATAAGAGGAAACATAGATAGCACTTTGTTTATAAGGAAATTCAAGGGTGATGTAATACTTGTACAGATATATGTAGATGATATAATATTTGGGTCTACAAATTTGGATCTTTGTAAAAAGTTTTCAAAACTCATGTCTGATAACTATCAGATGAGCATGATGGGTGAATTAAACTATTTTCTTGGACTTCAAATTAGACAAGAGGTTGATGAAATTTTCATTCATCAAACAAAGTATGTAAATGACTTACTTAAGAAATTTGAGTTTGAAAATTGTTCTTCAATGAAAACACCCATGTCCACTGCCTTAAAGCTTGGAAAGGACACTGATGGTAAATCAGTAAACATTACAGCTTATAGAGGTATGATAGGGTCTCTTTTATACCTCACTGCAAGTAGACCAGGTATTATGTTTTCAACATGTCTTTGTGCTAGATACCAAGCAGATCCCAAAGAATCTCACTTAGCTGCAGTCAAAAGAATTTTCAGCTATCTCAAAGGAACTCCTAATCTAGGTCTTTGGTACCCCAAAGACTCTGATTTTGAGTTAGTTGGATACACTGACTCTGATTTTGCAGGCTGTACACTAGACAGAAATAGTACATCTAGTGGTTGTCAGCTGTTAGGTGGAAGAGTAGTCAGCTGGTCAAGCAAGAAACAGAACTCTGTTTCAACTTCAACAGCTGAGGCAAAATTCATTTCTGCTGAAGCTGCTGTGCTCAACTACTATGGCTGCAAAATCAACTATTTGATTATGACATACAGTTTGAAAACTCACTAATCCTGTGTGACAACACTAGTGCCATTTCTATCTCTAACAATCCGGTTTTGCATTCTAAAACCAAGCATATTGAAATCAGACATCATTTTCTTAGAGATAATGTGCAGAAAAAGAAAGTTTCAATGCACTATATAAGTACTGATGTTCAATTAGCTGATCTTTTTACAAAACCTTTGGATGAGTCTCGGTTCAACTTCCTAATATCTAAACTTGGCATGTTAAATTTGTAACATATTCCTTTCTTAGGTAGTTAATTTAGTGTGAGAAATTAATTTCAGTTGTGTGTGAAATGAAGTACTTATCTAAGCTTCTTCATATCTTATTAATGGTAAATCAGCTAATGATATTCTGTCAGCTGACAACCATCAGCTGATACTATATCTCAGCTTATCAACCACTAGCTAAGACTTAGATGCTCAACTAATTGCATTCATTAGCTGACATTTATTTTATCTCAACATGGACCAGCTGACACTCTCTTTTGTCAGCTGATGATTTTCAATGTCAAAAATTCTGTGTCTACACACTTATTTTATTATTTTCTCATTTGTATTTAATATGTTACTAGGTAATATTTAATCTCTTTTAATTGTCCGTTAATTGTCTGTGTATTTATTATCTATTCCGTTTATCACCTTTTTGCAGAAGTGACAGTTACTTTTTGAAATATATTTTGGTGACAGTTTAGGTTTCCAAGGAAGATATAAAGGTGTTTTCGAGCGGTTTTTCATTTCCTATGCTTTCAAATTTCCAAACACTCTTCTTATATCCGAAATTACAAACCCTAAGCTCTCTTCACTCACAGTTTCTTCACTCTGTAATCATGGTGTCCTTCAACCCTGCTTCTACTCCAAATGCTGTTGCTGGTGAGAACGTGTCTGTAAACTCATAAATCACCATTCGTCCAAACAACTTTCTCATAAATACTGATATTCCCTTGACCAAGGCAAACCAGGGATATGAACCTATAGTCGCATTCATAACTGCTCATCCTTTGTTTCCATGCCTCTCTGCTCATCCTTTCTTTATCTTTCCAAACATCATTGGTGAGATGTGGTACACTGTAAGGTACCATACTGATCAAAACCTAATCACCTGTACCTGTCTCAATGGCACCATCGACATCAATGTTACTGTCAACACTCTTTGACAAGCCATCTCTCTGCCTAACTTGGCCCCTTATCAACCATTTGCTCAAATGGATCAAATTTTGGAAGTTTTACCCCTGATTGGCTACAATGAGGCTGTTACCCATGGTCAGTATAAGTTGTCTGTGCTGGGACACCCATGGAAGTATTTGGCTAGTGTAATCACTCGGTGCTTTGGTCATAAATCTGGAAGTTTTGATCAAATGAACCAAATAGAACTAATGGTTCTGCATGCCTTAGTCACAGGGAGGAATATTGACTTTGCTCAAGTCATATTCTCAGAAATGGTGGATAAAATCACTCTTGGTATAGCTAAGAAGTCAACAAGGACTATTGTTCCCTACATAAGGTACTTAAGCTTGCTTGCACTTCATCATCTTCAATGGGAACAATATACTGGGATAGCTGCTGTTTTGGATACAATGACCATTTCTCAAATGGGTCAAAGGATATTCCATTTGATAAGGGAAGAACAAGGTCATGCCATCACTGCACAAATGCAAGAGCTGATTGATATTGCAGCTGATGAAGAGGATGTAGTGGTTGAAGAAGAAGGTGTTGTTCAGCCTATTAATGAAGAAATGGCTAATGAATCTGAGTCTCCAGATGCTGTTACTGAAAATTCTGAGCACTCCACTGCTCATACTCATGATGAAGCCAGTATTAGAGAGGAAAGATCATATGATGAACCAACACAGGATGAGCCTATTAATCCTGATGCTGAGGATGTTCAGGCAGCAGATAGTGGTGATGAAAGTGGTGAAGATGACAATAATGAAGGAGATGATGACCTTCCTGGAGGTGATGCTGGCTATGTTCATACTGAAAATATTCAAGCTACAACCAGCTCATCTTCTCAAAGAGGGATGCCAATTACTGAATTCCCTTTCAGTTCCAGTTCTACCACCCCACAGAGTAAACAAAGTGGAGGTGCTGCTGCTGGTGATGATGCTGAGGAAGACACAATCTCTGACAATCTCATTCAACTGATTGAGATCAGCAAAACTCAGCACATCTCAGGTATAATCACTACCACTCTTGAGGATACTCATTTGGTTGACCCCACCAATGATAACCCATCCTCTCCTCCAGTTGAAACAACCCCACAAATGCCAAGCTCTAGTGTACTCCCAACAGTCACTAGTTCTACTCCCTCCTACACCTATACTGAATTAAGGGCACAAGAGCTTGTGCATTTTTCACAAGTCTCTGAGGTAGTGTTATCCACACCTATGACCTCAACTCCACTAGTTCCATCTTATGTTGAGGGGGAGCAAATGGAAGTTGACTTACCCCAACTGCCAGTGGATGTGTTCTCCCAACAGGACACATTTGTAAATATAGGACTCCTGCAATCTGGATCACCCCCCAACAGGGTGATGCCATTGAAAGACAGACCTCCTCCCAAGGTCATACTGTGTCTATACCCACATTGAGTCTATCCATACCCTTAGTAAGTTCACAACAGCTTACTACTGTAATAAGGGATACCTCACTGAGTGCAACCCTCACTCATACTCACATGCTTGCACCTGTATTTGATTCATTTCTTACACATGCTACTGCACTGCCTGTCAATACTAGTGGTATAGACCAACCATTAGCACAGGGCACACAATCTATTCCCAGTGATCTTAGGTCTATATACCAAGGTCTAAGTGAGGGACCCCAATCCATTCCATCTACTTCTTCTGAATCCTCCCCTCAAATACTTCAAAGCCTCCTATCTATCTCTCAAAAGATGGATAGTCTTCAAGCCTCCTTTACCTCTTTTCAAACCCAAATAGAAACTCAAATCTCTCATCTAACCCAAGAGGTTGAGTCACTTAAAGCTACCCAATCCCAACCCCAACCCACCCCTGCCCTAGTTGATCTGTCACCCATTCTTCATAAATTGGATCAATTACCTCCTATTTCAAACCAAACCATCACTTCCTTAAACCAAACTATTTCTAATCTTCTTTCCCAACTCCAAACCTTAAGACCTTCCCCTCCTAACATTTCAGTAACCATTCCTGACTCTCTTCTTAGAGTCCCTTCTATTCTCCAAACCATAGCTACTGATGTCACAAACCTAAGCCACTCCTCTCGCCAAAGGCACAGTGAAACCATTCAAGAATTCACCAAAATCACTGATGCTATCCTAAGCCTAAGACAACCTCCATCCTTCACCCAACCTCCTATTCCTACTACCTCTCCTTCACCTTCAACTATCCCTCCCTCTACCTCCACTCCTTCTCCATATCCTTACTCTTTTATCCCACCTTCTGTTGCCAAGCCTTCTGACAACTTTCCTTTTTCATTTGTTGATGACAAAAAGGGGGAGAAGTCAGTTAGAGAACCTTCACCAGACATCATTAGAGAAGCTGTTGATGCCTATACAGCTGAGGCTCAGGCAATACAAGCAGAGGATGTGGATGCCCCTAATGAAACAGAAACTCAAACGAAATCAAATGTTGAGGGGGAGAATTTATCTGAGGGGGAGCAACCTGCTCAAGATGAGCAGAGGCCAAAAAGAAGACTTAAACAAATGGCTAGAAGGAAGAGTGCTAAAAAGCCCAGACAAGATGAATCTTGTGCACCAATCAATGTGCCATCAAAAGATTTTGATGATGATGATGATGAAGATAGGGTGCCTCTGTCCTCTCTGCTCAACTTGAAAAAGCAGAGCCTCTCAACTCAAGCTCCAACAGTCCAAGCTTCCTCTCCAGTACAATCAAGTCAACCAACTCCCAGCAGTACATCAAGGAGAAAAGGAAAGAAAATAATGTCTGCTGAGGAGATTGAAGAAGAAGAAAGAAGAGAGGAAAAGCTAACTCAAGATGATGAGAATCTTAGGAAGTTAAGTGAGCTGGCTGCTGCACTTGGCACCTCAATTGAAGAGGTTCTCAAAGCCAAGGAAAGACACCAGGACTTCACAACTCCTGAAGACCTTGCTGCCATCATAGGTGCTACTGATGATGAGTTGAGAGAATTACAAGAAAAAGAATTAATCATGCTGTCTACTCAATCACATCCAACACAAGTTGCATCACAGCAAGATGATCCTACTACCAAGAAAGTTCCCAAAAGAGGAAAAACTCACAGAGAAGCCATTCAAGCATTGCATGAGTTCAACTTTGGGGTTACAACTAAGAAATCAGAAAGGGAAATCTGAGAGCTCTTGGAAAACAAGAAGAACTTGGTAGATAGGAAGTTTCCAAATCTCATCTCAAGAGTTACTCCATATAAGGGTACAGATGATGGTCCATATCTTAGAATAATAAGAAAAGATGAAAGACATACACATGAGAATGCCTACCTTCATCACTGCAAACTGTTCTCCTTCACTGAGATGACTGAGACTCTGTACCACCTCCTTAAATCCAAAAGTGAAATTGCCACAAGGTTCATAAACAAACTTGAATACTGGATCAGAATGTCTGTCTACCACAGGATATGCACTCATGATCAATTCTTGGAACACATTGATGTGATTGAGGATACCTTCAAGAAATCCTCTAAAGCTTTTGTGCCTGTTGAACAGATTGTACTTAATCCTGATCATCCTTACCTGGCTGCTTATGAAAGTCTGAACACTGCTCTGCCCTCCAACATCGAACCAGAAATGTTTAAGTACATAACTGAACCTGAAAGAGGGATGTTCTTCAAGAACAGAGCTGGTATTTGGAAATTCCTAAGAGAATCTGATTTAGGAAGAGCCCCTAGAGAGCTGATATTTCAAGCTGCAACTTCAACAAGGGGACAGACAGGAAGTGATCACTTTGAAAGTCTGATTCAAGCAAGAGCTGAAGAATTGTTGGCTGCAAATCCTCTGGACAGACTTCTGGATGTTAAAGAAGAACCTTGGTGGGAAGAAAACTGAAACTTCATAACTAGATTAGATGTAATTTCAACTTCTTAGAATAGTTCATCTTCTGTAATTTAGCTTAATTATACAAACTCTGATGTAAATACTTTGTTCTGTAATCAAGCTTGAAACTTTGATCATGGACTACTTGGCTAAAATGCTTGTATAAATGACTCTTAGTAGATAGCTCATATAGTGTAAATATTTAAATAGAAAAGATACCACAAAAACAAAAAATGGTACTTCATAAATGAAAAGATTCCCAAAAACAGAATATCAGGGAACATATATTAAATAGTTACCAAAAACAGATAGTTAGGTAACCAAATTGCACTTAAAAGTTATATCTTTACAAATCCTAGTCAAACTGATTCTTCTTAAACAAGATAAGGTATTGTCATCATTAAATAGGGGGAGATTTTTGGGGAGATAGCAATATTAAACCTAAATCAAACCTGTCTATTATTTAAAATAGGATTTGATGTTAACAAAATCACTTATTCAGTTTAGACTTAGATAAATGGAAAACATGTGTTGTTTTTCATGTTAGACTTAAAGAAAATTGTAAGTAAGAAGTGTCAGCTGAAGTAAACTAGTGTCAGCTGAACACTGAGTATCGGCTAAAGGACAAGCTTCAGAAAGATCAGCTGAGAGGAAAAATCAGTCAAAAAGCATCAGTTGAGGATCTACAATGGATCAGCTGATGGTTCAAAACCATCAGCTGAGGAAAGTTTCAAGATCAGCTGAGCTATCAAAGATCAGCTGACACAATCATATTGATCAGCTGATGCCTCCCATCTGTCAGATAAGGTATTTACTACTTATCCAATCTTTTCTTCATAAGTTGATCATACTCAAACGATTAGCTGAGCCCTTGGGATCAGCTGACAGTTTAGTTTGATCAGTTTATTAGTTACTTTGATTTGTATTGTTAGCTGAGCATTTCGATCAGCTGAGCAAATCTAGTCAGCTGAGTCTTTCACATTTATCCTTAGCTGAGCAAAATTACATTTGCAGTTCAGTGTCTGTTAGCTGAGTTCTTATTCTATATCTTAGTTAATAGCTTTTCTATGTAATATTTTCTTTAGTCAAAGGCAGAACATGTGTTGTTCTTATTATGCCTTAGATCTCTCATTGTAAAAGTACATAGCACTTTTTGGATCTGCAAAGAAACAAAAAGGATAGACATTTATCCCTGGAAAAGGAGAAAGATACTTTTGAAGAGAAGATCTCAAAGATATGCTGCTTCAACTAAGTATGGCTGACAACTCTATACTTGGTAAAGTCAAATATTCAGAAAGCATGGTGTTGATTAAAGCACAAGCATGGAAAGAAAAGTGTAGTTTTCCAAGACATAAAGGTAGTACTTTAATAATATAATAATAGATAGTGGGTAAACTCATTACTGAAAAGTATGGTTACTTTACACACTTTGCTTGTAAAGTTAACTTACCTCTCACCCACTAACTTTATCTATTATAATATTATTAAACCAAATACTTTTATGTCCTTCTCTTTTCATCAACCCGGACACCACTTTGCTTATATATACTCATGCATGGAAACATGCTAAGTATGCGAATAGATAGTTGAATACTGAAATCTCATTTGTTGACAATTAGAAGAGTTAGCATTTTATTTTCAGTATAACAAACTTGTTCATCTGTTGAACATCTTAGACATAAGTTGTTTAAGATTAGCTTAGTCTATGTGTTAGACAAATTTAGTTGCCACCTTTTATTGAACTTAGATTTTCCGCATCTAGTTCATGTAATTCTTGATTCACATCAATAAGAATTATATAAAAGTAAACCGTGTGTCTCTTAAATTTTAATTTGCTAAAGTTTGTATTCAACCCCCTCCCCTTTCTACATACATTTGTTGTTGTAGTATCCATTCGGGACCAACACCCATTGACTCCAACTCCTTGACCGACTTGACAATACCACCCCAAACCGACGCCTCCTTAACGAACTCATGTGACTCGAACCCACCGGACTCCCCATAAATACTTTTTACAACCTTACCCAAAGAAATCCCCCATTAGACTTAAACTTCCAAAACCATTTACCAAGAAGACCCAGGATAAAAGATTTAAGATCTCCAATATTGAGACCTCCCCTCTCAAAAGACGGCGTTGTATCCGCCCATTTAACCCAAACCATTTTTTTATTATCCCCGTCCCCACCCCAAAAAAATGCACATCTCAAACTCTCAAGAGCACGAATCACACAACTCGGAGCACGAAACAACGAGAAGTAGTACAACGGAATACCAGAGAGAACCGATTTGATCAAAGTTAACCGCCCACCAAACGACATCATATTCTTCTTCCAAGAAGCCAACCTCGTATTGAGTTTCTCCAGCACCTTACTCCAATGAATTTTCTTAGACATGTTCACGTTGATTGGAACTCCCAAATAATGTATTACCCCCTCTCCTACTTTGCACCCAATTTTATGAGCCATCGACTGCACCACCGATTTCTCCACCCCTATTCCTATTAGACTACTCTTCTTCCAGTTTATACGTAAACCCGACGCCTCTTGCCAATTCTGTAACATTGCCATCATATTCTTCAAGTTTCTCAAGCTCCATTTACCAAATAACATAGTATCATCTGCATACTGTGAGTGTGATACCACTGTATCTTCTTTCCCAACTCTAACCCCCTCAAATATTTTTTGTTGACAAGCTTTCGGAATAATTACATTTAGACCCTCAACCGCAATCAAGAAAATATACGGTGAAAGAGGGTCCCCTTGTCTCACTCCCCTTTCCACTTTAAATTCTTTAGACGGAGACCCATTAATTAGAACCGACATATACATAGATGAGTAACATGCTTTCAACCACATCATCCATCTTGCACCAAACCCCATTTGATCCATTACATCAAAAACGAAATCCCATTCGAGACTATCGTAGGCCTTTTCAAAGTCGATCTTGAAGCAAAAAAATTTCTTTTTCGACCTTGCTAAATCCCCAATGACTTCACTAGCTGTAAGTATGCTATCAAGCATAGACCTACCTTGTATAAAAATTGTTTGTGAATCCCCAATGATCCCATCTATTACCTTTCTAATCCTATTTGCCAACAACTTTGCTATAATCTTATAATAACACCCAACTAAATTAATAGGCCTAAAGTCACCCCAACTCATTGGGCAAATACATTTCGGGACAAGTGTAATAAAAGACGAGTTACACCCTTTTGAAATCGTCCCTACTTCCCAAAACCAATTTAGACCAGCCATCAAATCCCCTTTAATGAGATCCCAAAAATGTTTTACGAAATCAAAACTAAACCCATCAGGGCCCGGAGCTTTACTACTCCCACAGTCCCACACAGTTGCCCTGACTTCATCTAACGTAAAATGTTTTTCTAATTCTCTTACCTCAAACCCATTAATTCTTTTGAACCTACTAGAAATCGGCCTGATCGATCTGTTCCCTGAACTTTTGAAAAAACCTCCAAAGTGTTCCACCACCTTTGCTTTCAAATGATTTGGATTACTAACCTAAATGCCATCTAACAACAAACCCTATAACTGTTTTTTTCTTTCTCTCCTCTTAACAACTCTATGGAAGAACTTAGTATTTTCATCCCCCTCCTTAATCCACTTGCATTTAAACTTCTGCCTTAACATCTCTACTCTAAGCCTCTCCTTTTCTATCCATTCTTTCCTAAGTTCCAACCACCTAGAATGTTCGGAGGCATCTAACAAGTCTAATTCAGCTTTTGACTCCAATTCCTCCACTGATTTAGCTAACTCCTCAATCTCCTTATCTAACTTACTAAACTAATTGTGACTCTATTTTCTTAACTCTGACCTAACCAACTTGAGTTTCTCCATGAATATACAATCTAACTTTTTTGATTTTGTTTTTATGCTCCAAGCTTTTTTAACCACCTCCTCACACCCTTCTTCTGACAACCACGCATTAAAGAATTTAAAAGGTTTAGGACCTGCATCGACTACTTCCTCATACAAAACAATTGGACTATGGTCCGACCATTTCCTATCCAGCACTCTACCTTTAATTGACGGCCACTGATCCAAACAACCCTCCGAAACCAAAAACTTATCTAACTTACTAAACTTTAAACTTTTTGTGCATACCCTAGTAAACTTTTTATCACCCAAATGGACATCTACTAAATTATTTTCTACTATGAATCTGTTGAAAAGATCAACATTACTAACAACAAAGTTGGTGTTTAGTCTTTCCTCTCTTGACCTTACTTCATTAAAGTCTCCAAAGAGAATGTGATTCACCCCTACTGACATAATAAATTCTCCAAGTTTAACCCAAAACTCCCGTTTCCTGTCCATTACGTGTTGCCCATGGACATTAACAAACATTACTTTTTTAGTTTTATTCACCCACGAACCCATGATAGCAATGTACCCATCCCCTTCACAAGCCACAACATTTTCAAGTAATGAACAATCCCATACCAAAAGTAACCCCCCCCCCCCGCATTACCTATCGCATTCTTATGAACAAAATTAAAACTACCCGAACCCCAAAAATCCTCTATCAATTCCTCTGATATCGAATTTAGCTTAGTTTCCTGTAAACCTAAAATCAGCGGAACTTCCTTCCTGCACAGCTCTTTTATCCAACTACATTTATCTCTTGACCCTAACCCTCTAATATTTAAAGATGAAATTTTCATTGAGAAATAATAACATACGAACCTGAACCGTCCCCGAAGGCTTCTTTATGGAACATTGCCATTCCATGCAAACCCCAATTTGGCACCAATGTCGTTAGTTCGAATGGTGGAGCTTGAGCCTTCACTATTTTCTATTGAGACTCCTCTTCCTCCTTGCTTCATTCTGCTTGCTTTCAACACCTTTTTCCCAATTTTGTATCTTCCGGATTTAGCCCCGGCTAGATTCTTTATTTCTATGATGCTTCTTTTCCCTCTACCCAAAGGAATGAAATTGTTGTTTTCTTCTTCGTCCTCTGGTGTCGTTGTCGTACCTCCCTTCTGTGAATTTTGAAATGTGTCTTTTACCACCGAAACATTGCCTTCGCAAGAATCCTCTTTCCCCTCTGAGTCGTCATCTGGTACTGTTTCGTTATCGAAACCCTTTCCTTCTGTATTAATTTGATATTCAAAGTTTCCGACTTGGCCCTGTGTCACTTGGACCTTCGAATTTGTTTCCCTGCTTTCCTGGCTTATTGGGCTACCATGCTGATTATTTATTTGATGGCCCGTCAATTTTTTGTCTTGACCCAGTCCAACATCGTTACTCTTGATTTTAGACCCCCCCCCTGGGCCCTACTATTCGATCCCACTTCATGACTAGATCCAGTTGCGTTTCCAGGTCCTTTTTCGTGGACCCCATCCTTCTCGTATACATCCTTGCTAACCTCTCAGACTTCCTCCGTCTCTACTTTCTCGAAACCTGTAGCCTCCATCTTCCTTCTCGAATTAAAATCTGTTACCTTTTCCTACGTGTGTACTGACTCCGACCCTTCATTTTCCAGATCCGGCGACTCTCTGGCTTCCTTCCGATTACCTCCATCCATTCCGTCGTCCTCCTCTTTACCGGAGGAACTGCTCGAATTATCAAAGAGCTCCCATTCTTTTGTTGAATCATTTTTTCTGAATCTTCTTCTTCATCGCTAATATCATCGATCCAACCATCCTCCCTCATCAAGATTTCTTTATGTTTTCCTCTTATCTCTATCCTGCATCTCTCTATTAATGGAAATTCGTATGACGTAGTTATCAACACTCTTCCAGACACCAGAGACGATGAACTGTTCCAAGAACAATTCGAGGTTAGCGAAGGTTCCCCCCATCTTGCCGCTATCATTCTGAAATTTTGTTCCGACCAGAAGTTAATAGGAACACCGTAAATTTTCACCCATGCCATGCGTGATCTACTTGAATAGTTCTCCGACCATTTCCGTCCGTTGTCAACCCACTTCCACAGTTCGTCCTCTTTGTTTTTAATTTATTCTTCTACCAACTTTTCACTATCGAACGTCAATAATACATCCATTCCTCCCAAGAAATTCCAGTGAAGTAAAGCAGGGCATATCAACCTCAAAATACTCTCCATATCTTCTAGCATCTCCATATTCTTTACTTTGACCACCATGATGCGTTTAAGAATCGGTTCCAGATCTTTATTAACGGAAAGTCTTTTGATTGTCTCCCACTCCAGTTCTTGTTTTTTAGTTGTATCATTATTTGTGTCTTGATTGTTCTCTTTCGCCGTACATTGAGCTTGTACCCCCGATTGATGTTGTGCTTTAGAACTTTTCCCCTCCATGTTATTATTCTTTCTGGTGTATCCCTCGACTACATCTATAAATCTTCTTTCATCTCTAAGTTGATTCTTTTTACTGAAAATGAATTGTTCTCGGACCTGCTTGTCCCGTCCTATCCCAACTCCAGTCCTTCTATCCTGCTCGTTATACTCCTTTCTTGCCAAATCTGCTCTTATCTTGTAAGTTCCAATCCAAAGACCATTCATTCTTTTTACCACTAATTCTTTGTTAGCTTCACCAATCATTCTAATGAAACCAAATCTCCTCCCATCTTTCAGTCTTCTAGAAGCAATATAAACATCGATCACCCTGCCCATTGTTTTAAACAAAGTCCATAACTGTCGTTCATCCGATCCTTCTGGGAAATTACATACGAAGTATGATGTAGTTTGATCGAAAGTTTTCTTATTCTCAAATCTGCTTCCCATATAGTTCCGTTGTTCATATTTGTTTGTTTTCTGAAATCCGTTTGATGTTCTTCGTGCTCCTTCTCTCTCTCTCTCTCACTCACTCTCTCTCTCCATCACTGGTTTTGATAAAGTTATTGTTGTATGTATAGGTTGTATATTTTCAAGATTAAAGTTCTTTAGCATATATCTCTTATATATTTAGATGGATAAACGAATATTTCATCCTCATATTGTTTAATTTGTAAGTCCAAAAGAAAATTTCAATTCACCCATAATTTTAAACAATTATAGTATTGTTATTCTTTTCTGTACGAATAAAGTATTACCTAGTTTTCTCATTCCGTAGACTTTTAACTCTTTATCAATAAGAAGCACTTTTGGTTTATCATAACAAGCTCTTAGATCGAGCTCGTTGTAATTTATTTAATACTTTCTTAAGCTTATAAACAAGATTTAGTTTTTCAATGTTCTCAAAATAAAGACGTTGAACAACATAAATTCTTTATTTAGAAACCATCTAAAAAGTATTTTTTATATCTATTTGATATACTTTAAAGTCGTGAGCACAATCCTTAATAAGAAGAATCCTTGAAGATTTTAATTTAAGGTCCCGTTTGTTTTACTGTAATGTGAAGGAATGTTAGAATTGAAATCAAATTACGTTGTATATTGCGTTTGGTACCATTATTTAGAAAGGAATTAAATTATTTGCAGAATTAATATTCCTTTAGGTAGAGGATGTCATTCAATAACTTACATAGATAGAACTAAAAGCATTTTCACTCATTTGCATTACGGTGAAACAAATGGAACCTAAGTGTGTAGAGGTGTCCAACTGTGAACGGATCCGTGCTCTAGTTAGACTTTTGATCTAACTTACTAGATATGGAAACCTTGCATAATAGTTCCTAGAACTAGGCTTGTAGAGATAATTACACATACTTTGACCAAGTCAAACTAACTAAGGGTGTGTTCGGTAATAAGTTATAAGGGATTATAGGCGTTTGGGGTTTTTAGTTTTATAATCACCAGCCCTCTAACCTCATTCAGGTGAGAGGATTATTAAAAACGTAATCTCACATAAGCTCCCAAAATAAAAGTCTTTTCAAGTATCTTATGGTTTGGGCATGAGATTATCTATTAATCAGCCCCAACCCTAGCTCCAGCTCCAGCCCCAGTAAGTTTCACATAACATACCCTAAAAACCCTCATCGGTGCATATGCAACTCTATCGACCTAATTACACATGCATCACCAAGTTTACTTCCCTAAGATGGAAAACAAGTTTATATACAAAATGGATAAAGTAATATCACAAGAAAAAGATTGTACTTGATGGAATCATTGCCTAGATGTATTAAAGGCACATATATAGTTGCCAAGTATCCACTAGCGAGCGCCTCAACATCTTTCGGATGCTAGCTTGCGTCTCCGGAACTATAACTCAATCATATCTCGATTCTAGCACTCTAAAAAATCAAGTTAAGATAAGACAGAGTGTTAGTATCAGAATATAGATAGAAGAGTAATTTTTAACACCACTACAAATGACTCTCTACTCCTCTCCAAAAATAGTAAAAGTTATACACTAGTTGCCACCAACCAAAACGACCACTTAGGAGCCATGCAAACTATTTAGTCGTGTGTAAAGAGTACATGCTTTGGTGTGTAACCTGATCATCCTCTTCACTTTTGTTGACTATACATTAGGTCAAAGTCAACTTTTGACTTATGTCTACTTAACTTGTTCATAAAAATTATGAACTTAGTTTCTCGCTCTCTTTACCATCAAATATTAGAGATGGCCAAAAGTTAAATCACATATTCGAGCTAGTATAAAGGGGTTTAATCACTCTGTGTATCTAACCTAGAGATACACAACTCTAACTGATTTGCCGGTCTTTATGTAATTTTATTTAAAAACATTAATACTTTATAGAGAATCAGTTTATGTAAACTTTGAAGTCTCTAGATCTTCAATACCAATTACTGAAAATCATAACAAGTTTGTATCAAATTCTTCCTCAAACTATAAAGCGAATTTTCTTTTTTATATTGAAATTGTCAATTTCAAAAGTCTAAGATTAGCTTTGTATTATATCCTTATTTATATCTGAACCAATGACCCGAAAAAAGTCCAAACTGAAACTTAAAAAAACGATTCAAAAGATCTAAACCGAACAGGAAAATATCCAAACGTAGACCGGACCAAAATTGGACTCGTCCAAACCGCAACTAGTCTGAATACCGGAGTGAACAAAGGCTGAATGATCTTACGAAAAAGCTGGACGAGATTAATTTTGTGCAAGTCGTCTAGTCTAACCTAACCAAGGCTCGTGTATCATGAGATATTGCTAAGCGTACACTATTATATTATGGACATAACTCCACCAATAAAAATATAATAATAATAATATCAAAATTCATCATGCATATAAACATCTCTTGACATATAAGCATGTTAGTCAAGTCAAGGGTCACATGACTAATAGGTTTAGAATACGATGTACGATTGTACGCATCCAAAAACTTTATCCACAGCATCCTAAATATTAATTAGTTCACAAAAAAAAAGAATAATATTTTTGGATTAAAATTAATTAAGATATTAATTCCATAAATAAATAAATCGTCGGTAACTAGCTTCGTGCATAGCATCATCGTCCTAGTTGCAGCACTACTTGCTTTATTACATGAAATAATAATTTGTTTAAAAAGTTGTGGATGGCAATATTTATCAAGTATTTAATTCCTAAAATAATAATTAAACTTGTTACTTTCTAATATATGTTGCCGACATACAACGACACAACTATTATCTTGTAGGCCAGGGACCTTTGTTTAGAGCTGCTATCAAACATAAATTAATTACTTGTATCTTTTCTAATAAAAGAAAATGATGTGAATCACATATACTTAAACTAATTCTCAATTATTTAGTACATACGTCTTATAGTGTAATATGGGCAACAGTTTAGAGTCCATTCATAACTATTAGTTGTTCATATTTAGATATGATATATTTATGGGTTTAGTTCACAAAAATGTATTCAAGTTGACACATTTTGCTATTTTATGTATCGAACTTTCAAATTTATCATTTAATGTATCATACCTTTCAAAGTTACCAATTTATGTATCAAACATACTATAGCAAGTCACATGGTGACGTGGCTCCGGTTTTGATGACATGGATCTGACTTGGCAGCCTACATGTATTATTGTTGTTTTAAAATAATTAAAAATAAAAATATATAATAATAAGAAAAAAGAAAAACAATCTCTGTTCTTAAAAACCCTGCTTCCATTCAAGATTTCATTTGCTTCCATTCACCTTTTTCATTAATTGTTTTGCAGGTAGGGTTTTGATTTCATTCGCTTCCATTTTCGTCAAAAATGCCCCGCCATCAAGATCCAACATCACCACCACCACCACCGTCAAGTTCCGGCTCCACCACCACTTCCGACTTCCGACACCACCATCACTGCCTACGCAAGACACTACCACCGTCGTTCTAGGGTTTCGATTTCAGGTATGGTTTCGATTTCATGTGCGTTTGGGGTTTCTGTTCTGTAGGGTTTGCGGCGGGGTTTCTGTTTTTCATCTTCATTGATTGTTTTGCGTATGGGGTTTCTGTTCTTCATATTCATCCATTGTTTTGCAGATGGGTTTGCGGCGGTTTTGGGTTTTGGGTGTTTGGGTATGGGTTACCATCGTGATTAGGGTTTCCATGTTCGTGATTAACGATTCATCTGATTTAGGGTTTTCACTGTTCTGATTTCGTGATTTAGGGTGTCTGCGATTCATACACATTCGAAGGTTGTTTCAAGATTTTCAGATCTGCAGGTTGTTGGATTTTTTTTCTTGTTTGTGCTTCTTTTTCATGTTGTGCTTCATTTTCAGATCTGCATGTTGTTAATTTTTTTCTTGTTCGAAGAGTTCATGAGTTTCCCAATCAAAGAGATTGTGCGACTTCTGATTCATTTTATGTTCAAAAGTTTCGATTTTAAGTTCTTGTTGATTGTTCAAATCAGTGTGTTTAGATGGATGAATGTTTGATTTCTTTTGTAGCTTTATGAAGAAGATGAGTGTTCTTCAAGATAGAAGGTTAAACATGAATATCATTACAGAAAATATAATTATGGAAACTAATTGCTGACATGGATTTAAATTAAATGAAAAATAAAAGTATTTACCTGCTACATGCTAAATAGGTAACATGATACATTAATAGGTAAGTTTTGGGAGTCCAGTACATTAAATGGTAAGTTTTAGAGTTTGATACACACAATAGCAAAATGTGACAACTTGAATACATTTTCGTGAACTAAACCCTATATATATATAGTGGAGGGTTCATGCGAGAACCGTTGTTAGTGCGAGAACCAATCTCGGCCGTTCCTTAGATATGAGAAGTTTCATGGATGGAGAGCGTGGAGGGATAAAGTGTGGCAGGGTGCATGTGAGGGATTCATGGGTGGGCAATGACATTGAAGGAGGTGGAATTGGACGGCTCAGATTGGTTCTCGTGGTTCTTGCACTAACAACGATTCTCGCATGAACTTCTTCATATATATATATATATATATATATATATATATATATATATATATATATATAGTTTTGTTTTGTAAGTTGCCTATTTTAGCTATTAAGTTATTTAAATTTTATAAATGTTTTTTAATTGAGGTTATAGTTTATTCAAATTCATAAATTCTATATTTATATATTTTCTAATAATTAAGTTAAAGTAGTTATTAAGTGATAGAATATTTATAATAAAATAATTATATGTAATTTGTTGTTAAAATATTTTGTAATATTTAAATTAATTGGCATTGACTTGATATTTTAAATATTTTCTAATTATGGAAGGTTTAGTTACTAAAATGGTATGTATAAATCTCATTAACTCAATGTAATATATAGTTACTTCATTTAATAATTTACATTTAGTTTGATATGAGGGTAATTGTAACACCGTGTTTCACGAGCTTAAAATTAGCGCCAATTTAAACTTTTAAAACTTATTTATCAAAAGCTTGCAGCGAATATAATCACCATTTACAAAAATATCATATTGTTATCTGACTATTTAACATTTCAATTAACAGGTGTTACCACGACTAACGACCGACCATCGGATCACAAGCATATAATTAACAAATAGTGTTCCTCGAAATATACATACTATAATTACCCACTAGTAACCCCAGCTCGCCAGGCCATCAGTCACTAACCTTCGAAAAAGGGAAATCTTGCACCGTTAGCTACAACTAGCTAGTGAGCACCAATTTACACATAAGCATCAATAAGCATGCTATCACATCACATTAAGGCACACAGAGCTAAGCTATCACGTAGCGGTGTGCCGACATGTCAGCGGGATCATATTTTGCGAGGTAGCTAGCCTGGCTCAACAATCCAGGCTGGGGAATTAGTCACAACCAACCGCATTGGTGGGGGAGCGAAGAGCAGCCCACCATCACGTTGACCAGTTCCGGTTTGCACCGAGAACCCCATTTCACAACCAGTTCCGGCTTTCGCCAAGAACCCCCTTACATAACCAGTTCTGACTTACGCCAAGAACCCCATTACATAACCAGTTCCGGCTTTCACCAAGAACCCTATCTTCGTCAAGGAACGGTGGCCTGCAGAGCCGTCACCAAGCGTATACACTCGGTATCGTTAATCCCCTACTTCCAGACCCTATCGGGCCCCCAGGGACCAGTCTACGTGAAAAAAAAATGAATAGGAGTCTTGATCTTTTCAGCATCTTGAGGGTCTTGTGCTTATTGTCTTGTAGTGCCCCAGTAACCTAAGGCATTGATCGCCTTCGGTTATATAATCAATTTAACATATAGAGGTTTTCAGCATCTGGATCCTTGAGCATTGGTAGCATCAGTGGAAGCATATAAGGATTCATCAACAGGAGAGAATATGTTGCTTACTCCCCCTAGAATCACGAACGGGGAAACCCTCCCCCTACAATGTTGCTCTTGATCCTTGACAAAATTTGGGTCGAGAATATGACTTGCTTTTTCATCTGAGTACTTCTCCCCCTAGACTGAATACCTGCTAAAATATGTCTCAAGCAGTAACCAACTGAATAAATCTTTATATCTCCCCCTCATGATGTCTAAAGTCTTTACTGGTCATCATGAAAAATGTTTCAGTTGAGAAACATCAGTCTATTATCTTCTACCACTTGTGAGCCAAAATGGATCGTTGAGGAGTGAATATAGATCAGAAGTGAATACATCAACCAAATCGAAAATTTGAGAAGTCTCGTACAAGAGTATCAACCTAGTCCGGATCACAACAAGTGACATAGAGAATGAAAGACAAGTGGATGCAAACGAACTTGGGACGGATAAGGATTCTATAGTAAGAAATAAGCGTTAAGGAACACAGGGAGCTGAAATCATATTCAAGCCTTTTCAACCTGTATGACTATAGAAAAGGTGACTTTGAACGCACAACGTGAACAGGGAGTCGGATACATCCTTATTCGAAAGCACACAAAAATCTATCAAACTCTTCGAAAACATGAAGTAAACGGATGTTGGTTAAGACAATCAAGCAACGATACACGAATTCTGAAAGATAAGAAAGACAAATGAGAATTCAGAACTGACTGATAAAAGACTACCAAGATTCTAAAGAAACAAGGAATGGATGGCCAAAATCTGGTTTTGAGACCAGATATTGATGACGCTAAGAAAGAAGAACCAAATATCAGTTAGGAAAGGGCAGGATGACTAGACATAGGGTATTAGGAATTAAGTACTTGGTAGTAATGACCCAAAGCTAACCCAAATCTAGAAATATCAGAATGATAACTGAAACTTTGAGAACTCCTCACTCAGTCAAAAAATCCAAACACTTGACTTAGGAATCAAGGTGGCAAGATAAATCAGTCAGAACGACGACGGGGGTTCGGGGGCAGCGCCCCTGATAGCGGGGTCCACGGGGTGGCAACCCCTGGCGGAGTCCAAGGGGCAGAGCCCCTGGCTGGGGTCGAGCTGCAGATAGAACAAAATAAGAACACGGTATAGAGTGCGATTCGGATTGCATGCGATTGGATTAGTGCGATTGAATTTGTGCGATTGGATCTGTGCCATTGAATCGCATTCGATTGGATCCACGCGATTGGATCTGAAATCGAATCGCATGCGATTGGAATCCAGTACGGCTGATAGAGAGCTTGTACTTGGCCAAATTCAACTCAATCGCATGCGATTAGGTCTACGCGATTGAATCTGAAATCGAATCGCATGTGATTGGGTCCATGCGATTGGATCCATGCGATTGGCCAACACTTGGTGAATTTCTTACTAATCGCACATGAACTCAAAAGTGCGGTTGATAGCTATATCACCTGACACAAAACATGTCAAATCTGCCCACTTGTACCTGATTTGATCTTGACTTGTGCAAGTTCCACACTCAAACACAAACACCCATACCAGTACTTGATTTCACACACAAACACCAAAATTTTGGTGTTTTTATCCTTTTTGAAATCAAAATCTCAGCTCTGAAGTGTTCTTTAATTTTCCAACTGTTCTTGACAAAATTTTGAAAGCTTCAAAATCGATCAGATTAAAATCGATTTTCTTGTGGTTGATTCAAGTAACAATTTCGACCATTTCTCTTTTAAAAACCAAACCAAACCCACGTAAAATGATGCCTTCGTAGATGAAACAATAAGTTTAAGGCATGAACAATAAACCTGAGAAAACTTCGATTTTTCTGATTTTTCGTGTATGGAACAGTTGAATATACCTTTTTCGATCAAAGAACAGTAGATGTTGTTTGATTCTCGATCGATAACCCCTATTTTCAGATCATAAGTAGCATCTTGAGTTGAAAAACCCGTATGATCAGCCCCTTTTTCTTCGACGAACAGCCCCTTTGATCTTCAAACTTTGATTTGTTGATGATATCACCCGATAGATCTTCACTCATTTGGCTTTGATACCACTTGTTAGGAATAAACAAGCGGTAGAATGAAGGATTGCTAAGATAACTATGATAGGTTGAGAGAGAATCTCGTTTCACCTTAGAACACACATAGTTTATTTATTAAGAAGTGTGGCAATCTTTACATTTCCTTGTGTATCACAACGGTTATATACCTATAAGGTATATTTACAATAAGCACCCTCAACTATTATTGAACTCCTATTCTATTACAATAATACAGTTATAACGGTGGCTGACCTTAACCAATCCCAGGAACTGTGATACAGTCCCCCAATTGTCCAGACATAACATAATAACACATAACCGATCCAATAAGGATCCAATTGCATGCACAATTTTACACTCTAACACAGCTGATCCAATCAGGATCCAATTACATGCGCAATACAATAATCTAACATGGTTAGTCCAATCAGGATCCAATTACATGCGCATATACATTATCACGTTAGCTTCTGCTCATACTCAATGAGCAGAATACTAAATTACACTTTAAACATAGCACACAATTGTCACATAAATCACAACCCTACATGGGTCTATCTCGTATCACTTCACTTATCTATCGTCACTATTATAAACACACAACTCACGTCATAGCACAACACGACACTTCACCACTTACCTCGCACGTGCATACGTCACTATCACAATAGCACGTTTCAATACATAACACTTCCTACTTACTGAGTCTCATGGGAAACCGGTACTCACCTGGAGTCCTCGCTAAGCAGATACGCCACTCGTGTCTTCCGGTTCCTCAAGCACACCCAACACATCATATACACGCTTTGTTATCACTTACACACAGTACACCTAGGTCAAAACGCAAGTTAAACAAACTGTCAGGGCTGTACCACTGCTTGCGGTCGCAAGGCAATGCCTTACGGTCACAAGGCCCCTTAGCAACATACCTTACGGTCGCAAGGCTATCCCTTGCGGCCGCAAGAGGCCTTTCACCATAACACATGCTTACGATCGCGAGGGTAATACCTTTTTGCCCGCAAGCATGGTACTAGTGTTGGTTACGATCGTAAGTTACGTACCTACGATCGCAAACCTTATTTTCTTCGCCCGTAGGCGGTAAACATTACAAAACAGACCCTTACGGTCACATGTACCATTACATGCGGCCGTATGGACAACGACCAAGGCTTACGGTCGCAAGGACCATACTTTGCTGTCGCAAGTACGACAAACAACCCTTACGGTCGCAAGGATCATACCTTGCGGCCGCAAGGCCCCTCGTTACAGTGTTCTTCGACCCTGTTTCACACAGTTGCTGTAAATCACCATTTTAACACTTTAATCGATTCAAAACTCAGTTATAATCACTTATACACTTTGTTTGACATCCACATACACTTACAAACAAACTTGACACAATTATAAACACTTAGAACACCACTTTGATCCATCAAAATGGTCATCTCCTTCACAAGTTTAAAACTAGGTTTCATATGAAGAATACTTACTAATATGCACAAACACAGCAAAGTGGAACTTCAATTTACTACTGAAATCTCTTGTAGAAGCTTGATTCTTGATCGGATTCTTCAAAACCCCAATAACAAGAGTGTGTGTGTATATACGAACTTGTGTGTTTGTGTGTGTTTTTAGCATCTTCCAGGGGATAAGGAAGCTATAAACCTACCCTGGGGTCTTTATTTAAGACACGGGGTATTTTATTCCCCTTTTCAACTTACAACTTAACGCACGCTATCCCGTTTCAACTAACGGGGATATCTACGGAATCATAACGCGAAACCGTTTAACACTTTATTACTTTTAAATGCGTTTGACACTTTTCACATAATCACTCTAATTAACGCATAACACGCGTTAGTAATTTAAAACACACTAATTTAAGTCAAAAAAAAATAATAATAAAAAAAAAATAAAAAAAAAATAAAAAAAAAATAAAAAAAAATAAAAAAAAAAGTATCGGTATAAATAATCTTTCCCTCGTGTTCGGCTATAGCAAGAGCCCCTTTTTTTTTTTACACAACTAGGCCCAATTTCAGGATGTTACATTAATTTAGTAATTTTAAATTACTTAAATTAAGAAATTAAGACAAATGGTTCAATGCTATATAAGATAGTGTATATATATATATATAGGGGAATGTTCAAATGAGAATGAGCAATTAATTGAGTATAGGAGACTAAATTTTAGCCGTTCATTTTGTAAGTGGAATTCATGGATGGAGAGTGTGGGGGAATCAAGTGTGGCAGAGTGCATATGAGGAATTCATGGGTGAGCAATGACATTGAAGGAAGAGAATTGGAAGGCTAGGATTGAGTCTTTCATTCTCAATTAATTTAAGGTTCTCATTTGAACCTCCCACTATATATATATATATATATGGGAAGGTTCAAATGAGAATGAGCAATTAATTAAGTATGGGAGACTAAATTTTAGCCGTTCATTTTGTAAGTGGAATTCATGGATGGAGAGTGTGGGGGAATCGAGTGTGGCAGAGTGCATGTGAGGAATTCATGGGTGAGCAATGACATTGAAGGAGGGGAACTGGACGGCTAGGATTGAGTCTTTCATTCTCAATTAATTTAAGATTCTCATTTGAACCTCCCACTATATATATATATATATATATATATATTTATATATATATATATATTTATATATATATATATATATAAATATATATATATATGGTGTGCAGCCCACGTACGGGTATTTTTAAGATGATTACAAGTTTTTTCACACGGATGTTTTAAATTTATAAAACGAAATTACAAAATAAATACTACACACGACTCAGGCAAGTATGACCTGGTCAGTAGTAGTATAGAAAGAGTAAGAACGAGTATCGATCCACAGGGATAATTTTGGCAGCTACTAGTATTCAACCATCGTTATTGTTTGGTAATTAAATAACAAGTGATTTTTAGCTTTTTGAATTTAAACTAATTAAAGAAACAAGTTACACTATCAGAGTAATAACAAACGTGCAGATAAATAGATAAAAGATCACTTAGGCTTCAGAATCATCATTGGCTAGTTATGGCAATATTTAGTTTGATTAAGATGTTGATGACTAGATAAAATACATTAAAGCACACAGCATGTTGTTCTATCTAATACTCACAAGTTATATTATCATGTAAATCATCACTCGAGTTATCAAGACTCAGATTTACAATCAAATATAACATGTAAGCATAGAATCAAAAGACAATCACAGATCCACCTAACCATGTTTAAATCCAGCTACAAACCATACACTCTTGGTCAAATGATATGTCTCATAGCCTTCAAAACATAAGAAAGGTGTTAAAGTGATTAAAACATTGGTTAGAATAAAAGAACAACAAACTGAACTGGAATAAAGGTGCATACGGCCACATGTCAAAGACATGTGGTCGCAAAGGTACATGCGATCGCATGTCTTTGACATGTGATCGCATAGATCATGCGATCGCATGGAGACACCATGCGGTCGCATGACTTCTTTTTACAGCAGAATTCATTTTATGCACCAAGGATTGAATACGTACAACCTGAAATGCCATTCAAAGTTATAAGTAGATAGAAAAGAACACTATGATGTTATGAACCCAACAAGACTCAAACCGCGTGTGTTGGATTTAAGATCTAGCCTTACGTTATTTCCTTCAGATATCATCGTGTTTAAGTACTATTTCTAATACTTAACACATGTAAAGCATGAACACGTAAGCATGCACATAGAATCGTAGATCTCTGATTCTTAATGACATTAGGAGTTCATTTCAACATTAACATGTTTAAAAACATCTTTTCAATCTTTTTTATTCTTTTATAGTTGTTATGATCGAATGATAAACTTAAACACTTAAACTTTCGTTAACATGTTAAGTTTGTGTAAAATCACAATATGATGAACATGACCAAAATTGTTATGATCCAAAATGATCAAAGACAAGTTCCAAAGATGCTTTTCGAATGACAACCTTGCTTTGTTATACCATTTCTAGTAATAACTTACACAAGATCTTGATATTGAAAACCATCACCTTTGAATATGCATGGGATGAAATCTTTATGTTTTCACGTAAAAGATTTAATGAAACATGAACATGAACATATTTAACATAAGAACATGGTTAAACACAATTATAACAACAATCAAAACATACTTTTTTATATCAAATCATCAAGAAAAGGTTTATATTGCCATAACTTGGCCAAGAATCATCTTGGCCCAAGTGAAAGAGTTTAGTTACACATGATTACAAGTACAACAACGAGATCAACACTCGGATACATATTAAGAATAGAAAGGTTTAAATTATACCAAGCTATCCCCAGTTGTATACGTGAGCAGAACCTCCACTTGTTTTCTACACCTTTGGGATGTTTTATTATCACCAAATGATAAACTAGGTGTAAAAACACCTTTGTGTGTGTGGTGTGTGTGTAAAAACTAAGCTAAAACATGTGTATATATCTGGAAACGAAAGGAATTTCAGAGAGAAGCTTTTCTGTCGATTTTTTGTGTTGTGTTGATGTATTTGTTGAACTGCAGAAGAGCTGTTTATATAGAGCTGAAACGGGCGTCTTTGCGATCGCATGCAATGTCCATGCGATCGCATGGGGTGACTTTGGGCGGCTGACAAGACATCTCTACATACAGACGATGCCAGGTTTTAAAGCTAGATTCCCAGCCTACCATGCGATCGCATGGCAGTTCTTTGCGATCGCAAGCCTCCACGGATTTCAGCAATTCTTTATTTTTCTTCAGTTCTGTATTCATTTCACTTGATATTTTCTCTTTGAGTCCTTTTTACCTGTAATGGTGAATATTAAACATTTAAGACAATAATTTGTACAATTCACCTTGATTATGGATAAAATACGAGGGTTTTCGATGTGTAAAACATGTATAATTATGAATATATCAATCTCCCCACACTTAAACTTTGCTTGTCCTCAAGCAAACTCTTATGCAACTTAAAATATCCATCGACTTAAATTAATGCAAAAGTATATACTTCTGATATGAAAAGGTCTAAAGGTATAATAGATATTTAAGCAAAGCAACAAGGACAAACTCTCATGTGAAAGATATGGAAAAATCAAAGCAAACTTAGCACGTGCACCTGAATCAAGACTATCATCTGATTTCATGCCTCTCTAGGTGGTCACTCAAACACTCAATGTGTATATCATGGTATGTGTATAAGTGCAATAATGCAAAATTTGAGACTAAGATTAACATAAGCTTGATCACATATCAAATCTCCACCAATTAACATAAACATATGCAAATATCAAGAGGTCTTTATTTGGGTTGTAACGTGGCTAAGGTTTTCAGGGTAGGAATGGGAAGATATAAAGGTGACAAAAGTAAAATTCAGGAACCAAGTTAATGCTGCTGTATTTTTGTGTTAGATTCACCATTAATCCTTTGGATCCTTAGGATTGGTGAAATCTTATAGATCCTATAGTTTCTGTGGATCATAACAGGTATTTGTATGGACAAGAAATTGAACATATTTTTGGTGAGAATACAGTTCATCAAGCTGTAGTGGAATCAAAATAGTCTGAGTGATGGCCAACACCCGGATAACTGACAAAAAACTACTACTCAATGTATGACAAGCTTCAAAAATAGCCAAGGAACAGCTAATCAAACAACCGATCTTCTCATATTTTTTTTTCTTTTCTAATTTTTTTTTTCTTTTTGTTGGTTTTTTGCGTTTTGTTTTTCTCTAAGCTATCTTTTTGGAGATCAAATCAGCAGTATGCAACATAATCGTTACGATTCTAAGAGGAACACTTGGATTTCATGTCCCGCTAAAGCAGTGCATGATCAACTGAAGATCTGACAAAATTTTGTATAACAGCAGTTAACGATAAAATTGGTTCTGAAATTTTTTTTAAAATAAGATTGAATTAAAACAAGTATTTATATTGAGGTTTTGAAATGAAAAGCTAAGGCTCAAAGTGGTGAACTAGGGGAAAATATATAAAAATTGGCTAAAAATAAAAGTGTATTGGCTAAAATGGGTTATCCTAAATGCCTCTGTCATTTAAGTGCAACAGTTTAGTTCATGGTTCCGAAATGCATAGTTATGAGCAAGTTCTGTAATCAAAGCACAATCTGCATATATATGTGATAATTTCATGAGCTAAATAAGAAATTGAAATGTTGTGGCTCGAATGCTCAGGAATTATATTGTCGAGGTGTGGTTTGTGCAATTGAAGTCAAATAATAGGCAGAACTCAAGTACTTGTGCTAAGATAACTTCATGAAAGTTTATACAAGACAAGGTCCTCATATTGTTACTTACTTATAATCTATCATGCGAAAGGATCTAAACATGTCAAAAATGATATAAATTTGCGAAAAATTTAGGACAAAATTTAATTCAAGCATTTAGAGTTTTCAAGAGAATGTTGTTCTCTCTAATACTCACAAGTCATATTATCATGTAAATCATCACTCGAGTTATCAAGACTCAGATTTACAATCAAGTATAGAATGTAAACATATAACCATAAGACAATCACAGATCCACTCCCCTCCCCACACTTAAAATTGTACATTGTCCTCAATGTACAGGCAATGTATATAAACAGTGATGTAGTTTGATAAGTGGAAGATAAGAGATATGAAAACTCCCTGAATCGGTGTTAATAACCGATTTTCAAAAGTGGTATAGGTTCTGAATTTTCTTCCCCACACTTGAGTTGAGCAGCACTCTGTTGAAATGTAACTGTATATTCCGAGTGAAACTTGCAAAACAAGAAACTCAACCACAAGTGATAAGAAGAGAGTGTAACAGAATTATATATGCCAATATAATCAAACAAAGAAGTACATAATGTTTTGATGTTTACAGATAGATCACATAAAGTACAAAACATCAAACAAAGTACCACAAAAACTAAACAACAAAATTAAACTACTAACAAACAACTACAAACTAACTAACTATCCCTAACTACTATTGGGGCGGAGGCTGTGGTGGCGTATTTGAAGTACTGGCCCCAGTATAGTAGTCTCTAAGCTGCTGAGGAGGCTCAGGCGGAACATGGGTGCGGCTGGATGATGGCAAAGCTGCCGCAATATCGATCAACATGCTGGTCACATACTGTCTGTGACGCTCTGCATGCTCGTACTCAAGTCGCTGGATATCCTCTATCCTCCGTAGACGACTCTCTAAAGAACGTAGGCGTGCTCCCTGATCTCTGGCATAACCGTATCTGATGTACGTCTGCCTGTCTGGTATAACCTCCAGCCTAAGGCGGTGTGTCTGATCAGGAGAAGTAGCACGATCCTCAACGTGGTGGCCCTCTTCTTGGCCCTCAAGTACACGTTCTTCCTCATCATCATCATCATGATCATCATCAACCAGTATCCTCCGTCCATATGGTACCCATCTTTGACGCTGATGGTCAAGCAGAAAATATCTATTCTGAACAAGCTCCACCACTCTCATCCGTGTAAACACCTCCATATCTATGGCAGTGGCAGGGGCAGTAAAAGTAAGATCTGCTAGATCCTCTGGAGACAATAAATCCATGCCCGTAGCCAGGTGATAAATAAATCCACCACCATAAACAGCCTGTGTAACACGTGGCCTACTAATGGTAAACAAATGCTGAGCCAGGCACACGGCTAGCTGGCAGGGCTGCTGGTGTGCAAAGCAATACAAATAAAATAAGTCTCGGTGTGTGATGTTACCCATGGAAGAGTCTGTGCGTGCGGATAAGCAATAAGCAATAGCACGATGCAGGATGCGAAAGAGTGGATCCGGAATAGAGCTGCTCTTAGGAATGGGCGAACCATATCGCTCAGTCCCTATCTCTTCCCAATCATCCTGGTAAGATAGTCCCTGGGGGAAGTCGGTAATACCCTCGGTGAAGGCAGGGGACTGTAGCTCATCTCCAGTATATAGACCCATATAAGAAGCAAACTGCCGGAGAGATAACTGTCTCTCGGCTCCAGCAAGGCGGAATGTCAACGCATCCGGTCTATCATAGTCTGTGAGTGGTGAAACCAGGTGTAGGGTGGATAAAAACTCGATAGTAAGCTCTCTACATACCCGGCTATCAATCGATAGTAACCGCCTCCAATGAGGTCCGGTAAGAGCCTCTGCTCTAGCAGTAAGACCAACGGTATTCAGTGAAGCCCAGCGCAAATATCTCAGGTGCGCGTAACCATGCTTGCGTGCCTGCTCTAACAGAAAATCACGACCCTCACGGTCCTCATCTGAGTCGAAGCGGAGGTAGGGGTGAAGTGCAGCGTCTCCTGGATGCTCGATGGGTTCTGCCCCGGGCTCAGGATCAGGAGCTGGGACTCAGGGTAAAATACGTGGATCTATGGTCGGTGGCTCAGGTGAACGTCGTCGTCTGCGAGACATAACTGGAATATATAGATAGATATAAGTTAGGAATGCTAACTATGGTGAAAATGATTCATCGATCGATAACGAGTTGTTCTGTACTGCTGGATTTCGAAACAAAGTTGGTTTGATCGAAGATTTGCTTGAAAACAAAAAACAGCAGTAAAACAGCATCATGCGATCGCATGTAGTATACATACGGTCGCAAGGCAGTGAAATTTGAAAAACCCTAATTTCGAACACATGCGATCGCATGGTATTTCGATGCGGTCGCAAAGAAGTTGTAAAACAGGATTCTTAATCGAAACCCCTTGCGGTCGCAAAGGTCGATCATGCGATCGCATGATCGCGATTTACAGATGACAAAACGCTCGGGTTTCTTTCGATCGACGAATACGCAAAATGAGTCAACCTAAACTTAAATCTAAGCATTAAAGAATGATCTATGAGATGTAAGGAGCATTTTGATACCTTTCTCGAAGAAAATGGAGCGTGGATGATCGGGAAAAGGTTCAATCGCCGGAGAAGATGATCGGAACAGTCGCAAGAGAGAGAAAGTAGTGAGAGAGCGTGTATGCGATGATCTTCTGGTCACATTGGGGTGTATATATAAGCGGACACCCATGCGGTCGCATGCCTAACCCATGCGATCGCATGAGTTAAACTTTTCAAAAAAAATGAATTTTTCATTCGTGTAAGGCGCAATTTCTCGACTTTATACTCACTCCTTACGGATTGATTATGATACACTCTTTCATACTTTGTGCTTGTTTTAGGATAGAGTTTGAGTTTTATTAAAAAGCAACTATATATACGGAAAACAAATGGAAAGACACTACGCGGAAGGGAAACGGAAAGGAAATGTATTTACATACGTATTTACAGTAACACACTATTAGTACGGTGTGTAAGCGAACATTTTAACGCGTTGAAATGCGGAGTGTTTTCCTGTCTCTCCATACTGAATGAGAATAGAATTTAGAAAACATAAGGAGTGATATGGCTGTAAATTGAGGCATGCGTTAGGGATTTCTAGTGGGGCTTAGGCTCGAGTTTGCTTAATCGGAGACTAACCAACTCATCAATCATTGCTCTAGCATTACTATTAGGCCTGAAAACCCTCTCGGCTTTTAGCTTAACAGGATCTTCCCGAAGAGCACTAGCACACTCTGATTGAGAATAAGTTGGCCAATCCCTACAAGCGCCCTCATGAATCAGAGCACCACATTTCCAACACTTCCCAACATGTTTTGCACGCCTTTTAGCCGCACAAAGTGAAGTGCCTCTATGGAATTTGGCATAATTTTGATCTCTCCTTATACTTTTTTCTACTCTCATGACAATATCACGCTGAATTTCAGAAGGTAAGTTTGTGCGTAGAGAAAGACAAGATAGTAGAGTAAGAGAAGTAGAAGAAAGCATCTCCAGTTCTTTTAGGTCTGCCGGTAAAAGACCAAACACACTCGCTAAGGTGCAGTGAGGTGAAGTTTTATGTTTTCAGATGGTTCATCCTGGAGCGGGGTTCCTAAATACCTTTTGAGACGGTGACCATTGACTTTAAATGTTACTCCTGCAGAGTTAGTGATATCAACAGCACCATATGGATACACAGTATGTACTGTAAAAGGACCCGTCCATCTGGATTTTAATTTACCTGGGAAAAGACGAAGACGAGAGTTGTATAAGAGCACACGATCTCCAGCCTGGAATTTCTTGTCCTTCAGGCGAGCATCATGGAATATTTTCGTCTTTTCTTTGTACATCAAGGAATTATCGTATGCTTGATACCTTAATTCTTCCAATTCATTGAGCTGGAGTAGACGATTTTCTGTTGAGATATTTGGATCAAGGTTTAGGGTTTTTAATGCCCAATAAGCTTTATGCTCAAGTTCAACAGGAAGGCGACACGCTTTACCGTAAACCAATTTATAAGGTGTGGTTCCGATAGGCGTTTTGTAGGCGGTTCTGAATGCCCACAATGCATCGTCTAACTTTTCTGCCCAATCTTTTGCGTTATTCCCAACGGTTCTTTCAAGTATCCGCTTAAGACCACGATTAGTTACCTCAACTTGTCCACTTGTTTGTGGATGGTATGCAGTTGAAAACCTATGGTTACCCCATAACGTTTTAATACCTTTTCAAGCTGTGTATTGCAAAAGTGAGTACCCCGATCGCTTATTAATGCTCTCGGAGTTCCAAAACGGAAAAATAACCTTTTTAGAAACTTACATACAACTCGTGCATCATTAGTAGTTAGGGCCTGTGCTTCTGCCCATTTTGAAAAATAATCGACTGCAACAAGAATGTACTTGTTCCCATGGGAATTTGGAAAAGGACCCATAAAATCTATCCCCCAAACATCGAAAAATTTCACAAACTTGGATAGGGTTTTGGGGCATCTCGTTACGTGATGAGATGTTTCCAGATTTTTTACAAGGGTCACAAGATTTTACAAATTCACGGGCATCCCTAAATAGAGTAGGCCAATAGAAACCAGAATCAAGGACTTTTTTAGCTGTTGTGACAGGTCCATGATGGCCTCCTATTGGTCCTGAGTGACAGTGTTCGAGGATGTCCATTGCTTCTTGACCGGTCACGCATCGTCTTATGATTTGGTCGACTCCTATCCTGAATAGATAGGGATCTTCCCAGAAATAGAATTTTAGCTGAGAAAAGAATCTTTTCCTCTGCTGATGTGCGAGACATTTTTCTAATACCCCTGCTGCTAAATAATTTGCAAAATCTGCAAACCATGGGGCATTATCATGTTTATGAAGTGCTAAGAGTAACTCATCAGGGAATGTATCCTGAATGGCATATTCATCCAGAACTTCAAGGTTTGGATTATCAATATGCGAAAGATGATCGGCAGCAAGATTTTCTGCACCTCGTTTATCTTTTATTTCGATATCAAACTCTTGTAACAAGAGTATCCATCTAATGAGGCGAGGTTTTGCGTCTTGTTTTGAAAACAAAAATCGCAAGGCAAAATGGTCAGTGAAAACCACAGTTTTAGATAAAATTAGGTAAGACCGAAATTTATCGAAAGCAAAAACGACGGCCAGTAACACTTTTTCTGTTACTGTGTAGTTCTCCTGGGCGTCTGTCAGAGTTTTACTTGCATAATAAATCGGATGAAAACGATTTTCTTTTCTTTGACCTAAAACTGCACCTACAGCGAAATCACTTGCGTCGTACATTAATTCGAATGGAAGAGTCCAGTCAGGGCTGGTTAAAATTGGAGCGTTATTGAGTTTTTCTTTTAAGGTGTTGAATGCTTTCTTGCATTCAGGAGAAAAAACAAACGGAGTTTCTTTTTCTAAGAGATGGGTCATAAGCCGTGAAATTTTTGAAAAGTCTTTGATGAAACAACGATAAAAACCGGCATGACCAAGAAAACTCTGAATGCCTTTGACATTCGTCGGGGGAGGTAGTTTAGAAATGACATCGATTTTTGCACGATCGACCTCAATTCCTGATTTAGAAATCTTATGTCCCAGAACAATACCTTCTCGAACCATAAAGTGACATTTTTCCCAATTAAGAGCGAGATTGGTTGTTTCGCATCTACAAAGCATCTTTTCTAGATTGAGAAGACAAGTGTCAAATGTATTACCGAAAACAGAGAAGTCATCCATGAATACTTCGACACATTCTTCGATCATGTCATGGAATATTGCTGTCATGCAGCGCTGGAATGTAGCTAGGGCATTGCACAAGCCAAATGGCATTCGTCTGTAGGCAAATGTACCATAGGGGCAAGTGAATGTGGTTTTCTCTTGATCTTCTGGGGCGATTGAAATTTGGAAATACCCAGAAAAACCATCGAGAAAACAATAGAAGGCGTTACCTGCCAGTCTCTCAATCATTTGATCAATGAATGGGAGTGGGAAGTGATCTTTACGAGTTGCATCATTCAGTTTTCTGTAATCGATACAAACACGCCACCCGGTTACAGTGCGAGTGGGAATGAACTCGTTTTTATCATGTATGATCACGGTTAGGGCCGGCAATTCGGGTCGTGTTTGTGTTAAATGGTTCGGGTCGTGTTCGTGTCAACCATTTTCGTGTTACTTTCGTGTCGACCCATTTTTGACCCAATTTAGTTTCGTGTCCGGTTCGGTTCGTGTCACTTAATTCGTGTCCGGTTCGGGTCGTGTTTCCGTGTTGACCTATTTTCGAAGAAAAAACTGATCACTGTTTTCGGTAAAAAAAAACTCGATTTTCGGTCCGCTTTCGTATCAACTTATTTTACGGGAAAATTTCTTTTTATATTTCCTGTATAGATTTTTCCTATTCTTTTATTTAATTTTACTAAACTTCTATTTGATCATTTTAAGTACTTTTTACGTATTCAACTATTCATTGTTTAGATTTTCCATTTATATGTTGTTTTTTAGTTACCATTTAATCACTTTAATTATAAAAATAAAAAGTTTGAACTACCACCAATAATGAACGTAAATCGTAGCCATTAAATAGTCGATAAAAGGTGTATTAGATTAAAATTTTGAAAATAACTCGTCATATAAATCTGACTATTTGAGTATCATTTTAGTTCGATAAATATTTTTATGTAGTTTAGTCACATTTATGAGATAGACTATCTTATAATTATAATAAATTGGAATTATATTTCAAATCAAGATAAAGTTTTAATTTACAAATAAAACTTTGAAATATTTCATTAAAAATAACTTTAAAAAGTTAATTGGGTAGGCGTTTTAAATTTCTAATATATAAATTTTTTATTTCATAAGTTCTTGATTTTCTCCCTCCACTTCACAAAAACATTTCACCTTCCCACCAAAATGGATCTTAAAGTTTTATGATTTTCCCTCCTAAAAGTCAAGCCTCCACATCTATTTTCTCCATCTTCTGCATAGTCATTCCAGGTTTCTGATTTTCCCCCCAAAAGCCCCAAATGATCCAGATCCAGATCCATTTTCTCCCTTTGTCCACAAAGTCATCGGAGTTTTCTGCTTCTTGACCATATTACCGTCGTAGCATCTTGACCACGACGTCGTCGCTGCCATGAATAGCAACCACGACTGCTACAAAGAATCACCACTACTGCCGCTGCTTCTTGACCAACACCGACGCCCCCACCACGGTTTGCAACCATAGTCGTCAAGGTACTTTTTCCGTGTTTTTTTTTGTTATTTGTTGCCTTTTATTTGCAGTTGTTCTTCCCCTTTTAATTGCTGAAATTATGTTTCATTGCTTTATACACATTTAAACTACTACTTCTTGCTGTTTATGTGCCGCCAATGCAAAAAGCTAAATCACTTTTATTTTTTATCATTCTAAGTTGATTATGATTTTTTAATATTTATATTGTTATTAAATAAAATCGGGTTAAACAGGTTAACTTCGGATTATCGTGTTCGTGTCGTGTTCGTGTCGACAATTTTCGTGTCGCTTTCGTGTCAACCCATTTCTGACCCAATTTTGTTTCGTGTCGTGTTCGTGTCGACCCAGTTCGTGTTCGGTTCGGGTTGGGTTTCGTGTCGGGTCAAGAATTGCCAGCCCTAATCACGGTCATACCTCCTTTCTTGGGAACTACTTGGACAGGGCTAACCCAAGGGCTATCAGATATCGGATAAATCATACCCGCGTCCAAGAGTTTAATTATCTCTTTTTTAACCACTTCTTGCATATGTGGATTTAATCGCCTCTGTCTTTGCACACTTGTCTTGTGGTTATCCTCCATGAGGATTTTGTGTGTACAAAAAGAAGGATTAATTCCTATTATGTCAGAAAGCTTCCATGCAATGGCGGTCTTGTGCTTCTTGAGCACAGTTAATAGCTTCTCTTTTTCATTAGAGCTGAGATCTGAAGCTATTATGACAGGTAATTTGGAATCATCATCTAGAAAAGCGTATTCTAGATGTGATGGGAGTTCTTTTAACTCAAGTGATGGAGGCTCGATTATAGATGGTTGAGAGTGAGGTACCTTATCGTCATCAATAGATTCGTATGTTTCAGAAACTAATTCATCTTTAGGGATAACATCAGTGTCTGATTGATACAACTCAAGTTGTGTAAGGTCCTTTGGAAAAGAGCCTTTCTCAAGGATTTGCGTGTCTAGCACGTCTTTTTCAGAAGAAATTGGAATTGTATCAAGATGATATTGATCAGAGATATCAACACAATAAAAGGCATCATCTTGAGTGAATGGTTGTTTCATGGATTTTGGAATATCAAAGGTAACAACTTGATCAGCTACTCTAAGAGATAGTTTTCCATTACAAACGTCGATAAGAGCGCGTGAAGTAGCCAAAAATGGTCGGCCTAAGATAAGAGGAACATTTTTGTCCTCATCCATGTCAAGGATGACAAAGTCAACAGGAAAGATAAATTTATCGACTTTGACTAAAAGATTTTCATAAATTCCCCGTGGATATTTCACAGATCGGTCTGCCAGCTGAATAGACATTTTTGTTGGGTTAGGTTCACCTAAACCTAGCTTTGCAAAAACGGAATAGGGCATGAGATTAATACTTGCTCCTAAATCAGCTAGAGCATTATTAACGTAGAGTTGTCCTATTTCACACGGGATAGTGAAGCTACCTGGGTCGGTTCTCTTCACTGGAAGTTTATTTTGTAAAATAGCTGAGCATTCTTCACTAAGAATGACAGTTGACAGGTCTTCCAATTTTCTCTTATTACTCAGCAGATCTTTAAGGAACTTGGCATACTTTGGCATCTGAGCTAAAGCTTCGGAAAATGGGATATTGATTTGAAGCTGTTTAAAAAGTTCTAGGAACTTTTTATAATGCTCCTCCTTTTGTTCTTTGTTTAATCGCTGAGGATAAGGAATTCTGGGTTGATATTTAGGAATTGGGGGCCTAACTTGTGCAGTATTTGTTGGATGAATCTTGTTATGCACTTCGTTAGTTCCTTTGACTGGGTCCTGTGATTCGGGCCGAATCTGGATTTTCTTTGGATATGGCGGGGGTGCTTGGTTCATCAACCGGGGGCATCGTTGGTGGGACCATAGTGGTACCACTCCTGAGAGTAATAGCTTTAACATCGGCCCTTGGATTGGCTTCGGTGTTACTCGGCAAACCACCTTGTTGACGTTCTGATAGCGAATTAGCGATCTGGCTTACTTGATTTTCTAAGCTTTTAAATGAAGCGTGAAGAACTTTTATGTCATTTTCGTGATGGACGAAACGACTTTCGACAGCTGAGGAAAATCTGTCAAGTAAGCTTTCAATCTTTGATTGAGTTTAAACAGGTTGACGGTTTTGAGATGAACCTAGATTTTGCTGGTTATTATTTTGATGGGAAAATCCGGGAGGGGGATTACTAGAAGTACCTGCTCCGGACTTCCAGGAGAAATTCGGATGATTTCTCCAGCCAGAGTTATATGAGTTTGAGTAGGGATTGTTTTGGGGTCTTTGAGTACCCATGTAATCTACCTCTTCTGTAGAGGCGAAATTGTTGCCAGTTTGGCAATCTCTACTCAAGTGAGGTCCATTGCAGAACTCACATGTAGACTGCACTACATTTACTTTCATTTGGTCGAGCTTTTGGGATAAAGCTTCAACTTGTTCAGTGAGTAAAGTGACAGTATCAACAGGGATGATATCTGCTGTTTTGGGTTGTTTCATTCGAGATGAATGCCACTGATAGCTATTCATAGCCATTTCTTCAATGAGCTCATGAGCTATCTTGGGAGTTTTGTTTGTAATTGCACCTCCTGCTGCAGCATCGATCATTTGGCGAGTAGCCACTGTCAGACCGTTATAAAACGTTTGAACTTGAAGCCACCTTGGTAATCCGTGATGAGGGCATCGACGCAGTAAGTCCTTAAACCTTTCCCATGTATCGGACATGGATTCCCCTTCTTGCTGCTGGTATGATGAAATATCATTACGAAGTTTAGCCGTTTTTGAGGGTGGAAAATATTTCTGAAGGAATTTTTCGGCTAAATCGTTCCATGTAGTGATGGAACCAGTAGGCAAGGAGTTAAGCCAAAGCTTGACTTTATGTTTCAGTGAAAATGGAAAAAGGCGTAAGAGAATAGCGTCTTGGGAGACACCGTTCATCTTGAACGTATCACAGATCTCAAGGAAATTCTGAAGATGATGGTTAGGATCTTCTTCAGGTAAGCCGTTAAATTGAACTGTGTTTTGAACCATTTGGATAATGTTTGGCTTAATTTCGAAATTGTTGGCGGTGACAGGAGGACGAACGACACTTGCGTGTATTCCAATGAGCGTTGGACGAGCATAATCTCCTACTGTTTTGGTATCTAAAGGTGGTGGACCTTCAGCCATGTTGTGAGTTTGATTACGAGCAGCTCGTCTACGTGCTAAACGTCGGCGACGTCGAAATTCTCGCTCAGGCTCTGCGTAAGGCTCAATATGCTCAATTGTTCAAGAGAGAACAAAAGAGATAGTTTGGATGTGGCGGGGAAGTGAAAAACTAAAGGAAATTAAAATACAAGAAAGAAAAACACACAACTAAAAGAAAGGAAATAAAACAGTAGATCACTAAGAAAGGAAATGATTTCTCCAAAGTCTGTTTATGGTGTTTCGAATGGAATTTTGTTGTTCCCTTAGAAGATGAATTTGTTCGTATATATTTATGACTTGAAGGATGTCAAATTCATATTCTAATTCGTAACTTAACAACAGAATTTGATTTTCAAGGAGATCAATGTGATTTTGATAATTACTAATTCTCCTATGAAGGTTTTCTAAACGAACACACATGATTGAATATAAATGACTGAAGGAAAATTTTTAAAAACTAACCAGTATGAACTGTTCTCAATTGTTCAGTAATTTGACGTTGAACAACTGCTTTCATGAACTTCAGATTATAGATATTGATCTGAATTTGTCTCAACTCCTCCTGGTTGGTGGTGTGTTTTGTTCTTATCTCAAGTTCATCGATACTCTGATTATAGACTTTAATTTCGTGACGATAATACTTGATTAATTTTCGAAATTTTTCTGCGTGAACACACATGAGCGAAACAAATTTTTAAAAGAAAATAAAAGATTAAAGAAATTCAAAAAGTTAGAGTACGGGACAAGATTCTTTGTATATAACATTCGTGGAGATAGATGAGGTTACGTCTTTGTCTAATAACGTCTCTCCATCTTTCGATTTCTTGTGGGTTGTTTTCAGATTTCAAATATTCTTCGATAGATTTTATGAGGGATTCATATTTTTTTATCTGTGTGCGATGAAACTTAACCCTCCTTCGCAGTTCAGCAGTGTATACACACATAAGTGAAAGGAAAGAAAAAGAAGAAATGGGAATAAAAAGAAATACGGAAACTAAAGTATGCTAAATACTAAACAAGTAATAGATAATAGATAGGGATAACAAAGATAAAAACTGTAATTTGACTAAATGATGGGCATGTTTAGAATAAAGTTGATATTACAGTTAGTTATCATTATTGCATGTTGCCAAAATTCTATTTCACCTAAAATTAATTCAAAGTCATCTAGATTGTCTGTAGCTAAAGCCATTTGGGTAAGGAGTTCAATTTCAACTTCAAACGACTTGAGACAATCTTGACAAAATTTATACCTTAATTTTAGCGTTTGAGAATAGATACACATAGTATAAGAAAACAGAAATTAAAATAACAGGAATTAATAAACAAAAACCAAATCAACAATTAGGTTTTTTCTAATATTGCCAAAAGGATCCCCGGCAACGGCGCCAAAAACTTGATGTGCAGCCCACGTACGGGTATTTTTAAGATGATTAAAAGCTTTTTCACACGGATGTTTTAAATTTATAAAACGAAATTACAAAATAAATACTACACACGACTCAGGCAAGTATGACCTGGTCAGTAGTAGTATAGAAAGAGTAAGAACGAGTATCGATCCACAGGGATAATTTTGGCAGCTACTAGTATTCAACCATCGTTATTGTTTGGTAATTAAATAACAAGTGATTTTTAGCTTTTTGAATTTAAACTAATTAAAGAAACAAGTTACACTATCAGAGTAATAACAAACGTGCAGATAAATAGATAAAAGATCACTTAGGCTTCAGAATCATCATTGGCTAGTTATGGCAATATTTAGTTTGATTAAGATGTTGATGACTAGATAAAATACATTAAAGCACACAGCATGTTGTTCTATCTAATACTCACAAGTTATATTATCATGTAAATCATCACTCGAGTTATCAAGACTCAGATTTACAATCAAATATAACATGTAAGCATAGAATCAAAAGACAATCACAGATCCACCTAACCATGTTTAAATCCAGCTACAAACCATACACTCTTGGTCAAATGATATGTCTCATAGCCTTCAAAACATAAGAAAGGTGTTAAAGTGATTAAAACATTGGTTAGAATAAAAGAACAACAAACTGAACTGGAATAAAGGTGCATACGGCCACATGTCAAAGACATGTGGTCGCAAAGGTACATGCGATCGCATGTCTTTGACATGTGATCGCATAGATCATGCGATCGCATGGAGACACCATGCGGTCGCATGACTTCTTTTTACAGCAGAATTCATTTTATGCGCCAAGGATTGAATACGTACAACCTGAAATGCCATTCAAAGTTATAAGTAGATAGAAAAGAACACTATGATGTTATGAACCCAACAAGACTCAAACCGCGTGTGTTGGATTTAAGATCGAGCCTTACGTTATTTCCTTCAGATATCATCGTGTTTAAGTACTATTTCTAATACTTAACACATGTAAAGCATGAACACGTAAGCATGCACATAGAATCGTAGATCTCTGATTCTTAATGACATTAGGAGTTCATTTCAACATTAACATGTTTAAAAACATCTTTTCAATCTTTTTTATTCTTTTATAGTTGTTATGATCGAATGATAAACTTAAACACTTAAACTTTCGTTAACATGTTAAGTTTGTGTAAAATCACAATATGATGAACATGACCAAAATTGTTATGATCCAAAATGATCAAAGACAAGTTCCAAAGATGCTTTTCGAATGACAACCTTGCTTTGTTATACCATTTCTAGTAATAACTTACACAAGATCTTGATATTGAAAACCATCACCTTTGAATATGCATGGGATGAAATCTTTATGTTTTCACGTAAAAGATTTAATGAAACATGAACATGGACATATTTAACATAAGAACATGGTTAAACACAATTATAACAACAATCAAAACATACTTTTTTATATCAAATCATCAAGAAAAGGTTTATATTGCCATAACTTGGCCAAGAATCATCTTGGCCCAAGTGAAAGAGTTTAGTTACACATGATTACAAGTACAACAACGAGATCAACACTCGGATACATATTAAGAATAGAAAGGTTTAGATTATACCAAGCTATCCCCGGTTGTATATGTGAGCAGAACCTCCACTTGTTTTCTACACCTTTGGGATGTTTTACTATCACCAAATGATAAACTAGGTGTAAAAACACCTTTGTGTGTGTGGTGTGTGTGTAAAAACTAAGCTAAAACATGTGTATATATCTGGAAACGAAAGGAATTTCAGAGAGAAGCTTTTCTGTCGATTTTTGGTGTTGTGTTGATGTATTTGTTGAACTGCAGAAGAGCTGTTTATATAGAGCTGAAACGGGCGTCTTTGCGATCGCATGCAATGTCCATGCGATCGCATGGGGTGACTTTGGGCGGCTGACAAGACATCTCTACATGCAGACGATGCCAGGTTTTAAAGCTAGATTCCCAGCCTACCATGCGATCGCATGGCAGTTCTTTGCGATCGCAAGGCTCCACGGATTTCAGCAATTCTTTATTTTTCTTCAGTTCTGTATTCATTTCACTTGATATTTTCTCTTTGAGTCCTTTTTACCTGCAATGGTGAATATTAAACATTTAAGACAATAATTTGTACAATTCACCTTGATTATGGATAAAATGCGAGGGTTTTCGATGTGTAAAACATGTATAATTATGAATATATCAATATATATATATATGGGACGGTTCAAACGAGAACTGTTATTCGTACGAGAAACTGCAAGAACCAATCTTAGCCGTTGATTTGATAAAATCGAATTAATGGATGTGGAGCGTGGGGGGATCAAGTGTGGCAGGGTGCATGTGATGAATTCATGGTGGGCAATGACATTGAAGGATGGGGAATTGGAAGGCTCAGATTGGTTCTCGTATGAAAAGAAGTTCTCGTTTGAACTTTTGCATATATATATATATATATATATATATATATATATATATATATATATATATATATATAGAAACTCCCAAAAACATAGAACCTAAAGAAATATCCTGATAATGACATGTGACATATTGATTAAGGGCTAAATTGGAAAAAAAAAACTCACGCATGCATGCAGACCATCCAGCCAACCATAAGAAAACCCAATTTAACTTTAAATTCTCATAACTCATTCGTTTTTAAGAATTTATGCAAGAAAATTATATCGTTAGATTCAGTTTTTCGTCATCTTTCAACAAGAATAGGCTTGATATAGTTCTGAAACTTTTTTTTCAAAATGCAAAATTTTCAAATTTTGCATTTTCATCTGGGTTTTATTTCAAAAATGCAAAATGCAAAAAATCAAAAAAGGAAAATATCAAATATCATGCAAATACTTCGAAAATACAAATCATGAAAATGTAAAATACAACCCACTACTCTCATCTACATTTCAATAAACGATTAATGATTCTTCTGAAACGTTAAAAGACATCATGCATATTTTATTAGAACGCGCGGAATGACTTTTATATATGCATGCATGAGCGGAGGTCTTCGTTAATTATATAATAGTCATAGAAAGTTACTAGTATATCTATTGCCATCGAATAGATATACAATTATTAAATAAGGCTTTGGCAATAACCAACAAACAGATAACGAAGTTTGATGAAGAAAAATTGTAGCATGAACGACTCATGTGAACCCTTAACTAATTTAGTATATTTATTTAAACTATCTAAGCAACCCGTGTATCAACACGGGATGATATAAGTTAATTTTAAATTTATATAGTTTTAAAGAGTTTTAAGACGTATAGTAAAAATAATTACAAAGCATAGATATGAATATAAAATTTCGTAAGAAATGAACAATCATTACAGAATTTTGAAATTCATACATAAGATTATCAATAGATTTTTTTTAAAACCTCTTTATAAACAACATTCATAGTTTTATTAGTAGGGTTTCCTTAATCATCGCAAATTAAAACTTTAAACCTCTCTTTACTCTTCACTCAAGAAACTGTCACATATAACTGTCCATGAGTGAAAACGTGTCTTTTTAGTACTTTTTATAAATACTCTTTTTTAAGAAATATAAAGTTACATTACACGTCTAAAAGTTTTAGTATAATATTAATGTGTTTCTCGTGATGAAGTTTTATCCCGATATTATAAAACCATTACTATAATATTATTGTTGATGTTGTTTATAAGCGACCCGTGTATCAGCACGGGGATGATATAAGACAATTTTAAATTTATATAGTTTTAAAAATATTAACACGTTAAAAAATTAGAAAACATATAAATGAATATAAAATCTCGTAATAAATTATAAACATTACAGAAGTTTGATATACATAAGATTATCATAATACTTTCTATAGATACTATTTATAAACAACATTCATGGTTTTATTAGTAATTTAATGCACACACAAACTAAGCTATTTAATTTGAAATGGGCTAATGACATGTCTAACTTGGGTATTTTTCATACTTTTATAATTGTTGCCCCAATTCACGATTTTTTTTTTTTTTTTTGAATCTACTGAATGTTGTTTTTTCCTTTTTTGATATCAAAGATAACTTTCACAGTTGATTTGTGAACTCACTACCTCGCATTTACTAAATGAATTGCACACAAAATCAACGAATTTTACTAAGAAAGAATAGGAAATTAGAGATAAAAATCAACAATTTATGAATCTTCAAACACTTATATATAATTTTTGTTTCTTAATCTAGCTTTTAGGTAATTCAATCACAGAATTTCATGAATCAGACAAATGAGATGTGTTAGAATAGTGAAATTAAAATGGAGCTTACGAAAGGATCAACTAATTTTTCTTTCTTTCCTGTTTAGTAACATAATTGAGCATTGAAAATTTTATTTTAAAACTTAGGACGTTATTATAATTGTATTTTTCCCTTTGACATATGAATGATAAGATTGACGTGAATATCTAAATGACGTAAATTCAATTTATTTATATTCTATTTAGAAATGACAATAAGTATATATATAATTGCATGCCAAACTAAGAACAAATGGTGTGGTTATAAATATTGAACAAACTTATAATTTGAAATTAAACATACCATTAGATATATGATTTAGAGGAATCCGTGAACTTTTTCTATCACTTTCAATTGATGTTGAACTGTTATGAACAAAGTTGTCATATGTGAAATGAATCACCTTTGATTTTTTTCCTTTCTTTTGAATTCCTTCCCAATGAAGGTCGTTTTGGAGCCGACGAAGAATGTTGTTTATTCTCCATAGTTAATAGCTATCAAAAAGAAGAATTATATATTAAATTAGCATATGTGAATCGTTTTCATAAAATTTAAACATAACCTTTTATCTGAAGAATAATAATGAAATGGTGCATTTTGATTGATAATGACAAATGACAAATGATTATTAAAGATCACCTATTTATATCATCATCTATTTTTTAAAAAAATTTAAAAAAATATTTTCCCACCATTACAACATACAATTTTAAAAAAAATTCTTAATCCTTTAAACTTAACAAATTTACTTAATAATAGGAACATTCAAAAGGGATATATTTTGTTATAGTTCAAATGGTTGAATTTTCAATTAAATTCAAATTCAAATGGTTGTTATATTATCCATGTATATCTCATCGACTACATCCTTTTCCATTTTGTTTATATTTTCAAACTTAATCTATCAATTATTATTTCATTTAAATCACATTTTAATATTTTTTAAATCTAATTCTAAAAATAACTTCCTTACCAAACAAAGTGGAGTAATTTTAAACCAATTAAATACACGTCAATTAGAAATATGTATTCAATTCAAATTTATATATATATATATATATATATATATATATATATATATATATATATTATTATCTTAACCACGATTAATTCAAATATATATTATTACATTATCCAAGATTAACAAACACATTAAGTTTGTTATAAAAAAATTTCCCTTAAAGGATTTGATGGAATGTGACGTAATAACTAATATATTTTTGATTTTCTTTAAAAAAAAAATCAAGGGCTATGATTAGTGGAGATTTTTTTAGAGAAATGGTTGATGGTGTAAGTAACCCTTTTCTTTTAATAGTTTTATTTTTAATAGTTGCTTATATAAATGATTCTTTAATTTTTTATATTGATTGATGCACCTTTGTCTGTTTTAGAAGTTATCTATTTTTATATAAATTTATCTTAAATAAAATAAAATTTAAAAAAAAATTTTAATACTTTTTATCGAAAGACCGATGAATCAATTATTATATCGACTATAATACGTAGATAGAATAAAAATACAAAAAATATAAATTATTTTATGAATAACCTACCCACTACTATTAATGGATAACTAACAATTAAAAATATACTACTTTAAAAAAAATGTCATATTACAATAAAATTTATACCAAAACGTAGATAAAAATGAGACGGTCGCAAATATATAATTTTATTTCTCTAAACAAATTATATAATAAGTTATTAAACATATTTTATAAACAACCTATAATTAATTATATTAATATACAATTTTTATAAAACTCCCTCACATTTTAATAAAAGCCCCTAATATATTTTATAAAACCCCTCAGAATTTTCACAATGCCCCTCTTTCAATTCTGAATTCAAATCGAAAAACTTAAGGATTTTTTGCATTTTTGAAGTCATCATCAGCCATTTTTCGATTTTTTTTAATTTTATTGTTAAAATCAAGGGTTGTGATTGGTGAAGAATTTTTAGAAAAAAGGAGAAACCCTTTTCTTTTAATTAGAATATAAGATACATAAAAAAGATGTAAAAGTATATTTATTTAACTCTCAATAATATATATTGATCGTAAAGTCACACTATCTTTGTATTCACGATCACAAACTACATATTTAATAAAAATTAGTCCAAAATGCAAATTACATATTAAAACCCAAAATGCAAAATCCGTATACAACACTATATGCAGCCCAAAATGCAAACATAATTTGCATTTTTTTTTTTAAATTTAAAAAAATATGGGAAGAGTGGTCATTTTTGAAAGAGGATTAAAAAACCAAAAAATTGGTATAATTATTTTGTTTAAATTCACAAAACTTAAAAAGTTATGACAATTTAAAATTTTTAATGGTATTTTTTTTAAAATCGTGGGTTTGTTAACGCGAGAATCGTGAGAACCAATCACAACCGTTCCTCGGATATAGGAAGTTCATGGATGGAGAGCGTGGAGGGATAGAGTGTGGCAGAGTGCATGTAAGAAATTCATGGGTGGGCAATGACATTGAAAGAAGGGGAATTTGACGGCTCGGATTGGTTAATGTGGATAGTGTTACCATTTTCATCTGAAAAAATGTTATCATTTTCAACTGAAAAATGTTATCATTTTCGTCTGTAAGTAGTCTATTTTTATCAATTTCATCTTGATAAATGTTATCATTTTGAATTTGTATACTTTTATCATTTTCATCGGGAAAATTGAAAATTATCATTTTCAATTGGATAATGTTATCATTTTTTGGTTGCTAGGAGAAAGTTATCATTTTCGGCTGGAATTAATCATTTTCGGCTGCTGGAAGCAAAAAATAAAGGGGGCGTGATTTAAGGGGTGGATAATTTCCATAATACACTTTCTTCTATAATTAAATCTTATAACTGTTTACTTAATTACAATAATGTCATTATTAGGTATGTTGATTCTATTTCTCTCTCTCTCTCTCTCTCTCTCTCTCTATATATATATATATATATGAGTTAATTGCACCAATGGTCCTTTAAATATTCTAAAATTGTGACTTTAGTTCTTTTTTTCAAAGAATTGCAAGGATAGTCCTCTAACTATCCAAAAGTTGCACCGATGGTCTTTTTTTTAACGTTTTCCGTTAATTAATTCCGTTAGTTTTTGTCAATTGACTATTATACCCATTATCCTTATTTTTATTTATTTTCTTAATAATTATATTATAATAATATTATAAAAATTAAAAATCACTGAAAACAACCCCCTCACTCCCTTTAATCTGTCAGTCTCTCTCACTCTCTCATACTCTCTCTCTCTCAAACTCTTCTCTCTCACTCACCGGACCACCGCCTCCCCTACCCTCTACCTAGAACCACGTCCTCCCAACTTCTTCCGCCCATCAACACCTGAACGCCAACAGAAACACCACCGCCACCGACGCACCACCACTATCTCTCTACTGACCTCCCTCACCGCTCGTGACCGCCGCATATGACCACCGACACCTCCATCATCAGCGACCGATCAGGGTTTGGTATGTGTTCATATCTAGGGTTTGGTCTGTGTTCAGATCTAGGGTTCTGCCGCCTCCTGTCTCTGACTGCTACCGCCGCCGGCAGCAGCTTACAAACAAGATCTTCAACAAGTGACAACCACCGATGGCAACAACCACCGCCGTCGTCCACATCACACCAAAACCATAAATCTTTAATTGATCGATCTCATCATCACCGCACAACCGCCGCCACCCCCAAAACCCGACATCTTCACCACTGCCATCGCCTCTCTCCTACGCCCTCGCCACAGCCTCATGTATCGTCATCACAGCCACCACCCTCAAACTCTAGATGTGACTCCGCCACCCTCAAGCACCGTGGGTTCAACCTTTGGGTTTGTTTCAGATATGTGTTTGTTCTCGAGTGTGATTTTCAAGTTTTGGTTACCGTAGCTTTGTTCTTGTGTTACATCAATGGAGGGTTTTTTTCTTAATTGCTATTTCCAACTTTTTGGGTTTCCAATGGAGTTGCAGAATGCTTTCTAGGCGGTGGTGGGTGTGGGACGGTGGTTTACTGAGAGAAAGAGGAGAATGTGTGAGAGAGGGAGGAGTCTGTGTGTGTGAGAGAGAGAGAGTTGAGGAGGAGAGAGTTGACAGATTTGATGTGAGGAGAGAGTTCACAGATTTAAAATATTATTTTAAATTAATTAAAATCTAAAAAAATGGTAAAAAGACCTAAATGCCCTTTACTTAACAGATTTGATAAACATAAAACGTTAAAAAGGACCATGGGTACAACTTTTGGGTAGTTAAAGGACTATCTTGCAACTTTTTGAAAAAAAGAACTAAAGTCAAAATTTTGGGATAGTTAAATGACCATTGGTGCAATTAACTATATATATATATATATATATATATATATATATATATATATATATATATATATATATATATATATATATATATATATGTATGTATATATGGGAGGGTTCAAAGAAGAACTGTTTTTCGTACGAGAACTGCGAGAACCAATCTTAGCTGTTGATTTGATAATGTGAAACTCATGAATGTGGAGCGTGGAGAAATCAAGTGTGGCAGGGTGCATGTAATGAATTCATGGGTGAGCAATGACATTGAAGGAGGGAAAATTGAATGGCTCAGATTGGTTCTCACAGTTTTCGTACGAAAAGCGGTTCTTGTTTGAACTTTTGCATATATATATATATATATATATATATATATATATATATATATATATATATATATATATATATATATATATATATATATATAAAATCAACCATTCAATTTGTAATTAACTATTGATTTGGACATCGATTTAAAGGTTGCTTAAAAAATTAGCACGGTAACAATTTTATAATTAATCATAATTTTATAATGTTTGACATGTTTCATATATGAAACAAAGTATGTTTTATATGTGAAATTACATTTGTTTGAGCCCAAAACTATAATTCGGAGGAGAAAGAAAAAAAAAGTTCAGTGTACACATGGATTTCACAAAGATCAAAGGAAACAAAATAATTGCTTTCGATTGAGGCACATAAGTCATTAAGTCATATAGATGACGACTCAATAATCAAAATGAAGGCCCAAGTAGATTTCAAATATATAATAGTCAAAATCATTTGCCCGTTTGGGAAAAACCCAAAAATTCATCGATTCAGCAAAAATCGTTTATCAATTTGCGACTTTGAGAAGAAATTATCCAAAATCGTTTGAACATTTGGCTATTTGAAAGGAGATCAGATCACGCAATCTTTTGAGAAAAAGAAACAAAATCAACAATCATAATCGAAAGATGAGACTTAAGAGTTTAAGCTTTGAGAAATAAATGAAACTAAAGGTATTAGATTTTAGGGTTTCTGATATCCAAGACAACACGACTTGATTGAAATAAATACTATTGGCTGAATGGCTGCAAATGTAAACTTGATATGGGAATCAACTTTACTACAAAGAATTAACCAACATAGAATTAAGATATTCAAGATAGATTCGTGACTTGAAATCTTTAACTTTTTAAACAAGTGTAAACTTATTTAAATTTTTGTTTCATATTCCTAGTTTAACTATTATTAACTGTTTCGATTTTAGTTCCTTTTTTCTGTTTTGTTTTGGCTAAATCACCAGTTAGCTTAGTATAATTTATTAATTAATATTTAAATATTGTTGCTTAGTTTTGTTACTCAATATTATTATATATTTAAGCTTTTTTTTATATTCTATGATCTTTTTTTATGTTGTGGTCCTCGCTCCGAAAGAGTTATGTTATATTTTCATGTTTTTTTCATACAAACTTAAAATATTTTAAAATTTTAAATAGTAATCAAGTCAGGACCGTCTTAAGGGTCGGATAACCGCCCAGGACCCATAGTTAGATGGAGCCCATGGTTAGTATAGTGTCTTATATACATGCATATGTAGCTACGTTTATTAAGCTCGAATATACATAGAGATAAGGGAAAAGGCCGAATTTCTTAGACCCAAAATCTAAAACACAAAATTTAAAATTAAAATAGCAATTGGTTTGGATATCTCGGACCCATAGCAATCGCATTTGGGAAACGAAAGCAAAATCAATGTTGGCGCAAACTATATGTCTATGAATAAGAAGTCGAGTGGTGGGGCGAGAGTATAGATGATTGGTCTCATCATTTATAATTGGTTCTCCTTTTGCCCTTATTGATTATTAGTTAATTAATTTATTTTAGAAATTTGAAATCACTTATCTACTTGAGTCATTTGTTAATTAGTTATTTAAATCACTTGATATCAACTATCAAGTTTGTTGGTGTCACATATATGAAATTTTGAAACACTTGAAAATGAGCTGAATAGTTTTGATAATCGGTTAATTAGTTTAGTAGTTAAACTGGCTACTTGAATCATTTGATACCAAATTAATTGATGTGTGTACTTGCATAGTTGATCATTTGATATCAAGTTAATCAGTTTGTATACTTGAATACTTGAATTATTAATTTTATAGTTAATTAATAATCATGTTTTTCAAAACACATTTATCCTATAGTCAAAAAAAGAAAGAAAAGAGAAGAATTTGAACACCTAAAACTAGGGTTGTAAACGAATCGAATGTTCATAAGCCGCTTCCGAAATGGTTCGGCGGGAGGTTCGTTTATTTTGTTTGTTTAATAATTAAATGAACATGAAAAAGATTTTCCGTTCGTTTAAACGAACAAAGCTCTTGTTCGTCAACTTATGTTCCTGAACGTGCGGTCATTTGTTTGTTTATATATATACATATAAATGTGTGCATTGGTGTGTTTAAATATAATGTTTAATTGTGTTTAATAATATTTGATTTGCATTATAGTGTGTGTTCTTTAGTTTACGTTTGTTTATCAATTAAATGAACGAACAAAAATGTTCACAAACCAACAAATCTCTAAAACAGTTGAACACAAAAGCTCGTTCGTTTATCATTGGTGTTCGTTTCTTTGTTAAGTTAAAGTTAACTGACAAATACGAACACATATTTCCGTTCGTTTATCCATTAGTGTTATTTTAATTGTTCTACTAAAGTTAAACAAACGAACATGAACAAGCACTTTTCGTGTTCATTCGGTTCGTTTACAGCTCTACCTAAAACGATCTCAAAGAGAGTCGCTGGATAAATTTATAAAAAATTAGAAAACCTAAACAATTGTAAGTTTATTATTCAACGTTTTTATATATTTAGTTTGTGTTTGTATATTTTAGTATTCTTAGGGGCCATTTTTTAGTTCCGTCCTGGACCCCTAAAATGTTTGAGACGGCCCTGAATCAAGTTTTAATATAATCCTATTATAATAAATTTTCTTATAAGATTAAAATTAAGTATAACAGTAATGAAACATGTTTACTAATATTTAGTTAATCATGTCATTTTAGGTAAAACTGAAAGAAAGTTAGGAAAGAGAGGTATTGAGATTCCATTTATTCTATGCTCAATTTGTAATCTCAAGATCGAGGATGTCGCTCACGCTATTTTCACCCGTTCGGAGCTGACCGATGTTTGAAAGGCGGTGTTCAAGTGTTGGAGTTTCAACTTTGAAAGTGGTAATTCCTTCAAAAAGCTGATTTCAAATGATTCGATGAAATTATTATCTTCACAATTTAATGTATGGGAGGTTACACTTCGAGTTATTGCTTATATAATTTGGTGGTAACTGTTACGTAGGACGCATTGCATTCATCTTTCAATATAAATAATACACAGTATTTACATAAGAAACCCTACACTATACAATAATATCAATTATGAAATATTATTTAACAGTAACAATTTATTATCCAATGAACGGCAAGGGGTGGTCCATGTTTTTTTTTTCTGAGTCTCAGTTACATTTATTTCATCGGATAAAATCGAGGATCAAGAAGGATAATCAATTATTGTGGAGGTTATGGTTGATGTTCCCAGCTTATACCAAGATTGAGATTCGAGTCCAGTTTAAAGTGGTTTAAATTTAGTTTGTATCATTTGAAAAATGTAAATTAATATGCTGTGAACTATTGTGTATTTGAAGATATATTAATGAAACTTAACTTTTTAAATGTAACATATGTTTCATTAGATCATTCCACTTTAATCAGTTATTATAAAAAAACTCGTAACATTAAAACAAACTAAAAACTTAATTTTTTGGTTTCTTTTGTCAGTATATAAAATTTTGTAATGTCTTCAATAAAATATTAAAAAGTTTGTTTAATTTTATTAGGTGTAATATGGCTTTAAAAAACAAGAAAATCTCGTATATCATTCTGAGTTGTTAAACTAACATCACTAACCTCCCACACTTTTTTCCTCCATTTTTTTTGTCAGGAAAATAACTTGTATAGGTTTTAAATTATGTATAAAAACAAGCTTGAGAATCGAGATAGACGAGGTATGTAAGGAGCAAGCCTTATATTTGTTCTATTGTCGAGCTTTATACAATACTAACATGAAACGCGCACAATGCGACAACAACGAATAATTTATACTCCTTAACATGTTCATTTTCAAAACGTAAGGAGTATAATATTTATGTAATACGGTGATGGCGAATAATTTTCGTTTGATGACATGTCAATTTTCTTTATCTTTTTTTCACTTAATTTACTTTTCAGTTCTCCATAATCTAATAAAAAGTTATGAAAATATTTTTTTAATAATTAAGTTAATTTGTATTGTCTTTGACTTTCAAAAAAACAGTATTGACTTTGATTTTCAAAAATATGTAAAGTTTAGTTATTAATATGGAATATAAGAATCTTATTAACTATATTTAATAGTTACTCAAATTTGTTTATATGAAGGGCAATTTAGTAATTTTAAAACACTTAAAATTTAAAAGTTTAAATAAAGACTTAAATATTTTATAATAGTATAGATATAAGTGGACATACAAATTTTATAAGCGATTACCGCATAGAACATTAAGTAAGGCTAAAACAAAAAGTGGTCGCATAAAAAATAAATAATCGGTTAGCAGATCCGTTGAAAGTGAACAAATAACAAACATATATACCCTCATCTGGAAGTTGCTAACCTAGAAACCAAGTACAGATCTTAGAATCGACCGAAGAAACTTAACCTTGAAGCTATCGAATGGCGATTGTTGAAACTTGAATGGCAATAATTGGAACTTGAACTGATTTTCGTGATTTAATCTACTTAATTACCTTCTTATTTCCTTCAACAAATTCAACTATTAATTCATAATTCAATAATTAAATGAATTTAAATCCATTTAAAATTTAAAGAAAAAAAGAGTAAAATCGGTTAGTAACCTGATATACATATTTTAGAAAATCACTTTTATTTTTAAATACAAAATAAAAAGTACATATAATAACATTATATAGTATATACATTTGGGAGGAAACATTTTTGGCATTTAGTGATATATAAATTTTTTGTCTTTTAGTGTTTTGTAAATGGAGAGTTTTGTATTATTATTATTATTATTATTATTTTAATTATTATTATTATTATCATTATTATTATTATTATTATTATTATTTGAGGGTGATATATCCTCCTACTTATTCTTTAATCATAAAATTAATACATGCGTCAAAATCAATGAAGGAGGTAAGGAAAGATAAAGTAGGAGGATGTATCATTTTTCTTCTTCTTCTTCTTCTTCTTCTTCTTATTATTATTATTATTATTATTATTATTATTAGTAGTAGTAGTAGTAGTAGTAGTAGTAGTATAATGTTATTGCTTACTAATGACCACTTCGAGAAGAACATCTTTGAAGAGGAATATATAAAAAGCGTTTCTATATTATAATAAGAATTAAAAAATAATAAAAATAATATAAAAAGTGTTTCTATTATTATAATAATAATAATAATTATTATTATTATTATTACTATTATTATTATAGTATTATGATACTCACAAGATCAATACATGTTTCAAATCAATGGAGAAGTTAAAGAAAGATAATTAGTGGAATCTAAATGTAATCATTTTGTGAGTAAGAGAATAAAGTAGGAGGATATATCATTTTTCTTATTATTATTATTAATATAATAATAATAATAATAATTATTATTATTATTATTATTATTATTATCATTATTATTATAGTTATTATTATTATTATTGTTATTATGTTATTGGTTACTAATGACCACATCGAGAGAAACCTCTTTGAAGAGGAACACATAAAAAGTGTTGCTATATAATAATAATAATAATAATAATAATAATTATTATTATTATTATTATTATTATTATTATTATTATAATGATGATGATTATTATTTTTATTATTATTATTATTAGTAAATAGACATATATTTTATACCTCATCTCTTTTTATCAAAACCTATCAAATTAAATAAATAATACCCGCCGCAACGCGCGAGCTTGTTTCCGACAAATTAAGTTCGTTATATTTTTATATAATGTATCCTCAAATAGTCAAATGTATCATCCTGCAATTTAGTTGCCAATCTATAGACATGGTAATAATCATTAACCAAATTATTCAAGTACTCGTATGTCTTGGGCTTGTAGCCTTAATTAGAACAAGTGGATATTGAATCAATAGTCAATACCATAGAATTTTAATTCTTCTAGTATTCGAAAGTTGAAGTTTCACTTGGGTTCAAAACTTTAATGGGCCGGGTCTTTTTAAAAACTTACTAATAGTCTAAAAGTATTAAGTTTTCAATTATTTCATTTAGGTTACTTGGTTTTTAATGCGTATTCTAGGGACTTTCATAATAAAAAATTTCTTACACCTTTGTTTATTCTTTTATTTTTTGTAATCATCTGTGTATCTTGATTTTGAATGATTCTATTGAATAATGCCCCTTAATGGTGATTGTTACCATCCTATTATTGTTACTTTCGTCGATTCTTCTTCTATTCATAGGTTAACCATCAGTATTCAAACTTCAATTTGCATTCTGACCAACACCATTGTTAGACCTCCATCGACTGCCATTGCTACTACACCATAGTCTCTACTATTGCACAATCAAAATTCACGTCATCTTATGGTCAAATTTTCATTTATTGATTGCTTGTGTAAAGTGTTACTTGTAGCATTAACATAGTTGTTTAATGCTTTGGATTTTATATTAAGATTTTTGGTTATGGCATCTTGAATATTTTCTTAAGGAACAACAAAAATACACAACCCTTGAAAAGGATATATGAAAAATAAAATGTAGACAATTATACATTTAACTTAAAGTAACAATTCTGCTTTCTTGAATAACTTTGACTTGTAAAGTGTGACATTTTAAATGAATAGGTAGGAGCTCCTAACAGTCCTAACTCCTACTCATCTACCCTAATTCCACTTATCGATTCACGTGCTCCTATCTAAGGTTCTTTCCTAAAAAAAGTCGACATGCCTCCATTTCAAATCTGAATCTATCTTTCCATCGAAGTCTTGGCGCCTTCTACCCCTTGTTCCAACTAATAGTCTCCACTCTCCAAACTGGCCAATTGTTATTTCCTATTGATGTGATGAAGTATTTTAGTCTATTTCTTTTCATCTAACCGATGATTGACAACACTCCGAATTCAACCTTGTAAACTTCATTTCGGATCTTGCCTACCTTTTGTATTGCTAGAATCCACTTAAACATCCTCATTTTCATTACTTTGTCCATTGAGCTTTCTTCAATGGCCAACACTTTGAACCATACAAAATAACTGGTCTAACTCGAGCCTTATTTTCAACTTTAACAACATAACCTTTTTAACACATAAAACTCGTTTAAGTGCTCTTCATTTTAACCATCCTAGGTGACTTACATCCTTGTCTACTCTCTCTACTTTGCCACATAGAGCCTAGATACTTGAAACTCTTGTTAGGGTGCAATACATGGTCTTCAATGTTGAGTTCCCACCCTAATTGTTTCTTGTACATTGAAGTCACATAACTCACATTATAGATATTTTGTCTCATCTCGGCTAATCAGTAAAGTTGTTTTAGCTCAAATCCGTTATAACAAGCTACCTAAATCGACCCAAATCGTGCCTTTTATCACCTCTAACTCAGGTATGGATGTACATTGTCAATAGTGCATACCCATCACCTCTAACTCAAGTACGGATGCAAATTGTCAATAGTACATACCCCGTAAGGAGCTTGATTAGTGTAACATAAAATTTAGTTCATGGCTTTTAGGAAGACAAATAAATATGATGCATACCCTGTGGGGAACTTGATTAATGTCTAAAAAAAAATTATTTGATGGCTTTTAGGAAGATAAATAGATAGGATTCTTGTAAAAATGTGGTGAATACCCTCATAAACAATCAAATCTTAAAATATTTCCCTCTCATATAAAGTAAATAAAAATTTGAACCAAGTTGTCACCGCCAAATTTCTTTACTAATCTGATCTTGGAAATTACATATATGTGATTGATTTTATATATGTCTTAGTTATTATTGTATGTAAGTTATAGTATATAATGATAACTAAATATCAGACATAACAAAAAGTTATTTGTATACAATGTAAGTATTATAAAGTTGCTTGTATCGTTTCTGAGTATTTAAAGTTGGTTTTATACAATGATAATTAAGACAGAGTTATTATACTTTTTTACAATTTGGCTAAAATAAAATCTAAATTGACATAGCATTGACACCCAATCTGAACAACAATTTTTTTTTATTAAACCAGGCCCAAGTAATAAACTTTATTGTTAAAAAACACATACCCTGAGTCTAAATTTAAATCTATCAGCAATCTAACTACAAACATCAAGTGTGTTTAGTAGAAATAACCGGCATTTATGATAGCTAGTTGCTGCTAGGAGTGTGTACAAAAAACGAAAAATCAAAACCAATCTATTAGAATCGGCAAAACTGAACCGATAAAACCAAAACCATTTTAAAACCGATAATTCGGTTCGATTTTGGTTAACTAGAAACCACTGTATTAGCAACAAGCTATCATTTTGGCACATGCAAAGGAAGCAAAGAAAACCACTAATTCAGTAATTCTATTATCTCAAAAGTCAAAACAAACAAAATGAAATCCCGATTTTGACCCCCGAAAATTACAATAACTACAATCTCAGTCCCCCATCCGGCCATCCCTTTCACACTTGAAACAAAGCAAAGATTCCATAGAACGTGAGTGCGTAACGCACCACCCTGCGCACGTTATCACCAACCCTCAATCCACCGCCATTTGCCTGGTTACCATCGACCGTCCCCGGCGGCGTAAGCCTTCCATCAGGGTTGGTTGGAGGCTCAACGTACGGAGGCGGCGGAGGTTGGTTGAGGCTCGGAGGAAGCCCGACGCCGTGAGTGACGTTGATCCCGAACGCCATCCCGTTCTCGCACTGAATCCCGTCGCCGGCATTGGAAAAGAAGTAGTTTGCTCCCTCGATTGTCAACGGAACGGCGACGGTCAATGGCCGACCGAACTGACCGTTCCCTTGGTCGTAAAGGAACGTATCGCTGTCTGAAGAGTTATCAATGCTGCAGCTACGGAACGTCGTCTCGTTGTAAGTCAAAACCACCGTCTGATTCGTGTTTGTGTTAAATACTACAAAGTAATCGTAATCACAATCAAAATCAGATCGAAAATAAATATCAATTTAACAAAATCGAATCAATCGCACTTACTTAAGTAATCCCCGAGATCGAAGGTTTGATTAGCGGCCCAAGAGGCGTAATTTGAGGAAGACTTGTTGGTCTTGGGATCGAAAAGCCAGCCGGCGGTGCCACCAACAGTGTGGTTAGTGTATGCGGCGGCGCCGGTGATTAATAGGGCAACTAAGGTGAAATGCAGCGGCAGAGCCATTGGATGCGGCTGAAGTCTATCGGTGGTTTGTGATTGGAAGCGGCGATCTGATCTCGAATTGGGGATTTAATTAAGAAAAAATAAAATAAAATAAAATAAAGTTCACGCCTATTTCTTTAATTCTTCTAATGAACCATCTAAAAGTTGACCTTATTTTAAAGTGATATAAGTTGCAATATTCTATTTAACGTGGCCATTTACTGTACAGGGTAATGATAGTTAGGGGTTGTGACTTGTGAGCATTTTCAAATGGTGTGTTTGGCAATGAGTTTATAAATTATTATAAGAAATTGAGATTATAGTTTCATAATCAACAGCTCTCTAGACTTTTTCACACGTTAGAATCTTGGTATTATTAAAAACGTAATCTCTCGTAGAACTCTCAAAATATAAGCTTTTTCAAGTAGCTTATAGTTTAGTCTTAAGATTATTAATTAGTCAGCCTTAGCTCTAACAACGCATCCTATAGTTAAAAAGGTTTTTATTATAATACGGGATTAAGTAATTTTGTTAAAATTTGTTTTACACGGTTATTAATAATAATTCTTTTAATTTGATATGAATATTGGTATATCACTACTAGAAAACATAGGTTTTTAGATTAAAGGTCGTATATGTGCAACCAGATTATTAATTTGAAGGTTGCAACCAATAATATTAACATTAAAAAAATTAAAAAACCAGAAATCCAAGGGCTTGAAAATTGGGCGATCTTCCCTCATCTATTCTGTTGAAACGTGAATCAAGTCTTCTTGCCTTTTTTTATACGTCAAAACTTTCAAGTCATAAATTTATTCTAAAATTCATTTTTGACTCCCATAAAGCCACCGCTATAAATTTAAATCAACACACCATTATGCACATCAAAGCTTAGTAGGTAGGAGATCAAAGAAATGGACTATACAATTGTCTTCTTTGTACTCTCCTTTTTTATATGTTCTTACATCTTTTTCAGCCGATTAAAGTCGGGCGGCAGTGGCCGACTGCCGCCCGGCCCAATCCCACTTCCGATAATCGGAAGCATCCTTAAACTCGGAAGCAAACTGCACCACTCGCTGGCGGCCCTCTCCAAAACTTACGGGCCTTTAATGTCCCTCAAGCTCGGTAGCACCACAATGATCGTCGTCTCGTCTGGTGAAATCACACAAGAATTCTTTTCAAAACACGACGTTTCCTTCTCCGATAGATCAACCCCGCACGCTGCTACCGCCCTCAACCGCCATAAAACCTCCATGGTTTGGTTGCCGGTTGGTGATAAATGGCGAACACTAAGAAAAGTATCAAAAGAACACTTGTTTTCCATACGCCAACTTGATGCTAGCCAAAATCTACGCAAGAAGAAAGTTCAAGAGCTTCTTGATTATGTTCAAGATTGTTGTGATAGTGGGAGACCGATCGACGTTGGTCAAACTGCTACTACAACAACACTTAACTTTCTTTCAAACTTCATTTTCTCCATTGATTTAGCTCATTATGATTCACTTTCTTCTCAAGATTTCAAGGATCTTGCTTGCGGTTTGATGGAAGTTGGTGGAGCAGCTAATATAGCTGATTTCTTTCCTATACTTGGACCGTTGGATCCACAAAGATTGCGGAAACGGGCTGAATTTTATACCGGGAAGTTAATGGCGATTTTCGATCAACATATTAGTAATCGATTGGAAACAAGAAGTCGGTCTTCGAGTAATGCACCTTCATCAAGCAAGGATCTTACAGATTTACTACTCGACATCAGCCAAAATGAGAACTCATCGATTAGCCTCGATGACATGCGAAACTTGGTCTTTGTAAGTATTCTTTTTTAAATTTGGATTACGATAAAAAAAACCAGTTTGAAAAACCGGTTTTTATGTGGGCCTTTTTGAAGTCGGGCCCACATAAAAAACCAGTCTTTATGTGGACCATTTTAAACTCTGGCCCACATAAAAAACCCTGTATGGCTGTATAGAATTGAAGTTTCTATTCATCCATATGTAGTAGTGACTTGATGAAAACTGCTTGTTGCAGGATTTGTTTCTTGCAGGGACTGACACGACATCGAGCACATTGGAATGGGCAATGGCCGAGCTAATCCACAACCCTGAAAAAATGTCGAAAGCCCGGTCCGAGATCATGGAACTAATCGGGAAAGAAGATAGAACCGTTGAAGAGTCAGACATCTCGAGGCTCCCTTACTTACAAGCCGTGGTCAAAGAAACACTTCGGTTGCACCCTCCGGTTACTTTTCTAGTACCTCATAAAGCCATAACCGATGTCGAGATCCAAGGCTACATGGTCCCAAAAGGTGCAAAGGTCATATGTAACTTGTGGGCCATGGGTCAAGACCCGAACGTATGGTCAAATCCACAAGGGTTCGAGCCAGAGAGGTTTCTTGATAACGGAATCGACTACAAAGGCTGTAACTTTGAGTTGATTCCGTTTGGTGCGGGAAGAAGAATCTGTCCTGGATTGCCTCTTGCAGATAGAATGTTGCATTTGATGTTAGGGTCTTTGATTTACAAGTTTGACTGGAAGATTGAAGGAGGATTGAGACCGCAAGATTTGGACATGAGTGATAAGTTTGGGTTTACTTTACACAAGAACCAGTCTCTAATGGCCATTCCGGTCAAAGTTTGACTTCTTATTAGTGTTAATACGTTTAATATGATTTAAACGAATTGAAGGGGCTGATCATAATTCAGTTTTTAGTAATATGAGGCATGGTTTTAACGAATTGAATTTAATAGCAATTTGGAAAAAAGGTCAAAGTCAATGTTGCTTATATAGTAAAAGATGTTGTCATGTTGACCCTGTGAATGTAGAAGAGGTCAAGAAAATGTAGCACAGGCCAGCCCACATGTCACGTACCAAAATTTAATATTAAATAATAATATATATTATGTAACAGATCGAATATTGGATAAATATAATATTGTAAAGCAAATAAATGCAATATTTTCAGTTATATATAAAGTAGGGATCGATTAGGCCCTTGTAAACTTTTAAATTATGCGTATCTATTTCACAACTTTTCATTATCATGTCAATGTCACATGATTTTATTTTCGATCCCTCTTTATTAACCCACTACCTTCACGTCTATCTCGTTTATCATTCTTTATTTGAATAAAATAAATTATATATATAGTGAGAGAGAGAGAGATGAGAGAGATAGAGAGAGGAGATGAGAGAAAGACCTCACTCAACGTGAGTATCTTCTATCCGAAGGTATCACTCTCAAACTTAAGGGATGGGGACGATGGTCTCACTTAGAGTGAGAGTGACTTACGCTCCATCCGTGGGTGGATGCGTGCTGCGAATCCAAAGTTCTAAACACCTTCCATAAATACAAGAAAAATCAAATTAAACATTATAACATGATTCTTAAATATGTTTTACGAATTTGTTAATTGCTCAAAGTTTACTTGTTAGTGTTAATTAAACGTGGTCATATAATTATTTGTTGGCTTAAAATCATTGTTCCAAATTGCAAATGAATTTCACGTCCTATTTTAACACCTAAGTGCAATTGCTATATATGTCCATCTATATGTGTTGAGATATTAAGATCAGTAAATCTTATCAACAAAGTCATTTAGTCATGAACAGAAAGCCAAAAAAATAACATTATCTTCATTAGTTGTGCTTATGTGGAAGAAAGGAGATATATAATTTTTTTTTCTTCATGCGGTTGTTCGATATCACTGCAAGCTCGATCATTAATTTTCTAAGAACTTCTTTTTAACTCCAAAAGTTTTTACTGATTAATAAGGCCATCACTTTAATTAATGGGCGAAAGTGATTAATATATTCCTGTTATATATCTTCGGCACAAAAACTTCACTACTGCTCTTTTTAAAATGTTTTGTATTTTCTGATTTGAGTACGGATCGAATGCTAGTTTCATGTTTAATTCCTCTAATAATAATTTGGAATCTATTTATGCTCATTTGTATCTTCCAACTATGTTTCAAGCCCGTGTAAACACGGACCTGCATGTAAGATTTTTTAATATATGGTTTTGTATTTCTTTTTCTTTTTTGAAACACTATGGTTTGGAACAGTTATTAGCTTAAGAATCACTATATTAATCAATTATCTTCTTATTTACGATATAGATTAGAAAGGCAAAAGGAAGAAACCCGTTACACCTTTCATTGAAGACAATTCATTACCATTCGATCATCTTCATGCTTTGGCATGATTTCATGTGGAGAATATTGAAATATACAAATTTAGTCGGATGAATAAAATCTTGTCCAGAAAAAAAAGATATAGACGATTACCTATTGCAACCCATAAACAAAATTGCTTGTGTTGGCTGATTACCCAACAAAATGGTTCAACACCTAATTAGCTTATCAAATTCGCCATAGCAATAGCAGCTTAAGATACTGTTTATATATGATTTGCAATTTACCATAAAAATGCAATTAACAATACAAACAAGAGGTGAAGAGCAAATTAAAATGCAATTAGAACTTCATACCAGCATGTGAACATTCTTGTCGGTACGAACTACCAGGACGAAGAATATGATCCATTCGTCTTTTCAAAAATCTTGATAGCTTTCTACTTAATGAAGGTCCCAATCGATCCTCCACAAATCCATAGTTGAGCTATGCAACAAATAGTAAAACATACATAAAGGGGTCATTTCTTTTTCAAAAGAGATTTCTCGCTTTAGCAGGTTCCCGAGAAAAGTTGAGCTATGCTTTGATGCCCTAATCGTTTCCGTGGTCGTTTCCTATACTCCCTTGGCCATCCAAGATGTTTACCAATGGAGGACTGGACCCGGGTCTCTTTGAGACTTTCCAGGCCGCCTACCACTAAGCCATCTTGAGATGGTTGGGTCGCAAAATAGTAAATTCTATAAAGACAAAAAGAAACTAAAAATACCACATCCCTCCACCCAGAAAAGATTCACTTTGTTATTCATATCGAATCATGTATAAATCTGCCCATAAAACAACTGCATTAAAAATAAAAAATGTGTTCTTTGACTTCTTTCAAGTAGAATGAGGAACTTACAGAATTTCATCACCGACAACTACAATGGAGGCTGTGTTTTGTCATTACTATTATGTATTTTGTCATTACATAACAAAATAAATGCAACTTCCTTTTTGGAATGTTTTGAAATAAAATGCAACTCATTCAGCAATGTTTCAATCAAATTTACCCTACGCCTTGTTGTTAACCCTTACAAGCAATGAACAGACTATACATGAGTTAGAAGTATTACCTGTACATAGCCATATATGAACATAAACTGACATACACCTGCATCACTTAAATTATTAGACATAATATATTCAAGTAAAAGTATCAGTTAAGTTGACTTTCAAAGTAAATATAACCACTAACTTCAAAATATCTGTACAACTAAATAAAAGAAAGATAAGTAATATCCAAGAGAAGGAAAGACACCATATATGTTCCCATGTTGCAACCAATATTCCATAATTCCATTATTTTCTGTCTAAATCAATCTTATGTAGTCTTCTCATATAAACACCAAAAAATCCAAACTCACAAACAACTTTCAATTATAACTTACAGAACAATCTCCTAACTGATACACGTAGCAAACTTTAACTCTATTATTGGAAAAAAACAGATTAAAGCAATCAAAACCAATTTATATCAAGGTCAAGAAACCATACATGATGAAGCTATGTAACACATGACCCAAAAGTGTTGCAATTAGAAACAATCATTCCTTGGGGAGTTAAAAGTGAATTCATACATGTTTAATTTATGTGAGTTAAATAGATGACTTTCGATTGTCGTATTTATGTGAGTTCTCGTTGACCAACTACATGTCATTTTCGTCTCGGCCTATTTTGACCCAACATAGATTTGTATGAAGTTCATATCGACTCACTTCGTGTTTCATTCGTATTAGCTTTTGTGCCTTGTCTAGGATTGCCAAACTTCAAGTACTAGTGGTTGGTCAAAGGATCACTTTACTTTTCTTAAGGGAAATTATTTATACACAACACAAATTAGTCATACACAACAAAAAGTGATTGTTTGAACTATTATACCATTGAATTTGTGGATGAAATTAAAAAATAGTGGGTAGGTAAGGGTATAATAGTCATAATTGTTTTGTATGGCTAATTTGTGTTGTGTACAAATCATCTCCCTTTTTGCAAACAAGAAGTTACAGGAGTGTATGTGGCTTTGAGAATGAATCAGAGACCACAAAATCATGTTGATGGGAGGACTACACACAATCTATCCTACTAAGCCATGACTAATAAATCAATACTCCTACATGCATGTGAGCATGTGATTATCCATTCTAACAATCTATCCTACTAAGCAATTTTTTAAACACTTCAAAAACATAATGAAACTATAAATTTCTGCTTGATACATAGGGGGAGATTTACTTCCAAATAACTGATAGCAAACGCTCTTATTTTCACTACACAAACTTCAAATGGGATTGTCATGAGAGGCAGATTCTTTTGTAATTAATCCTAAAACTTTCATTTATATATCTTGTGGTCTCATCTCCCCCCATTCTTCTAATAAATAAAAAAAAGGTAAAGTAACACCCAATACCGTCTTCCACGGGTTATGGGTCCCAATACCGTTTGCACAGTGTCTGGGGGAGGTTGAGATGTAGACACTCATACCTCTACCTATGGTAGAGAGGATGCTTCCAGTTCTACTAAATGTAGAAAAGGACCTCCGGCCTTGCAAGGAGTGAGGATCGAACCCTTGACCTCTGTCTCCAGAGGCAAGGGTGATAACCACTTGATCCAACCTTGCTTGTTTCCCCCCATTCTTCTAATCAAATTTGTAAATCAAAGACCCCAACATCAATTGCCTGGACAAATCCTTGTTCCACCACCAAGTGGAATTAACTCAAAAGCATGCTCTTTGTACTCGATTTCCACATCAAGAAACCTCTCTGGCTCAAACGTTTGCAGATCCAATGACGCGTTAGGGTCTTGACCCATAGCCCACAAGTTACACAGGAACTGTATGTCTTCTGGGAGTCTGCGAACCCATACCATACTAGGGTGTAGCCGAGGAGGTTTTTTATACGAACCCATACCATACTAGGCTCGTATCATGCCATAAACCCAAGTGTAGATCTCACCCCCAAAAGCTAGCTTGTAGGGGAAGGGGGCACCTAGGGTTATAAGCCACCAGCTTGATTTACTTTTGGACGATGTGAGATCAGAACAGTTTTTGTTAATTGCTTGCAAGGGGGCCGAGAAATGTCTGATTCAAGAACAACTCTGCTCATTTCCAATTACTTCTTCCAGCCTGGATTGGAGTTTCCTGGTTGTGGATTAGCTCAGCCGTGGCCCATTCCAACGTGCTCGATGTAGTGTCACTTCTTGCAAGAAACAAGTCCTGCACAAAGAATCATCGGATGCATACATGAACTTTTCTTTATTATTTACACAATCATAGCTTAAACAAAACTACTTACAAAGAGCAAGTTGAATATCATCAAGACTAACTGAGGAGTTCTCATTTTGGCTAATCTCCAACAGCAAATCCATAGGATCCTTGCTTAATGAAGGGAGATCAAATGAGCATGTAGCTCTTGCTATCAATGTTTACTAATATGTTGGTCAAATATTGCCATTTTTCCCAGTATAAAGATTCCATTTAAGCAAGTCGTGTGAATCAATCGGGTGAAGTTCAGGAAAAAAATTGGCAAATTTGGTGTTCCACCAATTTCTATAAGAACTCATAAAAGGTCTTTACATTTCTGGAAAGAGACTGAATCATGTGGAGCTAAATCGGTGGAAAAATTGAACTTGGAGAGAACGTTAAGAGTGGTTGTAGATGCTGATTGACCGATTTGCCATGATCACAGCAGCCTTGCACATAGTCCAGAAGCTCTTGAACCTTTTTCTTGCGTAGGTGCTGGCTAGCATCAAGAAATTGTATGGAAAACAAGTTATGTTGATATTCTTCTTAGTCTATGCTATTGATCTCCAACTGGCAACCAAGCCAAGAAGAATTATAACTGGTGATGGGTGCTAGCAACATATGGAATTGATCTACCTGAGAAAGAAACTTCATGTATTCAAAAAATTATTGCAAGATTCGCGAGACAAAACAAAGACCGTGATGGTTCTACCAAGCTTAAGAGACACCAAAAGTGAGTAAGTTTTGGAGAGTGAGACAAGTGAGGGATGTGGTTGTCCCCCGAGCTTAAAAATGCATCTGATGATTGGAAGTGGTACCGGCCAGGTGGAAGTCAGGTGGTGACACCAGACTTTTGACGGCCTAATGGGATAATAAAGAAATAGAACCACACAAAAATGGACAGGAAGACCAACATGATTGTGTAGTCCATCTCTATCTCATACTAAACTTAATGTGCCTCATGATGTTTGATTTATATTGTCACTCTTTATGGGAGAAAAAGACGGAGACCAAATTTTCTGTATATTCCAAAATTTTAAGATATTTCTCGTTAATCTTTAAACATTAATAATAACGATATTCCAAAAAGCATATGTTCCACATTGTTCTTTGTCTTTTTGGCAATTGACGTCGTTTTTCAGGTTTAGTGGGTCCTATTTTCATTTATCCACATATAATCGGACCCAAAAAACTCGACCTAAATGAATGAAACAAGTTAACAAGATTTAGTATTGTGAATTTATAAGTCAAGAGTACTAAGAGGTTTAACGTGTATCTATAAGCAAATATAGGCAGATGTTTAACGTGTATCTATATGCAAATATACATAACATACAAGTGAGATAACAATAACAATTAATCAACAAGAAATGGCATACGTGTGGTATACCTCTAAAGAGACCACAAAGTTGCTAACGATTACTATGGCCACAAAGCACTTATTCATGAGTCGATCTGATTTATGTTTTGAAAAGACGGGTTTTAGAGTTGCCCAAAGTTTATATAGAATTCATACAACCTCTTGAATTGCTTTTATTTAAAAAGTAGAATTATTGTCAAAAATAATATTGGCTTTGTTATCATAACGAACATGGTAATATACTTGATTTTATTCATAAGAAAATGGACTGTTCCAGACCATTTCGACCCGCAATAGAGAACCTCTCGGCAATTAAGGCAGTTTAGACAAGTTATCCAACCAGCATGAGATGCTTATCTTGCACATTTAACTCATATCAGGATGCTTTAGTTACCAATTGGCAATTCATCAATGCATCATCGTTAAAATAGTAAAGGTTTACTTACCCAAAACAAGTGCATCAGCTAAACTCACATCCATTCTTCTCACTGGGGTCATGCAGCAAATCCAAAACGTCACGACTCATGGAAGAAGGACCAGCTCAGCACCTGGCTGTCACTTGCACATGTTGATTTCCCATTCTGTCGAATTTAATCAATAAACTTTTCAGCATAAAAAATTTTCCTTCTAAAGCAACATTGAATATCCCATGGTTTAAGTAGAGGGAAAATATCTGCTAAATCAGGCTTTGCAACGATATGTACAAAAGCAAATATAGCATCCTTTAGTTCTTGAGATTCAAGAAAATCATAATTCACTTGAATAACCAAATAAAAAGACACATCTGAATTAGGAATATAGTAAAAAAAATAATAATAAATAAAAAAAAAATACAGCACGACCACAGATATATTTTACCTCATGTCCTAACTTCGATCCATGATACAGCTCACTCTTATGGTGCTCCTCCCTCTATATATAAGGACCACGTATTGGCAAATTACGAATTTTTAATAACTGATGTTATCACTAATGGAGCAAGAATATTAAAATAAATTATATTCTTCCAAGTTTAAATAAAAAATTCACAAATAACAAAGGTTTTTAGGGAAGCGGTCTCTCTATTGTTAGTAGAGATTCGATTGTCTATATCTTTCCTCCCTCGTACCCCGCCCGCTTAGGTGGGATTGGGTATGGTGGTTGTTGTTTTATACACTCCAAGTTTAAACAAAAATCTAATCCAAGAGTTTGGTGGGCATACCTGCATCAATTGTGAATACATGTCATTGAGCTGATGGGACATTGTCTTCCATGGATATTTTTCTCCTTACACTTACAGCAAACAATGTTTCTCTGATACTTTCACATAGCAACTTCTCTCACCTCATCTTTCTTATGTACACATTTTATCAAACCAGAATATGTGACAACTGAAAGAACAACACGTTCTTGCACCATTTTCTCTCTCAGTTCTAACGCATCACGAGTATTTCCAGTCTTGATGCATCCATCTATCAAAGTATTGTAAGTGATGCCATTTGGACAAACACCTTTTGAACGAAGCTTATGAAAGAGTCTAACTGCTCTATTAACATTCCCTGATTTACATAATCCATTTATTAAAGCATTATATGTAGCAATATCAGGAAGAAGACCCTTATTTAGCATCTCATCACGTAGCATAAAAGCCTCATTAACTTCACCAGCAGCTGATAAAGCATGAATTAGTGTGCAGTAAGTGAAATTATCAGGCATAAACCCTTTCTGTAACAATGCAGAGATGAATCTTTTTGCATCATTGACTTTTCCAAGTTTGCATAGCCCTGCAATAGCTACATTATACACAATATTATTAGGAAGACGAGTATCTTCCACCACTCCGTCAACAATATTTGAAAACTTTTCAACATTTGAGTTTCTCATGTCAATTTCAAAGAATTTCTCAAAACCTTTGTCTCCAGGTAAAATATCAAAATCCATTATCTTTTGCAGTAGCATGTTTGCTTCATCATGCATGCCGAACCTATATAGTGCACTGACTATTGTGCTACATATGGTGACATTTGGAGATATGCCCTTTTCTTTCATCTCAAAATATGTAGTAAAGGCTTTATCCAGCTTGCCTTCTCTGCACCAACCAGAAATAAGTGCACCAAAGGTTACAATGTTGGGGACTAGTCCCCTTTGTTGTATCTCATTGAGTAGTTCTGCAACTTTGCTTAACTTCTCAGATCTAAAATATCCAGTAATGAGTGTATTATACATTTCAATGGATAAAGGGATAGCTTTTTTTTCCACAATATCCTTAATTTTAAGAGCCATTTTCATGTTCCCAGCTTTACAGTAACCATCAGCAAGGGTGTTATATGAGACTTTATCTGGTGGACAACCTAATTCATTCATCCTGTCAAAAACCTGTTCTGCTTCAGCCATTTTCCCCATCTTGCATAATCCATTAAGCATTGTGTTAAACCCAATAACAGGTTTGATGAATCCCCTAGCTAAAAACTCTTTCCACAGCTTTAAAACCCGTTCAAAATCCCCCACTTTAAAGAACCCATCAAGCAAAGTACCATATCCAATCTCGTTCGGCATCAAACCTCTTTTTATCATGAGATTCCAAAGTTTCAAAGCTTTGTCAATGTTCTTAGTTAGGCAAAAACCTTTCAACAGAGTATTATATGTCACAATATTTACATCTATGCCATCATGCACCATCTTTTCACAAAGCTTGAAAGCCTCGGTTGTATAACCTTCCCTACAATATCCATTCACCAGAGTGTTGTAACTGTAAGAATCTGGCCTGACGTTCCATTTACTCATACTTGTTACCATTCTTGCAGCTTCATCAACTTGGCCAAGTTTACAATATCCATTGATCATCGAATTGCAAATAAATAAATTTACTTTTAGTCCTGTTTTCAACATCTCATCGTGAATCCGAACAGCACAGTTCATCTTTCCTGCTCGACAAAACCCATCTATCAAAACACCATAAGCTTGCTCATCTAAGACCAATGATGGATTCTCCTCTTTCATGTCTCTAAGTACCTTCTCAGCGTCATCTACTTTCCCCTGTTTGCAGTATCCCTTGACAAACAAGGTATATGTAACAACATTTGCCGACATACCTCTATCAATCATTAAGTTTAACACTTCTTTTGCACTTTTCAGATCACCTATAGCAACATAACCATTAATCAAACTATTATATGTCACTATATTTGGCTCCAAACCAATATCCTCTCCCATCCCTCTCACAAACTCTTCAGCTTTCCCCACTTTCCCATCCTTACAATACGCGTTCACAACTATACTACAAGTACATACATCAGGCACGATTCCAATCTTATTCATCTGGTCATACACTACAAAAACGGATTGAAACTCTCCCTTCCGAACCAAACAACTCAATAAAGCATTACAAGACTGCAAACTAGGCACTCTCCCTAACCTACACATTTCATCAAACACGTAGAGTGCATTATTTGTCAACCCTTTTTCCGCATACAACTTCAAGATAATATCAAACACCGTGGGAGAAAACCCAAATTCCCCATAAACCTGAACTAATTCATGCCAGATACACAAACCAAAACGAAAATCTTCCTCACAAGACCGGACCAACACCCTCAAATACGCTCTCGTTTCATCGAACATCCGCGCCCTTGACAATATGTGAACTAATCTACAGTATGACTTAACATGCGGTCTAAATTTCTGCTGCTTGGAAGCTAATTGAAAGAAATGTAAAGACGCAGTTGGGTTTAGTTTCAATTTTATTAATACTTGGTTTAAAAGGTCGTCGGAGAAGTCGAAAGAGAGGGTGGTTAAAGCGTTAAAGCGGCGGAACACTAGTAGACGGCAAATGCGGTCGATCAGTTGGCATCGGGTCAAGTCGGATACGTACCGGAGCTGCCTCGATTGGTGGCTTGAGAGTGGATGGTGGAAGAGAGAACAACGGCGAGCGGTCGCAGTCGTATGGAGAGTGCATCGGAGCATTGGATTTGTAAATGTTTGTTGTAGTAGGGAAATGAACAAAAACTCAACAAACATTTAGTAACTTTGTATCTTTTACATTATTTACAGATACAGTCCCTCCTCTTCAAATTCTACACATGTTTACATGAAGAAAAGACCGGTCCTGGTCCTATCCAAATAGCCAGTCCTGCTTGAATCCAATAAATTGGTCATCAACAAGTCAACCCAATTCCTAAAACCATGATTCTAAAAACTCCGTCTTGTCTTTACTGTTAAGACTTCAGGCTTAACCATACCGTAACACCATGGTTTAAAGCTTGGACGGTTTGTGGTACACTAATGTCCACCTTGATATGCCTTTAACCGGTATAAATCGTGTTTTTTAGGCGTGTTAGAGTTACTGAGTCAAATGAGCCGATTATATATAGTTATTCAGTTATAAGAATTCTGAGTATAACGAAAACAAAGAAAAAGATTGATTAACTACGTTATAAATCTATAGTTATGTGTTATATATATTTGTTTAATTTGTACAATTTTTAATTATTATTTATATACAAAATTGTCGCCTTAGGTCGCGCCTTGTCAAACGTTGTGACCTCATCATGGCTTCCAAGACTTGAGGCTTGACCTTGCCGCCACGTCACGCCTCACGTTATTTAGAACATTGCCTAAAACAAAATATCATCGGTTGTCTTCGTGTTTTTTCCCGTAAGGTTATTTCCACGTGCGCTTGACGTTTTCTTTTCTATTGTTTTTTTGTTTTTCTCATTTATTGGTTTGATAGATTTATTTTAAAACAATGTGGAAATAGAACATTCGAACAACATTATAACATAAGTTGTAAAGGTTAATAACATGTACTTAGATTAAATTTGCATGACCTAGTTTAGTTTAGGGCAATTGCCGAAAAAGGTAACGTAATTATCCATTTTTTTCAATCAAGGTAACGTAATTTTTTTTTGCCTAAAAATAATTGCAATTTTCAATTTCTTTAAAAAAATGATATTGTAACCGAGAACCTATGTAACCGGTTTACAAACCAGCGACGGCACAGGGCACAGCGGCGGCGGAAGGTAACCCAGTTGAGAAGGCACAACATCCAGGGAGTCACAGCAACCACGGGAGCTCGGGAGGCAGAGAACAACAGTAACCGAATACCCACAGCAACGGGAACCACAATTGCGGCGGCGGAGAACCACAGCAGTGGCAGCGGCAGCGTCAGCAGATCTAGATAGGAAGCACAGTTGCAGGGGCCGGAACTTGCTAATCTTGACAGGACAGAGGTCGGCGGCGGCAGGTACCGGAACTTGCAGATCTTGACCGGACAGAGGGCGACGGCGGAACCCTAAGGCACGGGCGGCGGAGAACCACAGGAGAGTATCGCCGAAACCCTAAAGCGAGAGAGTTGGCTTTGGCAGGGGCCGGAACTGTTGGGTGTGACTTGACTAGCGGTTTGGTATTTGGAACTAGAATGGTTGCTCGGCGATAAACGGTTTGGATTTCGGAAATTAACGTATGCGTTTTACATGGGATTATGGTGCATGGATTAAATCATCATGGATGGATTTAATGCATGGCATGGAATTAATTGTAATTCATGTAGCACGTGGAGAGTCATGGAGCATGCCGTGGGTTGATAATTTGAATTCAAATTGGTTTATGTTTATCCATTAGAGCTTATCCATTTATTATCATTGTACGTAAATTTGAGTGGGATGTTTATCTCATGTTAGTTACGGTCGAGTGGTAGGATTGGATTAGAATTTGATTTCTAGTTTGTTGCCTATAAATACCAAGGCTAGGGTAAGTCATATGTATATCGAAATATCTCTGGAGTCATAATAAAGAAGTCTTTGTTCCTGCCCGTGGATGTAGGTCGTGTTTGGACCGAACCACGTTAAATCTCGTGTTTGTTTATTTTCTATTTTACGCATTATTCTAACGCTGGTTTTAAGTGTCTCTATTACAATCCTTTTTCTTTAAAAAGCGTATTATTCTAACGCTGAAAATTGCAATCCTTTTTCTTAAAAAAAAGGATCTTGATTTTACTGCATTCGTATGAGAAGTATCTTGAAAATTGATGATTTGAAGGTTGTGGGTGTTAAAATTGATGATGAAGATCTTGCCCTGATTTTGATGTGTTCACTACTGCATTCGTATGAGAACTTTGTTGATACCATGATGTATGGTAGGTAAACAATTTCTGTTGCTGAAGTAAATGATGCCTTGTTGTCGAAGGAACTCAAGCTTAGGGTTTCTTGTAATGAGGGGGAGTCCGGTTCAGGTTTATACGTGGGTAGGGGAAGGGCACATGGTGGAATGGGTGGACTGGGGGAGTCGCGTTCGAAAACAAAATCCACAAGAAAAGTAACGTGTTATTACTGTAAGGAGATTGGTCACGTCAGGAGAAACTGTCCTAAGAGGAATGGAGATGGTAATGTGGTTCAGGAAGATGACGACATAGGCGATGCTTTGACTGTATGCACGGATAGTCCTGTAGAAACCTGGATCTTTGATACGGGTGCATCTCATCACATGGCGTTCTCACGTGATATGTTTACTTCTTTTAAGAAGTAGAACAGTAAGGTGAAGCTGGGGGACGATGGGATTTTGAGTGTCAAAGGTAGTGGTACGGTGCAGATAAAGTTGCATGATGGGGTGGTCAAGCGGTTTAATTGCTGGTATGTCCCGGATCTTCGGAAGAATCTGATTTCTTTTGGTACTGGTAAAGGGGGTGGACTGAAGGTTTCTCAGGATGCTCGAGTGATAATGCGGGGCAGGCTGCGATGTGGTATTTACGTTCTGGAGGGCAGTTCTGAGAGTGGAACGGCGGTTGTACCGAACTTGGAGCGGAAAATTGACCTGACGAAGTCGAGACGACAAGGGTGGAGCTGGTCTCCGGTAAAGTCGTGCGACGCGGTGTCGGACTTCGTGGCTCGGACAAGGAGGTAGTCCCTTCGGGGAGGTTGGCAGATGAGAGACGGTTCTTTGGTGCTAACGGTTGATGACTTGGGTCATGGGAGATTGTCTTATCTCGGTTGACTGTTGAAGGGTACTCAAGTCAAGGGGGAGATTGTTGGGTGTGACTTGACTAGCGGTTTGGTATTTGGAACTAGAATGGTTGCTCGGCGATAAACGGTTTGGATTTCGGAAATTAACGTATGCGTTTTACATGGGATTATGGTGCATGGATTAAATCATCATGGATGGATTTAATGCATGGCATGGAATTAATTGTAATTCATGTAACACGTGGAGAGTCATGGAGCATGCCGTGGGTTGATAATTTGAATTCAAATTGGTTTATGTTTATCCATTAGAGCTTATCCATTTATTATCATTGTACGTAAATTTGAATGGGATGTTTATCTCAGGTTAGTTACGGTCGAGTGGTAGGATTGGATTAGAATTTGATTTCTAGTTTGTTGCCTATAAATACCAAGGCTAGGGTAAGTCATATGTACATCGAAATATCTCTGGAGTCATAATAAAGAAGTCTTTGTTCCTGCCCGTGGATGTAGGTCATGTTTGGACCGAACCACGTTAAATCTCGTGTTTGTTTATTTTCTATTTTCCGCATTATTCTAACGCTGGTTTTAGGTGTCTCGATCCTAACAGAAACTTGTAGATAGGATGACGGGTTGCAGATCTTGACAGGACAGAGGCCGACGGCAGCACTAAAACTTCACCGGAACCCTAAAGCACGGCCGCACTAACCTGTGTAACCGGTAACAAAGTTTAGTTACAGTTAATGGTCCTTTTTTTAAGGAAATTGAAAATGGTAATCCTTTTTAGGCAAAAAAAATTACGTTGCCTTGATTGAAAATTTTGGACAATTACGTTACCTTTTTCGGCAATTTACCCTTTAGTTTATATTAGTTTATATGAACTCAGTTTTGATTAGAAATGAGCGACTTAATTAGAGTTTGTTTGTATTTGTTTGTATGAACTCATTTAATATTAGAAATTTGCGACTTAGATTTTTGTTTATATGAATTTAATTAATTTAAAAAAATTTCATGACTTAATTTAAGAAAATACAAGAAGCTTTCTTATTAGGCCTATTGACAAAGTGTCACCTGGGTAACCGGTTGCCGGTTATCATGTCTCGTTAACGAAGGTAAAGAACCCGGTAAAACCCTCATTTGTCCAAAATCACCTTCGTTAATTAACTGTGTGATCGACGAAGAGGAGGACTTGGGCGCAAGGATTTAGTTCGCTCCAAAAGCTTCGAAATTGAACAAGGATTGAGTAGGGTACGGTCGATCACTCTCGTAATTATTGAAGATATGATTCTTTATTTCTTGGATTAATACCTTACTATTCTATGATAACTTCCCCTTCTCATTAGTAACCGTTATGTGTGTACTATAGTTTTCAAAATCCTTTGATTATTTCATGTTACTAGCATGCTATGTTATCCTTCTATTATTGCTGAGATTAGGGTTTTTTGTGTGTAAAATACATACGAATGCAATTACATTTGATGTATGGTATGACAGTGTTGCTACATTGATCCGCCGGGTCGGTTTAGATGATAGTGTTGGGCCGTTTTCCATCTACCCGAGCTTGATCACATGCTGCAAACATCAAGTAAACCCATTAGAAGGTGACCCGAGGCCGAAGCCTCGGATCGACCCTCCGATGGTTAAGTCAGAAAACATATAAATGTATATGATGTATATAGAGAGTATATGGAGAGAAAAAGAACAATGAATGGAGATCCTCAAACCTGAAATGCATCTCTCCTTTTATAGGAGAGATGGTGGGCAATGCCCTTTGTGTATTGAGACGGTCCGTTGGGTATTACACGGTGATATGACTATACGTCATCAACAGGCTTTCATGTTTGATCCTTTGAGATAGTCAAATGATACTAAGATAATAATAGTCATGCCGAAATCAACATTTTAAGAAATGTTTAAATATTTAGAGAAAGAAATCTCACCAATAGCAACTCCATCCAAAGGTCCAAGTCAAGATGAAGAAGAACCAAGTCAAGTTGAAGTTCAAATTGAATATCAGTAGGGTGATCCTATAGAAGCAGCAGAAGATGAATATGAAGTGAGAGGATCAAAGACTTCAAAAACTCATGAATCTTAACTTTTAACTTGTAAATCTTTCTTTATAAACTGAAAAACATATTAAAAACTTTCAAATCTCGACATTTTTTATACAAGAAATCTATGTACAAATGCCCTATTTATAGAGTGGTAACTGGTGGCTAACGCCGTCACTTGGTGGCGGAGGTTACGGTCACATCACGGCGGAGATTGTCGCCGGTGGTAGCCCACTATGGTTGTACATATTATCCTATACATAAGTTTCTTTACTAAATACAATAATAATAATACTAAAATCTATGATATTTGACAATTTTCCAACATGAAGTTCCAACTATTAAGACTAGAAATCAAAGTCAGTTGAAAAAGGATTTTGGTGGACCGTAGTGACAATTTGTTTAACTTAGAATAGGTTTTGTTATAGGGAACAAAATACTTTCCTTTTGTTAATTAAGATGTTGCTATGTTTTTTTGGTAAATGTCAAAGTACAAAACAATGTTTGATGGGCTCTTAGACACAATGTTGGCAACGTTTTGGTTAATACAATATCTACATGACTATGGTTATTTTGACAACTAATACAATGTTTCTTTTTGGTAACATGATGTACATATTGCAAGGGTTGCTTTGTCAACAAATTCTGTTTTTTCAGGGAAAAGGCTGAAAAAATAAAATTGGAGCAAGAAATGTTTGACTCGGAGAACATTTTTATTCTTGAAATTGAACAAAAGTCTGGATCTAAGTGACACTAGATGAAGATGAAAATTCGATGTATTTATAACCAAACCAAACCCTAATTCTCAATTAGGAAAACATAATTAACCAAATTAGAAGGTTCTCGGTCGCCACACAGCAAGAAAACAACTTTGAGCCAAAATAGCCGGCTCCACGTCATGGAAAACGAGCTCACGCCAAGAGCCCACATAGCCCCACGCCGAGCACTTATGTCAACGCTGAGCACCCACATCTTCGCCAAATATTTTTAAGCCATTTCAAGTCATATTTCAACAATAAATTTTTTTTATTTCTTTATAGTAAATTATCCTACCAATTAAATGATTGATATGTAGAATCCACTATTTTATTTCTCTATCTCAATCTTAACATTTGTTTTAATCTATTGACTAAGAAGAAAAGATAACTTAATAGTAGGATATGAGACCTTACATTTACTAAATTCACTTTTGGTTATTAAAAAAAGATAAATATCTTTTTTCTCACTCTTCTCTATAAAAGTATGTCTACATAACATCTCAAGTGGAGGAGGTGTGAAGTCACCACCACGTAGTGGTTAGTCTTCGGACCACTTTAGAGTATACGGAGTGGCCTTAACTTTTATGTGTGTGGTGATGAATGACGCCGTGATGGTAGCCAACCTCCACTCCATGGCGCCGTTGTGGCTGCTCGTCGTGGAAATTACCACCGCTGAGGAGGTCACGTGGTAGGGAAATTTTTCCATTTTGCCTTTATAGTTTTAGGAGAAATATATATAGAAAAAGGATAATTCTATTCAACTTTGCAGTGGAGTTTACAAATATTTTGAATGAAGAAAATTGAACACCCTCTTAACTGGCTTAGAATTATTGAGGTAATTAGTTTACTAATCTTATTATTTAAGTTCGATTATGTGAAATTAATTATGATTATGTGGTTAAATAATTTAAATGGATATTATTAGATTAATTTAAATGTGTTAGTGGAAATGTGATGTGTCCCTTTTGATGACACAAAAAAACACCTAATTACCTCCACCACCTCTTTATTTCATGCAAATTGGAAAATTATGTGAGTGTGTGTGTGTGTTTTGTGTACTCTCGGCCGAAGGGAAGGAAGAACACAAGAAGATTCAACTTTAAATTCTGTGATTTTTACATGCTAAATTGTTAGCTGAAGGATCTGAATTCTTAAGGTTAGTATAATTGTTTTAACTTGATGATTTTATATTCGGATTTATGGAATTTGTATGAAAAACCGCATGATTCATGAATTATATGAACTTAGGATGAATGCATGTTAGCAAATGATGTTAATTTATGTATATTATATGTTGAATTTGATTTCTGGAAACTTAGATTGTTATGCATGTACCTGAAATGATCAAATATTTAAGAACTTGAAACATCCGGAATTTTGAAGTTTGAATCATTCGGGATTTATGATGAATGATCCGGATTGGTGAATACCGCATAAAGTTATTCGGAAATTGAGATGAAATCCGGATGGATGTATCCGGGATTTAGAACAAATCTTATGAACCTGGAATGTGGAGAAACCGTATGTTTATTCGGAATTGAACTAAAACTGAATTATTGCCAAACACTTATACGGAATTTGAAGAAAACCGCATGTATGATGCGGGATTTGTGAAAATCGGGTGACTTTGCCTTTGCTATTCAGAATTGCCTTAACATTCGGAATTATGAACTTATGCGGAATTTAGAGACTTATGACCTATCCGGTTTTGAGAAACCGCATGACATCCGGAATTGTGCAAAACCTCATGGAACTTTATTTGGAATTAAAGATTGGATCCGGGATTCGACTAAACCCGTATGAATTGCCCTTACTTATTCGGAATTGTATATTTTATCCGAAATTATGATAATTCCGCATGTTTCATCCGGGATTTGAGATTTTAACATATTTCCCTAACACTTTATTCGGATTTGGACTTATGATGATAAAAACCACATGACCATGAAACCGCATGAAGACTTATACGGTTTTTGGAGAAGATTTGGGATCTTCTAATAATGGGATGTTGACATAAGGATTTTATATACGTGTAATATGTATTTTGTATGTATACATATGATGTATGAATAAGTGTATTACTTATTATGAGTTACTATAATGAATTAAATACTGACTTGGGTTACTTAATCTTTGGAACTGAGAAGACTTAGTGAGTTAGTCAACTGAGTATACCGCAGCTGTGCCGACTGTGGTGAGTGGATTTATATCTTCGGATATACAGGATATGATATCCTGATTGTTATTGTGCTCTTGTTTAATATGTATACATGTTTTATTTGGAGATCAGCATGAGCTGTGCGGCTAGGCCTATTGCTTGGGGATTTACAGTATCTGACTTGATATGCATTTGTTGTACTCAAGGGTGCTGGTACTGTTGTCCATGTTAGCAGGGCTATCGGTAAACCTATGCTTTGGCCGGCATTTGGTTGTAGGTGGTTGCAACACCGCCGGTTCTCCTGGATTTATGAGCTATGTGTTTGGGCATGTTTGCCTTATATATGTTTAGATATCTGTTCCCTCACTTAGCTTTGTGCTAATTTCCCACTAGATTATTTTGCAGATTCTCCGTGGTGAGTTTCTTGAAGATAAGGACTTGGAATATGGACAGACCACTACTCTGATGTCAAAGTTTTTGTATAGAGCCTGTTTTGTATATAACACTGTAGTGGTATTTTGTAAATGACAATAAGTCAAAGTTGTATTTATCTTTTGTTTTTAATCTAATTATATGTAATTAGCTTCCGCACGCAGTTTCATAATAATTAAAAGTACAGTGTTACAAAAATACCTATCCATAAAAGCAACTTACAATTTATATTGTGTAATGTACAAACAACAAACTGCTGTTCCATTCAACTACAATTGTTCCTGTGATTATTATTAATATATATACATTTAAGTTAAATTCTCTACCGAGTATATTTGTGATTATAGCCAAATTTTTATATGATAAGAATATAAAAATTAATGTGGTAGATATATGTATAGGGAATATAATTTTTAAAATTATGGAATTTTTATTTTATTTTATTGTAATATTAAGTAGTTTTTATTAAAAATTTTATTTGATATTTACTTATATATTTTTTATTGAGTATTATTAAATATAAAAATAAAATGTAAGATGGGTCCCAAAATTTGGTGTGGTAATTAGTGACCACTACGGGTGTATGTGGTAAGTTAAGTGATAGGAGTGAAAAGCTGACGTGACGATGTGGTGGGTGTGGTGGGAGGTAACCACTCCCACCACTCTAAGAGTAAACGGAGTGGGTAGGTAATCTGGCGTGGATGAAGCCTCATCGCGTTGTGGTGGGAGGTGCAAGCATGGTGAACATTCACGTGGTCAACACCCCTCGCGCGATTTCTATGTGAATCAAGTATTTAATGTTTTTGTCTTCTAGCTTTAATACATGAGTGAGAACTTTCTGTAAAAACTAAAAAATGGGGAAGAGAGAGGAGAAGATGAGACCTGAATGGGAGCTCTGTAAATGAATGGAGAAGGCGACAAGGTTTTTTCTTCAAAATGGATGAAGATGATGGACCATGGACCCCAAGGAGCAAACAGATAAAAAAAAATTCTAAGCTGGCAAAACTTTATCACGGGCTTTTGGCCCAATCTACATATTCACTAAGTTCTTAAATAAATTTTATTATTTTTAGTTTAGAGTATTTATTTTTATTAAGTATTATTAAATTAAATATAAAATTAATAAATAATGTGGGTCCCATAATTTGGTGTGGTGATGAGTGATCACTACGAGTGTAAGCGGTGAACTAAGTGGTGAGAGTGGATAGCTGACGTGGCTGTGTGGTGGGTGTGGTAGGAGGTAACCACTCCTAGTACTCTAAGAGTGCTAGTAACCCTCACTTATCACCACATTGCCACTTCAGTTTTTTTTCTCACCACTCAATCCCGATCACTACTTACCACATCAAATTTTGAGACCCACATAATAATTAATCGATTAATATTAAAAATTAAAATTAAGAAATAAAGAAGAAAATGAGAGAGGTTGATTGAGAGAGAAAAGAAAAAAAACAAAAATTTAATATGGACCCACCTACCTTCTCACCCCATCATGTGATTGTAAACCCATAAGGCCTTCCGTTATACAAGGCTCGGAGAGGGCGAGTTCCATGCGAGTGAGGGGCGAGCTCGCGAGGAACACCATTACGGGTGTCCTCTACTCGGCGGGTTGCATAGCTTTCGGGTTGTGAGACTCGCGAGGAACCCAAACCCTTTACCCCCTACCCCCCCCCCCCCCCTCAACGGTAACTTTTTTAACCGCTATATATATATATTTTTTTCTTTTTTTTCTTTTTTACTCACCTCTCCTATATATATCATATACTTCTCAACCATTTTTTATACTTCTCTCATATTTTCTTCATCTTTTATTCATCTTATTCATCTTTTTAAACAAAAAACTTCATGGATCCAAACCAAAATTTCACAACCCCTCCGTCATCCGGGAGAAACCGATCAAGAATTCCGAGTTCTACAACGCCGTCGGATAATCCTTTCTTTGTGGGCATGTCTCAACTGATGCCTCAACCAAACTCGATGTTCGCTCCCCGCAATTTACGTATACGGGAATGCTTAGCCAACAACAACAAATTCCACTATCCCAACTTGGCTACCTGATGCAACAAAATTTTCAAGTCTCGCAAGGTGGCTACCCGATTCAATTTCAACAACACCAACATCTTTATCAACAACACCAACAACACCAACTTGTAGATGAAGATGAAGACGAAGATGACGAAGAGGAGTTTGTTGCGGAAACCCAACAACAACAACCAATTCCGGAACAACGTCCACGAAAGCGTTCGGGATCGCGACAACAACCTGAGCCGAAAAAATTTCCAACAAGAGCCAAAGCGATCCCGTGGACACCCGTAGAAGAGTTGGCGTTGGTCAAGGCGTGGGTTGACGTTTCCGAGGACCCCGTAGTAGGAAACGCACAAGGACATGGTATAAATATATATTTATTTATTTATAAGTTTTTATATATATTTATTTATTGTTATTAATATTATTTATTTATACGTTTTTATATATATTTATTTGTATGTTTTTTAAATATATATATTTATTAATACGTTTTTTATATTTTGTATTTTTATATAAGTTCTTTTTGGGAACGTATTTTGAGTTCCTTTCAAAAGCAACTCGGCAAACCGGAAAATTACCGATCACCTCATCAAGTAAATGCAAAGTTTAAAGATATAAATGCAAAAGTATCAAAGTTTGCCGGTATCTATGCCAACGTCGAGGGTGGAAGACGTAGTGGAATGAGCGACGCGGATGTTTTAACAACCGCTCACTTCCGTTACCGGGACCAAAATAAGGGGGTATCTTTTGGTCACGTAGATTGTTGGGAGTTTCTTAAAAGATTTCCCAAATGGAGACCAACACCGCTCGTGGGTTCGGGTTCTAACCCCCCTCCTCAAAAACGGAGCAAAAAAACGGACTCCAATGTCCGATCTACTACGGGGTCTTCCGATGCACGCGCTCACATCGAGCTCAACGACGAAGGTGATGATGAAGACGATGAAGAGGAAGCTGCTCAAGAACATGAGATTGAACGACCCATCGGGAGAGACCGAGCGAAGCGTCAGGCATCGACATCGACGGGAACCGGGTCGAGGGTTGAGATAACATCGTTGTTGAACAATTTGTCGAGTATGAACACGCAAAATGAAAAATTCATATCGATGCGTGAAAGACAATTGGAAGTTACCGAAAAACAAGTGGAGGTAACTAAAAAACAAGTGGAAATACAAGCGGCGGATCGGATGGAAAAAGATTACCAATTTTACATCTCGCCCACTAATTATCTTTCCGGACCATTTTTGACGGCAACACTCAAAATGAAAAATGATGTTGCACAAAAATACGGTTGGCCGACGTTGAACGAGTAGTTTTTAGATTAAAAATTATGTACTTTTCTATTTTTTATTATCGTATTTTAGGAATTTTTAATTATGTAATTTTTTTTTTAATTTTTATCGTATTAAATTTTAATTAATGTAATTTTATTTTTTTAATATTATTAATGAAAAAAAATTTAGTTTAATAATGATTTATTGAATATAAAAAATAAAAATAAAAAATGGGGGAAAGGGGAAAGGGGGAGTGTAACGGGTGTAGTGGGTAAGGGAAATGGAAGGGGAGAGAAAATGATGTGGCGCTGATGTGGCAGTGGGTAAGGAAAGGGAAAAGGGGAGTATAACGGATAGCCTAAAGCCATCACCACATTGTTATGGTGTGGCTGGACATTTGACCCCCTTCCACCCCCTCCCCACCCCTTCATCCATACCGCACACTCTAATATAACTGCATGGTGGCTAAAATGCAAAAAGATGTGTGTGGTGGAATATTCCATATATTTTTCTTTTTTTCTTCTCTTTGACTGTTAATCAACATGTATATTTTTTTTCTTTCAAATCTCCTTATAAATACCCTACACCATCTATAATATTATCCACACACCATATATCATATTCTCTTCTTTATATAAATTTATTTCTCTCAAATGGACTTTAATTCATCGTTGCCATTATCTTTTTCCAACTAGTTTGATGCAAGAAGAGGTTCAATCCCATAAACGTTTTTAGGAAGAAGAAAATACATCTTGTGCATGTAAAAGATCGAAGATATATACAAAGAGATCGTGAGGGTGCAAATAAGAGTTTGCTTAGCGGCTATTTAGGAGACAATCTATATCCAAGTGAATACTTAGATGAAGACTTCACATGAGTAGTGTTTCGAATTGCTGTTGTAATTTTAAATATTCAAGGTGATTAAATTCTTAAACACTTTCTCTACTTTATAAAAGAATCGATACGACATGCATATGACACCACTTTAGATGCTTTTGATGAATTGTCATGAGTGCCTACATATATTGTAAGGTATATAATTGATTCGTATTCACCTTAATACTTAGAAATGCCAACTTTGACGACATCCAACCATACTATACACATTTCAATGTTCACGAGTTTCTCAAAATGCTTGGTAGTATTAATTTTATGCAATGACATGGAAAAACCTCCCGAACGTATACAAAGATCAATATACTAGAGGCGATCAAGGATCACTAACAATTATGCTTGAAGTGATTGTATCATATGCCGTGTGGATATAACATAGTTTTTGTGTTTCTGGGTATTATAGAGTCAAACAATAGCATAAATATTCTCACTCTCAGTCAATCACTATTGACTTTTCTCATTGTTTATTTCAGGTTAACAACATAACCTACACAAATTATAAAACAAAAAATATTTATTTTATGTATTACTACTTTTTTTAAGTTATGGTATCTTATTTTCTTTTCTTGAAACATTAAGCAATTTTTAATTATTTTATATTTTTCATACATATTTATTTATTTATCGTTGGGTATTTATTTAAAGAGTTTATTACATCTTTGATTCCTGTGCTTCACCGCTTTATTGATTTTGATCCATGGATCTGAACACTTACGAATTTCATCTTTCAAAATCCGAATTTATCACGTTTTTGGACCCTCCCAATCTTTATATAGAGCAAATTACCCTTATCCCATTAAATTTATTTATTTTTTAAGTTTTTTATTAACTTAATAGTATTTAATAATATGTATATTCTCTTTCTTTATTATTTCATCAATCTTAAACATAAATTCCTATCTTCAACATACACATAACACAACCATCAACAGGAAATTTGGCCACCGACGATCACCACAAAAATTCAACCCACCACCTCTTCCTCCATATTTAAACAACCACCAACGTCTCTGTCATGTTTAACGACATCCGCCATTTAGTTTTGGTGTATGTTCTTGTTTTTTTCCGGATCTAATAGCGATAGTGGTTATATGACCAGAGATGGTGTGGGGGTGGCCGAATTTTTTGTCGATGTCAAAGAGAGAGAGATAGCAAGTAGTGATAGAGCTTGAATTTGAGTTGATTGAGAGATGGATATTGAGAGAATTAAGAGAGAAATAAGAAACTTTTTTAATTTTAAAATTTTTAATATTATTAAATATAGTTAATTACATATTTTGTCCTGTGGTTTGTTGAAAATTATGAATTTGGTCCTTGGGTTCAAATTTTTACGGGTTTGGTTCCTTCCGATCCGATTCTCTAGTAAATTTGGTCCTACCTTAATTTCAAATGACTAAAATGCCCTTATCATATTTATTTTCTCATTTTCTTAATATTTAATCAATTTTAATATTATTTTTGTCAAAAATAGTAAAATGCAAAATATATAATTATTAAAACCTCTCTCTTTCTTCTATCCACCCACCTCTCACTCACGCGCTCTCTACGAGCCACCATCATCTCCATCGGCGCCATTACCCACCAACTATCACCCTCTCAGCTTTGCTACTCACTTGCACCTTGTTTTTTTTGTTTCGATCGGGTGGATGCACACATATCTACCCATCTCCTCTAAGGTCATCATCGTCTACCTCTTCGCCTTGGTACTCGAAGACATATCCCGATAGTTTTCGATTTTTCTTTCCGACTACTGCAGCTACCACTTTCGTCGATTAGGGTTTCGATGACTATAGCAGCCACCGACTTTAGTAGTTAGCCCGTCAATTAGGGTTTGGATAAGGGTTTTGTATTAGTGTGTGTGCTTTTCTAATTGTTGTGTGTTTGTGTGTGTGATTGATTTAAATTTAGACACCAAATAAGGTTTGGAAATTGATTTGCGGTTTTGTATTGATGGTTGTTTGACTAACTCCGATTAGGATTTGGAAATCAATTTTTAAATATGTTAACAACATCTTGATTTTGTTGTTCGATTTTGTTTAAAAACTGTTTGGATGTGCACGTTTGGGCGTTTTTATACAGGTGGTTGTTTTCTTGAAGATTAATGGTGGCTAAAGGTGGTGGCTGTAACGCCCCAAAGTTCGTAAGTTCCTAGATACGAGTTTATATCAAGTAATGTGTTAAGTGTTTGGTATGTTTAGCAAGTTGCTATTATGTGAATATGTGAATTATGATGGTGTAACAATAAGTTGAGGGACTGAATTGTAAATCCAGAAAAGTTTAGAAGTGCAGGGACCAATTGTACCATTTAGTGAAAGTGCTTTGTATTTATGATCTTATATTTGACCATTGAGGTCAAAACCCCAGGAGCCAAGAACACTATCACGTATACACACTTACATCCCTTGCTCTTGGCTGATTTTGATTTCTAAAGTGAAGTTCAAGTATTCAGAATTGATCCGATAGTGATTCAGAAGTAGCAGGTAAGAGTTCTTCATGGTTTAATTGAGTTCTAGGTCAAGAAAAGGGATTCATGAGTTAAATCCATGTTTGTAGCTTGATTCATGTGTTTTAGTAGTGTTTTATATCAAGTTTCATGCTAGAAAGTTGATTGTCAAGTTATAGAACTTGTTTGTATAGTTGAATCTGAGTTTAACAAAGATTTAAGTGTTAAAAAGTGATTCTCGCCTGCTGTTCACGAACAGAGCAAAAGACCTTCTGTACCAACTGTCCTTGCGACCGCATGGGTTATCCCTTGCGATCGCAAGGCAATGTTTCAGTATTTGGTTGTTTTGTTCCTTGCGGCCGTAAGTAAGAGTACTTGCGACCGTATGTCAATGTTTTAGAAGATTTGAAGGTTTGGGTCTCTTGCGGTCGCATTGGACTTTACTTGCGACCGTAAGGATGTTGGTTAAGGACCTTGCGGTCACATAGGTTTTTGCTTGCGATCGCAAGCAGCCTTTCAGAATTCAGTTTAGTTATTTGACCAGTATCTTTTGTAAGTTGAGTGCAGATGTTACAGCAGTATTGATTATTGCTTGTAGGCAATAAGAGTTGGCGTTTCGGTGATAGAGAATAGATGTTTAATTGCTGCTAAGGTGAGTGTACTTACCTTTAATCAGATTAGCATATGTATTTGCGTTAAGTGAACAGTATATCAATTGTATGTTTGATATGTGAAGTTAAAGGCTGCTGTTCAGAGGTTCAGTAGCACTATGTTATAGTATTTGATATGATTAGTATGCATTTATCCACAAAGTGAATAGTATGATATCTATGTTTTGATATGTGATATGTTGTGCACAAATATAGCAGGTACATGGCTTAGAGAAGCCTTGTACAAAGAAAAGCGGATACTTTGTATCCAGGAAAGCGAAAGGGGTATATTGAGATCCTTATACCCAAGTAAAGCGTCAGGGGTTTGGTTACGCGCGAGGTATGATCATACCCGGGACAAGTTAACAGTTGTATTGTTTTGCAGATTATAAATGAGATGTGAGACATCCTGAGAAGAGTAACTCATACTTTATGTGTTTATCTGTTCAGTTTGTATGCTCACTAAGCGAAAGCTTACGTTTTAGTATGTTGTGCATGCAGGTAACCAGTTTTCAGCAAGGGTAAGGCCCCAATGCTTTGCAGAGTAGGATATCTCCAAACTTTTAAACATAGTACTTTTAACACTACTTTTTATGAAACTGTTAGCACTAAAGTGATGTAAGCTTGTTTTCCGCAAACTCAGATGTTTTAGAGTGCTAATCAGTAGCAAACGATTTTTTAAGCTATTTTAGAAAAGTGGTGTTACAACTTGGTATCAGAGCCAAGGTTTAAGAGATTTGGGCACACACAAGTGTGATGTCTGAACTTAAACCGTGGTTTTAAAGTCAAGAGGAGCTATCCCTGGGGCAGTAACCTTAATGAGCATACTGTTAGTAGAAGTTATGAATTTCTATCTGTTTTACAGTTTGAGCATGAGTAGTAATGTTTATGCATGTGTAGTTGATTTTACCATACGTGACCTAAGCTTGTGAATTGGGGTATTCCATGACGGCACCAAGAACAGTTGTGTATAATATGTCCCTTACAACACTTGGCTAGTGTGTGTAAAGAACATATGGTATGCAGTTGAGCTTGAGATTGCCATGGTAGTGCCTTGTGAATCAAGTGATGGGTAATACGTGACTGTTTAGAGTATGTGAAAAAGATAAGAACTGAATATGAGATAAATATAGTATTGATAATATTACATACCTTATTATGAGAAACAGAGAAAGTTGTTTGGTAGTATATGTTAAAGATATCTGATCATGAGTTCCTAGTATGTGGTAAGTTGATACGAGTTAGTTAAAGTAGCTTGAAGCTAGTATACTTCAGAAGGCCAGAAATACCTATTTTCCAGATGCAATTCTTACTTTAAACCAGTAGACCTACGAGTAACCTTTTAGAGGGAGTTGTTACAGAGGGATTGCAAGATCTTGAGATCAGTTTAGAAAGGGGATATCAGTGATAAAGTAGGGTAAAGTCCTATATGCAATGTTCCTGATATTATCAACCAAGTGGTTGAGTAAGTTTTAGAAGGAAAAGAATGTTATGTTATTGCAGTACGTGGATACAGCAGTATAGGTTACGGTTAAAGCATTAGTAAGAGTTAAAGCTAAGAAAGAACCCGTTGTAGGGGTAGATGTGTAAAGATTGTTCAGTATGCGAACTACCTCTTCGGAGGGAAGATTATAGACTGAAGTGTGAATAGTGATGATTAGTAGAGACGAAATTGGATTCTTTGTATCAGTGGGTGTCTGCCAGGGAGAAAATTATGTACGCATCGAACTTATTATTTGAGACAGTGAAAGACGGGTGGGCCGTGTTTTTATAGAGAGAGGTAGCAACACAGATTAAGGCCATGACTAGGCCTAGTTTAAAGAATTGTAGTAGTTATATTAAAAGCTCGGGTAGACCAGATCACAGATTAGTTTCAAGTTTGATGACAGACTATAGAATTGGTGGATGATATCACCAACAAATTGTTAGAAATGTGTTGTTTTATTCGGAACAGGTTGGTACAGAGGTTATGTAAAGATAGGGCTATAGTTTGATGTTAAAAGCGATATATGTGAAGTTTAATGACATTTATTAGTAATACAGTAGACGGGATAATAAGTCTTGCACAAGAGAAAGAATAATGGTTGAGTAAGAAAAGAATAGTGAGTGAAAAGAGAAAGATTAAACCAGTAAGATTATCAAGTAAGAGGTTAGCGTTTGTACTACAACGTAGAGGGTTAGCTCCCTCACTCAGATTTACGAAGTGCGAAAAGCAAAGACATGTGATCAAAGAATTAAAATAGCTCGCTTTAAGTGTGCTACCAGTTTATCAGTTTGAATACAGTGAGTTCGTTGTCTTGAGCTTTTAAATGACAGAAAGAAAGTCAATGAAATAGTTACTCTAGATTTGGTTATAACAAGGGTCCGTATTAGAAGGCAGAGGTGCCCTGGCAGAAGGGCAGAGAACTCTAGGTTATAGCTAAAGAAGTAAAGGTGGAACCTAATGTGATTACAGGTAGACGTAGCAGATCAGACTACTATTGTGAATAGTAAGTGTAAGGAAAAAGAGATAGAGATAGAAATTGCCAGTTTTCATTGGACATATATCAATCGCGACGAAAGAATCCGAGCAATTATTAGTATTGATTAATTAAGTTAATAGTAAGTTCAGGTACTCAGATATCAGACCAAAATGTGCGAGCTCAGACCCTAAGTGGGGAAGAACTGATCATCAGAGGTGATAATAAGAGAGTCAGTGTTCCAGTTGCTTGTCAGCAAAATGAGAAAGTACTTGGTGCTTAATTGTATAGCCTGTCTAGTCTATGTGAAAGAGTGTAGTATGAAAAGACAGTCATAGTAGATTTAAGAGATACCAGTAGTTGTGACTACACAGATGATTTACCATAAATTACACCAGCTTGATAAGTGGAATTCAGAATTGATGTAGTATATGAAACGAGACTAGAAAATTTAAGGCCCCGATAGGTTGGCCCGCCAGAGATGTAAGAGTTGATGATTCAACTGTGATTAGTTGACAGATAAAGGTATAATTTGATTTAGTAGCTTACAGTGGGGGCGTATTAGTACAGATTCTGAGAAATGAAGGTAGTACGTATAGAATGTGTCCAGGTTGTAGAAAGTGTAACACGGTTACAAGCAAGAATAAGTATCCACTTTCCAGAATAGATGAATTGTTTACTTAGCTTCAAGATAAGACATAGGTTCAAAGATAGACATGTGGTCAGAGTACCATCAGTTAAAGATTAGAGAAGAGAATAGGACCAAACTAGTATTACCCTACGTGGGTAGCAAATAGGGGTGCAAAGTTGAACTGGAAAGGTGAACAGTAGGGAGTATATGATACTTTGAAACATAAGTTGTGTGATGCTTCAATGCATATGTTTATAGATGAAATGAGAGGCGGGATAGTTGTTGTGATATGTTATACAGAGTAGTAAAGTTATTACTTGTTAGTCCCATATAACAAGTGGATCCAGTATAATGTAGGATAGATTGAAGGTTTGTATGTAGAACTAGAGATAATATGTTTTACACCATGAAAAACACATAGTTCATTATTCAATTATGCCCAAAACCTTACACATTACAACATGTCATATCCCTATATATACTCCATGAGTATATTACATAGAAACTCCTATTTCTATACAATATATGAATTTACATTCTCCCCCTTTGTATTGAAATAGGAGTGTACACGCCAGTAACCTATGTCTTCCTTAGATTAAATAAGCAATTTTGGATGTAGCGTCCCACCAAATACATCAGTCTGAAACATTGTTTTATCTTAAGCCTTTGACAGCGGAAGCATAAACACTTTTGATGTGTTGGGAAGAATCTTATTTTTGTCTCCCCCTACAATGTAGCTCAGATTGTTTCCATGTCTTCATAAGTGTGATAATCTTGACTCCCCCTAGACATGATATAGACTGATGTTTCTTTTTCTCTCTCCCCCTTGAGTAGACACCCTCAACAACTGAATCAACAATGTAAAATTTCTTCACTTTTTATTCTCCCCCTCATGATGATTATAAGAGTTTATGAGCATCATGCAAAAAAGACATCACCATGAGATTCAGTTGCAAAAAGATGGAAGAGGGGTGGGGAGGATCCTACACTTCAAGTCAAAATAATCTTCAAACATTCCCTGACTTGAATAGATACTTGAACCACTCTTGATCGTTAAGGAGTGGTAATGATTTGATCTGAATTCTTGAAGATTTATAACTCTGTGTTGGATGTAATTTGATATTGGAGATTGATGTTGTCGAGTAAATATCCCAATACCGTGTAATCATCCTTCACCAGATCACAACAAGTGGAAAAAAAAATCTGAAAGACATACGGATGCAAACAAACTTGGGTACACATAAGAGAATATTTGACTGTGAACTGTAATAAGATCAGGGAGTCGGATACATCCTTATTTGAGAGCACACGAATGAACTTACAAGATCTTAAAAAAAACTGATGAAACCTGGTGTTGGTTAATCCTTCAAACAATTTCACCAACACTGTGATATGGGACATCAGAGATGACTGATAAAAGATAACCAAGATTCAAAAGAAACAAGGGATGGATGGCCAAAATCTGGTTTTGAGACCAAAAATTGGTGACACTAAGAAAGAAGACTCAAAAATCAGTTGAGAAAGAGCCGGATGACTAGACATAAGGGACTAGACATTCCAAAACATGGTATCAATGACCGTCACTCAAGTTATGCCCGAATCTATAAACATCAGAAAGATGACTGAAACTTTGAGAACTTCTGACTCAGCCAAAAAATCCAAACACTTGACTTAGGAATCAAGGTGACAAGATAATTCAGTCACAACAACGACGACAAGGGTTCGGGGGCAGTGCCCCTGATAGCGGGGTCCAAAGGGTGGCAACCCCTAGCGGGGTCCAAGGGGCAGAGCCCCTGGCTGGGGTCGAGCTTGAAATTTTTTGAAAATGAAGAACAATGCTTTGGCAAAAATGATCAGAAATCTTAAAATTTTGAAAAATGAGTGTAAATCCGGGTGATCTTGAATTCCGATAAAATAGGCAATTCCGAGCATAGAGAGAATTCTGAGAAAATAAGGAATTCCGAGAAAAAAGAAAATCCGAGAAAATATAGAATTCCGAGTAAATTAGGAATCCGAGAAAACAAAGAATCCGAGGAAATCAAGAAATCCGATTAGAAACTACGGAATCCGATAAAAGTCTCGGAATCCGATCAAAAGTCTCGGAATCCGATCAAAAGTCTCGGAATCCGATCAAATTGTCTTGTAATCCGACAAAAGCTTAGAATCCGATCAAAAGTCTCGGAATCAGATCAAAATTCTCAGAATCCGATCAAAATTCTCGGAATCTGATCAAAAGTCTCGGAATCCGACAAATCCGAATTGTGGTTGTGCTGTGGTTGTGCCTTCAGTTTCTGCCTATAATCATCTTCAGTCTGCCGTGCTAGATCAAAGGCTGCATCCAAGGTTGCTGCAGACCTCACAGCAGATCGGTATTCAACAGGTAAAGCGTTGGCAAACTTGCTAATCTTAGCTCTCTCGTCCGGTAGCAAATGTGGAACAAACTTCTTCTTGTCTGAAAACTTGGATATCAAATCCTCTACTGGTCTATCGCCTTTATGGAGAGCTCGGAACTCATCCTCGATCTTTTGCATGTCGTAATCTGAACAGTATTTCTTTCGGAGCTTTACCAAAAAATCCTCCCAAGTTAAAGCATCCAAAACCTCTGGTGGTGTAACACTTACAACCGTATCCCACCAGGTAAGTGCACGATCACGTAACATCTGTCTGGCAAAAGTAACCTTCTTCTTCTCTTCACACTCGCTGGACTCGAAAGCGTTTCGTATGTTCCGAATCCAAGTTTCCACAATCGACGGATCACTTACACCCTTAAAAACCGGAGGTTTACAGCTCATAAAATTCTTGTAACACTTACAGCCATAATATACATATTGGCCTACAAAAAGCCATATTACCAGCATATACCGAGTTTATAACATAATTGGCCTACTCAAGCCTAACATAAGTGCATAGCAACGTATACCAAAGCAAATTGACAACACATAAACCATAACTTACCTTAAACATGGTTATAACATGTTTATCACGAAACCTAAGGTTAACCGGTACTCACCTCGAGATCACATAAGGCAAATATGAATCCGGGAATCCCAGGAGCACACAGAATCGTCCGAATCACCTAACACATCATGTGTAGGTTCAGTCAACATCTAAAAGTACTATCAATGCTTCTATGTAAACGTGCAACGAACAACAAGAAACAGGCAACTTAAAAGAACTACTACGGCCGTAGCAGATGTGTCTTACGGCCGTAGGACACCTTCCAAACACCTCCTACGGCCGTAGGAATACATCCTACGCCCGCCAGAGTTCCTTTCCTAAAAATCATATCCTACGGCCGAAGGGACCTTACCCTACGCCCGTAGGAGTGATTCTTTGGGTACCAACGGTCGTAGGTTATGTACCTACGCACGAAGGCTTCTTTCCATCACCCGTAGGTGGTAAACCATGCAAAACACATTACTACGGCCGCAGAGAACCCTGCCTACGGCCGTAGTGATATTGACAACCTCCTACGGCCGCAGGGAACTCTTCCTGCGCCCGTAGGAACCCCTGTTACAGCAGACCTTCGTCCCTGTTCTTGGACAGCCGCTGCAACATCGATTTTTACCATTCTTTTCAACCCAAAACTCCATTCCAACAATTTATACATGTTACTTAATACCCATTTGAACTTACCAAATCAATTGACACTAAAGAAAAACACTTAAACACTACATGAACCCTCAAAATGGTGAATCTCACTCATGAACTAAAGAACACCTTTAAACCCCAAAACACTTACAATTTATTGATGATTTCTGTTGAAGATGAAGATTTTAACAACGAAATCAGTAGCCAAACTTGAATCTATAGCTTCCCTCTTTGATTTCCTTCTTTGAATTTGGAAAGGGTTTGAGTGTGTGTGTAACCCGTATGATAGTGTGTGTGTTAGTGTGTGTAGTGTGTTTCTCCAGGGGATAAGGGAGAAGCATAGACCGACTTTGTGGTCTATAATTTAGATCACGGGTATTTTGTTCCCCTTTTCAACTTACAACTTAATACCCGTTTACCTGTTTCACCTAACGGAGATATATTTGGAACCCTTATCTAAAACCAGTTACTAATATACCAATTTTACTTATTAACATTACTATTTTATATAACACCTTTTTATCACGTATAATTAACAAACAATACATTTAACAACAAAATACATTGATTAAAATCAATGTACAAGCATACAAGCACATAGTACAACACAGTACAACTAGGCCCTAATTTAGGATGTTACAAATCTACCCCCTTAAGAAGATTCCGTCCTCGGAATCTGTTCTACCGCAAACAAATGAGGGTATCGAGCTTTCATCTCATCCTCTGCCTCCCAAGTCAAGTTAGGACCCAAATTGTGCTTCCATTTTACCAAAACCAATTTGATCATCTTTTTACGTAGTTTTTTGACTTTAGCATCTAAGATTTCAACAGGTTCCTCCACAAGGCGTTTAGCTGGATCAACTTTTAACTCTTGCAGAGGTAAGATCTGATCATCTTCGACCTTACACTTTCTCAGATAACACACGTTAAAAGTGTTGTGAATACCAGACAATTCAGGTGGCAATTCAAGCGATACTGTCTGATCGTTAACGCGTTGTAGAATCTTAAACGGACCAATATACCTAGGACTTAGCTTACCTTTACGACCAAATCGTATCACCCCTTTCCAAGGTGAAACTTTCAGAAATACGCGGTCACCTACTTCAAACGTAACGGGTCGCCGTTTAGGATCTGCGTACATTTTCTGCCTATCACGTGCCGCTTTCAACTTCTCACGCGCTATTTTAACTTTGTCAGCAGTTATTTGAACAATATCAGGACCCGCATATTGCTTCTCGCCAGGTTCTAACCAACAGGTAGGAGTACGACATCGCCGACCGTATAACATCTCATAAGGCGGCATACCAATACTCGAATGATAAGAATTATTATAAGCAAATTCGATTAAGGGTAGGTGAGAATCCCACGAACCACCAAATTCGAGTATACACGCTCGCAACATATCTTCAAGCGTCTGAATCGTTCTCTCGGACTGACCGTCAGTTTGAGGATGATATGCCGTGCTGAGATTTACCCGCGTACCAAGCTCACGTTGAAGACTACTCCATAAATGAGACGTAAAACGTGCATCTCGATCACAAACAATAGACAACGGTATACCATGACGAGATACTATTTCGTTAACGTAGAGTTGGGCTAACCGATTCATAGGCGCAGACTCGTTAGTCGCAAGAAAATGAGCGCTTTTGGTAAGCCGATCGACTATAACCCATATCATATCGTGCCCTTTAGAAGTACGAGGTAACTTAGTAACGAAATCCATAGTAACATGATCCCATTTCCACTACGGAATTTCTAACTGTTGTAAATTACCATAGGGTTTCTGGTGTTCCGTTTTGACTTGAGCACAGATCTGACACTTTTCAACGGACGAAGCTATATCACGTTTTAAGGTAGGCCACCAATACAAAGTCTTCAAATCCTGGTACATCTTGGTAATGCCAGGATGGACAGACAACTTTGACTTATGCGCCTCTTGCAGAATGATTTCTCGATTACCACCAACATTGGGTACCCAGATTCGAGATTGAAATGTTTTCAAACCTTGACTATCTTCTTCTAACAGCTTTGACAATTTAACCATCGTCTCAGCCTTCAAATTAGCTTCTTGTAGTGCTTCCAGTTGTGCCTCCTTCAATTTAGCAATAATATCTGACACAATCGTAAGTCTCATGAACTTAGCAATTCCAGGAGAACTTTTCCGACTCAGTGCATCAGCAACAACATTGGCTTTTCCTGGATGATACTTGATCTCACAATCATAATCCTTGATCAACTCCAACCAGCGTCGTTGTCTCATGTTAAGTTCCTTTTATGTGAATACATACTGCAAGCTTTTGTGGTCAGAATATACCACACATTTGGTACCGTATAAGTAATGTCGCCACAGCTTCAAAGCAAACACCACGGCTGCAAGCTCAAGATCATGAGTCGGGTAATTCCTCTCGTGAGGTTTCAGTTGACGCGAAGCGTACGCAATCACCTTATCTCGTTGCATCAGAACGCAGCCGAGACCTGCATATGAAGCATCGCAGTACACAACAAAATCTTCGCACCCACTAGGCAGCGTTAGAATTGGAGCTTGGCATAACAATTGCTTCAGAGTTTGAAACGATTTCTCCTGTTCATCAGTCCACGTATAAGTAACATCTTTGCGAGTCAACTTGGTTAGCGGACCAGCAAGTTTAGAGAAATTTTGAATGAAACGTCGGTAATACCCAGCAAGACCCAAGAAACTCTTAATCTCTGAAGGATTGCGAGGAGTTTCCCAGTTCATCACAGCTTCAATTTTGATTGGGTCGACTTTAACACCTTCGTTACAAATAACATGACCTAGAAAGTGCACCTCTTTGAGCCAGAATTCACATTTGGACAGCTTAGCATAAAGTTGTTCCCGTTGAAGGGTTTCTAAAACCACACGTAGGTGTTGCTCGTGCTCCGCTTCGGTTTTGGAATAGATCAATATGTCATCAATAAAAACAATAACAAATTTATCAAGGAAAGGACGACACACACGGTTCATCAAATCCATGAAAACAGCAGGGGCGTTGGTTAAACCAAATGGCATCACCAAGAATTCATAGTGCCCATACCGAGTTCGAAAAGCAGTTTTAGAAATATCATCATCATGAACGCGGACCTGATGATAACCAGAACGAAGATCAATCTTCAAGAAACATGTAGCACCTTGCAACTGATCAAACAGATCATCAATACGGGGTAGCGGATATTTGTTCTTTACCGTTCGCTTATTCAGCTCTCGGTAATCGATACACATGCGTAAGGTTCCGTCTTTCTTCTTAACAAACAAAACCGGAGCTCCCCATGGTGAAGAACTCGGGCGTATGAAACCTTTATCAAGCAGTTCTTGAATCTGTGTCATCATCTCCCGAATCTCAGACGGTGCAAGACGATACGGAGATTTAGCTACAGGTGTAGCACCAGGAACAAGATCAATCCGGTATTCTACATCCCTGACAGGAGGTAAACCCGGTAATTCCTCAGGAAATACTTCAGGGTATTCCGAAACCACTCTGATATCTTTGACAGTCTTTCCTTCCGCCTTAGCATTTATTACATATGCCAAGTAGGAATCACAACCTTTAATAATGAATTTCTGTGCTTTGATCATTGTCATCAATGGAATATCAGATCTAGGTCTTTCTCCTCGCGCCACCGAATAAGTACCATCAGGTAGTGGGATTTTGATTAACTTTTTGGAACACAATATCTTGGCATTTTGACTGGTAAGCCAATCCATGCCAATAACGACATCAAAACCAGTAATCGGCATGAGGAATAGGGAAACAACAAAACAATGCCCATCAATAGTTATAGAAACCTGAGGTACGTGCGACGTAACACGAACTCGACTACCGTCAGCTACTTCTATTCTAACAGAGTCTTTCATCATCATAACAGGTAGTTGCCATTTATCACAGAAAATGGTTGACACATAGGAATAGGTAGCACCAGTATCAAACAAAACACATGCTGGTACAGAATTAATTAAGAAAGTACCAGTAATAACATCACCTTCACTCTTTGCTTCGTCTGTAGTCATTTGGAAAGCTCTCCCTTGAGGACGTGGAGCACCTCCCTTTTTCTGAGCAGCAGCTCCAGACGATCCACCAGCTCCCGAACCTTGCCACTGAGGGTAATCAGCTATTCGGTGTCCAGACTTATGACATTTGAAACAAACATTATCTTTGAACCTACAGTCACGCGTCTGATGACCCTTCACTCCACACTTACCGCACTTTACCACGTCCCAGCTTCCAGACCTCTGGAACGAATCACCTCTTGGCCTATTTCCAGAACCACCCTCACCTCTCCTATTACTAGAAGACTGCTCGAACTTTCTCTTATACCCTCCCCCTTGTTGCTGTGGTTGTGCCTTCAGTTTCTGCCTATAATCATCTTCAGTCTGCCGTGCTAGATCAAAGGCTGCATCCAAGGTTGCTGCAGACCTCACAGCAGATCGGTATTCAACAGGTAAAGCGTTGGCAAACTTGCTAATCTTAGCTCTCTCGTCCGGTAGCAAATGTGGAACAAACTTCTTCTTGTCTGAAAACTTGGATATCAAATCCTCTACTGGTCTATCGCCTTTATGGAGAGCTCGGAACTCATCCTCGATCTTTTGCATGTCGTAATCTGAACAGTATTTCTTTCGGAGCTTTACCAAAAAATCCTCCCAAGTTAAAGCATCCAAAACCTCTGGTGGTGTAACACTTACAACCGTATCCCACCAGGTAAGTGCACGATCACGTAACATCTGTCTGGCAAAAGTAACCTTCTTCTTCTCTTCACACTCGCTGGACTCGAAAGCGTTTCGTATGTTCCGAATCCAAGTTTCCACAATCGACGGATCACTTACACCCTTAAAAACCGGAGGTTTACAGCTCATAAAATTCTTGTAACACTTACAGCCATAATATACATATTGGCCTACAAAAAGCCATATTACCAGCATATACCGAGTTTATAACATAATTGGCCTACTCAAGCCTAACATAAGTGCATAGCAACGTATACCAAAGCAAATTGACAACACATAAACCATAACTTACCTTAAACATGGTTATAACATGTTTATCACGAAACCTAAGGTTAACCGGTACTCACCTCGAGATCACATAAGGCAAATATGAATCCGGGAATCCCAGGAGCACACAGAATCGTCCGAATCACCTAACACATCATGTGTTGGTTCAGTCAACATCTAAAAGTACTATCAATGCTTCTATGTAAACGTGCAACGAACAACAAGAAACAGGCAACTTAAAAGAACTACTACGGCCGTAGCAGATGTGTCTTACGGCCGTAGGACACCTTCCAAACACCTCCTACGGCCGTAGGAATACATCCTACGCCCGCCAGAGTTCCTTTCCTAAAAATCATATCCTACGGCCGAAGGGACCTTACCCTACGCCCGTAGGAGTGATTCTTTGGGTACCAACGGTCGTAGGTTATGTACCTACGCACGAAGGCTTCTTTCCATCACCCGTAGGTGGTAAACCATGCAAAACACATTACTACGGCCGCAGAGAACCCTGCCTACGGCCGTAGTGATATTGACAACCTCCTACGGCCGCAGGGAACTCTTCCTGCGCCCGTAGGAACCCCTGTTACAGCAGACCTTCGTCCCTGTTCTTGGACAGCCGCTGCAACATCGATTTTTACCATTCTTTTCAACCCAAAACTCCATTCCAACAATTTATACATGTTACTTAATACCCATTTGAACTTACCAAATCAATTGACACTAAAGAAAAACACTTAAACACTACATGAACCCTCAAAATGGTGAATCTCACTCATGAACTAAAGAACACCTTTAAACCCCAAAACACTTACAATTTATTGATGATTTCTGTTGAAGATGAAGATTTTAACAACGAAATCAGTAGCCAAACTTGAATCTATAGCTTCCCTCTTTGATTTCCTTCTTTGAATTTGGAAAGGGTTTGAGTGTGTGTGTAACCCGTATGATAGTGTGTGTGTTAGTGTGTGTAGTGTGTTTCTCCAGGGGATAAGGGAGAAGCATAGACCGACTTTGTGGTCTATAATTTAGATCACGGGTATTTTGTTCCCCTTTTCAACTTACAACTTAATACCCGTTTACCTGTTTCACCTAACGGAGATATATTTGGAACCCTTATCTAAAACCAGTTACTAATATACCAATTTTACTTATTAACATTACTATTTTATATAACACCTTTTTATCACGTATAATTAACAAACAATACATTTAACAACAAAATACATTGATTAAAATCAATGTACAAGCATACAAGCACATAGTACAACACAGTACAACTAGGCCCTAATTTAGGATGTTACAAATCTACCCCCTTAAGAAGATTCCGTCCTCGGAATCTGTTCTACCGCAAACAAATGAGGGTATCGAGCTTTCATCTCATCCTCTGCCTCCCAAGTCAAGTTAGGACCCAAATTGTGCTTCCATTTTACCAAAACCAATTTGATCATCTTTTTACGTAGTTTTTTGACTTTAGCATCTAAGATTTCAACAGGTTCCTCCACAAGGCGTTTAGCTGGATCAACTTTTAACTCTTGCAGAGGTAAGATCTGATCATCTTCGACCTTACACTTTCTCAGATAACACACGTTAAAAGTGTTGTGAATACCAGACAATTCAGGTGGCAATTCAAGCGATACTGTCTGATCGTTAACGCGTTGTAGAATCTTAAACGGACCAATATACCTAGGACTTAGCTTACCTTTACGACCAAATCGTATCACCCCTTTCCAAGGTGAAACTTTCAGAAATACGCGGTCACCTACTTCAAACGTAACGGGTCGCCGTTTAGGATCTGCGTACATTTTCTGCCTATCACGTGCCGCTTTCAACTTCTCACGCGCTATTTTAACTTTGTCAGCAGTTATTTGAACAATATCAGGACCCGCATATTGCTTCTCGCCAGGTTCTAACCAACAGGTAGGAGTACGACATCGCCGACCGTATAACATCTCATAAGGCGGCATACCAATACTCGAATGATAAGAATTATTATAAGCAAATTCGATTAAGGGTAGGTGAGAATCCCACGAACCACCAAATTCGAGTATACACGCTCGCAACATATCTTCAAGCGTCTGAATCGTTCTCTCGGACTGACCGTCAGTTTGAGGATGATATGCTGTGCTGAGATTTACCCGCGTACCAAGCTCACGTTGAAGACTACTCCAGAAATGAGACGTAAAACGTGCATCTCGATCACAAACAATAGACAACGGTATACCATGACGAGATACTATTTCGTTAACGTAGAGTTGGGCTAACCGATTCATAGGCGCAGACTCGTTAGTCGCAAGAAAATGAGCGCTTTTGGTAAGCCGATCGACTATAACCCATATCATATCGTGCCCTTTAGAAGTACGAGGTAACTTAGTAACGAAATCCATAGTAACATGATCCCATTTCCACTACGGAATTTCTAACTGTTGTAAATTACCATAGGGTTTCTGGTGTTCCGTTTTGACTTGAGCACAGATCTGACACTTTTCAACGGACGAAGCTATATCACGTTTTAAGGTAGGCCACCAATACAAAGTCTTCAAATCCTGGTACATCTTGGTAATGCCAGGATGGACAGACAACTTTGACTTATGCGCCTCTTGCAGAATGATTTCTCGATTACCACCAACATTGGGTACCCAGATTCGAGATTGAAATGTTTTCAAACCTTGACTATCTTCTTCTAACAGCTTTGACAATTTAACCATCGTCTCAGCCTTCAAATTAGCTTCTTGTAGTGCTTCCAGTTGTGCCTCCTTCAATTTAGCAATAATATCTGACACAATCGTAAGTCTCATGAACTTAGCAATTCCAGGAGAACTTTTCCGACTCAGTGCATCAGCAACAACATTGGCTTTTCCTGGATGATACTTGATCTCACAATCATAATCCTTGATCAACTCCAACCAGCGTCGTTGTCTCATGTTAAGTTCCTTTTATGTGAATACATACTGCAAGCTTTTGTGGTCAGAATATACCACACATTTGGTACCGTATAAGTAATGTCGCCACAGCTTCAAAGCAAACACCACGGCTGCAAGCTCAAGATCATGAGTCGGGTAATTCCTCTCGTGAGGTTTCAGTTGACGCGAAGCATACGCAATCACCTTATCTCGTTGCATCAGAACGCAGCCGAGACCTGCATATGAAGCATCGCAGTACACAACAAAATCTTCGCACCCACTAGGCAGCGTTAGAATTGGAGCTTGGCATAACAATTGCTTCAGAGTTTGAAACAATTTCTCCTGTTCATCAGTCCACGTATAAGTAACATCTTTGCGAGTCAACTTGGTTAGCGGACCAGCAAGTTTAGAGAAATTTTGAATGAAACGTCGGTAATACCCAGCAAGACCCAAGAAACTCTTAATCTCTGAAGGATTGCGAGGAGTTTCCCAGTTCATCACAGCTTCAATTTTGATTGGGTCGACTTTAACACCTTCGTTACAAATAACATGACCTAGAAAGTGCACCTCTTTGAGCCAGAATTCACATTTGGACAGCTTAGCATAAAGTTGTTCCCGTTGAAGGGTTTCTAAAACCACACGTAGGTGTTGCTCGTGCTCCGCTTCGGTTTTGGAATAGATCAATATGTCATCAATAAAAACAATAACAAATTTATCAAGGAAAGGACGACACACACGGTTCATCAAATCCATGAAAACAGCAGGGGCGTTGGTTAAACCAAATGGCATCACCAAGAATTCATAGTGCCCATACCGAGTTCGAAAAGCAGTTTTAGAAATATCATCATCATGAACGCGGACCTGATGATAACCAGAACGAAGATCAATCTTCAAGAAACATGTAGCACCTTGCAACTGATCAAACAGATCATCAATACGGGGTAGCGGATATTTGTTCTTTACCGTTCGCTTATTCAGCTCTCGGTAATCGATACACATGCGTAAGGTTCCGTCTTTCTTCTTAACAAACAAAACCGGAGCTCCCCATGGTGAAGAACTCGGGCGTATGAAACCTTTATCAAGCAGTTCTTGAATCTGTGTCATCATCTCCCGAATCTCAGACGGTGCAAGACGATACGGAGATTTAGCTACAGGTGTAGCACCAGGAACAAGATCAATCCGGTATTCTACATCCCTGACAGGAGGTAAACCCGGTAATTCCTCAGGAAATACTTCAGGGTATTCCGAAACCACTCTGATATCTTTGACAGTCTTTCCTTCCGCCTTAGCATTTATTACATATGCCAAGTAGGAATCACAACCTTTAATAATGAATTTCTGTGCTTTGATCATTGTCATCAATGGAATATCAGATCTAGGTCTTTCTCCTCGCGCCACCGAATAAGTACCATCAGGTAGTGGGATTTTGATTAACTTTTTGGAACACAATATCTTGGCATTTTGACTGGTAAGCCAATCCATGCCAATAACGACATCAAAACCAGTAATCGGCATGAGGAATAGGGAAACAACAAAACAATGCCCATCAATAGTTATAGAAACCTGAGGTACGTGCGACGTAACACGAACTCGACTACCGTCAGCTACTTCTATTCTAACAGAGTCTTTCATCATCATAACAGGTAGTTGCCATTTATCACAGAAAATGGTTGACACATAGGAATAGGTAGCACCAGTATCAAACAAAACACATGCTGGTACAGAATTAATTAAGAAAGTACCAGTAATAACATCACCTTCACTCTTTGCTTCGTCTGTAGTCATTTGGAAAGCTCTCCCTTGAGGACGTGGAGCACCTCCCTTTTTCTGAGCAGCAGCTCCAGACGATCCACCAGCTCCCGAACCTTGCCACTGAGGGTAATCAGCTATTTGGTGTCCAGACTTATGACATTTGAAACAAACATTATCTTTGAACCTACAGTCACGCGTCTGATGACCCTTCACTCCACACTTACCGCACTTTACCACGTCCCAGCTTCCAGACCTCTGGAACGAATCACCTCTTGGCCTATTTCCAGAACCACCCTCACCTCTCCTATTACTAGAAGACTGCTCGAACTTTCTCTTATACCCTCCCCCTTGTTGCTGTGGTTGTGCCTTCAGTTTCTGCCTATAATCATCTTCAGTCTGCCGTGCTAGATCAAAGGCTGCATCCAAGGTTGCTGCAGACCTCACAGCAGATCGGTATTCAACAGGTAAAGCGTTGGCAAACTTGCTAATCTTAGCTCTCTCGTCCGGTAGCAAATGTGGAACAAACTTCTTCTTGTCTGAAAACTTGGATATCAAATCCTCTACTGGTCTATCGCCTTTATGGAGAGCTCGGAACTCATCCTCGATCTTTTGCATGTCGTAATCTGAACAGTATTTCTTTCGGAGCTTTACCAAAAAATCCTCCCAAGTTAAAGCATCCAAAACCTCTGGTGGTGTAACACTTACAACCGTATCCCACCAGGTAAGTGCACGATCACGTAACATCTGTCTGGCAAAAGTAACCTTCTTCTTCTCTTCACACTCGCTGGACTCGAAAGCGTTTCGTATGTTCCGAATCCAAGTTTCCACAATCGACGGATCACTTACACCCTTAAAAACCGGAGGTTTACAGCTCATAAAATTCTTGTAACACTTACAGCCATAATATACATATTGGCCTACAAAAAGCCATATTACCAGCATATACCGAGTTTATAACATAATTGGCCTACTCAAGCCTAACATAAGTGCATAGCAACGTATACCAAAGCAAATTGACAACACATAAACCATAACTTACCTTAAACATGGTTATAACATGTTTATCACGAAACCTAAGGTTAACCGGTACTCACCTCGAGATCACATAAGGCAAATATGAATCCGGGAATCCCAGGAGCACACAGAATCGTCCGAATCACCTAACACATCATGTGTAGGTTCAGTCAACATCTAAAAGTACTATCAATGCTTCTATGTAAACGTGCAACGAACAACAAGAAACAGGCAACTTAAAAGAACTACTACGGCCGTAGCAGATGTGTCTTACGGCCGTAGGACACCTTCCAAACACCTCCTACGGCCGTAGGAATACATCCTACGCCCGCCAGAGTTCCTTTCCTAAAAATCATATCCTACGGCCGAAGGGACCTTACCCTACGCCCGTAGGAGTGATTCTTTGGGTACCAACGGTCGTAGGTTATGTACCTACGCACGAAGGCTTCTTTCCATCACCCGTAGGTGGTAAACCATGCAAAACACATTACTACGGCCGCAGAGAACCCTGCCTACGGCCGTAGTGATATTGACAACCTCCTACGGCCGCAGGGAACTCTTCCTGCGCCCGTAGGAACCCCTGTTACAGCAGACCTTCGTCCCTGTTCTTGGACAGCCGCTGCAACATCGATTTTTACCATTCTTTTCAACCCAAAACTCCATTCCAACAATTTATACATGTTACTTAATACCCATTTGAACTTACCAAATCAATTGACACTAAAGAAAAACACTTAAACACTACATGAACCCTCAAAATGGTGAATCTCACTCATGAACTAAAGAACACCTTTAAACCCCAAAACACTTACAATTTATTGATGATTTCTGTTGAAGATGAAGATTTTAACAACGAAATCAGTAGCCAAACTTGAATCTATAGCTTCCCTCTTTGATTTCCTTCTTTGAATTTGGAAAGGGTTTGAGTGTGTGTGTAACCCGTATGATAGTGTGTGTGTTAGTGTGTGTAGTGTGTTTCTCCAGGGGATAAGGGAGAAGCATAGACCGACTTTGTGGTCTATAATTTAGATCACGGGTATTTTGTTCCCCTTTTCAACTTACAACTTAATACCCGTTTACCTGTTTCACCTAACGGAGATATATTTGGAACCCTTATCTAAAACCAGTTACTAATATACCAATTTTACTTATTAACATTACTATTTTATATAACACCTTTTTATCACGTATAATTAACAAACAATACATTTAACAACAAAATACATTGATTAAAATCAATGTACAAGCATACAAGCACATAGTACAACACAGTACAACTAGGCCCTAATTTAGGATGTTACATCTTCTAATTCTCAACTTATGAGATTTCAGTGCTTTTCAACGCATACTTAGCATGTTTCCATGCATGAGTATATATAAGCAAGGTGTGTCCTGGTTGATGAAGAGAGAAGGAGACCAAGGTACTCGGTTTAATAATATTATAATAGATAAAGTTAGTGGGTGAAAAGTAAGTTAACTTTATACACAAAGTGTGTAAAGTGAACATAATTTTCAGTAATGAGTATACCCACTATCTATTATTATATTATTAAACTACTACCTTTATATCTTGGAAACGTAAACTTCTCCTTTCATGCTTGTGCTTTAATCAACACCATGCTTTCTGAAGATTTGACTTTACCAAGTATGGAGTTATCTGCCATACTTAACATCATATCTTCGAGATCTTCTTTTCAAGAGTATCTTTCTCCTTTTCCAGGGGATAAAGATCTATCCTTTTTGTATCTTTGCAGATCCAAAAAGTGCTAAGTACTTTTACAAAAGAAAGATCTAAGGCATAATAAGAACAACACATGTTCTGCCTTTGACTTTAAGAAAATATTACTTAGAAAAGCTATTAACTGAGATATATAATAAAGACTCAGTTAACAGACACTGAACTACAAATATAATTTTGCTCAGCTAAGGATAAGTGTGAAAGACTCAGCTGACTAGATTTGCTCAGTTGATCAAATTGCTCAGCTGATAATACAAACCAACGTGCAGCTAGTAAACTGATCAAACTAAACTGTCAGCTGTTCCCAAGGGCTCAGCTAGTCATTTTAAGTAGTGTCAGCTTATGAGGAAAAGATTGGATAAGTAATAAATACCTTATCTGATAAATAGGAGGCATCAGCTGATAACTGTGATTGTGTCAGCTGATCCTTGACTGCTCAGCTGATCTTGAAATCTTCATCAGCTGATGGTTCTAGGCCATCAGCTGATCCAGTGTGATTCCTCAGCTGATGCTCTTTGACTGATCTTTTCTTCTGCTGATCTTTCTGAAGCTGGTCCTTTGGCTGATACTCAGTGTTCAGCTGACACTATGATTCGTCAGCTGACATTTCTTACTTAGAAATTCTTTAAGTCTCAGATAGAAAAACAACACATGTTTTTAATCAATCTAAGTCCAAAACTGAATATATGGTTTTGTTAACATCAAATCCTATTTTACTTAATAGATAGGTTTGATTAAGGTTTGATATTGCTATCTCACCAACAATCTCCCCCTATTTGATGATGACAAAACCTTATCTTGTTTAAGAAGAATCAGTTTGACTAGGATTTATAAAGATATAACTTTTAAGTGCAATTTTGGTTACCTAACTATCTGTTTTTGGTAACTCTTTTAAGTATGTTCCCAGATGTGCTGTTTTTGGGAATCTTTTCATTTATGAAGTACCATTGTTCTGTTTTTGTGGTATCTTTTCTATCCTTTTTCTGTTTTTAGGATTTTTGATCTTTTCTATATTTACACTATGTGAGCTATCTACTAAGAGTCATCTATACTAGCATTTTAGCTAAGTAGTCCATGATCAAAGTTTCAAGCTTGATTACTGAATAAATTATTTACATTAGAGTTTGTACAGAGCAATCTCACTATGAGTTAAACTAAGTACAGAAGTTGAACTATTATAGGAATTGAAATTACATCTACTCTAGTTATGAAGTGTGGTCTTCATTCCCACCAAGGTTCTTCTTTGATGTCTGGACGATGTTCAACTGGAATAGTTGCAATTAGTTCTTCAGCTCTAGTCTCCATCAGACTTTCAAAGTGTTGACTTCCTGTCTGTCCTCTTGCCAGTCTTACGGCTTGAAAAATTAAAGCTCTTGGCGCTCTTCCTATGTCAGCTTCTCTTAGGAATCTCCAATCACCAGCTCTGTTCTTGAAGAACATCCCTTTTTCAGGCTCAGTTATGTACTTAAACATTTCTGGCTCAATGTTGGAGGGTAGAGCAGTGTTGAGACTTTCATAAGCAGAAAGAAAAGGATAGTCAGGATTGACAATGATGTGTTCAATGGTGACAAAAGCTTTTGAATTCTTTTTGAAAGCATCTTCAATCAGATTGATGTGTTCAATGAACTGATCATGTGTGAAGAGCCTATTGCAGATTGACATCCGAATCCAGTATTCAATTTTTGGCATGAACCTTTGAACAATTTCACTTTTGGACTTGAGGAGATGGTACAGGATCTCGATCATTTCAAAGAAGGAGAGAAGTTTGCAATGTTGAAGATAGGTATCTTCATAAGTCTTTCTTTCATCTCTTCTCACCACTCAGAGATAAGGACCCTCATCAGTACCTTTGTATGGAGTAACCCTTGAGATGATGTTTGCACATCTTCTATTTACCAAGTTTTCTTTGTTGTCTCTGAACTCCTTGGCTTGCCTTTCAGTTTGCTGAGCTAATCCTCCAAAGTTGAAGTTCAGCAGAGCTTGAATGGCTTCCTTGTGAGTCTTTCCTCTCTTAGGATCTTTCTTGGTAGAAGGGTCATCTTGCTGTGGTATATCTAGTACTTGATGTGATTGAGAGGTCATCATAATCAGCTCTTCTTCTTGTAGCTCTCTTAACTCATCATCAGTAACACCAATAATTGCAGCAAGATCTTCAGGAGAAGTGAAGTCCTGATGTGTTTCCTTGGTTTTCAAAACTTCTTCTATGGAAGTACCAAGTGCAGCAGCTAACTCACTGATCTCTCTGAGACTCTTCTTCTTGTGTTAGCTCTTCCTCTCTTCTTTCTTCTTCTTCATTCTCCTCAGCAGTCATTATCTTCTTTCCTTTTCTTCTTGATGAACTACTGGGAGTTGGTTGACTTGATTGAACTAGAGAGGAAGCTTGGACTGGTGGAGCTGTAGTGGAGGAGCTCTGCTTCCTTATGTTAAACATAGAGGACATAGGCATTTCATCTTCATCATCATCATCATCAGAATCCTCAGATAGTAGTTCAATTGGAGCACATGATTTACCTTGCTTTGATTTCTTTGTCCTTCTAGCCATTTGCTTTAGCCTTCTCTTTGGCCTCTGCTTTTCTTGAGTAGGTTGCTCCCCCTCAGATTTATTCTCCCCCTCAACAACTGATTCTATTTCATCAGGGGTTGATGCATCCTCCGCTTGTAAAACTGACTTTGTCCTAACTGACTTCTCCCCCTTTTTGTCATCATCAGAGGAGGGAAAAACAGCAGGCTTTGCAGGGGCATCAGGAGTGGTGAAAGAATAAGGAGTTGGGGTAGGTGTAGAGGTAAAGGGTGGTATGGTTGAGGGTGAAGGTGAGGCAGTGGGAATGGGAGGCTGAGTGAAAGGTGAGGTTGAGTGTCTAAGGTGAGAGAGAATATGAGAGAAAGAAGGAATGGAAGTTGAGAGAAGAGGTTTTAGGCTGTTGATAGCTTCAGTGAGATTGGAGAATTCTCTCAGAGTATCACTGTGCCTTATCCTAGCACAAAAGTTGGACCTATTGACCTCAGTATCAATGTCTTTTAGGAGAGTGGGGACAGTGAGAAGAGATTCAGGAATGGTAATGGAGATATCAGGGGGTGAGGGTCTAAGGGTTTTGAGTTGGGAAAGGAGATTGGAAATAGTATGGTTTAAGGTAGAAATAGTTTGGGCAGGTATAGGAGGGGAGGGTGTAGGAATAGGAGTAGAGGTTTGGTTTAGAAGTTGATCTAGTTTGGTAAGAATAGGGGAAAGATTAATAGGGACAGGTGTGGGTTGGGGTTTGGTTTGGTTGGCTTTAAGTGACTCAATTTCATTGGTTAGGTGAGAGATTTGAGTTTCTGTTTGAGTTTGGAAAGAGGTAAAGGAGGCTTGAAGACTATCCATCTTTTGAGAGATAGATAATAAGGTTTGAAGTAGTTGGGGTGAGGGTTCAGAAGTAGTAGAGGGAATGGGTTGGGTTAGAATTGATTGAGAAATTGTGCTTAGAACTGGAATGGATTGTGGTCCCTCACTTAGACCTTGGTATAGAGGCCTAAGATCACTGGGAACAGAAGTTGTACCCTGTACTAATGACTGGTTTATGCCACTAGTATTGACAGGTAGTGCACTAGCATGTGTCAGAATTGAATCAAAAATAGGTGCAAGTAAGTGAGTGTGAGTGAGGGTTGCACTCAAAGGGGTATCCCTTATTTCAGTAGCAAGTTGTTGTGAACTTACTAGGGGATAGGCTTGACACATAGGGGTTGTAGACACAGTATGACCTTGGGAGAAGGTCTGTCTTTCAATGGTATCACCCTGTTGGGAGGGTGACCCAGCTTGCAGCAATCCCATATTTACAGATGTGCCCTGTTGTGAGGACACACCCACTTGTTGTAGGGTTATATCAACTTCCATGAGCTCCCCCTCAAAATAAGAGGTAGTTATAGGAGTTGAGGTTAGAGGTGCAGTGTGCAATCCCTCTGAGATAAGGGCAGTGTGCACCATCTCTAATGACCTTGTTTCTATTTGGGTTACTAAGGGAGTAGAACTAGTGACTGTTGGGAGTACACTAGAGCTTGGCTGTTGTGGGGGTGTTACAACTAGAGGAAAGGATGGGTTCTCACTGGTGGGGTTTACCAAATGAGTATCCTCAGAGAGTGAGAGTATACCTGAGATGTGCTGAGTCTTGCTGATCTCAATCAGTTGAATGAGATTGTCAGAAATTGTGTCTTCCTCAGCATCATCACCATCAGCTGCATCACCACTTTGTTTGTCTTGTGGAGTGCTTGAGCTGGAAGGAACAGGGAAATGTGAGAGTGGCATCCCAATTTGAGAAGATGAGGAGGTGGTATCTTGAACATTTTCAGCATAAGGAATTCCAGCATCACCGCCATGAAAATCATCATCTCCCTAATCATGATCATTTTGACCACTGTCAGCACCATTGTCATTATCACCCTCAGCATCAGGATTAATAGGCTCATCCTATGCTGGTTCATCAAACACATCTGCTCTAAACATCAATTCTTCTTTCACTAAGGCTTCTTCTGGAGCATGAGTCATAGACTCCTCAGAATGATCAGTAATTAAATCAGGAGACTCAGAATCATCAGCCATTTGTCCCTCAACATTTTCAGCATCAACTTCCTCTTCATTTTCAGCATCCTCAGCAGCAACATCAATCAACTCTTGCATCTGAGCAGTTATAGCAGGACCTTGAAATTCCCTTATCAAATGGAAAGTTTTCTGACCCATTTGAGGGATGGTCATTGGGTGCAAGTGGGCAGCTAACCCAGCATAGTGTTCCCTCTGAACATCGCTAAGTGCAATTAAACTTAGATACCTGATGTAAGGAACTAGGGTTCTGGTTGATTTCTTTGATGTGCCCAGAGTGATCTTATCCACCATTTCAGAGAATATGACTTGTGAGAAGTCAATGTTCCTCCCTGTGACCAAAGCATGAAGAATCATCAATTCTGACTGATTCATTTGGTCATGGCTGCCAGACTTGTGACTAAAACATCGAATGATTACACTGGCCAAATACTTCCATGGGTGTCCTAGAGCAGACAGTTTATACTGGCCATGGGAAACAGCACCTTGGTAGCCAATCAGGGGCAAAACCTCTAGAACTTGATCCATTGTAGAAAAAGGTTGAAATGGGGCCATATGGGGTATGGAGATCGCTTGTCTAATAGAATCAGTAGTGATGTTTATGTTGATGGTACCATTGAGGCAGGTGCAAGTGATTAAGTCTTTATTAGCATGGTACCTTGCAGTGTACCACATCTCACCAACAATGTTTGGAAAGATAAACAGAGGATGAGCAGATAGACATGCGAACAGGGGATGGGCAGTTATGAAAGCCACCATAGGTTCGTATCCCTGGTTTGCTTTGCTCGCGGGAATGTCAGTGTTTATGAGAAAGTTGTTTGGGCGTATGGTGATTTCAGAGTTGGGTGCGACATTTTGACCAGCAATGGCGTTTGGTGACGTTGCAGGGTTGAAGATCACCATGATTACAGAGTGAATGAAGTTTGAGCAACGAGAGTTTAGGGTTTGAAAGTTTGAGAGAGAAAGAGTGTTTGGGAATTTTGAAAGCTTAAGAAATGAATAACCGCTCGAAAACACCTTTAAATCTTCCTTGGAAACCTAAACTGTCACAGAAATATTTTGCAAAAAGTAACTGTCACTTCTGCAAAAAGGTAATAGACGGAATAGATATTAAATACACAGACAATAAATGGACAAATAAACTTAATAAAATAACCTAGTAATAAATACAAATGAGAAATTAATATAATAAGTGTGGGGACACAATATTTTTGACTTTTGAAAATCATCAGCTGACAAACGAGAGTGTCAGCGGATCCATGTTGAGATAAAATAAGTGTCAGCTAATGAATGCACTTAGCTGAGCTTATAAGTCTTAGCTGATGGTTTATCAGCTGAGGTATAGTGTTAGCTGATGATCGTCAGCTGACATAATTCTATTAGCTGATCTACCATAAGTAAAATGTGTAGAAGCTTAGATAAGTACTTCATTTCACACACAAATAAAATTATTTTCTCACACACAATTAACTACCTAAGAAGAGGATATATTACAAATTTAACATGCCAAGTTTGGATATTAGGAAGTTGAACCGAGACTCATCCAAAGGTTTTGTAAAAATGTCAGCTAATTGAACATCAGTGTTGATATAATGCATTGAAACTTTCTTTTTCTGCACATTATCTCTAAAAAAAAGATGTCTGATTTCAATATGCTTAGTTTTTGAATGCAAAACAGGATTATTAGAGATAGATATAGCACTTGTGTTGTCACACAGAATTGGGGAGTTTTCAAACTGTAAGTCATAATCCAGTAGTTGATTTTGCAGCCATAGCAATTGAGCATAGCAGCTTCCAGTAGCAATGTATTCTGCCTCAGCTGTAGAGGTTGAAACAGAGTTCTGTTTCTTACTTGACCAGCTGACTAATCTTCCACCTAATAATTGACAACCCCCAGATGTACTCTTTCTGTCTAGTGTGCAACCTGCAAAGTCAGAATCAGTGTATCCAACTAACTCAAAATCAGAGTATTTGGGGTACCAAAGACCTAGATTAGGAGTTCCTTTGAGATACCCAAAAATTCTTTTAACTGCAGCTAAGTGAGATTCTTTAGGATCTGCTTGGTATCTAGCACAAAGACATGTAGAATACATAATATCTGGTCTACTAGCAGTTAGGTATAAAAGAGACCCTATCATACCTCTATAAGCTGTAATGTTCACTGATTTACCATCATTGTCCTTTCCAAGCTTTAAGGCAGTGGACATGGGTGTTTTCATTGAAAAACAATTTTCAAACTCAAATTTAGTAAGTAAGTCATTTACATACTTTGTTTGATGAATGAAAATTCCATCAACCGCTTGTTTAATTTGAAGACCTAGAAAGTAGTTTAATTCACCCATCATACTCATTTGATAGTTATCAGACATGAGTTTGGAAAACTTTTTGCAAAGATCAACATTTGTAGACCCAAATATTATATCATCTACATAAATCTGTACAAGAATTACATCACCCTTGAATTTTCTTATAAATAAAGTGCTATCTATGCTTCCTCTTATAAATCCTTTATTGGTCAAAAAAGAAGAGAGGGTATCATACCAGGCTCTTGGAACTTGCTTCAGACCATACAAAGCTTTGTTCAAGAAGTATACATGATCTGGTTTGCTTGTATCCTCAAAACCTGGAGGTTGTTTGACATACACCTCTTCTTTCAATTCACCATTGAGGAAGGCACTCTTAACATCCATTTGGAATACTTTGAAGTCTTTGAAGGCAGCATAAGCAAGAAATAATCTTATTGCTTCAAGTCTTGCAACAGGGGCAAATGTTTCATCATAATCAATACCTTCTTCTTGACAATACCCCTGAGCAACTAATCTTGCCTTGTTTCTGATGATCAGCCCTTGTCCATCCATCTTGTTTCTGAACACCCACTTAGTGCCAATGATGGATTTGTCCTTTGGTCTTTGCACCAAATTCCATACATTGTTTCTTGTGAATTCAGCCAATTCATCTTGCATGGCATTTATCCAGTGAGGATCAGTTAGAGCTTCATCTACCTTCTTTGGTTCAATCATAGAAACAAAACCTGTATATAAACAGAAGTTACAAGCTTTTGATCTTGTTAGTACAGGTGCTTCTATGTTACCTATGACCTGATCAATTGGATGATTTCTGAGGTCCTTGTAGGCATTTTGGATTCTGGGAGTTGAAATTCTTTGATTTAGATCAGCTGATGAGACTTCTGGTTGATCAGCTGACATAATTTCTTGATTACAATCTGATGAGACTTCTACTGATGAGGGAATGTTTGATATGGAATTAGAGTCCATTGATGTTGAATCATGATTCCCTTTATTTAGTAAAAGTGTGGGTTGGTTTAGGATAGAATGTGCAGAGGTGTTTTGTACATTCGGAACAGGTTCATCTAAGTCATCTAAGTCAGCCGATGAGATTGGATCAGCTGATGGGAGTGGATCAGCTGATACTGGAGTGTTGTCTTCAGTACGCAGCAAATCATTAAATTCCTTACCTGTAGATGGATTAGTAGAACAGGAAGCAACAAAGTCATTTTCATTAAAACTTACATTGATTGATTCTTCTATGACTTTTGTTCTGAGGTTGTAGATTCTGTAAGCTTTGGAAATCACAGAATATCCAATGAACACACCTTCATCAGCTTTTGGTGCAAATTTTTGCAATTGATCTTTCTGGTTCAGAATGAAACACTGACACCCAAAGATGTGTAGAAAGCTGATGTTGGGCTTCCTTCCCTTGAGCACTTCATAAGGAGTCTTGTTGTGCCTCTTTATTATAAGGGATATGTTCTGAGTAAAACATGCACAGCTGATAGCTTCAGCCCAGAAGTTGAATCCTAACCCACTCTCACACAGCATGGTTCTTGCAGCTTCAATCAAAGTTCTGTTTCTTCTTTCAGCTACACCGTTCTGTTGTGGAGTTCTTGGAGCAGAGAAGTTTTGAGATATTCCTTTCTCATCACAGAAACCTTCAAGAGTTTGATTTCTAAATTCAGTTCCATGATCACTTCTAAGCATCCTTACCAGATTGCCATTGAGCACTTCCATCTTTCTAATGAAGCTTATAATTTCTTCAGCAACCTCACTCTTTGCTTTTAGGAAGATGACCCAAGTGTATCTTGAGAATTCATCAACCATTACCAATGCATACTTACTTCCACCAATACTAGAAGTAGCAACAGGACCAAATAGATCCATATGCAACATGTAGAAAGGTTCAGTTCTGGAGAAGGCTTGCTTAGATGGAAACGAAGTCTTGTGCTGCTTTCCCTTCTCACAGGCAGAGCAAGGTTTAGGCTTAACATACGTCAGTGAAGGTAGTCCTGACACTAGTTCACCCTTGCTCAACTTGTTAATGTTTTTGAAGTTTAAATGGGAAAGCCTTTTGTGCCATAACCAGTTTGTGTCAGTTACAGACTTGGTATACAAACAGGTTAACTTGGATGGATCACTAGAGGACATATCAAGAGTATATACATCCTTGGTTCTCTTTGCACAAATTATTGTTTTACCTTCTTGATCTAAAATGGAACCACCTGTCTTTGTAAAGAGGACTTTATGATCACCATCACATAACTGACTTATGCTGATGAGATTATACTTAAGTCCTTTAACATATGATACCTTGGATAAGGTTAGGTTCCCATTATGAAGTTCTCCGTAGCCTTTTGTTTGCCCACAATTATTATCACCAAAGGTCACTCTTGGACCTTTTTCCTTCTTGTAGTTACTAAGCAAAGCTTTACAACCTGTCATGGTCCTTGAACATCCACTGTCAAGATACCATGTGTTCAGACCCTGCATAGATGTGATTGAAAGAAGGTTAGTGACATTTGGGCATCCACATTTAAGTAGACCCCTGTGGATTGCACCTAGCCATCCACTTTATATTAGGTTGTTTATGAATGAGAGAAACAACTGTGTTATCATAATCAGTCCGCTGTCTTGAGTTACCTTCTAGAGAACAATTACCTGCCTTATGTTCTTTGCTCCCACATTTATAACATTTTTGATTTTTGGAGCTTTTAACATGTTTTGGTAATTGACTAAGAGATGTCTTAACTGTTTTCTGATGACTATGGGTCATCAGCTGACAGATTTCACCATTCAGCTGTTGCAGCTGATTCTGTAAACTAATAAAGTCTTTGTTTACAGTCACCTTAGGTTGACCCTTAATTAAAATGAGTTTTTGATCATCTTTAGGTGTGGCAGACTTAAACTCTTTGTAAACAAAATGTCCTTTTCCCTTAGTTTCTCCTATTAAAAGAGTTTGAAGTGATGTTTGATCAGCTAACCAAACAGAAGAGGATCCATGATCAGCTGACAGGCTATCAGCTGAGCAGTTATCATCTACTCTTCGATCAGCTGATGTAACATCATTAGCTAAAGAATTTTTAGTTAGCTGAGTTCCTAAATTTAATGTATCAGTTTTCAAGGTTTGACAACAAAATGTCTCTTTGGTATCAACGAATGATTCCATTCCTTTACTTACTTCCTTTACACTTAAATTTTCAGTGCTTTTGCTTTCTGTTAAGACAATAGAACTTGAACCAACTTTTGAAGAGGTTGAGTCTTTCAGCTGAGTACTTTTACTTTTGACAAATCTGTTAGTGATAATACTTTTTCCTTTTACGATCTTTTGAAAAGTAAGAGGTAAAATATCAGCTTTTTCTAAGATATTTATGTTCTTGCTAAAATCAACACAGTTAGTAGCTTGGGAATAATTTCCACCAATAATAGCTTGAACTTGTTTTGGAATCTGCTCATTGACACACTGAGTGGTCTTCTCAGCAGAAACACACCAAGATCTAACTACTTTTTGAAGGTCATTAAACTTTATTGTTGCTTCATTGGTTTCTTTTACCAAGATCTGATTAAGTATCTTTTGATTAGCTAAATCATCTTCCAGTTTTGTCATTTGTTTAAGTTTCTCATCTTTAAGACTTAATCTCTCTTTTAGTGATTCTATTTCTAATTTTAGCTTCTTTTCTCTTTGAATATTTGACTGAAACTCAACACACAGATAATCAAATATAGTGTTCTTTTCATTGTCTTCATAGTTAATAAATTTTCCAACCTGATACATAGAAGAAGGATCCCAGTCAGGAGAAGTACAAGCTTTAGCAGCTTTCTTCATATCCTCATCAAAGGAACTTGTACTTACTGTGTTGGCCATCAAACTGAACTGAGCTGTGAGGACCTCATCTTCATCACTTGAGAGATCTTCCTCAGCCCAATCTTCTTCTTCAGCAACCAGCACCTTGTTCTGAGCTTTCTTCTTCTTCTTATCAAGGACAGCAGCAAGAAGCTTCTTGTATTTGGCTTCATAATCAATCTTGCTGTCTGAGCTTGAGGAACCCTTGAAGCTTGTGTTTCCTTTGGACTTACATTCACTGGCATAGTGACCAGTCTTGCCACAAGAGAAACAACCTTCAGAAGCCTTTGGTTTTGACATGGCTCTTTCTCCTTTGAAGGGTTTCCTTTCAAACCTCTTGACACCCTTTCTTTTCAAGAAAGGTTTGAACCTTTTAACCAACATGGCAGCCTGCTCAACAGCCGCTTCAATGCTGTCCATGTTCTCCAGAACTTCATCCCCATCAGCCATTTGCTCTTCATCAGAAGTTTCCTCTTTATCTTCCTCATCACTTGATTCATCCACCACTGCTGCAAAACTCCTAGATCTTGTATCCTTAGATACAAGGGCAGTAGTTGGAGCTTTTGCAGCCTCCTTCATATCCTTGGTAGAGAGTTTCCTTTGTTTCACTGATTGTTCATCATTCATAAGATTTCCATATAAACCAACCAGTGAAAGACCCTTGATTTTCTCACCATGTTTAAGCACAGTGATAAAATGATCCCAAGATTCTGGGAGAGAGTCTAGAAACTTGTTTACAAGTTCCTTATTGCTTTTGTGAACATCTGCCCTTCTTAAGTCATTAATGAGGCAGTTGAACCTGGTGTAAGTCTGAGTGAGACTTTCACCTTTATGAGCAAAGAAGAACTCATATTCTCTAACCAGAAGGAGTTTCTTGTTCTCCTGCACTTCTTCAGTGCCTTCATATGCAACAGTCAAAGTGTCTAGCATCTCTTTTGCAGATTTACAGTTAAGAACTTGATGATAGACATCATTTGATAGTGCAGATACTAAGGTTGTTCTTGCTTTAACGTCAAGATTAACAAGCCTTTTGTCTTCATCAGACCACTGATTTATAGGTTTTATAATCAGTCTTTCAACAGCAGGAGCTTCATCAGTTGCTTCAGTTACTTGGATAGTTGAGGAAGGAACATGAGGACCTTCAGTAACAGTTTTAAGCATCACATCATCAAGGCTTGACATATAGAGAAGAACTCTACTCTTCCAGAGAGAGAAGTTCTCTCCATCAAATATAGGACACCTTGTGAGTGAACCATTGTTAGAAGAACCATTAGAGGCAGCAACAGAAGTGGCCATTTTGTAGTGTGGGGTAGAAGCAGTTGAAGAGTAAGCAAAACAGATCTTAGATATGGATTATCTAGCCTGCTCTGATACCAGTTGTTGGTCCCGAATGGATACTGCAACAACAAATGTTTGTAGAAGGGGGGTTTGTTACAAACTTTAGCAAATTAAAATTTAAGAGACACACGATTTACTTTTATATAATTCTTATTGATGTTAATCAAAAATTACATGAACTAGATGCGGAAAATCTAAGTTCAATAAAAGGTGGCAATTAATTTTGTCTAACACATAGACAATGCTAATCTTAAACAACTAATGTCTAAGACGTTCAACACATGAACAAGTTTGTTACACTGAAAGTAAAATGCTAACTCTTCTAATTCTCAACTTATGAGATTTCAGTGCTTTTCAACGCATACTTAGCATGTTTCCATGCATGAGTATATATAAGCAAGGTGTGTCCGGGTTGATGAAGAGAGAAGGAGACAAAGGTACTCGGTTTAATAATATTATAATAGATAAAGTTAGTGGGTGAAAAGTAAGTTAACTTTATACACAAAGTGTGTAAAGTGAACATACTTTTCAGTAATGAGTATACCCACTATCTATTATTATATTATTAAACTACTACCTTTATATCTTGGAAACGTAAACTTCTCCTTTCATGCTTGTGCTTTAATCAACACCATGCTTTCTGAAGATTTGACTTTACCAAGTATGGAGTTGCCAGCCATACTTAACATCATATCTTCGAGATCTTCTTTTCAAGAGTATCTTTCTCCTTTTCCAGGGGATAAAGATCTATCCTTTTTGTATCTTTGCAGATCCAAAAAGTGCTAAGTACTTTTACAAAAGAAAGATCTAAGGCATAATAAGAACAACACATGTTCTGCCTTTGACTTTAAGAAAATATTACATAGAAAAGCTATTAACTGAGATATATAATAAAGACTCAGTTAACAGACACTGAACTACAAATATAATTTTGCTCAGCTAAGGATAAGTGTGAAAGACTCAGCTGACTAGATTTGCTCAGTTGATCAAATTGCTCAGTTGATAATACAAACCAACATGCAGCTAGTAAACTGATCAAACTAAACTGTCAGCTGTTCCCAAGGGCTCAGCTAGTCATTTTAAGTAGTGTCAGCTTATGAGGAAAAGATTGGATAAGTAATAAATACCTTATCTGACAAATGGGAGGCATCAGCTGATAACTGTGATTGTGTCAGCTGATCCTTGACTGCTCAGCTGATCTTGAAATCTTCATCAGCTGATGGTTCTAGGCCATCAGCTGATCCAGTGTGATTCCTCAGCTGATGCTCTTTGACTGATCTTTTCTTCTCAGCTGATCTTTCTGAAGCTGGTCCTTTGGCTGATACTCAGTGTTCAGCTGACACTATGATTCGTCAGCTGACATTTCTTACTTAGAAATTCTTTAAGTCTCAGATAGAAAAACAACACATGTTTTTCATCAATCTAAGTCCAAAACTGAATATATGGTTTTGTTAACATCAAATCCTATTTTACTTAATAGATAGGTTTGATTAAGGTTTGATATTGCTAACTCACCAACACAAAGGTTTACCGATAGCCTAGTTACAACAGACAACAATAATAGCACTTCTTGATTACAACAAATGCTTATCAAGACAATTACTAATACTGTATATCTCTAAACATAAGCCCAGCTGAATAACTACCGCCAAGCTGATCTCACAACAACATGTATATATACAGTAACAAGAGCAATCAATCAGGTGATATATCTTATACATCCAAGATATATATCCACACACCGATATCTTCAAAAGCAGAGTAACTCAGTTCTTTTCTTACTACTGAGTCTTGTCTCCACCTGAACAAACAACTAACAATTAGTATTTGCTTAATCAACACACAATAAGCACAATACTATAATCAAACACATATGTACATACAATCACAAGTACATATCAATTCATGTATATTCAAACCATATACCATTATTCACTATTACTCTTTACTTACTGTAATTCAGTGAATTCATCCAACTCCTTAGCTTAGGCAATTTCATACATTCATTTCATAAGCCAAAACAACAAGTTCATGTTTATCTTCAAATCATCAAAGAGTTGATCTTCAATCGGATTCCTCATAACTTTCAAATTCCGAGCATAGGAGTTGTTGGAATTCCGATTGTTTTCAAATCCGAAAAGTTCAAATCTGATAAGTTCAAATCCGATAGAATCAAATCCGAGCACAGACAAATCCGAGTGAAGGCAAATTCAAATCTTAGTCGGATTCCGAGACAAAGCACAATCCGAGAAAAGGCCAAATCCGAGGATAGTCACAATCCGATAAAAGTCAATTCCGACTAACATCAATTCCGAGTAACATACAATCCGATGGAAACAACAATCCGATAACATGAATTCCGATAAAATACATAAATCCGATAGAATGGAATCCCAAGTAAAGGCTAATCATCAAATCCGATAACTTATTCTCGGTTTTACACCAAATCCGACAAAAGCTAAGGCAAATAGTTCAATTTTCTCGGATTCCTATCAATTCCGATAGATTTAATCGGATTTCACCAAATCCGATCGATTCATACTTATGAATTCCGAGACATTCAAAAATCATTCCAACTTCGATTTTCAATATGATTTTAAGCATGCAACCTCATCTAGGTTTCCAGAACTGAATTATAAACATGTATTGATCATATTAACATCAAATACTAACAAACATGCATCCTAGATCGCGAATTCATCATGCATTTCATACAATCGGATTTTCACATATAAAATCATATAAATCCGAAATTAATTAACAATTAACATTTGATTCTGAATTCTAACCTCTTGATGATGTAAATTACTTCAGAATATCAGTTTGCACAATCCAAATCAACAATTGAGTTCAATTCTTTCTTCTTTTGATGTTCTCGGCCGTAGCACACAAAACACACACAAACACTTTCTCTATTTGCATGGAATGAGATTGAAAGTGGCAAGGTGGGGGTTTAGGTGTCCAAAACCGACACCTCATCAAACCCCACTAATAATACTTACAGTTATTTAATTATTTTCACAATTTAATTTAAATTCAATTAATTAAACACATAAATCAAATAATCAACCAATTAATTAAAGTAAACCAACTTAATTACCTTAATCCTACTAAGTCGGTAAGGAAGGTGTTACATAATATGTATGATTATCCTTATAAGTATGGGTAAGGAGGGTGTTACTTAATTACCTTAATCCTACTATATCAGTAGTTATCCCCCAGCAGGGCGGGACAAGAGATGAGAAATTCAGTTGTATAGAACAGCCGGTGATTGTATTTTAGAGTAAGGTTAAGAGATTGTGTAATAAGCAGATAAGTTTTGTAAGTTACAGTGAAAGCACAGAAAGAGCTTAGTTACACTTAGGTGTATTCACGTTTCATATTATGCTATGTACAGCATGTGTTAGACCTTCTACTTTGGTAGCAGGTAGAGTTACAGTAGCATTCAGAGATGAAGAGATGTAAGACTACCGCTAGTGCGCTACGGTAGCATTCAACGTGAGTTGATGCACAGTTAATTGATTAGTAGATTTTGGGGACGAAATCGTCCCAAGTGGGGAAGAGTTGTAACGCCCCAAAGTTCGTAAGTTCCTAGATATGAGTTTATATCAAGTAATGTGTTAAGTGTTTGGTATGTTTAGCAAATTGCTATTATGTGAATATGTGAATTATGATGGTGTAACAATAAGTTGAGGGACTGAATTGTAAATCCTGAAAAGTTTAGAAGTGCAGGGACCAATTGTGCCAATTAGTGAAAGTGCTTTGTATTTATGATCTTATATTTGACTATTGAGGTCAAAAACCCAGGAGCCAAGAACACTATCACGTATACACACTTACATCCCTTGCTCTTGGTTGATTTTGATTTCTAAAGTGAAGTTCAAGTATTCAGAATTGATCCAATAGTGATTCAGAAGTAGCAGGTAAGAGTTCTTCATGGTTTAATTGAGTTCGAGGTCAAGAAAAGGGATTCATGAGTTGAATCCATGTTTGTAGCTTGATTCATGTGTTTTAGTGGTGTTTTATATCAAGTTTCATGCTAGAAAGTTGATTGTCAAGTTATAGAACTTGTTTGTATAGTTGAATTTGAGTTTAACCAAGATTTAAGTGTTAAAAAGTGATTCTCGCCTGCTGTTCACGAACAGAGCAAGAGACCTTCTGTACCGACTGTCCTTGCGACCGCATGGGTTATCCCTTGCGATCGCAAGGCAATGTTTCAGTATTTGGTTGTTTTGTTCCTTGCGGGCGTAAGTAAGAGTACTTGCGACCGTAAGTCAGTGTTTTAGAAGATTTGAAGGTTTGGGTCTCTTGCGGTCGCATTGGACTTTACTTGCGACCGTAAGGATGTTGGTTAAGGACGTTGCGGTCGCATAGGTTTTTGCTTGCGATCGCAAGCAGCCTTTCAGAATTCAGTTTAGTTATTTGACCAGTATCTTTTGTAAGTTGAGTACAGATGTTACAGTAGTATTGTTTATTGCTTGTAGGCAATAAGAGTTGGCGTTTCGGTGATAGAGAATAGATGTTTAATTGCTGCTAAGGTGAGTGTACTTACCTTTAATCAGATTAGCATATCTATTTACGTTAAGTGAACAGTATATCAATTGTATGTTTGATATGTGAAGTTAAAGGCTGTTGTTCAGAGGTTCAGTAGCACTATGTTATAGTATTTGATATGATTAGTATGCATTTATCCACAAAGTGAATAGTATGATATCTATGTTTTGATATGTGATATGTTGTGCACAAATATAGCAGGTACATGGCTTAGAGAAGTCTTGTACAAAGAAAAGCGGATACTTTGTATCCAGGAAAGCGAAAGGGGTATATTGAGATCCTTATACCCAAGTAAAGCGTCAGGGGTTTGGTTACGCGCGAGGTATGATCATACCCGGGACAAGTTAACAGTTTGATTGTTTTGCAGACTATAAATGGGATGTGAGACATCCTGAGAAGAGTAACTCATACTTTATGTGTTTATCTGTTCAGTTTGTATGATCACTAAGCGAAAACTTACGTTTTAGTATGTTGTGCATGCAGGTAACCAGTTTCCAACAAGGGTAAGGCCCTAGTGCTTTGCAGAGTAGGATAACTCCAAACTTTTAAACAAAGTACTTTTAACACTACTTTTTATGAAACTGTTAGCACTAAGTTTTCCTCAAACTTAGATGTTTTAGAGTGCTAATCAGTAGCAAACGGTTTTTTAAGCTATTTTAGAAAAGTGGTGTTTAAGTGGCGGTTGAAGATAAGGGAAGCGGTGGTGCTACTGATAGTTGTAAATGAAGGTGTTGGTGACAATGGTTAAAGAAGATGATAGTAGCGGTGGTTGAAGCTGAAGATGGTGGTGGCGGTCGTTGAAGATGATGATAGCGGTGGTGGAAGATGAAACATGTGGTTGTGGTGGTGTCTAGTTCGACGAGAATTAGAGAGAAGTGGGGTAGGTAATAGTGATAGATAGAGACATTTTAAATATGATATTTTTATATTTTAAAAGAGATTTAATTTTTAAAATTGATTAAAAAATAAAGAAAATGAATATAATAAGGGCTTTTTAGTCATTTGAAATTGAAGAGGAACCAACTTTGCAAAAGAATCGGATAGAAAGGGATCAAACCCGTAAAATAATAGACATAAGGACCATATAACAAACCACGGTCCATAAGCCAAAAATGTAATTAACTCCATTAAATAATATAAAAATAGTTAATAATTTGAAAGAAAAGAATAAATTAACGATGCAAGGGGAAAATGGGGAATTATTCAATTCAAGTTTTGGTGAGACTAAAAACGTAATAAATTGAGGTTGAAGAGCCTTTCTCCGTAAGTTTTTAAATTAAATGATTAAAAACAAGGATTTAATTGCCCTCGCAATATGCGAAGGAAAGAAAGTAACCAACAATGTTATCATTATAATTAAATAAAATATTTATAACTTTATATAATATACGTATTATATAATAGCTTTAATTTAAAAGAATTTATTATATGGACATAGTGTGTGATGCCGTGATGGTGGACGGATTAAATAGTTTGAGAGTAAATCATATGGTGAAAGTATAAAAATTATCATAAGACATTAAAATTCTGATGACATTCATATATCTTAAGAAAAACACTTTGAAAATCTCATGAGATATTTGCTACTTCGCCAATTGTAGATAGGATAATTCAAAGCAAGTTACAAGGACAAAAAACGTAATTATCTCTTATTTAATGATGAACGGTGGTGGAGCTGTGGAGCACAACTCCAGGTGTTGACTTTTCTGATTGGGAGTTTGAGGTCTAGGGTTATACGCCTGAACCTACATTTTGTTTCCTGCAAGCATTTTGTAAAAATTCCTCTTTAGATTCAAGAGTATCTGTAAAGCGATACCTTCAATGGCGTCCTCTTCAAGTTACAAGAGCTATAAGTATGATGTCTTTTTAAGTTTTCGCGGCACCGACACCCGCAAGAATTTTGTTGATCATTTTTACGAAGCACTTCAGCGGCGAGGTATTCGCACTTTTAAGGATGATGTGGGACTCCCGAAAGGAAAAATCATCGAGGAGCAACTCTTCAAATCTATCGAAGACTCGAGATTTTATATCATTATATTCTCAAAGGATTATCCATCTTCGTCTTGGTGTTTGAAAGAGCTTGTGAAGATTATGGAGTGCCAGAAGATGCCCGAGCATATCGCTTACCCCGTGTTCTATGACGTTGATCCCTCTGAAATCCGCAACCAAAGTGGGGCAGTTGAAGAAGCCTTTGCCAAATTTCACAATGAAATTGGTTCTGAGATATGGAGAGATGCTATGAAACAAGCAGGGAATCTGGCTGGGTGGGTTTTGAAGAACACTGCTGATGGGTAATTCCTCCTTCCTCTTATCTTTTTGTTTGTACTTTGGCAAAACAGGCGTGCTGGGTTGGATTTGGAACATTTCGGGTCAAATTGGGTAATTATGAAAAATCTATCAAATGAGTTCGGATCAAGATGGAACATTTTTTGAAATAATAAAAATAAAACAATTTAAGGGGTGTTTGTAAAAAAAATCAAGATGGACCACTTTTTTTTTAATGAACTTTTTTTTAACGACTAGTTTATCTTTATATATATATATATATACATATATATACTTATCTTTCTTGTTTTCCCTGCATATTCTATTTAAATGTAAGCATACCTTTTTAGTCAATTTACTATAATAAGCTAAACCAAAAACTTTCGTAAAAGTAACTTGTGTATAATTGATAAATTAATCTAACACTTTTTTCACTAATAAGCTAAAAAGCTAATGCCCACAGTGGAACACACCCTAAAATAAATGCTCATAAAGAACACCTTAATTAAAACAATATTAAAAGACCAGCACTTGAATCAAACACCTCAGTTAGGCTACACGTTATACCCGAAGCCTTCGAGTAGGCTCGGGTTTCTTCGGGAACACCAAAACGCCATGATTGGGTACCACAATCGAGTAAGGTTGGCGGGTTTGGGGACTCGAAGCTTTTACTCGACAGAATCAATATCCCACTCCCCATCCCCTCAACGGCTGTTTTTCAAAAAAATGACCGTTTTTTATTTTTTTTAATTAACAAATATCACCTATAAATACAACCTATTCCTTTATAATTTTCACAATCATTTCCATCATCATCTATATATTCTCTCTACCTATTCCCTACATTTTTATAAAAAAATACATCTACATTATTTTCTTTATGGATTCACCAAACGGGTCATCAACTTCGACGAACGGCTTTTACGAAAACAATATCAGGGTTATGCAAGCAACTATAATGACTGCGTGAACTAATTTTTTGATGACGACAAGAAAATATCGAGTGTACAAACTAGAAGGCTGGCGAAAAATAGAAATCTACTAGCTGGACACGAGATGCTCATTCGCGACAATTTTTACGAGACCCCGGTATACAATGATGATATGTTTAGGTGACGTTTCCGGATGAGCAAAGGTTTATTCGAGCATATAGTTCACGATCTTGAGGAAGAGTATGAATTTTTCAAGTGGGCGTGTGATGCTAGAGGCCGGAAAGGGTTTTCACCGCTACAAAAGTGTACTTTTGCTATCCGACAATTGGCATACGGAACGGCTACTGATTCTCTTGACGAGTACTTGAGGATGTCGGACAAGACATCACGGGATTGCATAAACAATTTCTGCAAAGGTATTATTCACCTCTATAAAAGAAAATATTTATGCAAGCCTACTAATGATGATGTTCAGAGTTTATACGCCACGCATGAATTGAAACAAGGCTTTCCCGACATGCTAGGTAGCATAGATTGTACGCATTGGTCTTGGGCTAATTGCCCTATAGCATGGAGAGGTCAATATATGAGATGTGATCATGAGCGACCGACAATAATACTAGAGGCGGTGGCATCTCATGATCTATGGATTTGGCATGCATTCTTCGGAGTTTCCGGTTCCAACAATGACATCAATGTTCTCAATCAATCGCCTTTATTGAACGACGTGTATGAAGACAAAGCACCCGAGTGTACATTTGAGGTGAATGGAGCGACTTGCAAACACGGATATTATCTTGCCGATAGTATATATCCGGAGTGGGCAACTTTCGTCAAATCATTTACTTGCCCACAAGACAACAAAAGGAAAAAGTTTAAGTCCGCACAAGAATCGGCAAGTAAAGACATTGAACGTGCTTTTGGTGTGCTTAAACAACGTTGGCACATTCTTCACTACCCGGCACGATCATTGACGATGGCAAAATTGTGGAGTATTATGTACGCTTGCATAATATTACACAATATGATTCTCCAAGACGAAGGCCATGCGATTTGCAGTTTCGATGACGACGACATTGTAGCCGATGATATAGAAGTAACTATCAGCGAGGAACGACGGGCAGCAAATGTTCGAGAAGTAAAAAACCGGGAGACTCATAAGAACCTTCGGTTTGATTTGGTCGAACACATTTGGAGTATTCAAATGCCCGACAACGGAGACGACTAGTTTTTAGTTTTTATTATTATTATTGTTTTTACGTAATTTTAAAATTTTAAATTTCTAGAATTTATGTAATTTAGTTATTATTATTTAAATTTTAAATTTCTAGAATTCTATTTGAAATTTGTCATTTATATTTTATTTATTAATGAAAAAAATAATTAAGTTCAATAATTTTGTTTAAATAAAAAATAATAAAAAAATGGAGAAAAGTTTGGGTAAGGGAAAGGAAGGTATAACTAGTGAATTGGGTAAGGAGAAAGGAAAGGGAGAGGGAATGATGTGGCGCTAATGTGGCATTGGGTAAGGGAAACGGGAGAGTGAGGTATAACTAGTGGCCTTACTCTTTTATTTGAGAACTGAAAAATCAAAGTCAAAGAAAATTATAACCAAATCTGCTTATTAAATCTGAAAATTCTCCACGGACAGAAATCAATTACGCTGCTATCTATCCACGGGCGTCTAATACCCAAATGATATATCCTAAACTGAGTAAAATTAAGCTTGCAAATCTCAAAATGAATAATCACAGTCTAATATATCCCTAAGATCTACCACGGAAAATTTTCAGCTACACTTGAATCAATATTGACTCATTTTGATAAATTACCATCAAATGAAAATTGAAAATCAATTGCTAAAATCAAGCTGATTCATCACAATCAAAATCTCTAATATTCCACCAATTACAAACATAACAATTTAATGATATGGTCCATTATTTTATATAGAAGTTTGTTATCTTTTATTATTTGGTTGATATAATTAGATAAGAATTATTTTTAGGGAAAGATTAGGAGTTAGAGTTAATTAGGAATAGATTATTATCTTTGATTTTAAGTAAGTCATTAGGGCTGTAATATTCATTATGCAAAAATTGATTGGTGGTTTTTTAATTTCATTGGGGTGTTGGTTTACCTTCGCTAAATCAGGTAACTGAAGTTTGTAGGCATCGGGTCCGATGCGTTCTAGAATTAAGAAGGGTCCATAAAATCGAGCTGCTAGCTTCTGATTAATACGGCGAATTACGGAATGCTGTTGATGGGGTCTTAGTTTAAGAAAAACCCAATCACCAACACTGTACTCGACATCCCTTCGGTGTTTGTCAGCAGTTGACTTCATACGATTTTGAGCACGTGACAAATGGTACTTCAACTATTTTATAGCCTCATCTCGATCCAATAGATCTTGTGCAACAGCTTCATAGTGGACTTCCCCCGGAATAAGTTGAAACAGAGTAGGAGGTGGACGGCCATACACCACCTCAAATGGGATCGTATTCGTAGAGACATGATAGGAAATAGACTAATGAGGTTTTTAGAGGGACTAAAACAGTAAATAAGTTAGAAAGGAATAGTAATAAATAGAGGATAGGGTCTTGTAGTATGTAGGCAGAAATTATCGTATGGGTTTTGTTAGGCTCGTTGCCTTTGGCAATCGGGAGAGGGATTCATCCCTGGACCAATCTTCCGATTGTGGAGTGATTGGGGTTTATCAATTGTTCAATTTCAATTTCTATCGATATATTAGCTTTCTCAATTTTACGTTTCCTAACATTGGTCCGACCTGCCGTCGACCTGCCGTTTGCCATCTCTGACCTGTTCAAACATCACAGTGGCCCATCGATTTGTCCTAATCTCAAGTTTTCTGCTGCTGTTTTGCCGATTTGCAATTATCAATCTGTTTCAGTCCACTTGAATAGTCGAATTGCCCTATCTCACGTTATCTTCTCACGATTTGCTTCAGTTGATTGGTTACAACCCAAGTGACCATTCGCTCTGTCCTACAGACACGGTTTCTTCTCACGAGTTGCAGCAATTCTCGCTTTGCCTTGTCGATGTGGACAACAGTCGTGTGCTCTATCACCTGATAACTCACGATCTGTTCTTCTACATCTGCTTCCACTTTTTTGGTTCCAATTGCAATTACGTGTGGTAAGTATCGCTGATTCATGCTTCTCTCAAGTAATCGGTCTATCGGTCTGGTTTTTAATTGTGGTGCTGCAATTTGAGATTTAACAACTGCCCTGCCCCTCTCGCTTTTCTTTTGGCCCTGCTAGTGTCTCGATTTTGCTTTTGGATCTGTGTTAGCGATTTCAGTTGGGTGGATCTGTGATTTGAATTGCAACATCTTATTGAAATTTGTTTTTCTGTCTGGGTGAGAATTTGCCTGCTGCTTTGGTTGTTTGAAAAATCTAGCAAGGGTTTGAATACGTGACTATTCATGAGATTCATCTGAGTTTTGTTCTGCTTTAGTGAAATTGGTGGTTGATACATGATTATATACAGTTTTTGAGTTTTGGACTGGATAGCATCATAATCGAAAGGGTTTGATTCTAATTTTTCTTCTACGCTACTGGGTTTTATATATATCTCGATCCAACCATCACGGTTTGTTCCAAATCACGATGTTCACATGGCGCACATTCAACGAGGAGCAGATTCACTATCGTTTAGATCTCCACGAGGAGCAGATTCTACGCCTTCAACAGGACGTCACAGAGATCAAATCGATATTGAAGAATTTGGAAGCAGATCAAATTGAAGAAAGGGAGTTTCGTAGAGCAATGTTGGGTTGGCTGAAACAACAAAGTAAGCAATCTGATTTTGATGAGAAGGGAGCTCGAGATTCCGAGAATTTTTCCGGTCCTGATGGGGGTATGAACGGTCTTGATAGTGGTGGTGGCAGTGGTGCCTATGCCTGTGGCCATAGTCACATAGTTCGCTCATATTGCCACGATCTGCGATCCGATCGTTTCGTTCCTGATCGTGGTACGAAATCGATCCAATCGCTAGTTGGATCGCAAGTCGGAACGATTATCAAATCGATCCAATCGGTCTTCAATTCGCGAACAGGAACGCGTTTAGGATCGATCCAAATATAAAAAAACCCCGAATTGGTAAGGAATCGAAGAGATGGAACGCTGATTTCACTGCCTTTTTTGTGCAAACAAATCGGTAACATTACCTTGTGGCAAAACATAACCTTTTTCGTGGGAACCTCCGTCTCCGTCATCGTCTTCGTTGACGCCTCTGTGCCATTTTCGAATTCACAGGCCTTCCATCTTTATAAGCATGTAGCATCATATAATAAACACGACAGATCGTTTAAAATTTTTCTATCGGGAGTCCTCACCCATTTAATGTACACTTTTTTCCGGATTGAAGAACACTAAATGCATCCCCTTCAAGTCTTTTAAGTCTTTAACTACCACTTATACACTCTTTAAATGCCTGACCTTTTAAATACTTAAATATTTAAAAATTTATAAGCATGTTATATTTATAGATTATAAACAAATGATTTAAAATATATTATATTATTACTTCAGATACATATGATAGCAACAGTGCAACACAGAAATTTTTTGGTTTTTAGGTGTGGTTTATAATTTCTGTTTATATTTGTGTCACTCGTTTGGTTTTTTTTTTAACTAGAAAGCTTATTTAAGGTTTGGTTCCTGAATCTGTTTTTGGTATTGGGTACACCGTACCAAAACATAGGGTACAACATACCAGATGCGAACCAAAATGAACCTACCCCCCTCCGTACCGGATACGCCTAACCTAGCGAACCGCGTTCCCGATCCTCGTTCCCGTACCGAAGCGATCCGCGAACTATGTGACTATGCCTGTGGCATTTCTCATAAGTTTCTTGTTGGGGAAGTCATTACATATGTATCTTCGAATCCGAAAGAGAATAAAGCAATGATGTTAGCACCTAAGACTATCCTCACGACCACACTCAAGCAGTCAAGCAACAGGGGAAAGAAATAGGACCTAAGCCAACTACCAACCTGGAGGACCTTATTCGATCTCCCACTTTCATGCTTCAACAGATACGCTCTGAGACTCATATCACCATGAATGATTTAGCGAATCAAGTTTTAGTCTGCGCACACAGGGAGCTTGATGAAGGTCTACCACCAACTTGGGTTAGACAATCGGTGATTATGATTTCGTATGTTCTATGGAGTCGTAAGCCACTCAAACCCCCAGATTGTGTAAACTCCTCTGCTACCTTGTGCTTGTTTCATGATCACCAGCCTCCTGGTCCTCCTAAACCGCCGAAACAACCAGATCATTAGACTCGTTTGGAAGCAAGTCTTGAGGACAAGACTTTTACGAAGGCGGGAGTAATGATAGGAAATAGACTAGTGAGGTTTTTTGAGGGACTAAAACAGTAAATAAGTTAGAAAGGAATAATAATAAATAGAGGATAGGGTCTTGTAGTATGTAGGCAGAAATTATCGACTATCGTAAGGGTTTTGTTAGGCTAGTTGCCTTTGGCAATCGAGAGAGGGATTCATCCTTGGACCAATCTTCCGATTGTGGAGTGATTGGGGTTTATCAATTGTTCAGTTTCAATTTCTATCGATATATTAGCTTTCTCAATTTTACGTTTCCTAACAAGACATCATAAGATGATTTATGCTAAAACTCTGCCAAGGACAACCGATGCGACTGGTGTTTGGGTTGCTTGGCAGCGAAACATCGCACATAAGTTTCTATGCTTCCGTTAACCACTTTACTTTGACTGTCCGTTTCCGGATGATAGGCCGAATTTAATTTCACCTTGCTACCCTGAAGATAAAATATTTCCTGCCAGAATTACTCTTTCTAGGTCTCGATCACTTAAAATAGATTTGGGTATTCCATGTAAACAAGCTACCTCCCGTAGGAACACGTTTGTCGGTGATTAAGCTGTGCAAGGGCGTTTCAGGGGAACAAAATGGCAGTACTTGGATATCCTGTCAACGACGACTAGAATGGCTTCATACCCCTTCGACAAAGGTAGACCCGTGATCAAGTCGATGGAGATGTCGATGGAGATGTCTGGAATGGGAAAGTGTTTTGGAGCAGTCCCGCAGGAGATAAAGTCTAGTACTTGTAGCATTGACAAACATCACAGGCCTGAACATACTCGCGAATCGTTTTCGTCATGCCGATCCAATACAAATGGGCTGCCAGGCGACGATATGTGAAAAAGAAACCCGAATGACCCCCACTTCGCCCATTATGAAATTCCTCCAAGAGTTGAGGAATCCAAGGCGAAGAAGCAGGTAAAACTACCTTTCCTTTATAAACCAATCTTCCTTCGATAAGAGAATACTTGGGCCTTGAGCGATCATTATTAGTTAAGGTTTCAAAATTCTTCTACAACCGAGGAGCAAGATCAATTCATTCTTTTAAATTCTTAACGTCCGGCCATTGAGGAAAAGAGAGCATTGTGGTCAATTCAGCTTCCCCTTGAACACGAGATAGAGCATCAACAACCCTATTAAGAAAGAAGAGTTGAAGCTTTCAAAGGTCAACACCAACGACAATCCCGTAGACATGTTAACTAAGGTGGTGACGTGTGAGAAACACAAACTATGTGCTGACATAGTTGGACTAACGAATGATCGACGGAGACTAGAAGGGGAGATTTGTTGTGTTCCAGCCTCCATAATAGACTCCAAACACTATAGCCACCATAGCTACAATAAGCCTCCTTTATTGACAAACATGTTCACCACCCAAAGAAAAAAATCACCTTACCAAGTGAACTCATTTAATGATATTGTAGCGGGCTTGTGTATAAATAGATGTTCCATTTGTTGGTCGAAACACCAAGAAAAAGTGAAACTCTTAGTGAGAGTTGAGAGAAAAAACGGTCGGTTGTTTGTAATAGCCTAGTGTGAGAGTTGTTTCTCCTATTTTCATTCTAATCACATCGTTAATAGAAGAATTTTTTGATCCTAACACTATGACCCTTGGCATTTCATCGAACATGTCATGTGCCTTTTCTTTTCCCATGGATTTTTCATCAGACATGCCATTGGATCTCACACTTCCCGTTTTATTAAATTGTAAAGAAGAGTATCCTGGTTTTCTGTGGCTAATTTTAGAGCTTCACCTCCCAAGAACGATTGAAAGAGACAAACTTCATTAATGGACTTTGAAATCTTCATCAAAGATGTGCTTGATTCTGCCAAATGTGTACCCTCTTCTACCATTGATGATTGAGAAGCATCTATGTATTTGCGTATGTCGACGTTGTAAGATTGAACAGCAGTGGCAATTGCTTCTAAAATGAATTTCCTTGTGTCTTCTCCATTGATTGAGATCTTCTACTAACCATACGAAATCTAGGGATGTGAATAGGTTGCCAAAATCACTCACAATTGTTAATGTTCCTTTCCAGAAATCATTCAAGAATTGAAGAAAGGATTTCAAATAACCAGGATTCCTATGGTTTAGAAGAGGAACTGAAGCTAATTGGATTGGGTTTAACTGGTATGTATATGCGTGTTTATAAGAGATGCAGAGAGAGAATTCTGTTTAGTGTCAACTAACTCAAATGAATTACAAAACATGTATTTATACTCCTAAATGGGTCATAACAGAATAAATCTATTGCAAAATTATCTAATGGGAACAACGGGAAACTATCCAAAACATAAAGAATCCTAAGACCAAAAACTAGAATGAACTAACAAATATGTGTGCTTTTCGATTGTTGAGATCAATTTGCTTCTGGCCGAACTAACAAACGCCGCCGGCAATCATTAAAATCGATTTGATTCTGGTCATCTGGTCGTCGTTGGCCGAACTAACAAATGGAGCCTGTAAAGTTTCAAATTGTCTAGATGCTGGTGAGCGGCGAATTTGAAGGCGGAAGAGTAATCGTCGAGGTGTAGAGGAAGGAATGAAGGGACAAAGCCCCACAATGACCCGTTCTTTTTATTCTTTACGCCCACAATGACCCACTCAACTTAATATGTTCCCATCTTTGGATCCGAATTGACCCTTCGTAAAAAAAGTACAGCTCAAATTAACCCAATTATTTGGTTTAATTACTCAAATTGACCCAAACTTAATTGTAAGGGTAGTGGTAATGCGTCTCATCCTCAAAGAGGTCATTGGTTCAAACCTCACTAGGTAAACATCTCGGGGGTGGCCAGGGAAGGGTAAGGAAACGGTTAAGGGAATACCCCGGTTAGGTCGCGTACATTTGAGTCAAAGATTCGCCCTCCCCGGGTAACCTGAATAGAGAAAACCTCTCCGTTTTATCTGTTTATTCAAATTGACCCATACTTAATTGTAAGGGTCAAATTTGCCACGTCTAGTTCATGTAAATGTAAGAAGCTTGTCCAAGGAATGTCATTTTTCAAATCTTATATGGTGAAATTCTGGCTCAAACTTGGGGCTTGTGATTTTTGAGTGCTGAAATGTGCAGTTATTACCTTATGTTATATATACCTGAAACTAATTGATTTATCTGCAATCTTGAGCAAGCTAACGGCATCTTTTCAATCTGCAGGCATGAAGCAAAATTCATCAAAATGATTGTGGAATATATTTCCCTGGAGTTACGTCCCATTAACGTATACACTGATAAAAAAGTGATAGGCATGGAACTTCGAATGGAGAACATTTTGTCATCATTCACCAATTTCGGCGTCGAAATGATAGGGATCAAGGGGATTGGAGGTGGTGGGAAGACAACTTTGGCCAATGCTATTTTCAATAGGGTTTCAACTCAGTTTGAAGCTAAAAGCTTTGTTGAGAATGTTCGAGAAGTGTCAAAAGAAAAAGGTTTGGAGTTTTTGCAAAACAAAATCCTTTCAGACGTCCTTGAGGGTGCAAACACAGTCATAAACAGCGTCGATGATGGGAAAAACATAATGCGAACAAGTTTGCGTTGTAAAAAGATTCTTGTTGTTCTAGATGATGTTGACGATTTAAGCCAGCTTGAGGCGTTAACTGATCTGCCTGGTTGGTTCAAGGATGGAAGTAGAATTATCGTTACAACAAGAGATGAGCAAGTCCTTAGAGCACATTGGGTGAAATCACATTGGGTGCACCATCTTCATGGTGTTCGTTTATTATCGAATGAAGAAGCTCTTTGCCTCTTTAGCAGGTATGCTTTTGGGAGTGCGGTTCCAGATCACAATTACATGGAACAATGTCTTGAAGTTGTAGCTTATACTGACGGCCTTCCCTTAATGATAAGAGTTTTGGGTGCGTTTCTCTGTGGTAAAGATCAGGATGAGTGGATAGATCAACTAAATAGACTAAGAACAAATCCACTGAGAGGAACATTGGAAAAATTGGAATGGAGCTTTGATGGCCTGGAGGATGATCTCAAGGAAATGTTCCTAGATGTCGCATGCTTCCTAAAAGGTTTTTCGAAAAATGATGCAATCAGAGTACTTGAAAGCTGTGGATTTTATCCACGAATTGGGTTACGAGTTCTTGAGATGAAATCTCTCATAAGTATTTCTGATGATCAATGCTTGGGCATGCATGACCCTATTCAAGAAATGGCCCGGAATATTGTTCGGCATTCGCACCCTGACGAGCCCTTCAAACATACCAGATTGTGGATACGTAGGGAAATTGAATATATATTGGCTCATGACCTGGTAAGGATCAAGTTTACCTGTAACATGGTGAAAACTAGCACATTTTTGTTGTTCATAACACACGTTTCATTGTCATTCTTGGCTTATAGGGTACTGACGAGACAAGGGCTATAGCGTTTACTGACAGCTATGTGGAACTCAGTTCTGCAATTGTTAGCAAAGGTTTTAAGAACATGAAGAGTCTTAGATCTCTCAACTTGGTTTCTGAACGACAAGATGATCTTAGCCATTGGGATGGAAGGACTGGTCAAGGTAGCCAAAACTTTCCGATTACAATGCGGTACCTGAGATGGGCTTTTTACCCCCATTGGTCTTTACCTGAAAATTTTCAAGCAGTTAATCTTGTTGCTCTTGAATTGCCGGACTGCAAGATCAGACATCTTTGGGAAGGGGAGGAGAAAATGGTAGGATCAAGGATGGTTAATTAATTATTTAACATGATATTATTATAATACTATACATCTATTAGTCTTTTAATACACCAAATTTTCTGTGTGTGCTCTTATTGTAGGTTCTTGAAAAGCTCAGATTCCTTGTCCTCAGTAATTCAGAGGTAAAATTCCTTGACCTTGGTTTGACCCCGAATCTCGAGACGTTAGATCTATAAGGATGTTGTCATTTGGAAGTACTTCAGACACCGAATGGATGCCTGAAAAAGCTGGACTTCTTAAACTTGAGTGGTTGTTCAAAAGTTAGTAACCTTTCGTTTATTAGTCGGTTGGAAACACTTAAGGTTCTTTCTCTAACCCGCTTAGGTCTTAGCGGTTTTCAAGATATAATCCCGGAGCACTGCAACAGTAAGTTGGTAGAGCTTCGGTTAAGAAATAATGATATAAAAGAACTACCCTCAACAATTGCAAACCTTCAGAAGCTTGATTATCTCGATCTCCGTGATTGCATAAAACTCACAAGTCTCCCAGGAAGCATTTATTTTTTACAAAATTTAAAGAATCTTAAGCTATATGGTTGTAGTTTAGAGGAACTGCCTGAGGATATTGGCCATTTAGTATCATTAGAAAAGCTTAACTTGTCGGCTACATCTATAAGACATCTTCCCAATAGCATTGGTATGCTAACATGTCTGAAAAAGCTCAATCTTTCAACTTGTAAGCATCTCGAGTCGTTGCCCGAGAATCTTGGTGGATTACAATGTTTGGAGAACCTAATCCTAGCTAAGTGTACACGATTAAGTTGTATACCTAACAGCATTTGTCAATTGAAACGTCTCAAGTATTTTAGTGTCTTGGATTGTGTTCAGCTTGGAAAAATGCCCAAGGAACTTGGAAATTTAGAATATTTGGAAGTGTTAAATGTTAAAGGTACACGCGTAAGACAACTTCCACAAAGCCTTTATTTGCTGAGAGGTTTGAAAATCTATGAATCTAAATCACTCCTGGATTCCCGAGGTCATGCATCCACAAAAAAACGGAAGTTTGATCATTAATTGACCTCTATATTTAATTGCGAGTCCCATGAGCACCTCTGCTCTTCAATGCCCCACAGGATGATTTTAAGAAGCTTAAAAAGCCAAAAGAATTGATTATCACAAAGCACCATGTTGGACAGGTACTCCTTTTACTGTCTATTAGTTGTATCTATTGACTTTTAGTTCAAAATTGATATGAACATGTGTTGTGGTAAAAAAATTATCAATAACTGAATCCAAGATGGAATGGATGGTATCATAGCAAAGGAAGCATTTTATATGTGTTTTCTACTTGATAGCTTGATCCTATGATGTGGCACTACTTCCATCCTGTAAAATTAGCATCAATTTCTGTTTCTTGGTGTTCCATGAAAATTGTAAGTTGGTGATTTACAAGGAGCTAGCTTTTAATCTATAGTTTACCTATTTTCCAATCTGCACCGATAATTCAATACCGAGATTTCTTATTATTCTAATTATTTAAGGTTGTTAACCATTTATATCGTTTGTCAGATAGTCGAAAACCGCTTGAAATTTCATTTTAAAGGACAGTTACTTATAGCTTTATGTTTTATTTTCATTTCAATCTAGAATTTTTGTTAAAAAAAAAGTTGATTGATTGTGAGTTCATTTGTTTCGTCAGTGTTTGAGACCTATTACGGACATTCGTCTATTTCATCATCCTGCAAGAAATTCTTAAGTATAGGGGGAGTAGTTTCATATTTATGCTTTTTAGCTATTATTGGTGTTTGATATAAAGCGTAACCCGTGCTGAAATCTGGTTCATGGCTTTGCAGATGCAAAAAGGCAGTGTGATTCTTTTGGCATTGTTAAATGTCAAGATTGAAGAATCAGGGAATAAAATCGTCACAACATCGTTAAACGTAAGCAATTCTCTGAACCATACAAACATGGGTCTTTCCCCTTCTTTGTCATTCTGCATATATTTACATTTTTGTAAATGCACAATTTTGTCTTGAAAAATTATTTCGTGTAGGAATTAGACACTTAAGCCGAGGATGGTCAGGAAAGCATAAACATAAGCCTTTGCCTTCTTCACAAATGTTGTTTACTTTTGTTTTTCTATGTATTTGTCACAAGGAGCATAACACAAAGTTAGTGTCAGTCATTCAGTCCATAATTAGCCTGCAATTCTTCTAATCCGTTTCCAGTATTCTGTTTGATTATCAAATAGTTGATCATATACTAAGATTAACTTTCACCCAAGGGGGCGAACTGTTGCTGAGTATTGAAAGGCACGGGCATACCTAAGGGGAGTATGGGCGTGCCTAGCTAGCTGTGGCAAACCCTAGTTCCCTAGTTCTTGGGGTATGTGCGTACCTAGGTACGGGCGTATCTATGTCAGGTACGGGTGTGTCTCATAGTACACCCATGCTTGAGAAGGTCACGACCCTACCTAAGAGGAAGGCAAGGGTGTGCCTATATGTAATACTCATTTTCGGTTTGTATTGACATTAATGATCAAATATTACGGGTGTTAATTCTTATTATTATTTGAAGTAATTATCTCTAAGGTCCAGTTTGTTTCACCGTAATGTGAAAAAATGTAATGGAATTAAAATCAAATTTTGTTTTATATTGCGTTTGGTAACATTATTTGAAAAGGAATTATATTCTTTGAAGCATTAATATTATTTTAGGTAGAGGAATGTCATTCTATAACTAACATGGATGGAATTAAAATCATTTCCATTTCTTCGCATTACGGTGAAACAAACGGGACCTAAGTGATAGGTATTATTGGTTTCTAATTGGGTCGAAAAGGTTAAGTGATGATAACAATTAGTGGGCTTAATGAATTCTAACAAGGTAATGAAGGTATGGGGTTTAGTGATGATTAGAGTTGTTGGGCCCTTATGATCTAAATTAGGCAATTAAACCCAATAAGAGCCCCATAAACCTAAACAACCACACATACAGCCGACCCCTTCCTTGGTGAACATTATTGTACGTCGGTCGAGAGAGCACGAGGAAAGAAATCGAGACCAAATCCTTGTCGTTTCTTGGAGCAAAACTCGACTGTTACCATCAGGTTATTGAACCTCACCATTGATTCAATTTTGTGTGTTTATATTTGTTAAAGTTGTAAATTTAGATTATTGTATAGTATAGGGACTTATTATGGATATAGGTCATAGTTGTTCACTATATATATTCTGTGATCTATACCCTATTTTAAATTAATGAGAACACGTATCCCTTTTCTGCTCTCCAATTTCACATGGTATTAGAGCCGACGTAACCCTATGTCCACTCGTTTTTTTTTTCGCTGCCGTCATCACCATTTGAAGTCGTTCATCTGCAGCAGTCGTGTATTCCCTCCGATTTGCTGGTTTCAGTTGATTTATCTGTGCGCCTATTGCTTCTGTGCGGCTGATTCTTGATCGATTGTACTCTTGGAATCGAGGTAACCCTATCGATTGTCGAGGATTTGCCCTTGCGTCATTTGCCCTGTGGTTTGACATTACGCCATTTGCTTCAAGCCACTGCCTTTGTGCTGTTTGCTGTTTGTTTCAAGCCATTTGCTGTCTGTTTACATTATTTACCGTTATGTCATTAATTGGGTATCATGAGTGATGTTATTGATCCTCCTACAGCCACACAATCATTTATCATGGGAGGTCACTCAATTACTTTAGAAAAGATAACCGGGTCCGCCAACTATGTATCATGGCCAGAGCTGGCAAAACGGGCGGGTCGGATCGGATTGGGTAACGGGTCTAAACGGGTTCGGGTCTAAACGGGTAATTTTGAAAAAGGTATCAAACGGGTTCGGGTCAAAGCGGGCCGGTTTAGTGAAAAAAAGTAAAAAATAGCCTAACTTCCACTACAATTAAAAAAATATAAACATAAATTCCATAATTTGCCAATTATAAATATACTAAAACTTAATCCCTTGTCACCGCAACAATCAAGACTAAATTTGTAAAAAAAAAAAAACAAACAAAAACTATATCAAATACCATGAAAAATATATATCAAATATCACAAAATAATATCAAATACAAACCAATTCTTTCCTCTTCTAGTCTTCTTGCATTTGGTCCTCACCTATATATGTAAAAAAAACAAACAAAACTAGTGACTAATATATATAAACATAAAACGAATAAAAAAGTTTAAAATTAATTTAAATTACCTTAATAATTGCCGCTATTAAGTGTAAGAATCAACGCTTCAATGTCTTCTCCAATTTCTTCCTCAAGTTCGTCCTCGTCTAAAATATATTAAAAAAGTTAAAGACCCTAATATATGAGTGTGTGTGTGTACACACACACACACACACACACACACACATATATATATATATATATATATAAAATAAGAGAATGTATATAATACCTTCTAAGTCAAACAGCCAATCACGGGTACATAACAATGCCTCGGCACTTGATGATAGTGAACTTCAATATTTGCTTATTATCCGGCCTCCAACACTAAATGATGATTCTGAAGCAACGGTGGTAATTGGGATGCTCAATATGTCACGAGCCATTAGCGCCAATTGGGGATATCTTCCTTGATTATCCCTCCAAAATTGCAAAATATCAAGATTTTGTCTCCTATCAACTTCAGGTTCCTCTAAATACATTTGTAGATGGCTCCTACTTGGCTCAACCCTTCCAAATTGGCTTCGAAAAGTCTCGAATCCATCAAAATCATCTAATGGATCGTCGACACCATCAACTGAACTCGCCCCTAACGAATCATGCGTCATCCCAGAAATACTCTCGTACTTGCTATATAACTTATTCAAGCTATCACAGATATCTTCCAATTTCCTTTCACGTACTATATCCCCTATGGCAAGTTTTGAAAAGCAATACTCAACAAGTTTAAACTTATACCGTGGATCTAAAATGATGACAAAAGACAGAATCATACTATAAGTTTCCCAGTATTTATCAAACTTCACTTTCATGTCTTTTGCCATCATACATATAATGGGATCTTGATTGCGACTTTCTTGTTCAATCAACAATTAAATTTTCCATACTTTGTGAAAATACAAGTTTGAAGTAGGATAAGAACTTCCGGAAAACAATGTTGTGATATCATAAAAAGGTTTTAGAAGCCTTGTGATGTTTTCAATCCTCGTCCATTCCTGTTCTGACGGATTAGTCTTAAAACTTGAATCAACTAGTGCTAACCGGGCATAAGCACGACGATAACTCAATGCACTAATGCACTATCAAGCATGAGATATGTAGAGTTCCACCGTGTTGTTATATCTTGACGCACATGCTTCCCACATTGTAACGATAGCTGTGCTATACACTCGGCAAACTTATATTTTCTTGTGAAACCACCTCTAACGTATTTTACCGATTCTCTAACCTTGCAGATAGCTTCCTCGATTACTTTTAATCCCGCTTGAACAATAAGATTTAATATATGTGCTCCACAACGCACATGCATAAAATCTCCATTACAAACAAATGCACCACCCAAACGCAAATGACTTCTTAAGGAATCTACTAAACCATCGTTATATTATGCGTTATCCAAGGTGATGGTAAAAATCTTTTTCTCGACGCCCCAATCGGTCAAAAAATTGATCATGTACTCTGCCAAAACAGAACCATTGTGAGGAGGCGGTATAACTCTAAAGTTTATGACTTTTTTTCTCAAAACCCAATCATCATCAATGTAATGAGATGTTAATTCCATGTATCCATCCGATGTGATAGAACTCCACATATCAGAAGCGAGACAAATCCTACTAGTTACTTTTTCCAGATTCTGTTTTAGTGCCATTTTCTCTCTCTCGTGTATTTTTAAAACATCCGCCTTTTCCGTGTTTCTTGTTATAGAAGTCGCATCCCGTCGTAAAAACTTATGTAGTTGCCTTGTTGCTTCATGCTCGACAAAACTAAATGGATAGTTATGTTTGATGATCGCAATTGCCATTTTTTCTCTGTACATTTCTTGATCTAAAGGAACTCGTTTTTGTGGTGGACCAGACTCACTAAGATAAAAACATTTGGGAATATGTCTCTTCATATTAGATGTTCCGGCTTTAGGGTTGGCACTATACACTTTCCCACAAGCGGTACAACTTGCTTTTTTAATCCCGTCAGGTCCAACCGGTAACCTATCAAAGTAGTCCCACACTTGAGAACGTTGTTTAGTTGAAACCGACGAACTAACTTCTTCATTCTCTTCTCCTGTATCTTGTCGTTGAGTGTTGCCCGACATATCTACAAATTCAATTTGTACCATACAAACACTACAAAATCAATTTGTACCCAAAACAGAATGTCAACTAACAGCCTTGTGCACCAAGAAAAACATATTCAAATGTCAACAACTAGATACTAACTACTTAACTAGTAATATACATCAGATCAGAAGCTTTAACATATTTTTATTATTATACTATACATAGTTAGTTTGGTTAATTTGCCACTTTAAAGTCATGTAAACCAAATCAAGTAGCTCAGTTTCTAAGTTACATAAAAGGTTAAATCAGTATCCATGAAACTGCAAGAATATTTTACAAACCTGATGATCGGTTCGTGGGTCAGTCAATATGAGGAGTCGAGGCTCACTGAAAGATGTCTGAAGTTGGTTGGTGAATGTACCAGGAGTATACTGTGCAAACTTCAACACAGCTCTCTGCCCATATGGCCTAGCAGATTGGACGATAATGTTTTGTGGGTTCTCAATAGCAACAATCACCCTAGCAGGCTAGCAGCCATTTGCAGCTTCTCCCATGTCTTACCAAGATTGATAATGTAAATTCCTGAACGACAAAGATTCTCAAACTGATAAATTTACATGTCTTACCATGTCGCATTCTATATAACGCCAATATAATTTAATTAAACAGAACCAATTAATCAAACTGATAAATCGAAAGGCTAGCACCCTAGCAGACATTTGAGACAAACTTACAGAATCAATTGAAAGCAATCGAGGGTTGCATTAGAACAGTCAATCGAACTGATAAATCTTGATAGCTAGTCGATTAGCGAGGACGAGTACAATCGAGGGCACAGAGGTCGTAATCTGTAATCTCCACTCTCCAGGGCTTCAAATCTGTAATCAAGGGCTGAGATTAGAGGGAGACAGTCGATCAACTTTACAGACAGTCGTCTATCAATCGAGTGGCGGCGAACGACGGCAGTTCTTTCCCCTCTTCGAGTTCGTCGCTTCGTGGCTTGCAGAGATACAGTTGTTCGACGAAACCCAATATCACCCGTTCCACCGTTCCACGCTATTCTAAGTCTGCCCAGTATGACCCGTTCTATTTTTTTAAGCTGCCTAGTATGACCCATAATTTTAAGTCTCAATTTTATTTGGTGTCCATTTCAACCCAAGCAGATAAAATAGCACAGCCCAATTAATCCAGGCTTTTGTTTTTTAAGTCCAGATTGACCCATTTTTGGGTCTTTGGGCCACTTTTGCCGGTACTAATCATGGGCATCCTCGGTTAAGATGTGGTTTAAAGTTCAAGGACGTAGTGATTGGTGTGCGTTGGTGTATGCATGTTTATTTACCACAACCTCGTTTTAAATTTATAAAACCTGCTATTACAGAGCATTTATAAGAACCGGTAATGCAGGAGCGGGACACCGCACACGTCCCAGACAAGTGTGACCTGGTCGTTAGCAGTATAGGCTCGGCAAGACCGGGTGTCGTTCCACCAGGACAGGATACCTTACTCTATCGTCGTCGTTGTTTGATCAAGATAATAATACAGGGGATAGATAAGACAAACTACAACTAAACTAAACTAGACAAGATAAATAAATAAATAAAGTATAGGGATAGAACGGATTAACACCGGATGGAACATAAGGACAAATATTCACTCGGGCTATCGATTCATCCGAACCGGTCACGGCAATAAATACAACAGTAAGAATAATACGAAGACTTGACATATATGTAATTTAAGCACGGAGCATGCTGTTCTAGTTCTAAGCTAAATCATATTATCATGCACAAATCATCACTCGAATTATCAAGACTCTGATCTAAGCATTCAAACATGATAAAGCAAGCATAGTGTATCCACGTTTTCACTTAGGAATACACAATTAAGACTATAATTCAACCACAAATTCACCGAGTTAAGTAAAAGTCAAACTACATAAATATACATCTTTTCAGATGATATACCCAGTAGTCATCGGAACTCAAAAAGGTGTCAAAACGATTAAATACAGCCCGTACGACCAAAAACAGCGCACTGACTGGTACAGAGGCCCTTACGGTCGTGGTAAGTATTGCTACTTACGGCCGTAAGGAGTGAGAAGGCTTACGGCCGTAAGCATTTCTTCTTGCGGCCGTAAGGCCCTTCTGTCAGTCTAGATTTTCGTCACAGATCATAGGAGCATGCAAATGGGTATTCTAAAGACATTAACTCAGCAACACTCAAACCACTCAGTAGGATTCAAGATCTAGCCACACACATTTCTAAACATATGATCATGTTAATACACTATCTCTAGCCGAATTAACATATTTCAAGCATAACACATGTGAGTATGCACTATGGACTCTTAGAACAGAATCTACATGACATTTATATGAGTTCATTTCTGTATTTATCATACCCAAGAACAGATTATGAATTATTCATACAAATAATAGCTTGTTTGACCCATAACCCAAAGTCAAAGCACCTAGAATTTCATCTAACATGTTAAGATATTCATAAAACCATATTGTGAGCAAAGTGACCAACATGAACAGCCCTGGAGTGTTCCATAACATGTTGCAAAAATGCCTTCTAGACCATAATCATGCATGTTATACTATTTCTAGCCATAACTTAGCATGATATAACAAAAAGTCAACAAAGCATTCTTGTGTATCATGTGATTTTAGCATGCAGAGATTATTCTAACCATCTAACCACATGAAAAGGATCATAATACACTCACAAACATGATTAAATATACTGCAATTACGAATTAAACAAGTATGATTATATCAAGTCAACATAAAAGTCAAACTAACATTGTTTTGCCATAACTAGCCAAGATTCATCTTGGCCCAAGTGAAATAAGTCAAGCTACATCAAATATAAGTACAACAACATCTGGAATACATGGTACATGATTAAGAACAGAAGATAAAATGATTATACCAAGCAATTCCAAGATCATATGCACTTTAGCTTCAAAGTCCAAGCTTCTAAGTGTTGTTCCAAGCCTCCTAGCAAGCTCTCCTCCTTTGGATTTCACCATGGAATGGTGCTGGAGTATTAAGGGTCATGGGAGAGTGTTTAGAGGGTGATAATCCGGGACAAGACTGTTAGTGTATACATGGTCACACATTAAGAAATGCACTCCTTATTTTAATGATGATAAAAATATGAACAAGTAATATTATTGCTTATCAAATTTATTCATATGTTCATATGCTACATTCTTTAAAGATCAACAAACCTAAAATTAATGATCAAGTGAAGAACAAATAATTGAAGACCTCAAATCAACAAGAAAAGAAGAAAACAAGATAAAAGCAAACACTCAACCTTCACGGTCGATATCACGGTCGACCGTGAATCGTCCGTCACTGCACAGCCCACAACTTGTTCTTCTTGAAGTCAACCGAACGCGTACTCAACAAGTGAAGATGACATCTTCAAAGCTGATGATGAAGATATCTACAAACAAGAGGTTGAAATATATGAGCTTACAATTAAACAAGTTTAAGTTTTTATAAAATTATTTTTATAAAAACTTCTATAAAAATTAACAAACTTTTTATAAAAAATCACAAGCTTGGTTTAAAAAGTATAAGACTTCTTAGTTTGGCAAATACCAAACATAATCTAGCATTGAAATAAAACAACACCATATTTAGAAAATGGAATCTCCCAAAGAAGCAAGCATCCAACATGCTTTATACATTGGCTTCTAAACTTCCATATTGGTGTTTAAATTCAAACATAAGAAGTATGGCACCAACCCAACTTTTCTAGGACTTCTTTTCAGTGCATTTTAATGGTAAAAATGGGTTGTGTGTGGTTTTGGTAAAAGGCCAACGTCTATGGAGAATACATACAAGATCTTTTCAGTGCATTCAAACATCAACCGTGGACTGTCTGGACACTTTTTAAACTTTCACCTTTTTCCTTATTTAAACCAACTCAAGTCTTGTGATTTCACCAAGCTCTTGCAATCTGAAATATGGAGAATACATACAAGATCTTGTAAGATCATATACTTTGATATTATTCAATCTTTCAAGATCAAAATCAAAGCAAGAGTGAAAGCCATCAAAGTTCAAACATTACAACATCATTCATATATTTTGTAATAGTGTAAGGATCAACTCTAGCCTTTTAAATTAGAGTGAAGTAAGGATCATCTCTAGCCTTTAGAATTAGAGAGAAGTAAGGATCATCTCTAGCCTTTCAAATTAGAGTGAAGTAAGGATCAACTCTAGCCTATAGAATTAGAGTGAATCAAGGTTATATTTACCTTACTTGCAAGTTTGAAGTGTTAATTCTTGCAAGTGAAAAAGAGAAGTGTAAAAGGTTTATCTCTACCTTCAAAGAGAGAAGCTAGTGGAGCAAACTCTTGGTGGGTGAGGCCAAGGAGTGGATGTAGTGCAAGTTTGTTAACACTTGCATGAACCACTATAAATCTCTTGTCTACTAATTGGTGATATCTCTCTACCCTTACTCTCTCTATTTCAAGTATATATTTTTGTTGAGTTATAAACTTCAAGAAAAACCTATTTAACACAACTTACAATTTTTATAAGTGTAAAAATTGGTAAACTAAGTTAAAGAACCTATTCACCCCGCCTCTAGGTTCCAACAAAGACCAAGGCCAAGCCAAGTCAAGCCTCTGCCCAGACTTGTCCAAGTCTTTAATTCTGGCAGAAGTTTCTTTATATAGGAAACTGGACGGGGGTACTTGCGGCCGTAAGACACACCTTGCGGCCGCAAGGGACCACAAAAGTCAAAGATTCTCCACCGAATGTAAGTCTCGAGGCCTGACAGCGCATTAAACGAAGATTCGCGACAATTATTGGTGCAGGGGCCCTTGCGGCCGTAAGGGAGAACCCTTGCGGCCGTAAGGTCCTATTTTTACAAACTCTTCATTTTTTCACGATTTCTCGCGGGATTCGTCCATGTTTCTCCTGTTAAGCTCTTTTAAGCCTGTATGGTGAATAATTAACATATTAGATCATAAATTAGACATATCACCATGGAAATGGGTTAAGAATGAGGCGTTTTCGGTATATAAAACATGTATAAATACGCCATTATCAGGCTTTTGTTTTTTAAGTCCAGATTGACCCATTTTTGGGTCTTTGGGCCACTTTTGCCGGTACTAATCATGGGCATCCTCGGTTAAGATGTGGTTTAAAGGTAAAGGACGTAGTGGTCATTTAACCAAACGAGTGACTGAGATTGCAGAAAAAGACCGTCCTAAGTGGGAACAAGTTGATGCTCAACTTTGCAACTTATTATGGCAATCAATTCATTCATCCATTATTCAGTTATTTCGTCCATTCGAATCGTGTTATGATGTCTGGACCGAGGCATTTGAATGTTACACTAATGATATTCAACGGTTGTACACAGTTGTTCACAATATTCAAAACTTGAAACAGACATACAGTATGGAATCTTATCTGGGTCAGGTCCGTGCTCTTATGCAAGAATTTGAGGCACTAATGCGCTTTGTCAGTTCGAAAACGGAGCAAACTACCCAACGGGAACGCTTCTTTATGGTTGCTGCTTTATCTGGTCTTAAACCGGAGTATCAGTCTGCTCGACATCAGATACTCACAGGTTCCTCCACACCAACTATGAAAGACACTTTTCGCCGATTGCTTAACATGGCAGGGAATACGACGGGTCCATCTTCCAATCCATCTGCATTTGCTGCAAATCAGTCGTTGCAGCTGTCTCAAAGAAGGGCAACAACAAGCGTCCTTCTTGTGACTTCTGCAAACGCCTAGGTCACACCGAAGACAAGTGTTGGAAGAAACATGGACGTCCCGCAGCTCCTCCGTCTTCATTTGCTCCACCTGCCAGTTTTGTGAATGTTACTGATTCTACACAAACCATCAACATGTTTGTCTCTGACTATGAATCATTCCTGCGATTCCGAGCTACACAAATACCTTCTCCCACGTCTACTAGCCATATAGGTACTTCTTCTGCATTTGCAACCCATTCTACGGGACCCTGAATAATTGATTCTGGTGCAACTGATCATTTATGTGGTAACAAATATATGTTCTCTCAGTTGAATTGTTCTACTGTTTTACCACATATTACTGTGGCCGATGGAAATAAAACGACTGTTGAGGGTATAGGTACTATGAATCCAAGCACCTTGTTGTCGTTGGATTCTGATTTATTTGTTCCGAAGAGCCCATTTAACTTACTTTCTGTTAGTCGTCTTACCAAATCCCATGCATGTTCTGTGATATTCCCCTACTTCTGTTTTCTTACAAGACCTTGAGGACAGGACGGATGATTGGAGAAGGGCATGAGTCACAAGGACACTACTACTTAGGTGGTTCTCATCAATCCACTACTGCCAGTACCATCTCACCTCAGTATCTACACCATCTTTATGGCCATCCTTCTCTATCCAAGCTCAAGAAGATTGTGCCGAGTTTGTCCTCTCTGGAGTCCTTAGATTGTGAGTCTTGTTAGTTGGGAAAACATACTCGTACTGTGTTTCCTAAACGTATTAATAATAGGGTTGAGTCTACTTTCTCTCTTGTTCACACTGATGTGTGGGGTCCTAGTCGAGTCTGTTCAAACTTGGGTTTCAAGTATTTTGTTACTTTTATTGATGATTATTCTCGTTATATATGGTTGTTTTTAATGAAAAGTTATACCGATCTGTTTGCTATATTTAAACAATTTTGTACCGAGATTCACACTCAATTTGGCAGAACTATTCGTGTTCTACGAAGTGACAATGCTCTTGAATATTTCTCTCAGCCATTTCAGGAATTTATGGCCCCTAAGGGCATGTTACATGAATCCTCATGTCCTCATACCCCACAGCAAAATGGAATAGCCGAGAGAAAAAAGGTCACCTCATTGAAACCACCCGTACTTTGTTATTACATAGTAATCTCCTACATACTTTCTGGGCTTATGCGGTCATGACAGCCTGTTATCTAATCATCAGAATGCCGTCATCAATTCTACAGAACAAAACTCCTTTTTCTCTTTTGTATCCTAACCAAGCCCCATATCACCTGCCTTTGCATTCCTTTGGCTCTGTAAGTTTTGTTCACCTTTTAGAACCTCGTCGAGACAAACTCTCCCCTAAGGTTGTCAAATGCGTCTTCTTAGGGTACTCTCGTCTCCAAAAAGGTTACAAGTGTTATTCTCCCATCCTCCGAAAATACTTTATGGTAGCTGATGTTACATTCTTTGACCATGATCTCTATTATTCCCAGGATTCTCATCCATCTACCACTGTCAATGAGGTCCTCCCGGTTCCCATTCACGTCATCCTTCCTGAATTCCCACCTGACCCTATCCCACACACCACTACTTCTCCTGCTGACCCGACTCCTCTAAAAACATATCGTCGCAACCGGTCGTTCCTTCCTTCAAGTGACACAGTGGATGATGCGACCACTCCTGCAGCAGTTCCTTCTGATTCATCTCCTTTCTTGACTCATTCACCCACTCATGGTTCTGTTCAAGATACTCCACCAATTGCCCATCGGAAAGGTAAGCGCTCTACTGTTAACCCTTATCCTATATATAACTATGTTACTTATGACCGGTTATCACCTACTTTCTCCGCCTGTGTTGCAAGCCTTGATTCTGTACCTATTCCAATAACGGTCGACGAGGCTTTATCCCATCCAGGATGGAAGACGGCAATAATGGATGAAATGTCTGCTTTGCATACCAACGGAACATGGGAACTCGTTCGTTTACCCCCAGTCAAAACTAAAGTTGGTTGTTGATGGATATTTACACCAAAGGTGGGCCCTGATGGCAAACTTGATCGGCTCAAAGCGCGACTAGTTGATAAGGGTTATACACGGAAATTTGGCCTGGACTAATACTTTCTCCCTAGTTGCCAAAATGACCACGATTCGCCTTCTCCTTTCCATTGCTGCTATGCGCTTCTGGTCTCTTCATCAGCTCGATATTAAGAATGTCTTTCTCCATGGTGATTTACAAGAAGAGGTCTATATGGAGCAACTACCTGGGTTTGTTGCTCAGGGGGAGTCTGGACTCGTTTGTAAGTTAAGAAAGTCAATTTATGGGCTAAAACAATCTCCCAGGGCTAGGTTTGGAAGATTCAATGCTGTGGTGAAGGAATTTGGAATGCAGCAAAGTGAGGCTGATCACTCCACGTTTTATCGCATTACAGGGGCACAATGTGTCTATTTAGTTTATGTTGATGACATTGTAATAACAGGAAATAATCATGAAGGAATTCAGCAACTGAAAGACCACTTGTTTAAAAACTTTCAGACAAAAGATATGGGCCAACTTAGATACTTTCTAGGTATTGAAGGTGCAAAATCTAAAGAAGGAATCTTCATATCTTAGAGGAAGTATGTTTAGACATCTTAGAGGAAGCTCATCTAACTGATTGCAAACCAGTAGAATCTCCAATGGATCCTAATGTTAAACTTCTCCCGGGTCAGGGGGAGTTATTACTTGATCAAGGGAAGTATGGGAGACTAGTTGGTCGACTTAACTATCTTAATGTAACACGACCAGACATTTCGTTTGCCGTAAGTATAGTGAGTCAGTTTTTAAATGCTCCGTGTGATACCCATTGGGAAGCAGCTCTTCAAATTTTAATGTATATCAAAGGAGCTCCAGGGAAAGGCATACTATATGAGAACAAAGGAAACACAGAGGTAACCTGCTATACAGATGCAGATTATGGAGGATGTCCATTTAGCAGACGTTCAACCTCTGGATATTGTGTTCTGTTTGGTGGTAACTTAGTTTCTTTGAAGAGCAAGAAACAAACGGTAGTTGCAAGGTCGAGTGCAGAAGCAGAGTATCACGCCATGGCTAATGCAACTTGTGAACTCCTCTGGATCAAAAAACTTCTTGAAGAGCTTCGGTTCTGTCCAGTGCCTCAGATGAAACTTGTTTGCGATAATTAAGCCGCCCTTCATATCGCTTCCAATCTAATGTTTCATGAGAGAACTAAACACATTGAGATTGATTGTCATTTTTTCACAAACAAACTTCTTCAAGGTGTCATTGGGACAGAGTTTGTCAACTCAAATAATCAATTGGTAGATGGGTTTACTAAAGCCCCGAGAGGCCCATGGTTGAGGATATATATGGCAAGCTTGGTGCTTATGATCTATACGCTCCAGCTTGAGGGGGAGTGTTAAAGTTGTGAATTTATATTATTGTATTGTATAGGGACTTATTATGTATATGGGTCATAGTTGTTCACTATATATATTTTGTAATCTGTACCCTATTTTTAAATTAATGAGAACACGTATCCCTTTTCCGCTCTCCAATTTCACAATATTTTTTCTATGTTTCTGGGCTTTTAACATCAACACACAAAACTGAGAACAAGAAGGGCATTTAGGGCGATATGTACTCGCTTAAAACACAATTAAATCTTAGGGAATCATCTAAACACTGGGGAATCTATAGAAACAAAAATCATAGGAAATGGTTGAGTTTTGGGTGGGTTTTGTTGAGCTTCAAGGGGCTGCCGAACCACAGCCTAAAAACCAAGAAAAATGATGGATTTTCATGATGTAAAACGTAATATAAATTCAATTGATTGATAGTGTCCAACCTATACGAGTCTAGGAGTCAATAGAAACAAGAATCATTGAAAATGCTTTGACTTTTTGTAGCATTTTGTCGAGTTCTTAAGGGCTGTCAAACACAGCTCCAAAACAGAGAAAAAAGGATGCACTTTTGATGATGAAAACATGATGAAAAGTCAATTAATCGATAGTTTATGTTCTAGATGTGTTTAGGAACCATAGGAACAAGAATTATGAATTTTGGTTGAGTATTGGCTAAGATTGGATTTGGAAGTGTGTGTGTGTGTGTGCGCGCGTGTGTGTCGAGATATGGGTGTTGTTCTTGAACAAGATGCAATCACAAATCACTTATACGTATTGACTTGCAAACTATTATATATATGGAATTGCAAATTGGTTAGATGATGGTGAATTTCAAATTAACTTGGTTCACTTGAATTGCTATTTGGTTAGGAAATGGTGAATTGCAAGTTGGTTAGATAATGGTGAATTGCTAACTTAGTCTATAGGCTGGAGTCACAAATTAGCATTATGAATGAATTGTAAAATAGTTTAAAGTTTAATTCAGAAACTCAGCCTAAGAGTTCAAATCACAAATTGGGATTGAAACCCGAATAACAACCGGTTTACAGTTAGGATCATCAAATGGGCTTTGAGGCCCGAATCGCAAATTAGCAGTCACAAATTGAAATTAATATTTAAATCGCAAAATCTCAAGTAATTTTTTTAAACACGGCGGAAGCGTTGAAATAAAATAATAGAAACAGCAACACCCGCAACATAAAATACATACTGTAGAACAAACACAGTATATCGTTTCGTGTTACAAAAAGAAATACAAAAGTTGGCTCATCGTTCTAAAATAATATCGTAGCGGTGGTCAAACTTTCCCTATACACACGAACTCCTGGCAAAACAGCCGCACTTACAAAAAAACCCTGCAAAATTGGAGTTAAGGTGGAGAATTAGCACAAACCTAAGTGAATGAATGTTAAAACCGCAAATAGCAATAAGCAGAACCACAACGATTACAACAAAATAAGATAATCACACATATACAGAGGACCGACGGTTCGGCGCAAAACCTACAACCAATGCGGGCCAAAGCAAAGGTTTACCGATAGCCTTTTGTTACTTGGCACAATTAAATCCCTTATGTTGCAACAAATGCATCAAAAAGATCTAGAACTGTTCAACCAATAGCAAACAAGCCCAGCCCAATTTCACACACATAGCTGACCTTTATCATAAACCATGTACACATTATCATGTCATGTGCACATATCTTGGACTCAACGATTAATCAACACATAACAAGTCAATCAATAATTATCAGACTAAACAGTCTATCAAAACATCAATTATAAGAATCCATGCACCCATAACGGTTACAACTAATACCACCCGTAAGTTAACGTCCACTCACCTTGTTCTTAAACTTCGAACTCAATTATCTAACTTACTGAGTTTTCGCGTTTCCTGAGAACACAAGAACACCGAAATCAGTCTTTGATTCATAACTATATATACATATATATTTATATTCATAATAATCATCAACAACATGTTAAAATCACATATAGCAGGCATATACAATAGACAACACAATCGAACAGAAAACAAACATCAAAACTGAAAATCACCCTGAACGCGTCGCGTCCATGAGTCCGCCGGTGCAGCCAACGATGAACATGTATGTGTTTTGGTTGTTTATTCAAAACTTTAACCCACACCAAACTGAAGAGCTCCAAATCAATTAAACATCATTGATGCATTAATTGAGAAACCCTATGGATTGCATCTATGAGCAAATATCTTAGATTTGGACTCCAACATGAACACGTACACACGCACAAAAGAAACATAAACCGTAGACCTACAAATCTAAGTTTTGAAACAAACAAAATAAAGAATCGCAACAAATCTTGAGACACTTAAAAAGCTCTAAATCCCACACCCGAATATGCAACTCGAATAAAAAGAGGGCCAGAAGAAGACGAGTTGAACGACGATGCTAGTGGCAGGGCTGACTATGTCGGTGGTGGTGGTGGGTTGACTTTGGTGGTTGGTGGTGGTGGGTTGACTTTGGTGGTTGGTGGTGGTGGTCTTTGTCGTCACATATCTAGGAGGGGAAGGGAATAACGTGCGGTCGGTGGTGCGATGGTATGGTAAAGTGATAGACAGAGGTGTGGTGGACTAGTAAAGCACGACGGAGATGTGGTGGAGCATGACGGAGGATCAAGACAGAGACGACTGGGGCAGCTGGGGAAGATAAAGAGAGATGGGGGTGGGAGGTTTGGTGTTTAAACAATTAAGTGTTTATATTATGTTTTTTTATGTTTTATTTTGCTATTTTATAACAAATTATTTTTTTAGAATTTATAAAATGGATTAAAAAAAGATGTAAGGGTATTTTTGTCTTTTTATCTATGCAAAGGACTAACATTGAAAAAAAACCTATTATAAGAATTACTGTCGTAATTTTTAAATTACAAGGATTAAATCTCCAATTTCATATAAATCTCATGCATCAAAAATTAATGAACTCTTAAAATTATAATTGATTTAGATAAAGAGGGCACTGTATCATGTGATGTCGACATTAGGTTGACATTGACAGCCAGTTGTATCTTGTGTGGATCGTATCTTAAAGGGTTATCCACCATATCCATCCTTTCTTAGCAATTATTCCACGAAAATTCCCGTTCTGATTTTACTGGATCTGTCGAGCAAACCTTTAATGGCCGCTTCGTCCCTTGACAATAAGTACGGGTATGACGTGTATGTGAGTTTCCATGGCGCAGACACCCGTTTTTCCTTTGTTGATTATCTCTATGAAGCTATTGAGCAACATGGAATTCGCACTTTCAAAGATGAGATGCTTCCACCAGGGGAAAGTGTCGCTCCTACGTTCTGGAAAGCTATTAAAGACTCAAGCATGTTCATCATTGTTTTCTCCAAAAATTATGCATCCTCAGCTTGGTGTCTTGATGAGGTTGAGATGATTATGAAGCGCTTCCAGATGGGTAACCATAAGGTTATCCCTTTGTTTTATGATGTGAAACCCTCCGAGGTCCGCCAACTACGGGGGGCATTTGGAGAAGCCTTTCGCGTACATGATAATGAAATGAGGGTTAACGAATGGAGAGATGCTCTGATTAAAGCATGCAGTCTGAGAGGATATGATTTGAATAACTATCCCGGGTACGCAATTCCTAGCTCTTTCATTTTCAATTGATATAGTTCAAAGGCTGGATAGGGAAGCTTTGCATCAAAAACCTTTTTTGGGAATTCTCACTAAATATCTGTACTGGTGAATAACTACATCAAATTCCTTCCTTTTCTTTTCTTTTTCTAAAAATCGTGTAACCCATGACTTAAGGGTGTGGAATTAGTTTTGAACTTTTCTACTTACGCCCAGGAAACAAGTAGAAGGGGCATCCATTCCATTACATGTTGTATACATATGCTATTATTTCCTATAAATTGCTTATGCTATATACCTTTTTGCTTTATTAGAACTAATTGTTCAAAACTGGGGTAATAAGCAGGCTAACTGAATCTTTTTTGATAAATAGGAAGGGGCCTAAAGTCATCAGACAACTTATTGAACAAATTTTACTTGAGTTAGAGTCAGATGTCAATTATTCAAGCATCACCAGAGAATTCGTAGGCATGGGGACCCAGATAAAAGATGTTATATCAGTGTTACAAAGTGGTGGTTCTAATGACATTCTGACGATAGGGATCAAAGGAATGGGAGGTATTGGGAAGACAACCTTGGCTAGAGCTCTTTTTAATGCACAATCCTTATATTTTGAAGGTAAAAGCTTTGTTGAGAACGTGAGAGAAGTTTCAAAAGCCTCTTTGTCTGGTTTGATGTCTTTGCAAGAAAAAGTTCTATCAGATGTCCTTAGTGGGGAAGATATCAAGATAAGTAGTGTTGCTGATGGGAAAGTCATGATGAAAAGGCGGTTGCGTGGTAAAACGGTTCTTGTTGTTCTAGATGATGTAGATCATATAGGTCAGCTTGAGGCGTTAGCCGACAAGCCTAGTTGGTTTAAACGAGGAAGTAGAATTATCATTACCACAAGGGATGAGCAAGTATTGATAGCACACCATGTGAAAGTGATTCTTGATGTCAATCTATTATCAGATAATGAAGCAATTTGTCTCTTTAATAGGTATGCATTTGGACGAGAGACCGCAATTCAAGGATACGAAGAGCTATCACACAAAGCTGTGCGTTATGCTGCTGGTCTTCCCTTAACGGTGAAGGTTTTGGGTTCATTTTTATGTGGTAAAGATGTGATCGAATGGTCAGAAGCATTAGAAAGACTAAAAACAATTCCACTGACGGAAACTATAGAAAATTTTAGAAGAAGCTATCTCAGCCTAGAGGATGATTACAGGGAAATGTTTCTAGATGTCGCATGCTTACTGAAAGGCTGGCAGATAGATGATGCAATAAGAGTGCTTGAAAGCTGTGGATTTCATGCTAGAAATGGTTTAAAAGTTCTTCAGCGAAAATCTCTCCTAACTATTTCTAGTGATAAGTGCTTGGACATGCATGACCATATACAAATAATGGGGAGGTACCTTACACGTTGTTTGCACCCTGATGATCCTAGTAGACATAGCCGATTGTGGATCCGCGAGGAGATTGAAGATGTATTGGCTAATGACTTGGTAGGAATTAAGTTCACTTGTAAAGAGATCAAACTAACTTAGTTTCCATCATATAAAGCAAAAGTTTTAACTGTCAATATTGTTGAATTACAGGGCACTGAATCCACAAGAGCTTTAGTATTGGACACTCCGCTAGAATTCGATTATGTAAGTGTTACCGAAGGTTTAGGAAACATGAAGAAACTTAGAATACTCTCTGTGGTTTCTGAGATAGCCAATGAATCTAAAGTGAAGATTGATCAAGTGAGCTATAACTTTCCAAATGCAATAAGATTTCTGAGATGGGTAGGTTACCCTAGTTGCTATTTGCCAAAGACATTTCGAGCAAATAATCTTGTCACCCTTGAAATGCCTCACAGCAGAATAGTACAACTTTGGGAAGGGGGAGAAAGAAAGGTACAATGATGGTTGATTGTTTTGCACAGTTCTTTTATAATGCTATATTGCTATACATTTATTAGTCAGTTACTACGCCTATATTCATATAATATTTTTCTGCTTATGACAGGTTCTTAGAAACCTCAGATTCCTTAATCTCCGAAATTCGTTGTTAGGTACTCTTGACCTTGGGATGATTCCAAATCTCGAGAAATTAGATCTTGAAGATTGTTATGATTTGAAAGAAATTCGTACTCCTATTAGTTGTCCAAAACTTGTCTTCTTAAACTTAATCGGTTGTTTGACAATGAATTCTTTTTTATTTCTCAAAGCATTTGAATCACTTAAGGTTCTATGTCTTGGCCGCTTAAATCTTGAAGAGTTACCGCACATAATCCTAGAGCACTGCAACAACAGTTTGCTAGAGCTTCGGTTTAGATACAATGACATAAAAGAACTGCCCTCGTCAATTGGAGAACTTCAGAAGCTTGTTTATTTAGATCTCCATTCTTGCATAAACTTGGGGAGTCTTCCTGGAAGCATTTGTTATATACGACATTTAAGAAATTTGAAACTCAATCACTGTATTCTAAAAGAATTGCCCGAGGACATTGGGCGTTTAGAATGCTTAGAGAAGCTTAATTTGTCATTTACCCACATCAAAAGTCTTCCTGATAGTTTTTGTATGTTGAAAAATCTGAGAACTCTCAATCTTACATCTTGTTGGAGTCTTGAGAAGTTGCCTGAGGATCTTAACAGATTAGAATCTTTAGAGACCCTAATCCTAACAGATTGTACACGAGTAAGACATATTCCAAAGAGCGTTTGTATGTTGAAATGTCTGAAATATCTTAGTGTCAAGGGCTGCGTTCAACTTGACAAACTGCCTGACAATGTTGGAGATTTAGGTTGTTTGGAAGTTTTAGAAGTAGAAAAAACATTTATAAGGCATCTTCCTCGTAGCATTTCTTTGTTGAAAGGTTTGAAAATCCATCAAAATAAATCAGTTCTTCAGACTCGTGGTTATGCATATACGTCGGAAACTGTAGAACTCCCCCTCTCTAATAAACGACTCAAGATTGATCATGTACAAACCTCTCCTCAGGAAAGTAGTGAATAGCAGAGTCACCTAGAAGGAATCTGCTGTACTTTGTTCCATGGACAATCCTCAGAAGCTTCAATGGGCTGAAAGAGCTGATTCACAAAGCACCGCCACAGGTACACACTCTCTCTTTCTTATTCTAGTTGTCATACTTTCACTTATAACTTTTTGAAAGTGATATGAATATACTTGTTTTTAGTCTAAAACGTACAAATGTGAAAAAAACAAGATTGCAGAGTTAAGAACAATCAAACTCTGATAATTAAAGTTAAAGAGAAAACTAATAGAGATTTAAATGTAGTCAGTAGTGTATAAATGTATAATGGAAGGGATGTAGGCATCCACATATTTCTTCTAGCAAAATACATATTGGTCCTGTGACATTAATATCAATTTTTGAATAATTGCACTTCTGAGATGTTCCATGGAAATATCTACTTTTAAGGAACTTCAGTTTACTATCACGCATTTCTCAATAAGCATGTAATTGCCAATGTTTGGCATTTAAATACAATGTTGTAGAACTCGCTAGTTGGTAGTGGATCAGTGGGTGGGGAGTAGCGAGTAATCAGACTAGGCGGAGTACGCGGATTGGAATTTTTTAGGGAAGATTTTATAATTATGTATAAGAAATAGTGAAATATTAAAATATGTGCCATCCAAATATTGAAATTTTGGGATTTTTAGGAAATTTTGTAGTTAGTTATGTACTTATGTTATTGCCAATAACTAAAAGTCGGAATAAGCCGAACTACTCTAGGAAACAAAACCCATGAGGCTATTGCTATATTGTATTCACATTTGCGTTTTGCCAGATTGTCACTCCCATGCGTTCACTCCTTCACATCCACGCCCAAGAAAAGAAACCCTACCTGCTTTGCCTCTACTCTGCATTCTAGGGGTGTCATGTGGTTATTTTATTCGGTTTTCGGATTATTCAGGTATTTTATTTTTTAATAATAACTGTTAACCGAACTATATTTGAATTCGGTTTATTTGGTTTCGGGTTTAAAAATAACCTCTAAAATACATTAGTTTACCTTAAAAATGAGAAGTTAATTACAGGGCATCATATAAATTGTGTTTTGTTTTAGATTTTGGATCTAAAATACCGGAACAGCAACTAAAACCTCGTTAATCCAACCCAGTTAGGAAAACCGAAAAAACTCGAACAACACCCTCAATTTTAATTAATTTCATATTTGCCATTATATGGTGCCACTAGTCAACAGAAATCTTAGGTCCGCCCCTGGATTAATCAATAGCATTCTTATTCCTTATTTCCTAAAACCCAAACACCTCCTCAACAGATTCAGTAGACTTGTGTTTGACTTGATATTTTATTGACTCATAAATCTGCTGTTTTTGTTTTTAAACGCTTAAAAGTCATAGATCAATTAATTGAATGCACAAACTTATATCAGAATAGAATATGTTAGCACGAGCACTTGCTTGTGTATGCACATGTTAGTATTAGGGTTTTAGATGGCTTTGGCGCTTATCAACTCTCAAGTTTCACATATGCCCTCTTTCAACTCTCGGTTCAAATAATCGAACATGCTCACCTTCCTCCCACGCATAAATCGATTGGTTCTAATTTTCAACTTTATTTAGTTAAAGCATAACGGATGAAAATGATTTTTAATAGCCATAATGTTATAGTATAGAGAGGATCCAAGGACCTTTGATGAAGCTATGAAATCTTAAGATGTTGCTTTCTAGAAAAAAGCAATAAATGTTGAGATTGGGTTTTGTCTGATTTAGCACTTGGTTGTAAACCTCTGGGTTGCAAATTGATTTTCAAAATGAAGTTGAAAAATTAATGAAACTATTAATAGTTTATAAAATCAGAATGGTGATCCAAGAATTTAGACAAAGAAAAGGCATGGACTACTTTCATACATATGCTCGTGTTGCTTGCATCTCCACAATTAGATTGTCGATTGTTTTAGCAACTATTCACAATCTAGTGATCCATTAATGGGTGTTAAAACCAACTTTCTTAAATGGAGAGTTAGAAGAGCAGGTCTATATGAATCACAAGTTTGGTGAATTAGTCTTATCAAGTGATTTTAATTTAAACCAATATGCTTATATAGCAAATTTTATAACTCTGTAAATGAGTGATAATCTGTCTATGTTGATGACATGTTAATATTTAAAAATGATCAAAATCAAGCTGATCAAACTAAAGAGTTTTTGTAGAGTTTTTGTCTAGGATATGGGGAGGCTATGTGATTTTTAGGATAAGTATTAAAGAAATTTTTATCAAGCAATCTCATTACATTGAGAAAGTTCTTAAGAAATTAAATTGTTATAATTAATCTGCTGTAAGTACCCTTAGGTCCAGTTTGTTTTATTGTAATGTGAAAGAATGTAATGGAATTGAAATCAAATTCCGTTGTATATTGCGTTTGGTAACATTATTTGGAAAGGAATTAAACCCTTTGAAGTATTAATATTCCTTTAGGTAGATGAATATCATTCAATAACTAACATGGATGGAATTAAAATCATTTCCATTCCTTTGCATTACGGTGAAACAAACGGGATCTTAATCTCTGTCATGATAAGCATAAGACCAGATATAGCTTAGTTGCGGGAAGGCTAAGTAGATTTACTCGTAATCCTAGTACTCATCGTTGACAAGCTATAAGAAGGGTGTTTAAGTACTTAAAGAAGACTATAAATTATATTTCAACATAAATTGGATTTTCTTTGGTTATACAAGACTTCTCAAATGTAAGTTGGATTGCTAATATAGAAGAGCATGCTTCTACTCGTGATCAAGTGTTTTTGGTTAGGGGAGTGCTATTTTAGGGCTTTCAAGAAGCAAACTTGCATTACAAACTCAACAGTGAATTTTGAGTTTGTTAATTTGACGGGGGCTGCCGTAAAAAAGTTGAATGGATACGTAATTCAGCTCATGAGATTCCTCTGTGGCCAAAACTGATTCACCCGTTTTTACCTGTTCTGACAGTGCTACCACTTTGGGTAAAGCTTATAGTCAAGTATATAATAGCAAATATAGAGGCTTAGGTGTTAGGCTCAACATGATCCATGAATTGATTACACTTGGGGTGATTTCAGTAAAAATTGTTCTACCTCAACAAAACTTGGTTAACCACTTGACAAAAGGGTTAGCTAGAGATTTGGTACACAAGTCCAACGATGTTTGTATAAAAGGGTTAGCAAATTTTGTGTGAAGTCTTTGAATCATTCCGGTATAATTTCATGATACCTAGCATATAAAGGACGAACAATTACTTATAAAAAAAATTCACATTATTTAATGATATTCCGACCTTCTCTAATCATCTCTGCATATATTTCAACAGGTATAAAGGCTCTGCTTCAAGATCAACCTATTTGATTTAAAGAACACGAGGTGTAAATTCAAATTTTATTCAAGCCATCGATCCGAAACCATTCAAAATCCCTAAAGCAATCGATCCAAAGCGTTAAGTTCCAAGCTGATTCTGATCATCATCCATGCGTCTTCTTCAAAAGAATAAAAAAGAAGAGGAAGGAGAAGGGGGGATGCTGTAGTTTACTTTTGTAATAATTAGTGTTTCTACGATTATCTTTATTAACCTAAGTCGTTTGTTAGAATTACGTTATTATTAATAATACTATTCTTTAGGGTATCAAAGTGTAATTATAGTTTTCTCTATATTTGATTGTAATTGCTTTAATTCCTAAATGAAAAATTACGATACCAATTCTGATTTGGTATCAGAGGCGACACCCTCCTATCGGCAACTCCAAATCGACAACTCCAATCGACAACCCTAATTCCAGCGGCAACTCCAGTCGATGATTAAAAATATTCCGACTGCATTTGGAGAAACAACAATCACGTCTGCTACATCAGGCCTGCCGTCAACTTTTAATTCTTTTTTTTATCGACACCTGCAATTGGATCGACACTGCACTTGGACGACTTGCACTGCTGCTCAACAATTCTCAGAATCTGATTTCTCAGATTGATTGCAACTACACATTATCATCATCGATTGAAACTTCATGGCAGTAATTATTCAATTTTCCCATCAGGAGAAAGCAATTCACAACTCTCACAAGTTCTCCTTCTCTCTTAAACCTACCAACTATGGCTATTGGAGATCCATGATTGAATCTTTCCTAACCTCTCACAATCTTTTTGGTTATGTTGATGGAACTGTGCCATGCCCTGAACAAAAGGTCACCAATGAAAGTTACTGATAATCCTAGCTACATTCCGTGGATTTGCAATGATGCCCACATTCGTATGCTTATCATTTCAACAGTTTCTGAAGACTCCTATCAGCACATTCAGGGAAAAACATCCCGAGAGGTATGGTTATCACTTGAACGGGCTTATGCTCCTGTTACTTTATCTCATGAATTTACTCTTAAAAGTCAACTTCTGAGAATCACCATGAAAGGTGATAAAAAACCGGCTGAATATCTCAGCAGAGCTCAAGAATATGCTACTGCTCTTGCTAATATTGGAGAACCAGTAAAGGACAAAGATTTGGTTATGCTTACCCTTACAGGACTTCGAGAAGAATACAATGGTCTCAAGGCCAACTTATTGGCTCGTGTGCCTCCTGTCTCCTTCCATGAATTACATGGTCTTCTATGTGATCATGATTATGTCTTTACAAGAATGCTGAATGCCACTCCTCAAGCTTTCTTGGCAAACACTTCTTCGCTTCCACAATCATCATCGGCTGCTGCTTCTTCTGTTCAACAACCAACGGTTGATCATCTTCAACAACAACTACAGAGTATTCAACTAATGGCCACTCAGCTGGGTTATCAACTAAACCCCATTCAATCTCCACGGCCTCAAGCTTATTTTGGTTCTCGGTCCTTCAATAATAACCGAGGCGGTCGTGGATCTCGTGGCTCTTTTCATGGCAACTCACGTGGTGGTTTTAACCGCTCTCGGGATAACAATAGTTCCCGACAATTTTCTTGGGCTTCCACTCAAAACACTGTTTATGGTCATTGCAACAGGTGTGGTATAGGACATTTACCATCTCAGTGTCCGAATCAGTCAAACCAGTCTCAACCTGCTCCCCAAGCCAACTTTTCAACACGCTTAAAGGCTGGCTCATCTTCTGGACCTACTTGGAAGCCCGACACCGGTGCAACTCATCATGCCACTCCAGACCTATCTAGCATGGATAGCTCCGAGGCCTACTATGGTAACGATTCTTTACTTGTTGGTAATGGTAACTCTATACCTATCTATCACATTGGTTCATCCAAAATCTACTCACCAAACAAAATGTTTACCTTATCTGATATCCTTCATGTCCCTCGACTAAAACAAAATCTTTTATCTGTTCAAAAATTTTGTTTTGACAACAATGTTTTCTTTGAATTTCACTCTTCTTATTTTGTTGTGAAGGACGAGTCTACACGCACTATCCTCCTTTCGGGCCCCAGTGAGCAGGGTTTGTACTCTATTCGCCTTTCACAACTCAAGTCTTTGCCCAAGGTTGCTTTCACTGCTGTCAAAGCTTCTTCAAACATTTGGCATCAACGTTTAGGCCACCCTCATGCTCAAGTTTTTCGTTCTATTGTTTCTTATTGTTCTTTACCCGTTTCGGACAAATTATCAAATACTTTATGTTCTTCTTGTCAATGTGGAAAATCATCAAAATTATCTTTATCTGATTCTACTTTTCATAGCAATAATATATTAGATCTTGTTTATTGTGATGTTTGGGGTCCTTCTCCCGAACCATCATTTGATGGTCATCGTTACTTTCTTTTGTGTGTTGATCATTGTACTCGTTATATATGGATTTATCCTTTAACTCAAAAATCAGATGTGTATCACATTCTAGCAAACTTTATTACCATGACTGAACGTCAATTCAACACTAAACTAAAATGTATTCAATCTGACTTGGGGGGGGGGGGGAATTTCGTCCTCTCACCAGTCTTTGCCACAAACTTGGCATTATTCATCGACGATCTTGTCCTCACACCAGTGAGCAAAATGGATTTGTTGAACGCCGCCATCGTCACGTTGTGGAAACTGGACTCACTCTCTTGGCTCAATCCAGTCTTCCTCACCGCTTTTGGAACTTTGCTTTTGAAACGGCTGTATACCTCATAAATCGCCTTCCCTCTCGTGTTTCTTCTAACAAGTCTCCTTTTGAACATGTCTTTAAACGTAAACCTGATTACTTGTTCTTACGTGTCTTCGGCTGTCAGTCTTTTCCTTATCTTCGTCCGTACAATCGTCACAAGATTGAATTCAGGTCTACTCCCTGTGTTTTCCTTGGCTACAGCCCTGCTCACCATGGCTATCGCTGTCTTGACCCAACCACTGATCGGATTTACATTTCTCGGCATGTTCGCTTCAAGGAGCATGTTTTTCCTTATCAGTCTAAACCAACATCTCCACCACCCTCTACTCCACCCTACACCTCTATTTTTCCTGACCCACCACCCGGTTTTCCACCTGAACCTCCACAATCACCAACCCCTCCATCACCACCTTCTCAATCTCCTCCACAATCTCCACCTTCATCACCTATTTCACCTCCACAACCTGCTTCCCCTCCGCCACCAGCTCCTCGGCCTCGGCCATCTAACCTTCGCCCTAATCCTAAACAAACGGATCGTTACAACCCCGCTGCCTACACTACCTCCACCTCTACATCTCCTCCTCTGGAACCCACCAGTTTTACCATTGCTAACAAGTCTTTAGAATGGCGCCAAGCTATGGCCGAAGAGCTATCTGCGCTCCATAGGAATGGCACGTGGACTCTTGTGCCCCCTGTCTCTAATGCTAATATTGTTGATTGTAAATGGGTTTACAGGTTAAAAACGGATGAACATGGACATATTACCAGGTACAAAGCACGACTTGTTGCCAAAGGCTTTAATCAGCAGCATGGTGTGGACTATCATGAGACTTTCAGTCCTGTCATCAAGCCTGCCACCATTCGCACAGTTCTTTCTCTAGCTGTCAGCAACAAATGGCCTCTCCGACAGTTAGACATTCAAACTGCCTTTCTTCATGAAGATCTTGAGGAGACGGTGTACATGCGCCAACCTCCGGGCTTTATTGATAAAACCAAACCTGATCACATCTGCTTGTTGCATAAGTCCTTGTATGGCCTCAAACAAGCTCCACGGTCCTGGTTCACAAAGTTGTCTACTACGCTTCTTCAGTTGGGATTTTATGGGTCTAAAACCGATCCCTCACTTTTTATTTTGAACTCATTAGGATCTCTTGTCTATCTTCTTGTTTATGTGGATGATATCATTATCACGGGTAATAACTCCGCTGTTGTTGCTTCAATCATTGAGAAGCTCAATTCCCAATTTGCACTTAAGGATATGGGTCAACTACACTATTTTTTGGGGGTTGAAGTTGTTCACAAGGGTTCTGACTTGGTTCTTTCCCAACGAAAATATGTTCGTGAGATTTTACACCGTGCTGGTCTTGCCGAGTGCAAACCAATATCCACCCCTATGAGCACCTCTCACGTGCTGTTACCCGATGATAGCCCCTTACTTGATGATCCCTCTTGCTACAGGCAAACAGTTGGAGCTCTTCAGTATGCTACTCTTTCTCGGCCTGATATTGCTTTTGCAGTTAATAAAGTCTGTCAGTTCATGCACGCTCCAACTGAGAATCATTGGGCTGGTGTAAAACGCATCTTACGTTATCTTAAGGGCACCCTCAACTTGGGATTATGGATTCGACACAATACGGGGTATCAGCTTCAGGGCTTTTCGGATTCTAATTGGCATTACAATCTTCAAGCATTCTCGGACTCTGATTGGGCTGGTTGTCCAGTCGACTGTTGATCCACGGGGGGATTTGCTATCTATTTAGGATCAAATCTTATTTCTTGGTCTGCTCGCAAGCAGAAAACTGTATCTCGATCTTCAACAGAGTCAGAGTACAAGGCTATTGCAGATACTGTCGCTAAATTGATTTGGTTGAAGTCCTTGCTTCGTGAACTTGGCTTGGATAGCACGGCACCCACACTTTGGTGTGACAATCTTGGTGCAACTTTTCTCACGGCTAATCCAGTTTCTCATGCTCGTACTAAACATGTTGAAGTTGACTATCATTTTGTTCGTGAACAAGTAACTCAGGGAAAATTAAAGGTCAAGTTCATCTCTACAGACGATCAAATTGCTGATATCTTTACAAAGCCCTTGTCATCTCAGAAGTTTGAGTTTTTGCGTTCCAAGTTGCAGATTGCTAACCGCTCTGAACTTGCGGGGGAATATTAACCTAAGTCGTTTGTTAGAATTAGGTTATTATTATTAATAATACTATTCTTTAGGGTATCAAAGTGTAATTATAGTTTTCTCTATATTTGATTGTAATTGCTTTAATTCCTAAATGAAAAATTACGATACCAATTCTGATTATCTTAAATCGTACATTGTTATGAATGTTAATATTTACTTTATACAAACGTATTACTTTTAGTTTTTCGATTAAGTTATGAATCGTTCCCTGTGTTTATAAGTTATAACTAAACGTAATGATGACAGTCTAGAACAGCAAAGAAATCACTATCTTGATAGATCTACAGTGCTAACAGTTGAAATAAGAATATAAGTAATTAATATCCTTAATTTTAAGAGCCATTTCCATGTACCCAGCTTTACAATAACCATCAACAAGGATATAATGGACAACCTAGTTCATTCATCCTGTCAAAAACCTGTTCTGCTGCAGCCATTTTCCCCATCTTGCATAATCCATTAAGCACCGCGTAAACCCAGCAACAGGGTTAGAGAATCCCCTAGCTAAAAAATCTTTCCGGAGCTTTAAAACCCATTCAAAATCCCCCACTTTATACCATATACGATCTCGTTTGGCATCAAACCTCTTTTTTATCATGAGATTCCAAAGTTTCAACGCTTTGTCAACGTTCTTAGTTGGGCAAAAACCTTTCACAAAGCTTGAAAGCCTCCATTGTATAACCTTCCCTACAATATGCATTCACCAGAGTGTTGTGTAACTGTAAGAATCTGGCCGTAAGTCCCATTTACTCGTACTTGTTACAACTCTTGCAGCTTCATCAACTTGGCCAAGTTTACAGCGTCCATTGATCATCGAATTGCGAATAAACAATTTTACTTTAAATCCTTTTTTTCAACGTCTCATCTTGAATCAAAACAGCACAATCCAATCTTTCCTGTTCGACAAAACCCTGTTGGACCTAATATTTAATCAAAGCATGTTTAGTATTATGTTTTATCTATTAATAACTTATGTTACATTATTAGTATTATAATACGTATTAACTTAGAATAAAAAGTGCGTGCGACACACTTAGGGACGGCAGTTTGACAGCCACCACCCACCGCCAACTGCCAAGGCAGTTTTGGCGCCTGAAAACTCATTTTTCACTAATTTTTCACTTCTCATATCATCAATAGCAACATACTTAATCAATCAAACTATTGTATGTCACCATATTCGGCTCCAAACCGATATCCACCTCAATCTCTCTCACAAACTCTTCAGCTCTCCCCGGTTTCCCATCCTTAGAATACGCATTCGCAATAATACTACAAGTACGTACACTAGGCACAATTCCAATCTTATTCATCTGATCATACACTACAAAAACAGAATGAAACTCACCCTTCCGAACTAAACAACTCAATAGACGGTTACAAGACTGCAAACTAGGCACTCTCCTTAACCTACACTTTTCATCAAACATGTGGTGTGCATTTTTTGTCAACCCTTATTCCGCATACAACTTCAAGATACAACGAAAACCAAAATTCCAGATAAACCTGAACTGGTTCATGTCAGATACACAAACCAAAACGAAGATCTTCCTCACAAGACCATAATGAAACATCTTGAGAGTTAACAAATGATTTTTTATACATAAAAACTCAACAAAGAAAGAAATGCCAAAAATCTTATTCGGTTAAAACTTGAATAAGGATTTATCGAACCCGAAACCGAAACGGAAAACTGAACTTTTATACGGCTTGGTTAATGGTAATTTAAAAAAAATACCCGGATAACCAGACTTGAATAACCTGAAAACTGAATAAAATAAGCAAAAAGTTAATTACATTTTTGGTCCCTGTGGTTTACACAAAATTGCACATTTGGTCCTTAGGCTTCATTAATTACAGATTTCGTCCTTGTATATTACCATTTGTTTCAATCTTAGTCCAAATCCACTTAAAAAGACTAAAATGCCCTCATCTTATTTTTTTTACTTTATTTTAATCTTTAATTTATTTAAATAATACATAAAACATTTTTTTATTGTTTTAATCAACAATAAATATTAAAAAAATAAATATACTACTCTCTTTCCCATTCCCCATTGTCGTTGACACCCTTCTCCTCTCTCTCTCCATCTCACACCGCCACCACCATCCCCGACAGCCACCTACCGCCGCCACCACCATCTCCGGTCGCCCCCTCAACATCCAACAACCATCAAACTAACATCACCACCACCATCTCCCACAAATCCAGCTTCTATACATCACCACGATGAAACCACCTACCACCGCCACCAACATAAAACCACCTACAAAACCCCGTCACCGGAGAATCTAGTTTCGGAGATCTAGCGGAGGATGTAGTAGCCGTCGAGGGTATGACTCCGATTTCCACCGTTGACCGGTTTTTGTTCTCGTGTTCGCCGGATTACTTACTCAAAGGTCTCCTTACCGCTGCAAAAGGTGTATTAGGGTTTGAAAGATCAAAAATCGCATTCCACCTTTTCCGATCTCCGCAAAAGGTGTATTAGGGTTTTTGAACTGGTGCGACATCTCCGCTGGTCTGCCGCCACATCTCCGCTGACACCACCTTTTCCGATCATCTTCACCTCACCATCTCCGCCCACCGTCATCCGTTCTTTCTTCCCTCTGATTCCCTACCCATCCTCGCCAGCGCCTAGAACCACCACCACAACGATTTTGTTTTTTAATTCTGATGTTGATTGTTGTTTTTTTAATTTTAATTTTGATTCAACCACCTATAAGTGGGTTCTATATCTGACACGGTGTTGGAGTGATGGTGGTATGCGGTGGAGAAGTTGAAGACGGTGGTGGGGCTGAGACTAGGGTTTTTTGTTTGGTGGGTGGGGTAGAGGAGATTGAAGGTCAGTGGTTGAAGGTCGGTGGTCGGAGGTTGAAGGTCAGTGGTCGGAGATGGCACCTGTGGTGCTAGGTACTGTAGAGAGAGAGAGAGAGGGGGTTGAGAGAGAAAGAGAGAGATGGTCTACGGAGGGAATTAAAGAGAGAGAGGGGGTTGAGAGAGGGTTTATTTATGTTTTAATATATTTTAATTATTATTATTGTTTAAGGAATAAAGAAAAAAGAATAAAAAATGAAGAGAAGGGTAGTTTTGTCTTTTCAAGTGTGTCAAGGACCAAGATTGAAACAAATGGTAATGCATAAGGACTAAATCCGTAATTAATGAAGCCTAAGGACCAAATGTGCAATTTTGTGTAAACCACAGGGACCAAAGCTGTAATTAACTCATAAGCAAACAACGCCCCTAGTTGTTAGCACTAAAAGGAACCAAACTCAACTTACCATTTGGTCCTCTACGTTTTCATACTTCCATTTTCACATAATTTACAGATAAATCCTCCATTTTCAAACGAATTTTTAGTTTAATCTTAGATGTTTTTACATGCACAACACTTTAAATGAGGGATATGTTAATTTTTTTAACTGCCTCTAAATCTACCTTAAATTTATCCGGGACAGGACTAGAACCCATGACCTTAGACCATGAGCAACACCAAACCTAAATTACCCCAATACCACTAGGTTAGAAGCCTTGGATATGAGGACTATGTTAGTGATGTCATCAATTACTCGTTTAACTGTTTATAAATGTAAAATAACACATCATTTCCCCTTATTTATTAGCTTGATGTTTCTTTGTCTTACCTTCAAATAAATGGCTAATTGATGTTTCTATTACCGAATTCTGTCATTGCCTTAAAAACCTCGCTGATGCCTTAGCTGATGTTGATTTAAAAGTCAATGATGTTGAACTTGTAATGCAAATACTGAGACAATTACCTCCGTCTTACCACAGTATAGTCGATGTCCTCACAAACACTAAACCGTTTCCTTCCTTCCTTGAGGCAAAAAATATGTTATTGTTACATGAATCTCGTCAAGAAAAATCTAAAACACCTTCTGATTCCCAAATACCACCAACCCATGCTTTCTATTCTAATTCCACGTATACTAGGAAATCATCAAAAAATAAATGGAGCAAAAATCGTAACAACAGTAAAGGTGCTTCCAAATGGGGGGGGGGGATTAATTCTAGTAGTTCTTCGTCTACTAACCATTTTGTAGGTACAAACAACCCGGCTCGGCAACATGCATGTATCCTTGGTCGAGGCCAAGCTTATTTTGGTCAACCACAGTTCACATATACACCCATATACTAATCTGCTCAGCAACAGGTGTCTCCATCGCCATTTCAAGTTCAGCAAGCACCACCTCCTTGACCTACTGGACATCAATTGCAACCGGGCCAACCATTGTCTCTTCAACCATCACAGCCTATGCCACCGCCTGCCTACATGGTTTATGGTACTTGCCCAATGCAATTTGCTACACGAGCCCCACAACCTGTCCATCAGCATTCCTTCAACGTGCTGCCCCTACCGGATCTCAGTATACTGATCTTGCTTCAGTTTTTCAGTCTATGTCTGTGCAATAATCTCAAGATATATGGACACAGGAGCGAGCTCACACATGTCCTTCAACCAAGGTTCACCCGTGGTTGGTCAAAGGCCACACAGACTCCACCTTGTTGGGGTTCTCAGGGCACGCAGCGGAAGCAAAGGGTACAACATAAAAGGCCCAAAGTACAAGCACATAAAGCATGAAATCGAAAACCCCAATAATGGACCAATCTCTATGATATGAAATGCAACAAAAGAGAGGGTTGAAAGATATTATACCAGCTCCTAAGCTCCAGCAAGAGTTGGTGTAGATGATGAACTTTCTTCTCCTTAGCTTGAACGAATCAACTAGAGGATAATACCCCGGCAACACGTCAAATCTCTTGAGCTAGCAAGTCTTGATGATTCTTCTTATCCGAAAATAACCAGGAAACAGCAACCCACGAAAATGAGATCAAAGTATCTGGAACTTAACCTCTTAGAACTCTCCAAGTCTCTTGTAGCACTTGAGAGAAAATGAACCAAAGTGTGTGTGCATGGATATCTAGCCAAGAGAGAGTAAGAGAGGATTATCAGCCTCTTTTATAAAGCCTTAGATGTCACTTGACCTTCCCAAGCCGGCCAAGAGAGATCTCCACACAATCCTCATGCATTGGTTCACTTTAGAGGTGATTTGACAAAAAGATGCCGTCTGGACTTAGCGGCGCTAACCCAGACTTAGCGGCGCTAACTACTAAGAGTTAGCGGCGCTAACGCGGCCAGTGGGTTGACATGACATAAAGCCCATGCAGTCGTAGCGGCGCTAACCTCTAGGAATTAGCGGCGCTAACCTCTAATAGTTAGCGGCGCTAACGCGGCCAGCGAAATCAACTTTTCTCTTTTGTCATTTTTGATCCCTTTACTTAAGTTGTTGTCAGATTTGACCCCGGTGTATGACCCAATAGGCCCATACATCATCGGTAGTGATTCCAAATGGTGTACGTGCATCGGTGGGCATATTCTAACAAACTCCCACTTGCACACGATGTACCATTTCTAATAAACCACAGACAACGAGCGGCCTCTAGCAAAAGCATCATTGCCCCCAAGTCAGTATGGGTTTCGTTATCCGAATGAAACCTGTTCATAAAGAAAGGTCCTATAGATAAGTGATCTTAAACATCCTTTTGTTCACGATATCAATGTGAATACGAGACATGGATTGAGTGTCAATCTCCAGATCGTCCACGATTGTGTTTCTCGATCTTGATTGGTGGTGACCAAAAGTTAAGGACATATCTGATTCTAAATCAATATTCCTTGTGCATGGCCATGCAAAATTTTGGTGTCAGCTCCCAATCATCGAGGGGCCCAATGATACCTCTCTTATCAGAGGAACAAATCCCTTTTGACTGCATAACCCTAAACCATACCCCTTAACTTACTTAGCCGTTTCCTTTATCACAGCCAGTTACGAACTGCTTTTGAAAAAGACTAAAGTAAGAAAGAAATATGATATAGCGGTTCATACATCTCAGGTCTAAGGACGTAAGATATTATCATCCCAAGTTACTCGTGACTATAATCCATGGAGTATACTTGGGTACGGGTCTTCCAATCACTTGAAACTCTTTTCAAGTATAGATAGGCATTGCTCCTTAATTCGACCATCTTGAATTCAAGGTCACATGCTTATCTCGGTCTTGTTTCAATCTTCCTTCCACAAGATTGACCGACCGTGGAAAGTTTGAAATATAAAATATTTCCGGAAGTGATTAAACATGCTAAGATGGAACACAGTAGAGTCTTATGAATGTAACCGTATCATACGCATATATAATCTCTATTATATATCGAAACAAGCATAAGTTACAATACTGTCTATATTGTTCCCAAAATATAAAATAAAGTTTACATATCAAACAAACTAAATATACAAACTCAAACCAAGTCGCTAGCAAATCTTACACCTATAGCATTAGTGTGAGAATCATGAGCTGTTTGCGATAATGGTTTCGTGAACGGATCCGCAAGGTTCTCATCCGTTGCTACTCTGCTTATGACGATTTCACCACTCTCAACTACCTCTCGTATGAAGTGGTATTTGCGCAAAATGTGTCTTGTTCTCTTGTGAGCTCTTGGTTCCTTCGCCAAGGCCACTGCACCCTCATTGTCACAAAATATCTCAATAGGGTCAGTGATGCTTGGAACCACTTGTAGATCTTGGATGAATTTCTTCATCCACACGGCCTCTTTTGCAGCTTCACTTGCCGCAATGTATTCCGACTCAGTAGTCGAATCAGCCACCGTGTCTTGCTTGGAGCTCCTCCAGCTCACAGCACCACCATTTAAAAGGAATACAAACCCCGATTGAGATCGGCAGTCATCCCTATCCGTTTGGAAACTAGCGTCCGAGTAACCCTTTACTCTTAGCTCTTCTTCCCCACCATATACCAAGAACATTTCTTTTGTACGTCTAAGGTACTTAAGAATGTTCTTTACAGCTTTCCAATGAGGTTCCCCGGGATTAGCCTGATATCTACTAGTCATGCTCAAAGCACATGACACATCAGGACGAGTGCATAACATGGCGTACATGATCGATCCCATAGCCGAAGCATATGGTACTCGCTTCATTACTTCTATCTCCTCTTGGGAGGTAGGACATTGAGTCTTGCTCAACATCAAGCCTTGCGCCATAGGGAGGTTTCCTTTCTTGGATTCCTCCATTTTAAAGCGTCTCACGACCTTATCTATGTATGCACTTTGAGAAAGCCCAAGTAGCTTTCTAGATCTATCTCTATAGATCTTGATTCCCAGAATATAGCTCGCATCGCCTAAGTCCTTCATTGAGAAACAATTCCCGAGCCAAGCTTTTACACTCTTAAGGCTCGGAACATGGTTTCCAATGAGTAATATGTCATCCACATATAGGACTAAGAAGACAATAGTGCTCCCACTAGCCCTGACATATACACATGGTTCATCTTTGCTTTTCGAAAATCCAAATTCCTTGATTTTCTCATCAAAGCACAGATTCCAACTGCGAGATGCTTGCTTAAGTCCATAAATGGACTTCTTTAGCTTACAAACCTTGTCCGGATATTCTGGATGTTCAAAACCATCAGGTTGTGTCATATACACCTCTTCGGAAAGCTTCCCGTTAAGGAAGGCGGTTTTAACATCCATTTGCCATATTTCATAGTCATAAAATGCGGCAATGGCCAGAAGTATCCGGATTGATTTCAACATAGCCACTGGGGAGAAGGTTTCATCATAATCAACACCGGGTGTTTGAGTGAAACCCTTTGCCACAAGTCGAGCTTTGAAAGTATCCAAGGTTCCGTCCATGCCGGTCTTCTTCTTGAAGACCCATTTACACCCTACGGGTCTAACCCCGGGTGTAGGATCAACCAGTTCCCAAACTTGGTTATCCGACATGGATTGCATCTCACTTTCCATCGCTTCCTTCCAATGTGCAGACTCAGGGCCCGCCATGGCTTCCTTATAGTTAGAGGGCTCATCAGAGTCCACTACTAACTCGCTGCCCTCAGATATGTAGAAACCATATCTCTCTGGCTCGAAACGAGTTCTACTGGAACGCCTTGGAGTAAGAGATGAAGTAGTGTCAGGTATTGCAGCATTTTCTTGCTCAGTTTCAACCGTCCTAGGTTGAGAGCTAGTGCCAACCTCAAGTTCTTTATCGGTTGATCCTTGAACTTCCTCAAGATCGATTTCCTTGTTGCCTCTTTGTTTGGATAGCAATTCTCTTTCTAAGAAGAATGCCCTTCGAGCAACAAAAACTTTGTTCTCAGAAGGTTTATAAAAAATATATCCAACACCGGCAGAAGGATATCCGATAAAGTAACACCTTTCCGATCGAGGTTCAAGTTTGTCCTCAGTCTCACGTCTCACGTAAGCTTGACAACCCCAAACTCGTAGATATGAAAGTGTCGGCTTCTTATTATGCCACATTTCATAAGGTGTTTTCGATACTTTCTTGGTTGGTGCAAGGTTAAGGATCCTTACCGCCGTTTCTAGGGCATATCCCCAGAAACTAATAGGTACCTCAGTTCGACTCATCATGGACCTTACCATATCTAGTAAAGTCCGGTTCCTCCTCTCAGCGACTCCATTCAATTGTGGAGTCCTTGGAGGTGTTAATTGCGAAATAATTCCACAATTCTTAAGATGATCGATAAACTCGGTACTTAGATACTCTCCACCTCTATCAGACCGGAGTATCTTTATTGTTTTGCCCAATTGATTCTCAACCTCGTTTTGGAATGTCTTGAACACTTCAAAAGTTTCATTCTTGTGCTTGACAAGATAGACATATCCATACCTACTATAGTCATCTATAAAGGTTACGAAGTATCTGGTGTTATTCCTTGTAACGTGTTTGAAAGGCCCACATACATCCGTATGGATGATGTTCAAGAGGTCTTTACCTCTCTCATTTGTCCCCGTGAAGGGTGCCTTTGTCATCTTGCCTAGTAAACAAGAATCACATACATCATTCGACCCTTGGTCAAATGTCTCCAAGATTCCATCCACTTGAAGCTTGGTGATGCGAGTCTTGTTTATGTGGCCAAGACGACCATGCCATAAGGAATACTTATCCAAACCATCTTTGGAACTAGAATCAATGTTCATGATAGACTTTGTTGAATTAATGTATGCAGTTGCTTCATAAATGCCATGACATGGTAAAGCTTTAAAATAAACAATGTTATCTTTAAAGCATATAATAGTATCATCATCAAAATAAAATTTGTAACCATCGTCATACAATGCATGAAGTGATATAATGTTTCTAGCCACATAGGGCGAATAGCAGACATTTTTCAATAAAATAGAATAACTAGTCTTGAATGAAAGCTCCACACTTCCTTGAGCTTCCACCGGGACAATCTCGGAGTTTCCCATCACAAGATCTAGTTCTCCCTTCTCCAAGCTCCTACTTGCCCTTAGCACCTGCACCATATTACATATGTGAGTGCCACAGCCAGTATCTAAAACCCAGCCTCTAGAAGTAGAAGTATGGTGAAGTTCTATCATGAACGTACCTGAAGTTTCCGGGCCCGATATGCTCATTGCCTTGAGCTTATTGAGTCCCTCCAAGTACTTGGGGCAGCTTCGGCGGTAGTGGCCCTTGCCCCCACAAAAGAAGCACTCCGCATCCTCCGGAGTTTTGGCTTGGGGAGTCTTCCCCTTACCCTTACCCTCGGAGGCCGGGGCAGGCTTGGTTGCACCAACCTTTCCCTTACCCTTCCTTTTCTTGGAAGGGGCGGCCTTCCTTTTGGTTATGCGGCCTTCCCGGATGGCAAGAACGGGAGTGGAGGAGGAGGATGGCTTGCTCTTGGTCATGCTCGCTTCGGCAGTCTTGAGCATACCATGCAGCTCCATCAAGGATTTATCCATGCTATGCATATGATAACTCATAGTGAATTGGTCATATGCACTGGGCAGGGATTGGAGGATCAAATCGACCGCCATCTCCCTCCCGATGGTAAATCCTAGCTTCTCCATCCGCTCAATGTTTGCTTTCATACGCAAAACATGAGCACTCACGTTCCCTCCATCTTGAAGCTTGCAAGCGAGGGCCGACTTGAAGCATTCATACCTCTCTTGCCTCGCTTGCTGCTGGAACATATCCCGCAGCTGCACGATCAAGTCGTGAGCACTTAAGTGGTCCATTTGCTTTTGCAAATCGGTACTCATGGTGCTCAGCATGAGGCATGTAATCTCCTCAGTCTCCTTGAGGCGTTTTTCATATGCCTCTCGGATTGCCCTAGTTGCACCGCTTGGAGGTGCCTCGGGTAAGGGTTCCTCTATGGTGTGCATCTTCCCTTCATAGCGTAGGACAAGTTTGAGTTGCCTATACCAATCCATGAAGTTGCTCCCATCGAGCTTCTCCTTTTCAAGGAAAACTCTAAGAGAAACGTTGGTGGTGGTGGTGTTTGCGCTTGTTGATGCCATCTAAAATTGCAAAGTAGAGTTAAATTAGTTTGTTATAGATATGTATTATCTTGTTAAATTAATTTACCCATAAAGAATTAACTTTAACAAGGCTAAGAACCGTATTTCATCCCACCATGTGACGGGGTTACCGCGGATCACACGATAAAATTATTTAGGTCGGCAACCATTTTGCCAATTGCAATCTCTATTGCAATCCTTAGCGCCTTGCGAGATCCTACGACATCCAATGGTCGTTTGGCATGTTTGATCCCTTCTTGCACCAATTTTGAATCTTGAAATTTTGGTTAGCTCGTGCTAAGCTCGACAACTAACCAAGATTTCAAATCCAAAATTGCAAATAGTCCGTCAAGACATACGGTGACAAATTCACCAAAGTTGGCTCGTGCTAAGTTCGACAACCAAAATTGTGAATTTCCACACTCACCTTCCACACAGTTTTATGGGAGTTGGCTCGTGCTAAGCTCGACAACCAAAACCCATAAGACTAGATTCGGGTGGTATCATCTTACGGATGGTGCATTATTTACGTTTCGTGGAAAGACGGGCTTTTGTTTCCGGTTTGGTTTTAGATTAACATGCAAGTGACAAAAGCCTATTTTCACTAGGTGGGTTAATCTTGTATGTGAGCGCGCGAGAGAGTTGTAAACCATTTTTATCAAATCTCTTTTGATTTTGTTAATTTTCGAAAAATTATCTAGCATGCGAATCCTACACAATCCATGCATACAAAATCAAATCACACGCATAAAATATTAAAATTGGTAACCCTTGCCATAAAAACCTGTGCGTTCTTCCCATGAGCCGAACGGGAAGAACTTGGTCAATTCTAGGGACAAAATCTTCGATGCGAGCTCCCACTAATCCCGCCATCTCCATTGGACTCCATCGTGGGCTTCATGGGCTCCTAGCTCCATCTCCTTTGACCCATCTTGTGTGTTCATCATCCATCATAAAATACATACAATAGAATAAAATGGCATACAAGCCATAAAATACCTATTTATCTATTACAATTACATGGATGAATGAAATGGCATGCAAGCCACATTATTATTACAAATTTATCATAAGAATAATAATACAACCAAATTTGCATCCAAACACACAAAAAAACCAAAGGGTCTAGGCAAGGTTACCAACTAACATCTTCACATACAACCAAACATACATACATGCTACTGGAATTTAAACATCAAAATAACAAGATTAAAATTTCCAGAAGCTCAAAACATGGCTAAAAACCCGAGACCAAAAACTGTTTTTAAATTTGAACAAAAACTGACCAGCGACGATAGCGCCGCTATCTAAAACTAGTTAGTGCCGCTAACTCAAAGTTAGCGCCGCTAACCCTGTTCGACAGAAAACAAACAATTTCAATTTCGGGTTTTCAAAGCCACCAAGTGCATAACAATCATAGAGGTGGCTCTGATACCACTGTTGGGGTTCTCAGGGCACGCAGCGGAAGCAAAGGGTACAACATAAAAGGCCCAAAGTACAAGCACATAAAGCATGAAATCGAAAACCCCAATAATGGACCAATCTCTATGATATGAAATGCAACAAAAGAGAGGGTTGAAAGATATTATACCAGCTCCTAAGCTCCAGCAAGAGTTGGTGTAGATGATGAACTTTCTTCTCCTTAGCTTGAACGAATCAACTAGAGGATAATACCCCGGCAACACGTCAAATCTCTTGAGCTAGCAAGTCTTGATGATTCTTCTTATCCGAAAATCACCAGGAAACAGCAACCCACGAAAATGAGATCAAAGTATCTGGAACTTAACCTCTTAGAACTCTCCAAGTCTCTTGTAGCACTTGAGAGAAAATGAACCAAAGTGTGTGTGCATGGATATCTAGCCAAGAGAGAGTAAGAGAGGATTATCAGCCTCTTTTATAAAGCCTTAGATGTCATTTGACCTTCCCAAGCCGGCCAAGAGAGATCTCCACACAATCCTCATGCATTGGTTCACTTTAGAGGTGATTTGACAAAAAGATGCCGTCTGGACTTAGCGGCGCTAACCCAGACTTAGCGGCGCTAACTACTAAGAGTTAGCGGCGCTAACGCGGCCAGCGGGTTGACATGACATAAAGCCCATGCAGTCGTAGCGGCGCTAACCTCTAGGAATTAGCGGCGCTAACCTCTAATAGTTAGAGGCGCTAACGCGGCCAGCGAAATCAACTTTTCTCTTTTGTCATTTTTGATCCCTTTACTTAAGTTGTTGTCAGATTTGACCCCGGTGTATGACCCAATAGGCCCATACATCATCGGTAGTGATTCCAAATGGTGTACGTGCATCGGTGGGCATATTCTAACAAACTCCCACTTGCACACGATGTACCATTTCTAATAAACCACAGACAACGAGCGGCCTCTAGCAAAAGCATCATTGCCCCCAAGTCAGTATGGGTTTCGTTATCCGAATGAAACCTGTTCATAAAGAAAGGTCCTATAGATAAGTGATCTTAAACATCCTTTTGTTCACGATATCAATGTGAATACGAGACATGGATTGAGTGTCAATCTCCAGATCGTCCACGATTGTGTTTCTCGATCTTGATTGGTGGTGACCAAAAGTTAAGGACATATCTGATTCTAAATCAATATTCCTTGTGCATGGCCATGCAAAATTTTGGTGTCAGCTCCCAATCATCGAGGGGCCCAATGATACCTCTCTTATCAGAGGAACAAATCCCTTTTGACTGCATAACCCTAAACCATACCCCTTAACTTACTTAGCCGTTTCCTTTATCACAGCCAGTTACGAACTGCTTTTGAAAAAGACTAAAGTAAGAAAGAAATATGATATAGCGGTTCATACATCTCAGGTCTAAGGACGTAAGATATTATCATCCCAAGTTACTCGTGACTATAATCCATGGAGTATACTTGGGTACGGGTCTTCCAATCACTTGAAACTCTTTTCAAGTATAGATAGGCATTGCTCCTTAATTCGACCATCTTGAATTCAAGGTCACATGCTTATCTCGGTCTTGTTTCAATCTTCCTTCCACAAGATTGACCGACCGTGGAAAGTTTGAAATATAAAATATTTCCGGAAGTGATTAAACATGCTAAGATGGAACACAGTAGAGTCTTATGAATGTAACCGTATCATACGCATATATAATCTCTATTATATATCGAAACAAGCATAAGTTACAATACTGTCTATATTGTTCCCAAAATATAAAATAAAGTTTACATATCAAACAAACTAAATATACAAACTCAAACCAAGTCGCTAGCAAATCTTACACCTATAGCATTAGTGTGAGAATCATGAGCTGTTTGCGATAATGGTTTCGTGAACGGATCCGCAAGGTTCTCATCCGTTGCTACTCTGCTTATGACGATTTCACCACTCTCAACTACCTCTCGTATGAAGTGGTATTTGCGCAAAATGTGTCTTGTTCTCTTGTGAGCTCTTGGTTCCTTCGCCAAGGCCACTGCACCCTCATTGTCACAAAATATCTCAATAGGGTCAGTGATGCTTGGAACCACTTGTAGATCTTGGATGAATTTCTTCATCCACACGGCCTCTTTTGCAGCTTCACTTGCCGCAATGTATTCCGACTCAGTAGTCGAATCAGCCACCGTGTCTTGCTTGGAGCTCCTCCAGCTCACAGCACCACCATTTAAAAGGAATACAAACCCCGATTGAGATCGGCAGTCATCCCTATCCGTTTGGAAACTAGCGTCCGAGTAACCCTTTACTCTTAGCTCTTCTTCCCCACCATATACCAAGAACATTTCTTTTGTACGTCTAAGGTACTTAAGAATGTTCTTTACAGCTTTCCAATGAGGTTCCCCGGGATTAGCCTGATATCTACTAGTCATGCTCAAAGCACATGACACATCAGGACGAGTGCATAACATGGCGTACATGATCGATCCCATAGCCGAAGCATATGGTACTCGCTTCATTACTTCTATCTCCTCTTGGGAGGTAGGACATTGAGTCTTGCTCAACATCAAGCCTTGCGCCATAGGGAGGTTTCCTTTCTTGGATTCCTCCATTTTAAAGCGTCTCACGACCTTATCTATGTATGCACTTTGAGAAAGCCCAAGTAGCTTTCTAGATCTATCTCTATAGATCTTGATTCCCAGAATATAGCTCGCATCGCCTAAGTCCTTCATTGAGAAACAATTCCCGAGCCAAGCTTTTACACTCTTAAGGCTCGGAACATGGTTTCCAATGAGTAATATGTCATCCACATATAGGACTAAGAAGACAATAGTGCTCCCACTAGCCCTGACATATACACATGGTTCATCTTTGCTTTTCGAAAATCCAAATTCCTTGATTTTCTCATCAAAGCACAGATTCCAACTGCGAGATGCTTGCTTAAGTCCATAAATGGACTTCTTTAGCTTACAAACCTTGTCCGGATATTCTGGATGTTCAAAACCATCAGGTTGTGTCATATACACCTCTTCGGAAAGCTTCCCGTTAAGGAAGGCGGTTTTAACATCCATTTGCCATATTTCATAGTCATAAAATGCGGCAATGGCCAGAAGTATCCGGATTGATTTCAACATAGCCACTGGGGAGAAGGTTTCATCATAATCAACACCGGGTGTTTGAGTGAAACCCTTTGCCACAAGTCGAGCTTTGAAAGTATCCAAGGTTCCGTCCATGCCGGTCTTCTTCTTGAAGACCCATTTACACCCTACGGGTCTAACCCCGGGTGTAGGATCAACCAGTTCCCAAACTTGGTTATCCGACATGGATTGCATCTCACTTTCCATCGCTTCCTTCCAATGTGCAGACTCAGGGCCCGCCATGGCTTCCTTATAGTTAGAGGGCTCATCAGAGTCCACTACTAACTCGCTGCCCTCAGATATGTAGAAACCATATCTCTCTGGCTCGAAACGAGTTCTACTGGAACGCCTTGGAGTAAGAGATGAAGTAGTGTCAGGTATTGCAGCATTTTCTTGCTCAGTTTCAACCGTCCTAGGTTGAGAGCTAGTGCCAACCTCAAGTTCTTTATCGGTTGATCCTTGAACTTCCTCAAGATCGATTTCCTTGTTGCCTCTTTGTTTGGATAGCAATTCTCTTTCTAAGAAGAATGCCCTTCGAGCAACAAAAACTTTGTTCTCAGAAGGTTTATAAAAAATATATCCAACACCGGCAGAAGGATATCCGATAAAGTAACACCTTTCCGATCGAGGTTCAAGTTTGTCCTCAGTCTCACGTCTCACGTAAGCTTGACAACCCCAAACTCGTAGATATGAAAGTGTCGGCTTCTTATTATGCCACATTTCATAAGGTGTTTTCGATACTTTCTTGGTTGGTGCAAGGTTAAGGATCCTTACCGCCGTTTCTAGGGCATATCCCCAGAAACTAATAGGTACCTCAGTTCGACTCATCATGGACCTTACCATATCTAGTAAAGTCCGGTTCCTCCTCTCAGCGACTCCATTCAATTGTGGAGTCCTTGGAGGTGTTAATTGCGAAATAATTCCACAATTCTTAAGATGATCGATAAACTCGGTACTTAGATACTCTCCACCTCTATCAGACCGGAGTATCTTTATTGTTTTGCCCAATTGATTCTCAACCTCGTTTTGGAATGTCTTGAACACTTCAAAAGTTTCATTCTTGTGCTTGACAAGATAGACATATCCATACCTACTATAGTCATCTATAAAGGTTACGAAGTATCTGGTGTTATTCCTTGTAACGTGTTTGAAAGGCCCACATACATCCGTATGGATGATGTTCAAGAGGTCTTTACCTCTCTCATTTGTCCCCGTGAAGGGTGCCTTTGTCATCTTGCCTAGTAAACAAGAATCACATACATCATTCGACCCTTGGTCAAATGTCTCCAAGATTCCATCCACTTGAAGCTTGGTGATGCGAGTCTTGTTTATGTGGCCAAGACGACCATGCCATAAGGAATACTTATCCAAACCATCTTTGGAACTAGAATCAATGTTCATGATAGACTTTGTTGAATTAATGTATGCAGTTGCTTCATAAATGCCATGACATGGTAAAGCTTTAAAATAAACAATGTTATCTTTAAAGCATATAATAGTATCATCATCAAAATAAAATTTGTAACCATCGTCATACAATGCATGAAGTGATATAATGTTTCTAGCCACATAGGGCGAATAGCAGACATTTTTCAATAAAATAGAATAACTAGTCTTGAATGAAAGCTCCACACTTCCTTGAGCTTCCACCGGGACAATCTCGGAGTTTCCCATCACAAGATCTAGTTCTCCCTTCTCCAAGCTCCTACTTGCCCTTAGCACCTGCACCATATTACATATGTGAGTGCCACAGCCAGTATCTAAAACCCAGCCTCTAGAAGTAGAAGTATGGTGAAGTTCTATCATGAACGTACCTGAAGTTTCCGGGCCCGATATGCTCATTGCCTTGAGCTTATTGAGTCCCTCCAAGTACTTGGGGCAGCTTCGGCGGTAGTGGCCCTTGCCCCCACAAAAGAAGCACTCCGCATCCTCCGGAGTTTTGGCTTGGGGAGTCTTCCCCTTACCCTTACCCTCGGAGGCCGGGGCAGGCTTGGTTGCACCAACCTTTCCCTTACCCTTCCTTTTCTTGGAAGGGGCGGCCTTCCTTTTGGTTATGCGGCCTTCCCGGATGGCAAGAACGGGAGTGGAGGAGGAGGATGGCTTGCTCTTGGTCATGCTCGCTTCGGCAGTCTTGAGCATACCATGCAGCTCCATCAAGGATTTATCCATGCTATGCATATGATAACTCATAGTGAATTGGTCATATGCACTGGGCAGGGATTGGAGGATCAAATCGACCGCCATCTCCCTCCCGATGGTAAATCCTAGCTTCTCCATCCGCTCAATGTTTGCTTTCATACGCAAAACATGAGCACTCACGTTCCCTCCATCTTGAAGCTTGCAAGCGAGGGCCGACTTGAAGCATTCATACCTCTCTTGCCTCGCTTGCTGCTGGAACATATCCCGCAGCTGCACGATCAAGTCGTGAGCACTTAAGTGGTCCATTTGCTTTTGCAAATCGGTACTCATGGTGCTCAGCATGAGGCATGTAATCTCCTCAGTCTCCTTGAGGCGTTTTTCATATGCCTCTCGGATTGCCCTAGTTGCACCGCTTGGAGGTGCCTCGGGTAAGGGTTCCTCTATGGTGTGCATCTTCCCTTCATAGCGTAGGACAAGTTTGAGTTGCCTATACCAATCCATGAAGTTGCTCCCATCGAGCTTCTCCTTTTCAAGGAAAACTCTAAGAGAAACGTTGGTGGTGGTGGTGTTTGCGCTTGTTGATGCCATCTAAAATTGCAAAGTAGAGTTAAATTAGTTTGTTATAGATATGTATTATCTTGTTAAATTAATTTACCCATAAAGAATTAACTTTAACAAGGCTAAGAACCGTATTTCATCCCACCATGTGACGGGGTTACCGCGGATCACACGATAAAATTATTTAGGTCGGCAACCATTTTGCCAATTGCAATCTCTATTGCAATCCTTAGCGCCTTGCGAGATCCTACGACATCCAATGGTCGTTTGGCATGTTTGATCCCTTCTTGCACCAATTTTGAATCTTGAAATTTTGGTTAGCTCGTGCTAAGCTCGACAACTAACCAAGATTTCAAATCCAAAATTGCAAATAGTCCGTCAAGACATACGGTGACAAATTCACCAAAGTTGGCTCGTGCTAAGCTCGACAACCAAAATTGTGAATTTCCACACTCACCTTCCACACAGTTTTATGGGAGTTGGCTCGTGCTAAGCTCGACAACCAAAACCCATAAGACTAGATTCGGGTGGTATCATCTTACGGATGGTGCATTATTTACGTTTCGTGGAAAGACGGGCTTTTGTTTCCGGTTTGGTTTTAGATTAACATGCAAGTGACAAAAGCCTATTTTCACTAGGTGGGTTAATCTTGTATGTGAGCGCGCGAGAGAGTTGTAAACCATTTTTATCAAATCTCTTTTGATTTTGTTAATTTTCGAAAAATTATCTAGCATGCGAATCCTACACAATCCATGCATACAAAATCAAATCACACGCATAAAATATTAAAATTGGTAACCCTTGCCATAAAAACCTGTGCGTTCTTCCCATGAGCCGAACGGGAAGAACTTGGTCAATTCTAGGGACAAAATCTTCGATGCGAGCTCCCACTAATCCCGCCATCTCCATTGGACTCCATCGTGGGCTTCATGGGCTCCTAGCTCCATCTCCTTTGACCCATCTTGTGTGTTCATCATCCATCATAAAATACATACAATAGAATAAAATGGCATACAAGCCATAAAATACCTATTTATCTATTACAATTACATGGATGAATGAAATGGCATGCAAGCCACATTATTATTACAAATTTATCATAAGAATAATAATACAACCAAATTTGCATCCAAACACACAAAACAACCAAAGGGTCTAGGCAAGGTTACCAACTAACATCTTCACATACAACCAAACATACATACATGCTACTGGAATTTAAACATCAAAATAACAAGATTAAAATTTCCAGAAGCTCAAAACATGGCTAAAAACCCGAGACCAAAAACTGTTTTTAAATTTGAACAAAAACTGACCAGCGACGATAGCGCCGCTATCTAAAACTAGTAGCGCCGCTAACTCAAAGTTAGCGCCGCTAACCCTGTTCGACAGAAAACAAACAATTTCGATTTCGGGTTTTCAAAGCCACCAAGTGCATAACAATCATAGAGGTGGCTCTGATACCACTGTTGGGGTTCTCAGGGCACGCAGCGGAAGCAAAGGGTACAACATAAAAGGCCCAAAGTACAAGCACATAAAGCATGAAATCGAAAACCCCAATAATGGACCAATCTCTATGATATGAAATGCAACAAAAGAGAGGGTTGAAAGATATTATACCAGCTCCTAAGCTCCAGCAAGAGTTGGTGTAGATGATGAACTTTCTTCTCCTTAGCTTGAACGAATCAACTAGAGGATAATACCCCGGCAACACGTCAAATCTCTTGAGCTAGCAAGTCTTGATGATTCTTCTTATCCGAAAATCACCAGGAAACAGCAACCCACGAAAATGAGATCAAAGTATCTGGAACTTAACCTCTTAGAACTCTCCAAGTCTCTTGTAGCACTTGAGAGAAAATGAACCAAAGTGTGTGTGCATGGATATCTAGCCAAGAGAGAGTAAGAGAGGATTATCAGCCTCTTTTATAAAGCCTTAGATTTCACTTGACCTTCCCAAGCCGACCAAGAGAGATCTCCACACAATCCTCATGCATTGGTTCACTTTAGAGGTGATTTGACAAAAAGATGCCGTCTGGACTTAGCGGCGCTAACCCAGACTTAGCGGCGCTAACTACTAAGAGTTAGCGGCGCTAACGCGGCCAGCGGGTTGACATGACATAAAGCCCATGCAGTCGTAGCGGCGCTAACCTCTAGGAATTAGCGGCGCTAACCTCTAATAGTTAGCGGCGCTAACGCGGCCAGCGAAGTCAACTTTTCTCTTTTGTCATTTTTGATCCCTTTACTTAAGTTGTTGTCAGATTTGACCCCGGTGTATGACCCAATAGGCCCATACATCATCGGTAGTGATTCCAAATGGTGTACGTGCATCGGTGGGCATATTCTAACACACCTATCCCATAAGAATCCACGTGTTAGGCGCGAGAAATAACACCACACGTGAGGGGCGTGTTGAGTAATGTCCCACATCGGACGAAGAGTGACTTTGTAATGAGCTTTATAAGAATTCTGGGCTACTCCTCTCATAACCATTTGGTTTTGAGTTGGAACCCAACACACTTACATGGTATCAGAGCAAGGTTCACCCGGACTCTACGTAACCCATAAGTATCCACGTGTTAGGCGCGGAAAAAAAGAACGTCACACTTAAGCGTGTTGAGTAATGTCCCACATCGAACGAAACGTGACTTTGTAATCTGCTTTATAAGGGTCATGCGCTACTCCTCTCATAACCAATTGGTTTTGAGTTGGAACTCCACAAACTTACAGAAACCTTTAAACTTTCTTTTTATAATGATTTAGTCAATAAACCATTTTGTTAAATTCATCAACTTTAAGGAAACACGTAATGGACCGAAACGTACTTATACTTTCACCGTTATTGTTCATATGAACATTACATTCTTCCTGACTTACTTTTCATGAAATATCTCCATCATCTTGCTTTTGCTATTCAACATAACACACCAAACATACAATAAGCATTTAATTCATCATTACTATTCTTGGTTAGTTTGTACAAACTCGCATTATTCAAATCTCTTACTTTCAAGTACTTACTCTTATAATATACTTATCTTACATAGCTAACTTCTCATTCTTATCTAAACTTTACATAACTCAACAATCATAAGAATGAATAACATATGATTTCAATATGAATTTAATTCTACTTGATCTATGTATGTATAACTACACAATCCTTACTCTTATATTCACAAATGTGTATTCATACTAAGTTCTCATAAACATACTCACATAAATAAGAAACTTACTTATTTCATCAATTATAAACATGAGTTTGAAACACTCACATGTGGTCCATAGCTTCCAATGTCATCTTTCATTGTTCCCTTAAATCCCATACGACCTAAGTAATGATAGCATATCAATCATATATCTTATACATATCATTAAGCCAAGCTTATAATTTAATAAAGGTCTACATGATCTGACATTGTTGTGTCAACAACCTACATGGGCTGTGTTCAGCCTACATGATCCCCTACACGGCCAGTGTTGACCTACATGGCCTGTGTTTAGCCTACATGGCCTCCTACACGGCCTCCCTTAACCTACACGGCCCGTGTTCATACCTACACGGCCTATGTTGTCCTACATGGCCTGTTATCAGCCTACATGGCCTTCTACACGACCTCCCTCATCCTACATGGCTCGTGTAGGCATCAGAACAACAAACTGTTCTACTTGAACTCGTTGTTTTCTTACCAAACCCAAATAATTCATAACCAGATCGATTTTAGTACATTTTTATCATCATAAAGCATCTAATAACTCCCACAAACATTAAAATAACACCATTTGATCATCAAATCTATCATAATCTTTAACATGCATGCTTAAAATACTCTCAATTTGGGTTAAACATTCCTTTCACCCATAAACCTTCAAGAACACAAAAGTTTTTGATGAAATTTATCTTGATTTGTAGAATCAAACACTTAGATGTTGTTGAGGACTTGTTTTCTGATCTCAATCTTCACTTGCATGCAGTTAATTTTGACAATTGCTTCACTAATCTCCTCTCCCTCTTCTCCTTCTCTTCTTGTTCACAAAAACACACACCCACACACACTATCCACACCTTCTTGTGTGTGAGCAGTTGTGTACATGGCATTATAAATCTCTTTTTCTTTTTATTTTTATTTATCCATCAAATACCTTTTCCCCTTATGCAAAACTACAACTAATAAAACTAAGTATTATAATCTTTTTCTTTCATATCCTTAATTCTTCTCATTAGGTCATAATTCCATAAAGATAATATCTAATTTCTATTTTTATAACATCAATTACTTTTATTATTTTCGGGTGTTACATGAAGGTGCAATTTGATTCAACCACCACCGATTGGTTCACAGGTGTCTCTCTCCCTTCATTCCGATTTGAAGGGGCCATTGTGGTACATATTAAAGTTATGTTATTTGTATGTTTGGGGCTTGAGTGTTCTAGTTTTGATTTTCGATTTGAACATATGATTTGGTTTTTGTTTTAGGCTCTTTGGATTAGAATATTGTCTAAAAATGTTCTTAGACTTAATGAGATCCGGAGTTCATCTTCGATTTGATATGTATGTGGTTTGTTATTTGGGTTTTATGTTTCGATTAATGATTTGTTTACAGATTTGAGGTTTGAATGTTTTTGGATCTTAATGAAGTTTTGAGAAGAAAAAAAATAAGTAATATATCATAAAGTAAGTTTGCCTTGATTTTATCGAACCAAAAAGTGTAACAAGATTTCTTTTTTGGTGATTTCTCAAAATTCGGGGATTAGTGAAATTATCTTTAAGCCATACGGATGAAAATTATAATATTAATCGGATTGTTGTTAAAGTCATGAATCGATATAAGAACAGGTTCGATGACCGCTTCCGTTTCAATTTTTTTTATTTTTTATAACTAGCTTAACACCTCGTGTATAAACACTGGAGATGATTAAATTCAATTTTAAATTTTTAAAATTTTTAAGAGTACTAACATGTATATAAAATACAATTGCAAACATACATAGTAATATAAAACGTATTATGAACATAATTGTTTTTTGTAAATTTCTTAATCGTGATTTCTTTCTTGGAGTTGAATATTGTCCCAATAGAGTTCACCTTGAAGATGATGAAGATGATTGTTAATCATTCATGATAGCTATCAAAATGAAGAAGAATCAGAGGAACATGTGTGATGTCAAAATGTAGTAATGTATAAACATTTGTATTTGATAAGTAATTTAAAAATGAAATAACGGTTTGCTAGTATTTCAATTCATGTGGTGGTGGATTTAAATATTTTTAAATTTTTTAAAATAAACATGTTTTTAACTAATAGATAATGACATTTAAAGGTTTTTAAACTTAATTTTACTATTTACACATATATTCTAAGATAATTAACATATATTGTTTTTTATATATTATATGTTTACTAAAACAAATCACCTAGAAATATAAATAGTTTGAAAATTTAAAAAACTTTAGTATCTAAAATTATTTTCGATTTTGAATAATCACCTTTTATATAAGAAAAAAATAAATATATTAAAAATAAGAAGTTATTATCGGCCATTATAGAAGTTTATTAAGAAAATTTGTGAAATAGAAGGTTGTAATATATACAAGATTTGTTATAACTAAGGGGTAATTATTAGGGGTTAATAAGAAAATTTATGAAATAAAAGTTTCTTATCGGTAAAAATTTTACAGGATGATGAATTGATGATCGATTAATTGATCAATAGACAGCTTTCATTATTGGCTTATTGCTAGAGAAGTGTTTGGCGTGCGCTACCTCCTAAGTTTGACTTTTTGTGATTCTACATCTTGAGCGTCATTACAGATCTCATCCTTGCTTTCTTAGCGATTATATCGTAAAGTTTCCCCACCAAGGATTTGATTAATTAGCATCTGTCAAGATTGTCATCAATGGCTTCTTCTGTTTCAACTTCATCCGTTCACATGAGTTTTAAGTATGATGTATTTTTAAGTTTTACAAGTGAGGACATCCCCAAAGTTTTCGTTGAAAATCTTTACGATGCTTTTTATCGGCAAGGTATTCGCGTTTTCAAGGATGACGGGATAACAACAGATAATGGAAATCGGATCAGCCATGGGCTCGGTACCAACGTTGAAGGCTCGAAATTCTTTATCATTATTTTCTCCAAGAAGTATGTATCTTCATTATGGTGCCGGGAAGTGCTTGCGAAGATTATGAAGTGCCACAAGACTCTCCAGCAGACTGCTTTCCCTTTGTTCTATCATGGGGAAGTCCGCAATGAAAGTGGGACAGTTGGGCATGATATCAAACACAAAGTGGACATAGTGACTGATTGGGGATGGAGAATGGATGCTAATATGCGAGAAGCAGCAGATCTGGCGGGATGGGATTTGACTGTTGATAGGTATATAATTTCTTCAACAAATCTCTTGCATTTTCTTTCGTTCTAATTTATCGATTTTGTATGCATTTACATGTCATTGACCTGACAATCATTTGGATGATGTTCCGCAAGCTAAATAAGTCTTCCCCAATCTATCTACAGGGACCAAGCTGAGTTCGTTAAACAAATTGTTGAATACATCTCCCTTGAGTTACGTCCAATTAATGAATATGTAGATAAAAGAATAATAGGAATGGATGCCCGAATTTTAAGAATTTTGCCATCCTTAGAAATTGGGTTTGAAGATGTTCGCATAATAGGGATCAAGGGGATTGGAGGTGGTGGGAAGACGACTTTGGCCAGAGCTATCTTTGATCAAATCTCCTCTCAGTTCGAAGGTAAAAGCTTTGTAGAGAATATCAACGAAATTGCAAAAGCCCCTTTGTCTGGCTTTCGGTGGTTGGAAAACCAAGTCATTTCAGATATCTTAAAGGATAACATCTCCTTAAAATCTTACGATGGCAAAAACCTCAGGAATTTCGTGAAGGCAGTTGGAAAGGTTCTTATTGTTCTAGATGATGTGGATGATATACACCAGATTGAAGCTATAATTGCTGAGCCAAACTTGTTTACATCAGGAAGTAGAATTATCATAACGACAAGAGATGATCAAGTGTTGAAATCACTTGGAGTGACAAGAGTTCATAATGTCGATCTATTATTGGATGAGGAAGCAATTTGCCTCTTGAGTAGGTATGCGTTTGGGAAAGATATTCCAACTCAAGGGTACGAGGAGCTATCAAGACGAGCTGTATTTTATGCTGCTGGTCTTCCCTTACTGATACGTGTTTTGGGTTCTTTTCTCCATGGTAGAGACAAGCCTGATTGGGTGGATCAACTAGAAAGACTACAAGCAAAGCCATTTATTGGAGCTTTGAATATTTTGATACTAACCTATGAAAGCCTGGGTGATGATCTCAAGGAAATATTCCTAGACATTGCATGCTTCATGAAGGGGTCAAAGAAGGATGTCACAGTTAAAGTACTTGAAAGCTGTGGATTTGATGCGGAAATTGGTTTAAAAGTTCTCGAACAAAAATGTCTTATAACTATTTCTGGTGATCATATCTTGGGCATGCATGACCTCATACAAGAAATGGGTAGGTATATTGTTCGTCGTTCGGATCCTGATCAGCCCAAGAGGCACAGCCGACTGTGGATTCGCAGCGAAATTGAAGGTGTATTGGCTGATAGATTGGTAAGGGTCCAGTTTACTTTTATGGTGGAAATAAAAAACTCCTGTTTGTTGGTTATAAGACAAGATTTATGGTTTTTATCCTGGATTTCAGGGCACTGAAGCGACAAAAGCTGTGGCGGTAGACACTCCGGTGAAACTCAATTCTGAGTTTATTACAAAAGGTTTTGGAAGCATGAGACAACTTAGATTGCTCCGCATGATTTCTGAGATAGAAGATTATTCTGATCTGAAGATTAATGAAGTCGGTGAGAGCTTTCCGGATGCTTTACGATTTCTCAGTTGGATTGGTTATCCACATTTGTGTTTACCCAAAACATTTGAAGCAAATAATCTTGTTGCACTTGAAATGCCTTACAGCAGAATCGTACAACTTTGGGAAGGGGGAGAAATTAAGGTAGACTAATAGTTGATTGATAATTCTCCATGATGCATTAATATATTATAATTACATCTATTAGTTTGCTGCTACACAAATATTCATCATCTTTCTTCTTTCTATCTAATAATAGGTTCTCAATAAGCTCAAGTTCCTCAACCTCAGTCATTCAAAGTTGAGGACCCTTGACCTTCTTCTGATTCCAAATCTCGAGGTTTTAAAGCTTAAAGAATGTCATGATTTGGAAGACCTTTACTTACCCTCTGAATCTGTAAAGCTGAGGTCTGTCTACCTCAGTCATTTAAAGTTAAACTCCCTTGACCTTCAATGGCTTCAAAATCTCGAGACGTTACATATCGAAGAATGTCATGATTTAAATAAACTTCGCATGCCCTCTGAATCTGTAAAACTGAGGTCTGTCTACCTCAGTCATTTAAAGTTAAAGTCCCTTAGCCTTTTGAGTACTCCCAATCTCGAGATGTTACATATCGAAGAATGTCATGATTTAAATTACCTTCGCATGCCCTCTGAAACTGTAAAGCTGAGGTCTGTCTACCTCAGTCATTTAAAGTTAAAGTCCCTTTACCTTCGACAGCCTCAAAATCTCGAGACGTTACATATCGAAGAATGTCATGATTTAAATAACTTTCGCATGCCCTCTGAAACTGTAAAACTGAGGTCTGTCTACCTCAGTCATTTAAAGGTAAACTCCCTTTATCTTCAACGGCTTCAAAATCTCGAGACGTTACATATCGAAGAATGTCATGATTTAAATTACCTTCGCATGCCCTCTGAAACTGTAAAGCTGAGGTCTGTCTACCTCAGTCATTTAAAGGTAAACTCCCTTTACCTTCGACGGCTTCAAAATCTCGAGACGTTACATATCGAAGAATGTCATGATTTCGAAGTCTTTCAAATACCCTTTGAATCTGTAAAGCTGAGGTCTATCTACCTCAGTCATTTGAAGTTAAAGTTCCTTAGCCTTTTGAGTACTCCCAATCTCGAGACGTTACATATAGAAGAATGTCATGATTTGGAAGACCTTGACATGCTCGATGAATCTGTAAAGCTGAGGTCTGTCTACCTTAGTCATTTAAAGGTAAAGTTCCTTCGCCTTTTGAGTACTCCCAATCTTGAGACGTTGCATATTGAAGAATGTCATGATTTAGTAGACCTTGACATGTCCCGTGAAGTTGTAAAGCTGAGGTCTGTCAACCTCACTCATTTAAAGTTAAAGTTCCTTCACTTTTGGAGGACTCCGAATCTCGAGACGTTACATATTGAAGAATGTCATCATTTGCTAGAACTTGACATGCCTTTTATGAAGCTCAGGTCACTCAAGCTCAGTCATTTAAAGTTAATGACTGTTGACCTTAGGCAGACTCATGATCTTGAGAGGTTAGATCTTCAAGCTTGTAATGATTTGGTAGACATTAGCATGCCGATTGGAGGTCTAAAAAGACTTGTTTTCTTGAATTTAAGTGGTTGTTCAAGCATTAAGTCCTCCTTGTTTATTAAAGAGCTAGAATCACTTGAGGTTCTATGTCTAACCCGCTTATATGTAAGGGAGTTCCCAGATATAATCCCAGAGCATTTTAATAGTAATCTGCTAGAGCTTCGATTCAGACATAATGATATAGAACAACTACCATCGTCAATTGAAAATTTTCAGAAGCTTGTTTATCTCGATCTTAAATCTTGCAGAAAACTTATGAGGCTTCCAGGAAGCATATGTGGTTTACAGCATTTAAGAAATCTTAAGCTATATGGGTGTGTTCTTGAGAAATTGCCTGAGGACATCGACAAATTAGAAAGTTTAGAGAAGCTAAATTTGTCGTTTACATGCATTAAACTTCTTCCTGAAAGCATCTGCGAGTTAAAACATCTTAAAACACTCAATCTTTCATCCTGCTGGAATCTGGAGAAGTTGCCTGAGGATATTGGCAGGATAGGATGTTTACAGAACCTAATCCTGACAGAGTGTACACAAGTAATACGTATTCCTGACAGCATTTGTACATCGAATAGTCTGAAATATCTTAGCGTCATGGGCTGTATTCAACTTGAGAAATTGCCTGAGGAACTTGGACTTGTAAAAAGTCTTGAGGAGTTAAATCTAAAAGATACACTTATAAGACACCTTCCTCGGAGCATTTCATTGTTGAATGATTTAAAAATCTATGGACCAAAATCAGGCCTTCGATATCGTGGATATGCTTCCACCTCAGGAACCTTAGAAGCCTCCTCTTCCAAAAAACAAAAGGTTGATATATTCAAATTCCATTATGCCTCCTCCTCAAGAACAACAGTGAACGAATAGCAGAGACGCCTAAAAGGAGTCCCTCCTGCTCTAACAAGCTCAATAAACGATTCTCAAAATGAAGAAATATTGCAACAGGTAGTCCCTCTGTTTTCTTTTAGTTCTTTAACTTTGACTTCAGATCTTCGTATAGTTTTTTGTTAGTCGGATTCTTTTTTCTTGTCTGTGGCCAAAACTCAATATCAGTTATTGTATCAAATGCTAAACCTGCAATAAATATTATAAATAAAAAATAGAATGTGTTAAAGTTCGGAACAAACATCGATTGAAATTAAACTTTAAATAGGTAAATTAATAGAGATTTGGATGGATTTTTTTCATATATAAGTAGGTTTCTCACTTTTCCAGGAAGCTACAAAATGGTCCTGAATCATCGATTTGCTATGCAGTTCCGGTTCCATATCATAATAGTTTTCTTTTGGGATGTTCCTTAAGTTTAGACACACACACACGCTCTCTCTTTATTCTACATGTTTAGACACACACATCGACATCCTTGTTTAGAAACACACACTCACACCCTCTCTTTATTCTACATTTTTTGTCCATTCGAGAGTGCCTAAGATCCGCCTTGGATACCAACTAGGCCAAAGGCCTATTGATAACAACGTACCTTTTAACCTACTATTAGCTATCTGCCAATAATCGTTTGTCATCTTGTTCAGAAAATTAAAAATACAAAATAAGCAATGTCATCAAGATTCGACATTCAAAGTTGTATTTGATAAACGAAATTTGATTTCTTAAGTTAAATGATGATAACTAATTGACATTTTCTCCAGTAAGCAAACAGTTCATATACATATACCAGGAAGTTTGACTCCATATTGGTCTTTCAGTGATAAATTATGCCTGCACTTGTTTGAGAAAATTAGATGTGGACAAGACTTGTTCAAATTCTAAATAGTTATTCTGAAACTTTGTACTTGTATATATTTTGTGGGTCAGCCAGGAGTTTATCTAACATATTACACATTATACCAAGTGATAATCCAATCAACTGGTTGGGTGATCGTTCGAAACAATGGATTATCTTATGTCACCTAAGCATATGAGTATTATTAGGGGCTAATTACTCAATGTGGTTATATAGACCAAGACTAAACTATATGTCTGAAAAAATTGCCAAAAGAAATGAGGATTGATTTCTGCGAAAATGAAAGGGTTAAAGCAGTACTCTAGGGTCACTGTACTTGTATAAATGTGCATCTAGATCATTCTAACTATTTTTAACCCCATCATTAATCCTTCTTTTCTCATTTAGGGCTCTGTGAGATATTAATAGGCAACACCTCATGCTTTAACACGTGCCTTATTATATTTGATTTATGTTTGTTTTTTTTTTATCATTTGTTTTCAACTATTATGTTAGTGGGTAGTTTCTTTAATTTATGTTTTAGTAGTGGGTAGTTTCCACTATGAGTTAATGTTAATGTAGTGGGTAGTTTGTTAGTAGTTGTTTCTGTTTTTCGTGTAAGCCTTATTAGGCACAGTTCCTGTTTTTGTTTTTCTTGAGTTCAATGAAAAACACACCAGTTGTGTGAAGTGTGTGTACAGCTCTCGAATTCCCTTCTATTTGTTTGCTTGTTTTGTACAAGTGAAGTCTTTACCAGGTTAACATGAGAGATATTGAAGACAGATTTAAAGAGAGCTTTGAGGGACATTGCAGAGGAAGTAGACAGTGTAAAATGTTAATCACCTTGGAACTGTAGTTCTTTGCAAGTGTGGCTAGTATGCTAAATGTTGGTATGGTATCATGGCCGTATACCAACCTTGGGAAAAGACTTTTAGGTTGTCTTTTACTTGTGAAAATTTACATATACTAATTTTGCTTTGAAGCTCAACTGCCTTAGACCACATGTTGTGGTCGACTCGCTACCATAGGGTAGCATCGGGTTCCATTGGGAACACCAAAACGTGAGTTTGGGTAGCCGGATCGAGTAAGTGCTCCGAGTCCTGGAACTCGATGGAGAAACCCCCCACCCCCTCTCAACCAATCACAATCTCACACGCAATTAATTTTTTTAATATATTAATAAAAAAATGGGGAGTTTTAAGGCAAGGTAAAACTTGTATATTGGGTAAAGGAAGGTAAAATGATGTGGCGCTGATGTGACATCGGATAAGGGAAAGTTGCAGGTAAGGTATAACGCATAGCCTAAGCACCCCAATCAAAACATGTGAGAGCCCCGCACTCCCAAGGCTCCAACTAAAATAAAAGAGAGGAGTTAATTACATTTTTGGTCCATGTGGTTTACCTAAAATTATAGAATTGGTCCCTGGGTTGCAATTTTTACAGGTTTGGTCCCTCCCGACCCTTTTTGCTTGCATATTTGGTCCCTCCTCAAGTTAAAATGACTAATATACCCTTCTCCTATATTTTTTCCATTTTCTTTAACTTATATTGAATTTTTTAAATATTATTTAATATTAAAACCTTTTAAAGTATCAGATCTTTCTCTCCCTCTCTCTCTCCCACCTCTCTCTCTCTCTCTCTCTCTCCGTACGCTCTGACAACACCACTACCACCATTATACTCAACCACCAACACCACCATCATAGTTAACCACCACCGCCACCTTCATCTTCAACCACCACCTTTATATTCACCCTTATCACCTGCACCTTCATCTTCAACCACGAAGACTGTCATCTTCATCTTCACCCCCGTCAATGCTACCTTGATTTTCAACCACCACCACCTTCATCTTCATCTTCACCCCCAATCACCAACACCAACATAAAACCCTAAATCGAACACCTCTAAACACCAAATTGAACTGTAAACAACCGATTTCTTAACACTAAATCGAACAGATTAGGGCTTAGAATTTAATTAGGGTTTTCGTTCTTGAATCAGTTAGGGTTTTATATCTTGAATATCTCGTTCTTGAATCCCTGAGTGGTTAGGGTTTACACAAGGTTTTCGTTCTTGAATATCTTGAATCGATTAAGGCTTCGAAATTGCGTAGAGGAAGGCAGCGGAGGCTTTGAAAGGTGTGTTGTTGGCAGTTTCTAGAATCCCTTGAATTATTTAGTTTCAATCAGTTAGGTTAGGGGTGTTTGTTTACAATTTCTGGTATAGACAAGGATGCAGTACTTCATATACTTAATGGTGGTGGTGGGTGATTGAGATTGTGCTTGTGACGGTGGTAATGATGGTGGTAGTAGTCACCGGCAGAGAGAGAGACGGTGATGGTAGGAGTTGGTGATGGTGACGGAAGGTAGGGGTGTTCAAAAAAACCGAGTAACCGAGAAACCGACCTGCCCCGCGTGAACCGAAACCGAAAAAACCGATACCCGTAAAACCCGCGACCCGAAAAACCCGAAAACTAGGGTACCCGCTAAATGCGGGGCGGGTACGGTTTTTAAATTTTGATATCCGCGGGTACCCGCCCCGCCCCGTATGCTTTAAGATATATATATATATATATATATATATATATATATATATATATATATATATATATATATATATATATATATATGTATGTATATATGTATGTATATATGTATGTATATATGTATATATATTGTTTAATATGAAATAACAAAGCCATTAGAAAAAACTTAAATTCCTCAAAACTACCTAACTTACTTCTAGTAGCCCATACCGTCTCCCCCACTTCATTTTTTAGTTTTGATATAGAGAATTTGCAAGCCTACAACTATCAAGAGTTCAAAATGGAGACACTGAAATCGATCAGAAGTGTCAACTTTGATCATATCGTTTTTTTTGTTTTTACGAGGTTCTCATCGAAGATTTGTTTGATTTCTACTAGTGATTTATTCATTATTGTTGAATTTTTTCTACCGTTGTTTATTGTTATATTATGAATCTAAACTTGTTGAAAACATCAAAAATCAAAAAAGTTCAGTTTTAGGGTACCCGTGACCCGAACCGTGGATACCCGCCTCCCTTCGGGTACCCGCACAACGGGTACCCGCTGCTTGCGGTTCGGTTTCGGTTTTTGAAATTAGATACCCGCCCCGCGGTTACGGGTTACAAAAAAGCCACTACCCGCCCCGCCCCGCCCCGTGAACACCCCTAACGGAAGGTGTTGGTGGTAGATGATGGTGACGGTAGAGGTGACCTTGGTGGCCGGTGGTGGTGGAGCAGGAGAGAGGGAGGGACAAAGATGAGGAGATGAAGGCAGTGGTGTCGTGAGCCGAGAGAGAGAGAGAGATAGAGAGAGAGAGAGAAGGGGTGAGAGAGAGAGGTGGTTTATAGAGAGATGTATATTTTTCATTTAAAAAAAAGTTACAATATTTAATAAAATTTAAAACATGATTAAAAATTAAAGAAATTGAAAAATTAAAAGGAAGAGGGCATTTTGGCCATTTTAACTAGAGGAGTGACTAAATATGCAAGTAAAACGGGTTGGAAGGGACTAAACCCGTAAAATTTGCGACCATAATTTTAGGTAAACTACATAAAAATACAATGAACTTTGTCTTATATACTATTCTATGCAATCAATATTTTTTTTTTTTTAAAATACAATCAATTTTTATAAGACTTCCATTGTATGCAATTTATTGTATACAATGAGAACTATGACAAATTTCAATGTATATAATGATAACAAAAAATCAAACATGGAAAAAGTTGTTTGAATATAGTGAAAATGATTATGAAAGTTGATTGTATTATTTTTAATTAAAAAAGTTTGTTGTAAACAATAGTAACTAAGACAAAGGGTTGGAAGGTAAATCCAGTCTTCGTCATAACATAAGAAAGTCGTGGAGTCTTTGACTTCTTTTGTTAGGAAGACTAGCGGATTATCGAAAAATTTACCTTTTGACAATTTAGGATTAAATTTATTATTTGATGATGACTATGAGGTAATTCGCATATCTATATAGTATATTGTAAGTTAAGTTTCATATTGGGTGTGTCCCGCAACGAACTTATGAAGGACTTTAGGGGCTTAGGATTCTAGTTTTCATTATCCCTAGCCCTCTAACCCCGTTCAGGTGTTAAAATCTTGACGGGATTATTAAAAATATAAGCCCCAAAAATAATAAATTTTTCAAGTAACTTATGATTTGGGCTTGAGATTATCAATAAGTCCAGCCCTAGCCCTAGCCCTAGCCCTAGCCTCAGCCTCAGCTCATTTCGCCAAACTCACCCATTAACATATTATTAAGTTTTGATTTAGGTTTACACCTGATATTCATTTGCATTATTACAAACTTAAATGTCAGTTTGTTATGATAAATGTAGTACTTATTGGAATGTTAGGTTGAACTATTAGTTGCACTAATTTAACTATGAAACAAGTTTGACCCAACACATTTAACTCGAATATGTTTTGATTCATTATTAACGGCGTCTTACCATTTTTACTAAATGGTGCCTCCAATTACATAAATTTCAGGATACGCCACTCGTCATAACTATTAATTATTCGATGTCATCATAATAATAAGTGATTAAACACGTTAGAGTTTTTTTAGGACAAGCAATATAGTGAGGTCTAATCAATATGTTCTTTCACTTGTTACTTTTTGAATAAGGGAGAAAACATTTGGGTGTTTTTACATGTGATCTCTAGACTTGTATATAATAAATGCAACACTTTGATCATCTTCTTCAGTAGCGAGAAAACATAGTAATTAGTTCTTTGATGTGAATGAAATGTTAAAAATACTCTTAACAAAATTTTAAGAATATAAAATAAAAATTGTGTATCAATAAAAGACGCAATAAACTTGAGCTAATAGATTAATAGATGTATAAATCACATCACTATCCTATAAGAAAAGGTAATCGTAAAAAAAGATTGCATCATTTTAATTTAGGAGGCTGATATATGCACTAAACATTTTTATCCATCCATTAAAAAAAAAGTGCTCTGACATTTATGCCCCTTCTTTGTATTTTCACCTTTTTACACACACAATGTAAATTGTAGAGAGAGAAAGAGGAATTTTTTTAGTTTTCAGGCTCCACCAACCACTTCGCCAGTCATCTCCTCCGGTACTCAGTCGTCGTCGCTCCGCCAATAGATTCCTCTTGTTCTTGTTCGTTTTGTTTTGTTGATCATGTTCCCTCCTTCTGTTTTGCTTTGCCGCTACCCAAACGACTGCTCTTCTTGGCATCAAGATCCGGCTCCATACAAACTGTAAAATTGGTTCAGTAGAATACCCATAGCTTTGCCTCCAAGATCTCGTCGTCTCTCTGTCTTCGTTCTCTCCATAGGGTCTTACGAAACAACAGTGATGATGGTGGAGTTCCGGCCGGCAACGATCGAGCTTTAGAGGTATGAGGTGGTCTTCGAGAAGTTAATCTTTGACCATCTCAGAGGATGTGTTCGGAACGATGGTGCTTGGGTGAGCAGAGCGGAGGGGCGGAGATGTGTCGATGTTTGACAAAAGAGATGGTGGTGGTTGGGTGTGCAGGTGGTCGGAAAAAGAGACGGCGGTGGTTTGTGCATAGGGGGCTTTGATGGTTGGGTGTGCAAAGACAGCAGTGGTTGCTGGTTGAGCCGGCGAGGTTGCCGGAGGCCGGAGCTCTTGACTCGATAGAGAGAAAGTAGATCTCGGTTATGGGAATGATTCTCTCTCTATGGATATGTAACACCGGGATTCACGAGCTTAAAATTAGCGTCAATTTAAACTTTTTAAACAAGATTAATCAAAAGATCGCAGCGGAAACAAATCACTGATTACAAAATATTAGTAATGTCACCGGACTTGATGAGCAAGACATCAAAATACACCAAGTCTTAAAAATACCAGTGTTACCGACTAGACACCGACCATAGGAGCATAGAAATAAATAACTACAACAAGTGTTCCCAAAAAGACATGTACAATAACCCACGAGTATTCCCAGCTCACCAGACCCACAATCACTAACCTGTAAAAAGGAAATTCATACACCGTTTAGCTACACTAGCTAGTAAGCACAGATTTCACATAAACATCATTAAGCATGATATCACATTGCAGGCATGACACACAAGCTAGTCTACCACATAGCGGTGCACTGAAAAGTCAGAAGGGTCATGTCTCGCGGGGGAGCCGCCCAGCTTAACGACCCAAACTGGGGAATCAACCACAACCAACCGTATAGGTGGGGGAGCGAAGAGCAGTCCACCCGGCACGTTACAGAGCCACGTGGATCCTAGCCATAGGCCAAGACCCTCAGAACTCACTTCAAGAACCACATTCCTCAACTTACCACACTTCAGCAATCCCCACTTTCTACAATTCCGCACTTCCCATAATTTTCACACTTCCCTCAATTCCCACACTTACTTGTCCGGACGACCACCACACTTCTCAGTTACTCCCTATTTGCACATAAACCCATTTCACTGATAACCACACTTTACCCGTAGCCACGTTTCACAGATAACCCCTATCAGTAGGGGTGTTCATTTTCGGATATCCGAAATTTCGGATAGTAAATTTCACTATCCGAAATCCGTATCCGAAAAATTTTGGATATCCGAACTTCGGATATCCGAAATTTCGGATACGGATATCGGATAATCCGAAATATCCGAATTTTTAGCTTTGTAAATAAAATTCAGTTAAAAACACCAAAAATCAAATCATACACACCCAATAATTTTCCAAATTCATACGAAAATATAAAACTAGCAAGAACTGTTAATCTGATGTTCGTCCACCATATACATAAAACAAGAATTGTTGAATCGATGATGTAAATCAAGCACTAAAGTCTAATAATAACTTAGATTTTCAAAATATGCAAAACCCTATTCGACTCACAGTTTAAAATAAAAATTTTAGATGATGAACAAACTCAATAAACTTACAATGGTAATTATTAATCAAGAGCAAAGTTAATCACATATGTTAATCAAGTGATATACTGACACTTGCAATTGAAACCTTAAGTCATATGTTGCAAATCTGGAGTCACAGCATCACAGGTTTGCAAATCACAAGAAACAATCAGGCCACCACCATCGACCTATAGGGTCGCAAATCACAACTCCAGAAACGAGATAAAAAAACGATGATGAAATTAGTCTACCATCGCAAAGAACCGATTCATAAAACTCCCAATAAACGACACTAAAAATCGAAGCGTTGAAGGTACTCACGGTCTGTTTTAGTCGACGGAAATCAAGTGGAGGGGAGGGGGTTGTGTGGAATTAGTTAGGGTTACTAGAACTATATTTATTGGTTTATTTATTTTTTTATAAAAATTTCGGATATTTCGGATATCCGAATATCCGAATTTTTTGAAAAATAACTATCCGAATCCGAATCCGAAAATAGGATATCCGAAAACCCGGATATCCGAATTTTCGGATAATTTTGTTTCGGATTATCGGATTTTCGATCGGATACGGATAGTTTTGAACACCCCTACCTATCAGTTCCAATAGCATGCTAGCATTTCACAATTAACATTTATCATATCACATCATTTCATAACTAACATTTCACAAAATAACTTACCTCATGGCACGGAAGTTCATATCATATCGTATCTAGCATATCATACCTCCGGCGTACAAAACAAACACATATAACATATTGCAACAACTACAATTAGCCCTACTTACTGGTCCTTATAGGAAACCGGTACTCACCTCGATATCACAACAGGCAAATATAATGTCGGGAATCCTCAAAGTCCTCCAAATCATATAACACAATAGGCTCAGGCTTAAACACCAATCAACAACAACCAACGCAGCTTAAAACATAAGTCTAAAATGTCAGCAAAAGACCCCTGCTTGTGACCGCAAGGGATTCCCTTACGGTCGCAAGGCCATCTCAAACCCCCCTTACGACTGCAAGGGATTCCCTTGCGACCGCAAGGGCCCTCCCCAAACAACCGATGCTTACGACCGCTAGGAATACCCATACGATCGCAAGGTTGGTTCTTCAGGTACTTACAATCGCAAGTTATGTACCTACGACCGCAAGGGTGGTTCCTTCGTCCTTGGATGGTAAACCGACAAAACAAGCCCTTACGGTCGCAAGTACCCTTGCTTGCGGCCGCAAGGACATTTCTTAGAGCTTACGGTCGCAAGTACCGTTCTTTGCGACCGCAGGGACCAAATAACCTTCTTACAGTCGCAAGTACCATCTCTTGCGACCACAAGGACCTCTGATACAACAATAGCCAACTCTGTTCGTGCACAGCTCTGTAAACTCGATTTTTGACATACAAATCGACCAAACTTCAATTCCAATCGTTTATACTCTTCACTTAACATCACTTGGAGCTTATAAAGGCATTTGACCCAAAAACTAACACTTAGAATACAATTTAAACCATCAAAATGGTCATCCCCTTTCACAAACTTAAAACTAGGGTTCTAGCATAAAAACACTTACAAAGATGAAGACTTGATGCCACAAGAACAGCTTGAATCTCGACTTTGCTACTCGAAATTGAAAGAAACATATTTGATCTTGTTTTCTCCTTCAAAACCTCAAGAGTGTGTGTGTGTGTGTGTGTGTTCTTGTATTCACGTATGTATGTTTTGTATGTGTTTTTGTGTGTGTTAGTATGTGTTTCCAGAATAAGGAGACACATAAACCGACTTGGGGTGTTTTAATTATAATATACGGGTATTTTGTTCCCCTGTTCAATTTACAACTTAACTTAAGTTTACCCGTTTCAACTAACGGTGATATTTTTGGAACCTTTATCTAAAACCACTTAATACTTTACTAACTCTATCTATTTTCCACATTATCCACGTAACCGCATTTATCCGCATAACCATACTAAATCAACAATTAACACCAATTAGCGACTAAAATACTTTGACTAAGGTCAAGGTATCACAACTTAAACACTATGTACAACTATACACAACTAGGCCCCATTTGAGGATGTTACATGATACTTCTAATCTTGGATCCTATGGACTTCATCCTTAGAAAATATATCCACAAGTGCTCTCAAGACACCATGTGCTTTATAAGTAAAGCATCTTCTTGTTTATACATATATGCATACTAGAGTCCAAACAAAAATTGTTCGTTTGAAAATAACGACCATAATATTATAATATTCAAGGAATTCGTTGTAAAATGCAAACTCTCACTTATGATTAAAGATAACTATCATAGCTCAGCCATATTATATTTATCGGACTGAGATAAGACTTATCAAACAATTGATCATACACACAAGTTAAGATCAACACCAAATTAACTCCTACTATGGTTTTCGTCCATTACGGTACAATGTCACAACAACTGTCAGATAGGGGGAAACCCTCACACGTAGATACATGCATAAAATAAACTTATTTAAGTTCAATAGTACTAACAAGTTAGTACAATTGAACTAGGGGACTACAGTTGTGTTTGTTCGTAAAGATGAACAAGTGCAAGGTTGATGTGGAATGGGAAGGAATGTCTTCGGAGGGATATCTGGCTGAGGAATGTGACCTACAAAACAGAAGGAAATACTACGTTAGAGAGCTTACAGGGGCGAGGCCCTGTAAGCCGCTCCGACGCTCAAGTTAGCCATGGAGATGGTAAAAAGCTTAGAGAGAGTGTTTAGGCTGTATAAGGTGTGTACCTTCGTAGGAGACGATTGTCTCCTATTTATAGTTGAGGGCCTCTTTCGGATGAGCCGTTATGATGAAGGACAGGTGTCACGATCTCCTGCGAGAGACCAAAAAGGTGACACCTTTTTGCGTAAAAGGGGATCTGCTCCCCACTGCCAGTGTCAGCCGATTGTGGGGCTGCTAGCAGTACCTTTTCGTACTGCTGAGGATTTGCTCCCCACTATTAGTGTTATCCAATCATAGCAAGCCTACGTGTGTCCTCTTGCGGACATGGGCACGCCTGTTCTGTCCTGTGATCTTAGGACACGTGTACTGATTGTGACAAAGTTGTAGTGGCTAGCTCTGGGCGTTATTTATGATGTGGCACCTCGTTATACCAGGCATGCGATAGGAGCGAAAGCTTGTGACAAGGTTGTTAGGCATAACAGGCCTGCGCAGGCTGTATGGGCTGCGGCTGGGCCTGGCCTGTGACCATTTTGTTGGAAAATGTCCGCTTACACACATGTATAATACGAACTAAATAAAGCATAGGCCTATTGGGTCACACCCAAGAATTGATTCCAGCAAAACCGAAGAACGTACAAGAGAAAAATGAAATTATATAATTGTACAGACAAGTACACGCCGTGTACCTAGTACACGCCGTGCACATTGACTAGTACACGCCGTGTACATGTGTAAGTACACGCCATGTACCTAGTACATGCTGTGTACCTAGTACACGCCGTGTACTAGTGCAGACAGATTATATGTTGTTTTTAATCTTTACTCTTGAGTGGGTAATAATTAGGTATACTTTGTATATTTTATTGACCACGAATTCTAGTGATAAATGATTGATATTAACATATTACATAGTGGGTTATTCCATGATTAATCATATCAATCATTTCCATAATTGAGAGATAATGAAAAACTCTCTCAAAGTTCATAAGTCTTAGAACTCTTCCATGTTCATGTTCTTGAAGCTTGGAGGTTGCTAAGGTGTTAATTGGTTTTGCTCTAGTTCATAGCTTGCTAGCACTTGAGGAATCTACTTATCTTGGGTAGATTTCAATAGAGGGATTCTAGTTTAGATTCTCGATTCACCGACACCGAATAACCGGGATTCAAAGAGACTTGGATTAAAGAGATCTTCACGAGGGTACATCTCTTTCATTCTTGTTATATTTATTAGTTGCTTTGTCCATGTTTGAAGTTTTGGTCCATTTGGTGAGTATTGGTCGGATTTATAAAAATTATTTTATACCATTTTTCGAGCTTCCGCTGTGCTTACGGTTCCGACAATACCCAACAATGGTATCAGAGCCGTCTCTAACATGGCTTTGCACTTTTTGGTCCAAAACCGGGAACATTTGTTTCATAAGTTTATACTTGGTTTTGACCATCGTTGACCAAACTTGTTTGTGGTCATATATGTATATATATATATATATTTTTTTTTTGTATGAAAGTATATATATATACATTTATTATATATTTTTTGTTCTTATAATTATATGTGTTATATGACTTTTATGTCGTGCATAAAACCATATATTTATAAGTGTATTTATATGGATACGTAATTTTAGTATTTATATTAAAATTACTTATACATATAAAATACAAAGATTGTCTTGATACAATTTATGTTTTCGATAATCTTAACTAAATATATATACAAGATGTTCATAAAACCGGAAAATATGTTTTCCTAAGTGTATTATTTGTTTGGACCATTTTATGACCAATCTTGTTTTTGGTCGTAAAAGTATATATATATTTTTGGATGAAAGATTATATATATATATATATATATATATATATATATATATATACATTAATATATTTTAGTTCTTATATTTATATGTTTTATATGACTATTATAGGTGCATAAAAATCATATATTTATAAGCGTATATATATGGATATGTAATTTTCGTATTTATATTAAAATTTACATATACATATAAAATATGAAGATTGTCTTGATACAATTTGTGTTTTCAACAATCTTAACTAATTATATATTATAAGTACATAAATACTATATATTTATACGTATATATATGGATACGTAATTTTAGTATTTATATTAAAATTTACATATACATATAAAATACGTAGATTGTCTTCATACAATTTGTGTTTTTGACAATCTTAAATATATATATATATATATTGTTTATGATATTGTTGATTATGGTTGTAATCGTATCCGGTAATTGTTGCCCGCTAGATCTTTGTGTTTGGTTGTGTTGTAATTATTTATTCATTTATTCGGTGGTTTTACCACAATAATATGTAATAATTTATTCGGTTAATAATTGTATTATTATTGCGACTTGCATGTCGTTTCTTTTCTTATATATGTAATTGTTAAAAGAAGACCAAAGACCACGATTGAAGGACGAGAAGATCATAAGAAGGCCACATAGGATTAGGATAGGATTAGGGGCAATTACCGGATTTATTTATGCGTGGTTGTTTATTGTTTTATATTTTCTTGCGTGGTTGTTAAGATCTTCGCATGCTAGAAAATTTTTATAAATAATAAAAATTCAAGAGTTTTGTTAAAATTGTTTAACAAACCCCGCATATACACGATTAACAAATGAATATAAAAATTGTTTTATGTTCAAAGTGAAAATTATGTTTGTCACTTATTTGTTACGTCAACCATTTACAGGTTTTTTAACCGGAAAAACAAAAGACCCGTTTTTCTAATAAAAACGTAAATCTCGCGCCACCTGTAAGATGACACCGCCCGAATCTAGTGAAACAAGAATCGGTTGTCGAGCTCTAGCCGAGCTGGTTCTTGCGTATACTGTGTGGAAGGTGCGTGTGGCAACTTGCAAGGTTGGTTGTCGTGCCTATACCGAGCCAATTTTTGGACGAGTGTGCTACCGTGTATCTTGACGGATGATTTACAATTCTAACTTAACACGCATGGATGATCGTCGTGCCCATACCGAGTTATCCAAACGGATTAAGAAAGAATTGGTGCTAGTAGGGATCAACATGCCAAATTGAACTAAGAGTGTCAATAGGATCCCGCATTTTACTAAGAGTTGTAATCATGGATTTCAATTGGTAAAAAGTTTACCGGCCAAATTAACTTCATAAAATGATCCACGGAAAACCCGTCATCTAGTGAAGTGTAATAAGGTTCTTAGTCCTTGTTAATAATTATGGTTTTAACTAACTATGGGTAATTATTTTTTAACAAGGATAAATTAAATCAATTAACTAATGATTATACTTTGCTTTATAGATGGCATCATCAAGCAATACCACTGCTCATTTGTCACTACGTCCGTTCTTAGAAAAATAAAAACTCGTAGGAGCAAATTTTATGGACGGGCAAAGGCAATTACGAATTGTCTTATGCCATGAATCAAAATTACATCTCCAAGAGGAACCTCTTCCAGATGCACCTGCAACTAATGCGGTAAAAGCTTTAAAGGACGCATATGAAAAATGTGTCAAGGACACTAATGAGGTTACTTGCCTCATGCTAACGACTATGAGTTCCGAGTTGCAAAAGCAATTCGAGAATGTTAGTGCATACGACATGATCGGCCAGCTGAAGGAAATGTTCCAACAACAAGCTAGGCAAGAACTTTATGATTGTGTCAAAGCCTTTGTCACTTGCAGGATGTCGGAAGGCGGGAATGTAAGTGTCCACATCCTAACCATGAAAGGATTTGTGGATCAGTTTGAGAGGTTAGGGTCTCCAATGGGGAAGGATCTTGCTATGGATATAATCCTTCAATCCTTACCGCCATCATATGGTCAGTTCATTCAGAACTACCACATGCACAGCATGGATAAGACCCTAATGGAGCTTCATGGCATGTTAAAGACTGTTGAGTCTGACATGGTCAATGGGAAGCCAACCAAATCTGCTCCCGTCTTAGCTATAAAAGAAGGTGGTCAAAAGAGGAAGCGACCCGCTTCAGGCCCAAAGGGGAAAGGTAAGGCCAAGGTGGCAACACCAAAGCCTAAACCTACTCTAGCGCCGAAGGGGAAAGGCATAATACTTCTGGCCACATCTCCGGAAGAGGCAACTTGTTTCTTCTGCGGGGAAAAGGGACACTATCGGCGTAGCTGCCCCAAGTACACGGAGGAGCTGAAAAAGCTCCGGGCTAAAGGTAAAGCCACAACCTCCGGTACGTACATGATTGAACTCCATAACACATCCACTTCTAACGCTTGGGTCTTGGACACCGGGTGTGGTACTCGCATATGTAATAATGTGCAGGTACTAAGAAGAAGTAGAGACTTGGTTGGTGGGGAGCTGGATCTCATCATGGGAAACGAGCAAGTTGTTCCAGTTGAGAAGATTGGGAATGTTGATATCGCCTTTCAATCCGGTTTATCTATTGTTTTAATAAATGTATGTTATTTGCCACATGTGGCAAGAAACATTATTTCCCTTTATGCACTGTATGATGATGGCTTTAATTTTAATTTTATGAATGGTACTATTTCTTGTTTTAAGAATAATGTACATTACTTTAAAGCTTATCCATGTCATGGCATATATGAGACAAGCGTATGCTTGAAAAACAATAGACCAATCATGAGCATTGATTCTCAAAATAATTTAGAAAAGTCATCTCTTTGGCATGGTCGGTTAGGTCATATAAACAAGAAACGTATCGCCAAGCTCCAAGCGGATGGGATCTTGGAACTGTTTGACCACGAGTCAAATAATGAATGCGAATCTTGTTTATTAGGCAAGATGACCAAAACACATTTCATTGGTTCAAGTGAAAGAGGCAAAGACTTGTTGGACATCGTTCATACTGATGTGTGTGGTCCGTTCAAGCATGTCACAAGAGATAATTCTAAATACTTTGTTACCTTTACCGACGATTTTAGTCGATATGGGTATGTCTACTTAGTAAGAAAAAAGTCTGATACCTTTGAGGTATTCAAGACTTTCCAAAAAGAAGTGCAGAATCAATTAGGTAAACGAATCAAGATACTCAGATCAGATCGTGGTGGTGAGTATCTAAGTTTCGAATTCCGTGATCATCTAAAAGATTGTGGGATCATCTCACAATTGACTCGTCCTATAACGCCACAATTAAATGGTGTATCTGAAAGGAGAAATCGGACATTACTAGATATGGTTCGATGTATGATGAGTCACACATAAATACTTATTAGCTTTTGGGGTTATGCATTAGAAACGGCTGCTAGAATCCTTAACCTCGTACCAACAAAGAAGGTTAAGAAAACACCCTATGAAATATGGCATGGAAAGGTTCCATCTATTTCGTATCTCAAAATCTGGGGATGTCCTGCATACGTGAAACGTGATGTTGAGGACAAATTGGAACCCAGATCTGAGAGGTGTTACTTTATTGGATATCCTGCTGGAGCTATGGGATATTTGTTTTACAAACCTTCGGAGAACAAAGTATTTGTTGCTCGAAGGGCAGTCTTCCTTGAAAAGGATCTGATATCCAAGAACTCTAGTGGGAGAAAGATTGATCTTGAAGAATTTCAAGAATCTTCCAATAAGGAACCTGATGTTGGCACTAGCAAACAACCAGAAATGATTGCTTCGCAGCAAGATGCTAAAGAACCTGATACAGAATCATTGTCTCGAAGAAGATCTGGTAGAAGTTGCATTGAGCCGGATAGATATGGGTTTCTCATGTCTGAAGGCAACGACTTAATGGTGGATCATGATAAACCAACCAATTACCGGAATGTTGTGGTGGGCCCTGAGTCTGCCAAGTGGAAAGAGGCAATGAAATCAGAGATGCAATCTATGTCCGATAACCAAGTTTGGGACTTGGTAGATCTTAAGCCTGGGTGGAAACCCGTAGGGTGCAAATGGATCTACAAGAAAAAGATCGGCTTAGATGGTAATGTAGACACTTTCAAAGCTAGATTGGTTGCTAAGGGTTTCACTCAAAGTCATGGTATTGACTATGATGAAACTTTTTCTCTAGTAGCTATGTTGAAGTCTATCAGGATACTTATGGCAATTGCTGCTTTTCATGATTATGAAATTTGGCAAATGGATGTAAAAACCGCATTTCTTAATGGAACACTGTCAGAGGAAGTGTATATGACACAACCAGAGGGTTTTGAACATCATAAATATCCAGATAAAGTCTGCAAGCTAAAGAAGTCTATTTATGGACTTAAACAAGCGTCTCGCAGTTGGAACCTATGCTTTGATGAGAAAGTTAAAGAATTTGGCTTCTCGAAAAGCAAGGATGAGCAATGTGTATATGGCAGGGCTAGTGGGAGCATTGTTGTGTTCCTAGTTCTGTATGTAGATGATATTCTACTTATTGGAAACAATATACCGACCTTGCAAGGTGTCAAAACCTGGCTAGGGAATTGTTTTTCAATGAAAGATCTAGGAAATGCAACATACATTCTTGGAATAAAAATATATAGAGATAGATCCAAGAAATTGATTGGGCTTAGCCAGAGTACTTACATAGATAAAATTCTGAAGAGATTCAGAATAGAGGACTCAAAGAAGGGGTTCATTCCTATGTCGCATGGAGTGGTATTGAGTAAAACTCAATGTCCTAGTTCCTCCCAGGAACAAGAAGTAATGAAACGGATTCCATATGCTTCGGCTGTGGGCTCAATCATGTACGCCATGCTATGTACTAGGCCTGATGTATCATATGCTTTAAGCATGACGAGCAGATATCAAGCCAACCCTGGTAAGCTCATTGAAAGGCGGTGAAGAATATTCTTAAGTATCTTCATAATACTAAAGAAATGTTCTTACTTTATGGAGGTGAGGAAGAGCTCAGAATAATTGGTTATTCTGATGCAAGTTTCCAAACCGATAAGGATGACTGCCGATCTCAATCGGGGTTTGTGTTCCTATTGAATGGTGGTACTGTATCTTGGAGAAGTTCTAAGCAAGACACCGTGGCCGATTCTACTACTGAATCAGAGTACATTGCGGCCAGTGACGCAGCTAAGGAAGCAGTCTGGATGAGGAAGTTCATTTATGATCTGGGAGTGGTTCGAAGCATTATTGACCCTATTGAAATCTTCTGTGACAATGAGGGTGCTATAGCTTTGTCAAAGGAACCAAGATCTCATCGACGTACGAGGCATATTTCTCGAAAATATCATTTCATTCGAGATGTTATTATCAGCAAAGTACATACAGATAGCAATGTGGCTGATCCATTAACTAAACCATTATCTCAAGCAAAGCATGATGCACATACACGTGCTATCGGCATAAGATATGCTAGTGACTTGGTTTAAGTATTTTGATTTAACATATGAAATATGTATTATATGTTGAGGACATTAAAACAGTAATGTATTTGTTATTGTATCGATTATTAAATGGTGATTTGATAATACGCTGGAAGCGGATACTTTTATTAAATACTTACTGTGTTCTAACTTTGCATGTTTTAATTACTTCCATGAATGTTTACACATTCTAAAAGTTCACAGTCAGTCATTCTTTATGGAAGTAAGTTTGAACTAAGACTGAGAGAAGTAATTGGTCAAGTATTCAATATTGATTGAATACAAAGGATGTAATACTTCATCTATACTTGAAAAGAGTTTCAAGTGATTGGACAACCCACACCTGAGTCAACTTCATGGTATATGTCAAAAGTAACTCAGGATGATAATATTTTTCATCCTCAGACTGGAGATACATGTATTTGCATGACATTAGTCTGCATTGCTTTGATTACTTTCTAACGCAGTCCGTAACTGGTTGTTATAAATGGAGTATTTGGGTAATGTATTACTACTGTGATGGAGTAATGTAGTCAAAGGAAATTATTACTCTGAAAAGAGAGATATCCCAGGCCACTTGATGATTAGTAGCTGACACCAAAATGCATGGCCGTGCTCAAGATTACAATGATATATGATCAGTTGTAACTTGTATATTTGGTCATCACTAATCTTTATCAAGAAACGTAATTGTAAACTTTTTGAGAATGACTTTAAACCATGTCTCATGTTTACATCATGGATATCGCGAATAATAAGATGATTGATCACTTATCTATAGGGCCATATCAAACCTAATGGGTTGTGATTTGGTAATTTTCAAGGGTAACATACCTATGCTTGTTTAGGACATAGATGCCTTGCTAGAGGCCAATCTATGTCTGTATTACTTTCGTTATGTGTCACATACAAGTGGGAGTTTGTTGGAAAATGTCCGCTTACACACACGTATAATACGAACTAAATAAAGCATAGGCCTATTGGCTCACACCCAAGAATTGATTCCAGCAAAACCGAAGAACGTACAAGAGAAAAATGAAATTATATAAATGTCCAGACAAGTACATGCCGTGTACCTAGTACACGTTGTGTACATAGTTTAGTACACGCCATGTACATTGACTAGTACACACCGTGTACATGTGTAAGTACACGCCGTGTACCTAGTACACGCCGTGTACTAGTGCAGGCAGATTATATGTTGTTTTCAATCTTTACTCTTAAGTGGGTAATAATTAGGTATACTTTGTATATTTTATTGACTACGAATTCTGGTGATAAATGATTGATATTAACATATTACATAGTGGGTTATTCCATGATAAATCATATCAATCATTTCCATAATTGAGAGATAATGAAAAACTCTCTCAAAGTTCATAAGTCTTAGAACTTTTCCATGTTCATGTTCTTGAAGCTTGGAGGTTGCTAAGGTGCTAATTGGTTTTGCTCTAGTTCATAGCTTGCTAGCACTTGAGGAATCTACTTATCTTGGGTAGATTTCAATAGAGGGATTCTAGTTTGGATTCTCGATTCACCGACATCGAATAACCGGGATTCAAAGAGACTTGGATTAAAGAGATCTTCACGAGGGTACATCTCTTTCATTCTTGTTATATTTATTAGTTGCTTCGTCCATGTTTAGAGTTTTGGTCCATTTGGTGAGTATTGGTCGGATTTATAAAAATTATTTTATACCATGTTTAGAGTTTTGATCCATTTGGTGAGTATTGGTGAGTTTTAGTCTGCTTTGCCAGGCCTGGTCTGGGTCTGACTTTGCGATGCTGGGGAGACATTATCAGCAGGCCTTTTGGCACCTTTTTGGGCCTGGACGTGGGTACGTCATCAAGTTGTATAATACTACTACACTTTATCCAAATGAGTTAGACGTTTGTCGCTCTTGTTCAAGAAAAGGTATATCATTTTCCATACATTTTTACTGTTATTATTGTTGTTATATGATTGTATCTAACAAAACAAAGCAAATAGATTGTGTCATGATTGTTTATAGGAGTAACTTGCACAGAAATCATTGCACGATATACACCTCAAGACCAATCTTTTGACTTGATAAATATCCGAAGGACCAATATAATCTATCTCATGCTTGATTTCGATTTGGGACCGAACTACCTCTACATGCAATATGCAACTTGAATCGGAAGCTGGTCCCAAGAGCGTGGAACGAATGATGTTAAAAACACATTATTTGTAACAAGTCTTGGGAATAAATCAAGGTACATTCATTGATCATACTATCCATTTTATTCATCATATATAATATAATTACTCATACAAGGTCCGACCAATGGATCGGTGCATGCTTAAAAATCCTTGTGGAGTAAGACCCCTAATGGCATCCAAGGTCCGGCCATTGGACCGGCACATGTTCTCTGTGAAATGAAACCTAATAAGGTATCCTTCTAAATCAAGGTCCGACCAATGGATCAGTGCATGCTTAAAAGCCCTTATGGAGTAAGACCCCTAACGGCATCCGATAAAAAGAAGGTCCGGCCACTAGACCGACACATGTTGAAAATAGCCGATGGGCTAAACTGGGACGGGTATACCCAATAAACGACCCCATGATTCGAGCAACGGCTCGCATCATTGACAGGTTGAGGACACCTCATAATTCGCTCCGTAACTCTCGACAACGGTCTTAGTTATGAAAAACACGGTTACAAGGCAATAGCCAAAAGATGTTAATCACAAGGCAATAGCCAAAAAAGTGTATTACAAGGCGATAGCCAAAAATATTTATTACAAGGCAATAGCCAAACAATGTGTATTACAAGGCAACAGCCAAAGAACAATGATTATGTGCACCAAACTATAAAGTGTTGTGATATGTGCAAGACTAAAGGTCAAATGATACAATCATCAGTCAAACGAAGACTACTGAATTATCACAAAATACATGTGTTATAAGAAAATATCCAAAGACATGTCCACCCTCTAGTAAAATCGGGTTATGCGCCTTACCAATTTGATACAAAAAACAAAACGATCCAATACATCATGATCATCAATAGAGTGCATGAAGAAGAGATATTTGTTACAAATCTTTAGATCTACACAAAACTAGGACACATGTCTACCGTTATATAAAAACAATTGATCAGATAGATAATAAACAGACTAACTTTTTAAGTCTAAAAAAACTCGCAAAGTCACTCTAGACTGGGGGACTTGTTGAGGTATGTACCATATCAGGCTCAGCTAAACCTCAGGTCCATCAGACCAACAACTCTGACCAACTGAAGGAACAACCATCCATAGCTGAACTTCAGGTCCATCAGACCAATAGCTCCGACCAACTAAAGGAACAACCTTGCACAGCTGGACCTCATGACCTCCGACCATCTGAACCTTACAACCTTTAGCTTGGGAAACAAAGACACAAGTAGAATGGTGTAAGAGGAAAAGCTGATTTGCAACTTACCAAATATGTCACGTAAGGGTCCTATTCATACAAGACAGCTATGTTTGAAGGTCAGTTCCTACAAACCTTCATGATATGTCACATCAACAACCGATGGACATTGGTCATCAGTACAGAAGGTTTGAGTGGAAGCAGTAGCTACGTATTAACTGCTGGATAATAACAGTCACCTCAACCTTCAGCACTCTATATAAACAATCACTACAGCTCAGGTAAAAGGGGAAGAGATTGACACAACTCAACCTTTGACACAGAAAACACTTCTCTCCTCTATCTATCTTAACTTATATACTTACATACATCCTGATGTGCATTATTATAATGATATAGACATGTTCTGACTTGATCGTTGGAGGGTTGATCCAGGGGCTCCGGCCTCGGGTCACCTTCTAACGAGTTTCTTTATGTTTGCAGCATATGATCCATGTTCGGGAAGATAAAGAACGGCCCAAACGATTATCTAAACCAACCCGGCGGATCGTTGTTTCAACACTCTACAACTGTATACGTGTTGTTGGTTGAGCCAGCGAGGTTTAGTCGTCTGACCATGGATGAGATTTTGCATCGTGGGAAAGAGATGGAAGAAAGAATTCCTCTTTCTCTCTCTACAATTTGCACATGGGTGTAAGAAAGTAAAACTGTAAAGCAAGGGTATAATGGTGAAAGCAAAAAAATTTTAGTGGATGGATAAAAAAGTTCAGTGGATATATCACACCCCTTTAATTTATTATATTAACTTGCTATCTTTAGACCCAAATAACAAAGACAATTTTTTGCAAAAAAATGTATAGTTTAATTTACTTTCAAGTTTATTCTATTTTACAATTTGATTCTCAAATTAATAATTATTTAAGTCTGGATGTATAATTTTAAGTTGCTTATTTTCTTTATTTTTAGAAAGAATTTCTCTTTTCTTATTTTAGTGGTCTTGTTGTACATGTGGTTGGCAGGTGTTCTTGGTGTTAGTGGCTTTAACGTTTTCTGCATACGGTGGTGGTGGATGTAAATGACAGTGACCATGGTGGTAGTGGGTTGGTTGTGGAGATAGACGTGATGGTGGTGATAAACAATTTTTGTGTGTGGTAACAATAGTTGTCATGGCCTTTGTCATATATGGTGCTACGGTGATTTCACAACAGAGATGCTAAAGAGAATACACATCCTAATGTGCAAAGTGTATACAAGCTACCATCGAGATAATTGTCACAAAAGTACCTAACTCACTGCAAGTGGTTTACACCTACTGTTATTTAGTTAGTTAGGTAGTTAGGTGGTTAGCTTTATGTCTCTTTCAGTTACTTTAGATGCATACTACTATGTCGTATATAGAAAAAGAAAGCAGGGAATGGAGACAAAGCAAGGGGCGATTAGACTAAAATTTGAAAATTCAAGCAGTTATCTTATTTCCCTCTCACGATTAGTATGTGATGGAATTTATAACCAAGTATATTGATTTTCATTGATTTATATAGGAAGGTATTGACTTTCATTGATTTACATTTACTCCGGCCATATACACATTGAATTTCTTCACGCTATTTGTAAAAGCATATTTTCATTTATTACTTCACACAAAAACAGTACCCAATCCTGTTATTGCAGAGTATGGAAGAGGTAGAATATAAACAATCATACCTATACCTGTTGGTAGAGAGATTGTTTCCTGAACAAAGACCTCCGGCAGTGTAGAATAAAACTCAATAAATAAGTAAATAAATACTAATAAAAGTACAATATAATAAAAGTAAATTATATATAAGTAGAAAAAGTTATGAGAACGAACCAAATACAAAAATAAAATTGTCTAATAGTATCAATGATAATATATAAATTCGCCCAAAAGGTAATTAGAGCTCTACTACCGAGTATAAAGTTATGTCCGAAATCAACAATAAAAGTAATTATATATAAGTTAGGATAAGATATATAATACAAATCTATCATACTCCTACACCCTATGGTACTACTATCTGCCTCACTTATTCCTAACCCTGGATCGTAATCCTCCTTCTCCATGAGAGCCTATCAGAGATTATGTCCTCATGGAGAGAAAGCTCTAGCAAGTCTGCTCTAACTCTATTTTCCCACCTTAGATACGGACGACCATGTCTTCTAGTACCATCAACTAAAATCGATTTCGCTCTCCTAACTGGCGCTCTCAGTGGCCTTCTTCTTACGTGGCCAAACCATCGTAGTCTCCCCTCTCTCAACTTGTTGACGATAGACTT